>JARQOC010000007.1:150968146-151568146 GCA_033576535.1 Allobates femoralis
AAGAGCATATAGAAAGTATAGGGGACTTGCGGCAGGTGCGGCGGCTGAGGTAGCGACTCGCAATGGCCTCGCGGCCATTGCTCGCGCTACCTCAGTGGTAAATCGCTAAGTTTGTGGCCGAGCCTCAAGCCACGGCGATTTCGGGGGCCGACACGAAAATGCCTACGGCAATTATAGAGTAGATATAATATATATATATATATTATATATAATATATATATCTATACCAATATCTATATATATATAATAATGAATATATCAATAAATAATCGATTATATTGGGCCAAAAAGATATCTTAGCTGATATATATAGATTAATATACAACAATAATATTAATAATGGATTACTAATAATAATTAATCTGAACACATAATAATAATAATATAAATAAATAATGATAATCAATAATAAATTATATTGGGCCAAAAAGATATATAATTATGAATATATCAATATATAATAATAATATTAATAATATATTAATAATAATAATTAATATAAACACTAATAACAATAATATTAATAAATAATCATAATGAATAATCAATTATATTGAGTCAAAAAGATATCTTAGCTGATCTTGAAGTGATGAGGTTCCAGCACTGGTCTTCCAACGTCCGTCCCACAGGATCACCAAGGCATAATCGATTAATAATGATAATTAATATTAACACTAATAATAATATTAATAATTAATAATAATTACTAATCGATTATATTGGCCCAAAAAGATGTCTTGTAGGGATGAGTTTCCAGCACTGGTTTGCCGACGTCCGTCCCACAGGATCACCAAGGCAGGAATGATTTGTGAGGAAAAGTTAAAGTAAACACTATAAAATTGCGGCAGGTGATTGGTGGAAAAAGGGGAGTATGGTGATTGGTAGGCAAAATGGGTTGCTACCCAGCAACAGCACAGTCAGCCACGGGATTTTCGCGGGCAAACTCACCCTATACTTTCTATGGGGATTACCGCAACCGCGCCGCAAGTGTAGCGACTCGCAATGGCCTCGCGGCCATTGCTCGCGCTACACAGCGAGTCGCAATAGATCCCCATTGAAAGTATAGGGGGAGTTGCGGCAGGTGCGGCGGCTGAGGTAGCGACTCGCAATGGCCTCGCGGCCATTGCTCGCGCTACCTCAGCGGTAAATCGCTAACTGTGTAGCCGGGCCTCTGGTTCTATTTTCGGACAGCGACTCGCAATGGCCGCTTCGCGGCCATTGCTCGCGCGTGGTGACGTCACATAGTGACATAGCCACGGCGTTTTCGGGGGCCGACACGAAAATGCCTACGGCAATTATAGAGTAGATTCACTTATATAGCGCTATTAATACCACAGCGCTTTATATACATCAAAAATACTATCCCCATTGGGGCTCACTATCTAAATGAATTTAAGTACCCGGGTCAGAGTACTGCCTAAAACCATTCTCCTGGCGGTGTTAAAGATCAGCACAAATGGTGAGCTGGACTTTTCATATATTCATCTCATTTAATATTGGGGATCCCTGATTAAGGTAGAATGCAGAGTGCACAGGGTAGAAAATTATCAATTCTTGGCTGTTGTGCAGGTTTTCTTTTCCATATCAGTGTGATTTATCATGTTTTTTCATTTTTAGGCTGCCAGAATTGCAACTGCGCCCTTTATCTTGCCTAATGGTAGAATTCCGGCCTAAAATTTTGGCACTTGAAATGGTAAGAGAATTTGTTTTGATTTCTTTTTCCGTGTCCTAAATGAGTGACTATGTCTTCATGAAGTCGGATTATTTGGCACTTTGCACTAGCCGCACCCACTGTAACAAATATTATGTGGCTCTATCTCAAAAATACAGGACAATCTGGAGTTCTGCTTATGCACAAATCTGCAGACAATGGCGGGTATATCAATCATGTGTTCATATCACTCAGTGATGTCATTTTCTCTCGGCAGATGTGGATGTGCGATTCACTGACGGTCCAATAAAGCAGAAAACGAGACAAAGCGTGATGATAGACGTCCAATATTTCTGAACGAACATTGCAGTAGTAGTGAAGAAATATTCAGAGATCCTGAAACATCTAAAAACCTGCAAATTAGCCATGCAACAGCAAAGAGAAGCAATCTTCATACAGTCTGCGGATGTCGGGCCATTCTAGGAGTTGTTGTTTTCCACACTTGGAGAACCACTGAATGAAGACCATTATACATATCTTCTTTTCTATAATCTCCTAGTAAACCCTTGCTTCACGATTCTGATGATTCCCAGATGCTAATTACAGTATTAGTGACTACATTGTAATATACATGAAGCTGTGGTCACTGGTAATTGTCTGGGACGATACAATAATGAGAAATTAAATACAGGATTTACACTAATGTCTACCATGATTTTGGCCTTACCAATGTGTGGACAGAGGTCACACATGGAATACGCCATATGACATACAGGACTTTGGTTCATTTGTGTATATGACATCACACCCGTCTGCTGCATATAGTACGAAGCTCACCAATAAGCGCTTCATTTATTTATCTCATGTTTATTTATTGAATGATTTCTCTTTTTTATGAATTGAATGCAAGCAACTTGATATTTGTATATATAAATATATGTAATGGTTTTCCTCATTTTGACATATAATATCTGGCTTTATAAATAAAAAAAATATGACAATCAAATCCAGAAGCACAATAAATTCTGTTCATACGGCATCGAGTGTCGGATTATTGGACCCCCTGAACACTGGATGCATATACACATACACACATGCAGACCTCCTAACATTTAACTGACCTGTGAATAATTAGAAATTAGACTTATTTGTTCCACTTTCTCAGAGCTCACACGAGCTAACATTAAGTTCCCTTCAATAATGGTTTTAATACCTCAAGAGGACTTTTCACCAAATTTTTCATGTGGACCTGGACTGACAACGCAATAGTGACTCTCCTAAATTTTCACCCTCTAGAACAGGGGTCTCAAACTCCAGGCCTCGAGGGCCGCACACAGTGCAGGTTTTCAGGATCTCCTTAGAATTTGACAGTTGGTCATTTGATTACCAACTATCAAATGCTATGGAAAACCTGAAAACCTGCACTGTGTGCGGCCCTCGAGGCCTGGAGTTTGAGACCCCTGCTCTAGAACATACATATCAAACTCTGACCAACTGCCCAAATCTGGCCCTTAGGGTGATTTTATGTGGCCTGCCACTCTCACTTCTGTCTGGCATCATACTTTGAACTGTATTGAAATCCTGAAATAATGATGGAAGAGGGCAGCTGTGCGCTCATACCCCTCCCTCCCCATCATTCTGCTTGGCCCGTGTCTTTGTCCAAGTTTGGCACTTTGTGTTTTTGCGTTTGACATCCCTGCACTAAAACATATGGTGCCCTTGGGATTTAAGTGCCTAGATGCATAATTTACATTTATCCTGACTGAAGCTCACCTGCCAAGTGGATACCCAGTATATCATAAACAAAGACGCCGGCTCGAGTATCAATGGGGTAATAATATGAATGCAGAAAAAGCAACCAACCAGGTTGGAAAGGATTCTCCATACTGTAAATATACAATATAGATGTGGCGCCATTGGGTCCGGTTGCCACAATACAAGCTTGGAAGCAAGGCAAGGCATCCACCAGGTAACACACACACAAACAACACCTTCCTGACTCCAGGCCAGAAGGGGGAGCTCTAAAGCCCGGGTTCAGGGCAGGTCCCCTATAAATTCTGGTCTGGGGACGGGAGTTTGCAGTTCAGTTCCTGGGAGGACTGTGGAAGACATCATAGAGACCTAAGCCGCACTAGGCCCGTCCTACGTGACTCTATAAAAAATCCAAGAATGCGCACATAGGGTGATATCTTCTTTGAAGAAGGACAAAAGTTTATATAAAGAGGCTGCTCACCTGATACAGTTGTGATGACCCACAACTGGTAATGATCGCTCAGATATAAGTAGCTGCTGCAGGACCGTACTCTCCACAGATCCCTGTGGTATAATCAGCTCCCAGGACACAGTACCTCGAGGTCCGCGCTGCCACTTCAGAAAGGAACAAAAGAAGCCAGTACAAGGGAATGTCTGGATTAACGATTCTTCTTTATTATCCTACGCGTTTCAGAGTTATCTCCCAACTCCTTCATCAGGACATTCCCTGATGAAGGAGTTGGGAGATAACTCTGAAACGCGTAGGATAATAAAGAAGAATCGTTAATCCAGACATTCCCTTGTACTGGCTTCTTTTGTTCCTTTCTGAAGTGGCAGCACGGACCTCGAGGTACTGTGTCCTGGGAGCCGTCCTACGTGACTGACCAGCCCGTGTGTGAGACCCGCGGTGAGGAAATAGAGGACAAGGTCCGGGGAGTGGAGCCAGTGCCGGTTCGCGCCAGTACCTAGTGCGGTACGGTCATCAGAGACCGAGGTCACCAGGGATTATATACCCAGCAATCAAACACAGAGGGTGGGTGATTCTAAGTTGCCTGTCCAACCTGAGGCTAGGAGACCTAGCCGCACTACAGAGCTCAGGAGACTCAGAGAAAAAAAGGGTACCACCAGAGAGCTTGCGCCACCTGTCACACAGCCAGAGCAGACCAGAGGAGGCCTCACCACAGCTACACACAGCCAGGGCCCACAGACACTAGAGCAGTAGGTAGACCTCAGACCTTGCCTGGAGTGGGTCACCCCAACTTGCTTCCAAGCCTGGATCCCTGATAACAGCTGAGAACAGTACCTGGACAATCCTACTGCACAGTAAAAGGTAAAAGAAAAATGTTCCCTCTGTGTCTGTCTGTTCTCCTACGTGCTGAATCCTGCACTCCCACATTAGACTGCTCATCCTGTAACTGCAGAGTCACACACCGATTTTGTGTACCACCAAGATTGTTTTACCATATTTGCAAGCAATGGGCAACCCATGCCCCAGGTGGGATTCAAAGAAGTGACTATTAAAGTGGGTTGGGTGGAGCAGGGTTTGATTATCGTAGATGTTGATCGCAGAGCAGCTAAACCAATGGCAACATTAGAGAAAAGAAGAATCCAGCGGATATTTCCAGAATTGCTTGTTTTATTCACACATAGAAACCTCCATATTACAGCGGGGAAGTGCGGCAAAAGCAACATGTTTCGACTAACTCGTCTTAATCATGACGCCATGATCACGACTGGCCAGGATACAACACACCGGTGAGCTGCTCCCACCCCACCCCCCTTCTCCTTCTATATGAATGAATGGTAACATTAGGTACAAATTTAATTAAAAAATGTTTGGCCGAGGTCATTGTGTGGTTACAACAGGTTGCCAAGACCGCCACAATTTTTTGCGAATGGTGAAGTTATCAAAAAGAAACCTCAATGCCACTGGATATCTGAAAATGCTACATGATTCAGATATCCTGTGGCATTGAGGTTTCCATTGATGAAGAATGGCCCCACTATCTTTGCACCCCATATACCACACCATACCATCAATTTTTGTGTTCCAACAGTCTTGGAGGGATCTATCCTCTGTGGGTTAGTGTCAGACTAATAGCGAGGACTATGTTTGTTAACTTCACCATTCACAAAAAAGTTTGCCTCATCGCTCATCTGAAGGCAATTGTCTATGCTGTGAAGATACGAGATGTGCAGCATCTAAAACAGCGGATACTCCATTTTCAATCTTCATTTTTGATTTGTGATACTGCAATCAGATCCATCATCATCATTATAGTAGGAAGATAACTTAATTAAAATATAGCATTTAATACAAGATCGTAACAGAGGACATACTTCACAAATATACACAAAGAATGGACAACACAAGATCTTTTTTTTTCGAGTAGACACACATAGTAGCACGAAAATCCTATGCACCTGTGATTCCCTCTCTCTCTCCTCACATGCTACGATATGTGCTCACGGTCCAGAGGATCTGTGTCTTGGCGCAGCTCCTCCGGACCTAAGGGAACCTGCAGGTGGCTGCAGGGAGACTGCAGCCGCCGTGTACTCACCATGTGCGGTGGCTGCAGGGCGGCTTCTTCCACGGTGCACCCGATGGGAGCCACTTCCGACTCCGCAGCATGAAATGAACATGTGGAGGAGCGGAATCCCGGAAAGCCGCACCGCAGCTAAAAAAACACTGTGGTCGGGTTAAGCATAATGGGCATGGGATTTCTTGAAATCCCATCCACTATGCTTCTACTGTACTAGGCACTGTTTTGGATGCAGCGTCAAGACGCTGCATTCAAAACGCTGCCTATCCTTATCGTGTGCACGCACCCCTATCCTAGCAAATGCACTGTTTTTAAGAAGATGAGAATAAATATCAGGTCCTTTTCACATCAGAGTTGTTCTGCGTTTTGAACGCAATACATTCTTCATTTGTTTTTCGCCAAAAACCCATGCAAACGCATGTGTTTTTCTTAGAGTAGCATTGCAAAAACTCAAATGCAGTAAAAACACATTTAAAATACATGTGCATTTTAGACGCATGCGTTTTACCCTACGCATAGGAAATGTCGACAACAATGTTTCCTATGCACTGGGTAAAACGCATGCATCTAAAGCGCACCTTCATTTTCAATGCGTTTTTACTGCATTTTCATGTGTTTTTGTCGTGTTTATTCAAATACAAAGCAATGGTTAGATGTGAACTTAGCACTGTGATGAGCCCTCACAGGCAGGGTCTTTTTTACTCATTGTCTGTGCCTTGTCTGTATTGTGTATACCCCTTTTCACATTTAAAGCACCATTGAATAAATGGTACTATAATAATAAGATAATAATAATAACAATAATAATAATAACTACAGTTTTACTTATGGTGAGTGCTGCTTGTATTAGTCTGGATTCTTTTGTAGATGTTACATGGCATCTGTAATCTATTCCAGTGAAGTTTGCACTCTAAAAAGGTCAAATAGTGCGTTTTCCCTTTGGGGCTCTGCAGGGTTCCCAAACAGTAGCTTTAAATCATTTATGGCCCAGGGGGACATTGGGGGATGATGGGGATATTATGAGATTATCAGGGCTGCAGAAGGATGATGGGAGCTGCAGGCGGATATTGGGGATTGAAGGGGGCTGCAGATGGATGTTTGGGTCTGCAGGGGGACATTGGGGGAAGATGGGGACTGCAGATGGACTTTGGGGGATGATGGAGGCTGCAGAAGGATGATGGGGACATTGGGGTATGATGGGGGCTACAGATGGATGATGGGGATATTGGGAGATAATGAGTGCTGCAGAAGGATGATGTGGGCTGCAGGGGGATATTAGGGATGACGGGGGCTGCAGATGGATGAACGGTTCTGCAGGGGACATTGGGAGATGATGGGGCTGCAGATGGATGATGGAGGCAGCAGAAGGATAATGGGGACTGCAGGGGGATATTGGGGGATGACGGGGGCTGCAGGGGGACATTGAGGGATGATAGGGACAGCAGATGGATGATGGGGGCTGCAGGGGGACATTGAAGGATGATGGTAGCTGCAGAAGGTTGATAGGGGCTACAGGGGGATATTGGGGGATGATGGAGGCTGCAGATGGATGTTGGGAATATTGGGAGATGATGGAGGCTGCAGGGGGATATTGGGGGATGATGGAGGCTGCAGAAGGATGATGTGGGCTGCAGCAGTACATTGGGGATGATTGAGGCTACAGAGGGGCATTTTGTGATGATGGAGGCTGCAGGGGGAAATTGGGGGATGATGTAGGCTGCAGATGGATGATGGAGGCTGCAGGGGGACCTTGGGTGATGAAGGAGGTTGCAGAAGGATGATGGAGGCTGCAGGGGGACATTAGGGGATGATGGAGGCTGCAGATGAATGATGGAGGCTGTAAGGGGGACATTGGGGGATGATGGAGGCTGCAGATGGATGTTGGGGATATTGGGAGATGATGGAGGCTGCAGAAGGATGATAGAGGCTGCAGGGAGATATTGGGGGATGAGGGGGGCTGCAAAAGGATGATTTGGGCATCACCCTATATGTCCCCTGCTGGCACACATAGCCCAACCACCACCCTATATGTCCCCCTGTGCTGGCACACGCAGCCCCACTGTCCTCCTATATGTCCCCTGCTGACATATATAGCATCACCGCCACCCTAAATGTCCCCCTGTGCTGACACACATAGCCCCACTGTCCCCCTATATGTCCCTGCTGGCACATATTCCCCCACCATCCCAGATATGGCCACCCCCTGTCAGCTATATGGCCCTCGCTGGCATGCAGACTGTAAAATAACAAACTGTTTTACTCACCTGTCCGACGTGATGACATCACTGTGCGCTCCAGTCACATGACCCAATGCCGGGACCAACGCTGGAAGTCACCACTCAGCCGAAGCATGGAGCGATCGTCGGACAGGTGAGTAAAGTAATTTATTATTTTACAGTCTGCATGCCAGCGGGAACCATATAGCTGACATGGGGTGGCCATATCCAGGATGGTGGGGGAATTTGTGCCAGCAGGGGACATCTAGAGGGACAGTGGGGCACATATAATATTCGCCGCTCCCCTGTCCATCACCTCGGTGCTGTTTCAGCACCAAGGTGATGGACAGCGGCAAGTGCAGTGAATATTAGATGAGGTAATCAGTAGAAGCATGTGGACCTCCCACTGCCTCTGCAGTCAGATCCAGCCACCGGACCTGCTCCAAGTGCCCCCCATCACAGTACCAAAACAGTAGATTCGGATTATAAGATGTGGCGCCCCTGCGACCAGGGTGGCCACATAGGGAACTGCAGCCAGGCAGATAGGAGACAGGTTTGTACACCAAACACCCACACGGACACACTCACACTCATCCACTAGAGGGAGCACCCAACCCGGAGCCTAGAACTCTAGGCGGGCAAGGGGTGGTGGGTTTAGAGGAAAGTGGGTGGGAAGCATGTAGATTAGGTGACAGAGAGCACAAGCAGAGGAAAAGAGGAGGGAGGAGTTAGTAGGCCAGAGTGAGCCGAGCAGCAAAGACACCTGAAAGACAGAGACACGTCCCGGTGGGATTGGGCTTCATGGAGATGCAGAATCCACAGAGCCTCAGAAACCATGGAGAGAAAGCTCGTCCATAGCCGGCATCCCAGGGGAGTGTGAGGAAAAAGACCAGACCAGCAGTCCTGGGTCCGAAGAACACGGCAGCACCGACCAACTACCGGCGGAGTAGTTTTCCCTAGTTTGGCTGGAATCACACGGGTTAGATGGAGTCTGGTAACGCCTTGCAAGATAGGGTTACTGCAGACTAGGCACACACCAGAGTGTCGACTCTGAGGGAAACAGAGATTCCATTCCGGCTTCACCGATTAACCGACGGGGAGCTCTAACTCCAGGTTGGAGTTCCCACAACAAAGGTTGAAGGCACAGCAACAACCACGAGGACCTACAAGGGTCCAAGCTGCCGCCATACAACCCGGGGAGACAACAGAGAGAGAGAAACAACAGCCTGGAAGAACTTAGAAGGAGTGAGGGGTCTCAGAGCGACAGCCTGGCTGCAGTGAGTTCAGTGTTACAGGAGTGAATTGACTGTGAACTATGTTAAGATCTGTACCGAGAACTGCTGTAAACTGTTTGGAAGAGCTGACAAGTAAACCCGGTGAACCCTGCCTGAGTGTCCGTGTTTGATTCCAGGTATATTGAACTTTGCATACCTTTTACCCTGTCAGGAGCAGCCCGACCCGTGGCGGGCTCATCCATCTGGCTGCAGCCCATCCATTCATTCATCCATCCATCCATCCTCCTGGCAGAGAAGCACTGCAGCGGTGGTCACCCTGACCACAACCCTCGGGTAGCGTCACAACAAACATTATCCCCTGTCCCCTTTTACTTGTGAGAACCCGGGATACGGTCCGGACCAGGACCTCCGTGACATCCCCAGCAGTACCCCGGTCCGGTACCGAGTACCCAGTCCCACTGGGCTCCACAAAGACGCACCCCCCACTTTCCCCCAAGATTTGGGGGAACAAAAGAGCGTTTTATAATCCGAGAGATACGGTATATAACTGACAATACAGCAGTAACTTCCTGACCTGCTACAGTGTGAGGGGATTTTATGAAGCCATGAATACAACAATTGTAACATATTGATAAAGCAGCCATACTTGTAGAGAAACTGATGACATTTTGCGCTTTTTTCACCATTTTTGGTCTGACAGATTTACTATAATTTACCCTGAAATTGAAGCTAGTGGAGTCTGCGCCTCCTCATAGTCATTACGTTATGTCCTACAAAGTGAGATGGGGATGTTCCCAGCCTCCTCCTATATTGTCTAAGCTGTTTTTATTTTCCTCTATTCACAAAAATTTACCTCAGCACCTATGGCTGCTAAACAGAAACATTTATACACAATGTACATTCTTCATTACCACAAAATGGAATTATATACAATGAATATTGTCATAGGAAAGACTAACCGTGCTCAGCGGGGGCCTCACTGACCAAAACTGGCTGGTTCCCTCACAGCAACCAGAAATCAGCTATGATTTCTGCTGAGGTAAAGTGAAAGCTATGCTGTGATTGGTCGCTATGGGCAACGAGGCCTAGTTCTATCAAAGCCTGCACACAAGCCTGTTCTCTCTGACTGTGTGAAACCACAATGCTGCAGGGCACTCCAAATATACAGACGACATAATACATACTTATATTACTTATATGGCACTGCCACTGTATTCTTTGTATGAATATATATATACTGTATACATATATATAAATATAATTGTGGCCAAAAGTATTGACTCCCCTGCAGTTCTGTCAGATAATACTCAGTTTCTTCCTGAAAATGATTGCAATCACAAATTCTTTGGTATTATTATCTTCATTTAATTTGTCTTCAATGAAAAAACACAAAAGAGAATGAAGCAAAAAGCAAAACATTGATCATTTCACACAAAACTCCAAAAATGGGCCAGACAAAAGTATTGGCACCCTCAGCCTAATACTTGGTTGCACAACCTTTAGCCAAATTAACTGCGATCAACCGCTTCCGGTAACCATCAATGAGTTTCTTACAATGCTGTGCTGGAATTTTAGACCATTCTTCTTTGGTAAACTGCTCCAGGTCCCTGATATTTGAAGGGTGCCTTCTCCAAACTGCCATTTTTAGATCTCTCCACAGGTGTTCTATTGGATTCAGGTCTGGACTCATTGCTGGCCACCTTAGAAGTCTCCAGTGCTTTCTCTCAAACCATTTTCTAGTGCTTTTTGAAGTGTGTTTTGGGTCATTGTCCTGCTGGAAGACCCATGATCTCAGAGGGAGACCCAGCTTTCTCACACTGGGCCCTACATTATGCTGCAAAACTTGTTGGTAGTTTTCAGACTTCATAATGCCATGCACACGGTCAAGCAGTCCAGTGCCAGAGGCAGCAAAGCAACCCCAAAACATCAGGGAACCTCCGCCATGTTTGACTGTAGGGACCATGTTCTTTTCTTTGAATGCCTCTTTTTTTCTCCTGTAAACTCTATGTTGATGCCTTTGCCCAAAAAGATCTACTTTTGTCTCATCTGACCAGAGAACATTCTTCCAAAACGTTTTAGGCTTTCTCAGGTAAGTTTTGGCAAACTCCAGCCTGGCTTTTTTATGTCTCGGGGAAGAAGTGGGGTCTTCCTGGGTATCCTACCATACAGTCCCTTTTCATTCAGACGCCGACGGATAGTACGGGTTGACACTGTTGTACCCTCGGATTGCAGGGCAGCTTGAACTTGCTTGGATGTTAGTCGAGGTTCTTTATCCACCATCTGCACAATCTTGCGTTGAAATCTCTCTTAAATTTTTCTTTTCCGTCCACATCTAGGGAGGTTAGCTACAGTGCCATGGGCTTTAAACTTCTTGATGACACTGCGCACGGTAGACACCGCTTTAGGACAATTCTTTTTGTGTTTTTTTCATTGAAGACAAATTAAATGAAGATAATAATACCAAAGAATTTGTGATTGCAAACATTTTCAGGAAGAAACTGAGTATTATCTGACAGAATTATAGAGGTGTCAATACTTTTGGCCACAACTGTACATACATATATCCTGCCCCCCGTCTCCATCTTGCCCCCCGCCTCCATCCTGGCCCCCGCCCCTCCTCCATCCTGCCCTCCCGGCTCCATGCTGCCCCCCCGCATCCATCCTGCCCCCCCCGGCTCCATCCTGCCCTCCCGACTCCATCCTTTCGCCCATGGCTCCATCCTGCCCCCCCGCTCCATCCTGTCCCCCCCGCCAACATCCTGCACCCCTGCTCCATCCTGCTCCCCCGTCTCCATCCTGCACCCCCGCCTCCATCCTGCACCCCCCTCCATCCTGCCCCCCGCCTCCATCCTATCCTGCCCCCCACCTCCATCCTGCCCCCCGCCACCATCCTGCCTCCCCGCCACCATCCTGCCCCACCCCACCACCATCCTGCCCCACCCACCACCATCCTACCCCGGTGGCTCCATCCTGCCCCGCTCGCTCCATCCTGCCCCGCTTGCTCCATCCTGCCCACCCGGGCTCCACCCTGCCTCCCCCTGGCTCCATCCTGCCCCCCCCTTCTCCATCCTGCCCCCCTGGCTCCATCCTGCCCTCCCGACTCCATCCTTTCGCCCCTGGCTCCATCCTGCCCCCCCGCTCCATTTTGTCCCCCCCGCCAACATCCTGCCCCCCTGCTACATCCTGCACCCCCCCTCCATCCTGCCCCCCGCCTCCATCCTGCCCCCCACCTCCATCCTGCCCCCTGCCACCATCCTGCCTCCTCGCCACCATCCTGCCCCACCCCGCCACCATCCTGCCTCCTCGCCACCATCCTGCCCCACCCCGCCACCATCCTGTTCCCCCCACCACCACCCTACCCCGGCGGCTCCATCCTGCCATGCTCGCTCCATCCTGCCCTGCTCGCTCCATCCTGCCCACCCCGGCTCCATCCTGCCCCCCGGCTCCATCCTGCCCCCCCATCTCCATCCTGCCCCCCCATCTCCATCCTGCCCCCCCGTCTCCATCCTGCCTCGTTCAGTCCATTCTGCCCTCCCCGCCATCATCCTGCCCCGCCGGCTCCATCCTGCTTCCCCAGCTCCATCCTGCCCCCCCCCCCGGCTCCATCCTGACCACCCCCCCCCCCCGGCTCCATCCTGCAGCGCTCCATTCTGCTCACACTGATCAGTGGCCGGGCATGACTAAACACTGACACCACCGCACACCACCACACAATACTGACACCGCTTCACACCAACACCGCTGGCTCCATCCTGCCCCGCTGGCTCCATCCTGTCCCGCTCTTTCTGCCCCTGCTGATTAGTCTCGCCCGGTGACTGAACACCGACACTGCCACATACCGACACTGCCACACACTGACACTGCCGCACACCGACACTACCGCACACCGACACCGCCGCACAACACCAACACCACCACACACCGCTTCACACCAACACCGCTGCACACCGGCACTGCTGGCTCCATCCTGCCCCGCTCGCTCCATCCTGTCCCACTCCATTCTGCCTCCACTGATTAGTCTCACCCGGCGACAGTACACGGACACCGCCGCACACCGCCACCGCCACCGCCGAACAACACTGATACTTGTATACACCGACACTGCTGTACACTAACACTGCTGTACACCGCCACACCGCCACACAACACTGATAGCGCCGCACACCGCCACCGCCGCACACCAACACTGCCGCACAACACTGACACTGCTGCACATCGACACTGCTGCACACCGACACCGCTGCACACCGACACTGCTGTACACTGACACTGCTGTAGGTATCTACTATATAATTGGCTAATCGTGTCTGTCTGTCCAGAAAATCGAGCGCCAGCGCTCATTGGTTGACGCCAGCCACGCAACCAATGAGCGAAGCGTATGCAAAACAGCCGCATGCATTCAAAACTCGCGCCAAGCTGAAACCTGGTGACTAGAGATGAGCGAGTATGCTTGTCACTACTCGGTACTCGCATGAATATCTCAGTACTCGGGGTACTCGGCGAGTACCGAGTAATCTCGCGACACTCTTGTTACACTTGGGGTACACCTCCCTGCAGGTTGGCGCTCTTTACAGAGCCAGCCCACATGCAGGGATTGGCTGACAGACACTGTAATGCCACAGCCATGTTGGTTGTGGCATTACAGTGATTGGCTGGCCGCACAGTGTCATCAGGTCTTTATAAGCCCTGACCACGCTGTGCTCGTCACTCTGCTCCACAAACAGTCAGTGTAGGGAGAGGTGCTGCTGATTGAGGGACAGATTTGTGGCCTTTCAGCTAGTGTGGTCGCAGGGCTGAAAATCGAATTACCACAACAGTCTTTCGGAGGACTAATAGAGCTGTATACAGGCAGGCAGGGAGGCAGGGTATATAGCAAACTTCGTTGTGCCATTATACCAGCCTGCATCACATCTGGGGCTGGTGTACAGGCTGGAAGTCTCATCCATCCCAAAACAGTGCTTTTAGGGATTAATTTAGCTCTCTATAGGCAGGAGTAGGTTGTAGCGTAAATTAGGATACGCCAAAACACTTTGCATTCTCGTCAGCGCTTGTGTCTGACCAGTCCACCTGCTGGGCTTTAACCTCTAATCTCAGTGTCCAGCTAAAAACCAACTCTTGTCTGCATTAATTTAGCATCTTAGTGCGGCAGGAGTAGGTTGTAGCGTAATTTAGCACACGCCAAAACACTCTGTATTCTCGTCAACGTTTGTGTCTAACCGGTACACCTGCTGGGATTTAATCTCTAATCTCTGTGTCCAGCTAAAAACCAACTCTTGTCTGCATTCATTTACCATTTGTGTGCGCCCAGAGTGTGTTGTAGCGGAAATTAGGATATGCCAAAACACTCCGTATTCTCTGCAGCGTTTGTGTCTGACTGGTACACCTGCTGGGATTTAACCTCTAATCTCTAATTTCAGTGTCCAGCTAAAAGCCAACTCTTGTCTGCATTCATTTAGCATCTTAGTGCGGCAGGAGTGGCTTGTAGCTCCAAGTAGTATACGCCAAAACACGGTATACGCGTCAGCATTTGTGTCTGACCGTTCAAGCTGCTGGGGTTAAACCGCTCTAATCTGTAATCTCAGTGTGCAGCTAAAAACCATCTTTTGGACGCCATCATTTGGCTGTATACAGGCGGCACAACATTAAAAATGTGCAAGGTCGGTGGCAAGGGACAAGGAACTGTACGTGATGGTGGTGCAGGCAGAGGCCGAGGCCGTGAGCAAGCTCGAATTGCACCACGACAAACGACCACATCATTTCGCTCGACCTTCCTGTCCCAATTTCTAGGGGACCGCAGCAGTACACCACTATTAAACCAAGACCAGTGTCAACAGGTTGTTAGTTGGATAGCGGATAATGCTTCCAGTCAGTTTGGCACCACCACAAATACCCTGTCTTCCACACAGTCAAGTGTCAGTAGCCGTGAGACTGGACCGCACATTCCACACCCTGATCCTCCTTCCTCCCACCATGCCGAGTGCCCGGCCCCGGACATAATTGATCCCACACTTGGACATTCTGAAGAGCTGTTCACTTATCCATTCGTAGATTCTGGCCTCTCGCCAGCTCCAGTTGAAGTGGGTCATGAAGAGATCGTATGTACTGATGCACAAATATTTGAGCAGCCACGGTCTCACGAAGGCGACGATGATGAGACACAATTGCCAGAAAGTCAGGAGGAGGACCAGGGTGCGGAAGTGGAAGACGACGTAGTGAATGATCCAGTAACTGACTCAACCTGGCAGGAGGACATGCAGAGCGAGGACAGCAGTGCACAGGGGGAGTTAGGCGTAGCAACACAACAGGCCAGAAGAAGCAGTGTGGTGGCCGCAGGCAGAAGGCAGGCAACCACTCCCACGACAGAAGTTGCCAGTACAACAGTTTGGTCTTCCCGAGTCTGGCTGTTTTTAAGGTGTCTGTAGATAATTCCAAAAAGGCCATTTGCAACACCTGCCATGCCAGCATCAGCAGGAGTAGCAAAATTAGCAGCCTGACCACCACCAGCATGATCAGGCACATGTCAGCAAAGCACCCGACTTTGTGGGATGTACACCAGAGTCCAGGAGCAGTGTCTGCAGGTGACACCGCTGCGTCTTCCACTGTTGTGTGTGCAAAACAATCCCCTATCCATACTGCAGGCGAAGATGCCTCCTGTCCTTCACCTGTACTTGCACAAGCAGAAATAGCACCATCATCAGCCACGTCCTTGTTCCAGCGCAGTGTTCAGTTATCCATACACCAATCTTTGGAACGCAGGCGCAAATATGCTGCCAACGCCCCACATGCCACAGTTCTAAATGCACACATTTTGCGACTGCTTTCGCTGGAAATGTTGCCTTTTAGGCTAGTGGAGACGGAAGCATTCCGCAACCTGATGGCGGCGGCTGTCCCACGTTACTTGGTCCCCAGCCGCCACTATTTTTCCCGGTGGTCCGTCCCCGCATTACATAAGCATGTATCACAAAACATCATACGTGCCCTTAACAACGTGGACAAGTACTTGTGGGCAGGGCCGGAACATCTCGCTGACGGCACACTGAGTTAATATTCTGCAAGCCGGGGCCCAGTCTGAGCTTGGGACGGAACACGTCCTTACGACACTGAGGATTGCAGGCCCTAACTCAGTCAGGTTTTCACCCAAAGTGTACAGCTCCGGAACATCATGCTCCTCAGCCTCCTCCTCCTCCTCCACTTCACCCTTCACACCAGTCCCTGGAAGCTGGAAGCACTGCAGCACTGCCTCGGCTAAGCGGCTACAGGCTGTGCTGATGCTAATATGCGTAGGTGACAAACCCCATAATGCTGAAGAGTTGTGGACAGCTCTGAAACAGCAGGCAGATGACTGGTTCACACCGCTGAACCTACAGCCAGGCATGGTCGTGTGTGACAATGGCCGGAACATGGTGGCGGCTCTGAGGCGACGCGAGCTGACACATGTTCCATGTGAGTGCTCTACCTCGGACGAGCTGTCGGATCTGCTCGTCGCAGTACGCCGCCTGTGTGCCCATTTTATTAAGTTACCTACTGCTTCTGCCGGCCTTGCTGGCTTTCAGCGGCGTTTGCAGCTTACGGCTCACAGACTGGTGTGTGATGTCCCCACGCGTTGGAATTCCACACTGCACATGTTGGTCAGGATTTGTGAGCAGAAGAGGGCAGTTGTTGAGTACCAGCATCAACTAGGACGTCGGTATACAGTTCAAACTCCACACATAAGACCTCAGGAGTGGACATGGATGTCTGACATATGTACCGTCCTCCAAAACTTTGAGGACTCCACCAAAATGGTGAGCGGCAATGACGCCATCACTAGCATCATCATCCTGCTTCTCTGTCTTCTAAAACACTCTCTGCTCAAAATCAAAGACGATGCATTGCAGGCGGAGCACGAGGAGTTGGGCAAGAAACTGTACTGGCTGATTACACACAGCCCAGCCTCATTTCATCCCAACGTGCATTGGAGGACTATGACGAGGAGGATGAAGAAATAGAGCTACTTTCATGCGGAATTGACGGTAATACATGCACAACCATTAGACCGCACATGGCTAACTTTATGTTACGCTGCCTGTCTCGTGACCCTCGCTTATCAACATCTTGGCGGACACTCATTAATGGTTGGTGACACTTTTAGACCCACGCTACAAGGAGAACTTTATTTCTCTTATTCCCAAGGCGGAGAGGTCTACAAAAATGCTGCAGTACCAGAAGGCCATAGTCGTGGAATTAGTAAAAAAATTCCCTTCTGAAAACGCTAGCGGCAGAGGTCATGATTTGGTGGACAACCAAGGTGTCCGGCCGAGAGAGGCACAAGTCCAATCCAGCAGAGGTAGGGGAACACTCTCAAAGATCTGGGACACTTTTTTCAGCACCTCCCGTACTACAGGCCCTTAGGTGCGGGGTAGTGTCACAAGGACTGCAAAGTTTGCGAAGATGCTGAGGGAGTACTTTGCCGATCGTACTAAAGTGCTCCTAGACTCGTCTGTGCCTTATAATTATTGGGTATCCAAGCTGGACACGTGGCAGGAATTGGCTCTCTACGCCTTGGAAGTCCTGGCCTGCCCTGTTGCTGGCGTTTTGTCAGAGCATGTTTTTAGTGCCGCAGGTCGAATCATTACTGATAAACACACCTGCCTGTCAACTGAAAATGCTGACAGGCTGACTCTGATCAAGATGAACAAGGGTTGGATTGGGCCTGACTAGGGATGGGCGAGTCTGCTCGCTAGGACTCGTTACTCGGTGAGTAGTAAGGGACTCGCAGGATTCGGTACTCGGCGAGTTTCCCAGCGACTACTCGCACAGTAACGAGTCCAATGCAAGTCAATGGCAATCCTAGTTTTGTCAGAGTTGACTTTTTCTCACTCGCTAGACTCGCTATATCACATCGCTATGTAGCTTGAATCTCCCCAAATCGTTTAAACAATCGCACCGCTTCACGGATACCCGCTGTCAGCAGCGAGTCTGAGCGAGTCTGAGCGAGTCTACGAATCCGAGTCCTGTATACTGTATTCGGGACTTGCGAATACAGAATCTGTTATGTTCCGACAAAGCTTCCGAGACAGCCTAGCGTGTTAGGTCAGAAAACTTGTGAAGATGGACAAGCATGTTAGCCAATCATATTCAGTAATGCCACAGCCATGTTGGTTGTGGCAGGACTATGATTGGCTTCTGTCCATCGTGATGCCTATGTCATGTATGAGAGGCGAGGCTGTATATCAGCCTTGCCACCGCCATTTCCTCCACATTCCTGTGACGATCTGAGCTAGTGCAGGGTGAGGTAGATGCTGGAGCAGATCATAGGGAGTGTCAGTCAGTGTAGGGAAACTTCAAAATTCCTTATATTTAACCCAAACAGCTCTTCTGAGAGCTACCAGGAGGACAGAGGAGTACTGTGTAGAGGACTGTAGGCAGGCAGGCAGGCAGGCAGGGATTTGTAAATCGCACATTACTCGCTATTACTCGCTTCCCCATTCATTAACATTGGACTCGCTAGACTCGCAACGAGTAGCGAGTCCCGGGCTCGGACTCGCTAGAGTCAAGCGATTCCGAGTAATTTAGGACTCGCCCATCACTAGACCTGACTTCACCACACCACCACCAAATTATAGCAGAATTTCAATTTTGTGCCGGTAAATTGCCATGCACCTCCGCACACCCACATATGGGTATACACTTCATGACTTTGGCTACTGGCTGTACTGCTCCTCCTTCTCCTCATCCGCCACCATATGATCAGTGCGACCGTGGTTCATGATGCCACGAAAACATAATTTTTTTACATCGTATTTATGATGATGATGACCCTAACCGTTCAAAAGTTAGGCAGTAGTTTCATGTATACCCCCCAGGGGTAAATGTTTTAGTCCATTGTTACAGAATGGGCATTACAAGTACAGGAGACCTGCTCCTTTGTAATGGCAACAATATTTAGAGGCTCTCCTCCATGTTTCTTTCCAGGGGCTTTGAAGTGCCTCACAATTTTTGGCAGCCCTGCCTAGGGCAATACTACAAAAGACCCACTTCTTTATAATGGCCACATTATTTGAAGAGGCACTCATGCACACCTCTATCCAGGGGCATTGGGGTGCCTCCCAATTTTTGCCTGCCCTGCCAAAGGGCAATACTACAAAAGACCCACTTCCTTAAAATGGGCACATTATTTAAAGAGGCCTTCATGTACGTCTCTTCCCAGGGGCATCGGAGTGCCACAAAATTTTTTAAAAAAAATCTTTCATGTAATACAAAAAACTAACATACACCAACTCTGTCTCACAAGTGGGTATGAGTCCTTAATATTTTCTCCAGGAAAATCCATTTTGGTTTCATTTTGTAACGTTTTCTTCACAGTCCGTAAAAGTGGCGTAATACTCTGACAACATTGTTCACAGCAGTGACCTTGGAGTCTGAAATGCTTACAGGTGTTTTCCCCATGCTGTTCCCATGTCATTTAAGCACTGTTCTGATACTTTTGTTAAATTTTTAGGGTTTATCCATGTTGCCGGGGGTCATGCCAGAAAAATACTCGGATCTCCCATAGGATAACATTGGGCTCGGTGCTCGGGCGAAGTACACGAGTATCTTGGGATGCTCGGCCCGAGCTTCGAGCACCCGAGCATTTTAGTACTCGCTCATCTCTACTGGCGACACATCAGCATCGCTATCACCATAATACACGCATCCAGCCGTGGCTACCGGCGTCAGCTTGCAGCGGTAGTACCCCGACCGCCATATTGGAGCATCCACATTATGGGTATTTCTATATCGTGGCCGGAATTCAAATCCCCCGCCAAGCTGCACTACTTCTCTGATTGGTCGCCACGGCCGGCGGCGACCAATCAGCGAAGTGGTGTGGATTGGCAGGAAATATGAATCCTGCGCCACTGATTGTCCGCCGCTCTCAGCGGCAACCAATCAGCAGCGCGGGATTCAAAACCCCTGCCAAGCCATGCTCCACTTTATGATGAGTCGCCGCCGCCCGCGGCGACCAATCAGCAAAGCGTATTTTAAAACACACATCAAGTGCGCTGATTGGTCGTTGCGGCTGGCGGCGACCAATAAGCGGAGCACAGCTTGGTATATTGGCGCGCAATTTCAACTGCCGCTCTTAGTGTGACACACTTCTCTGCTGTTTACAAGGCTGTTAGTCATAGTGTCACGCAGTTTACTCCTGTTTACAAGGCTGTCAGTCATAGTGTGGAGCCCACTGGGACGGGGTACTCAGTACCGGACCGGGTACTGCTGGGGATATCACGGTGGTCTTGGTCTGGACCGTGTCCTGGGTTCCGCAAGTAATGGGGGAATATTTACAGGGGAGTTTGTCATGACGCCACCCACGGGTTGTGGTCAGGGTGACCACCACTGCTGCAGGGATGATGTTTGGCAGCTGGAGATGTAACGGCTCTCCGTAGGTAGAGCCTGGTACCCCGGGGCAGTGATAGTTAAAGTCTATGATGGATGCTATAGATGTTGCAGGATTGATAGGGATGATAGTGGAGGCAGTGGCTGCTTGTGAGGGAAAATAGGGCTTGAATACAAGGATCACACACACTCACGATTTTTAAGTTTTCCAAGACTTTACTGCAGATGTGGGTAGCAGAGTACTGTCCACGGAGTTGCTCCCACCCTGTCCGGATCCTCAGCTTCCCACTGCTGCACTGTGTGTGTGGCCATGCTGATGCTTTAGCTGAGCTGCTGTCACTGTCTCTCCTCACAGATACCCCTTTTGCTAGGCAACTTGAGTCTTTCCGTGTGCTTCTGACCCCGCCGTGTTGCTTTGCTGAGGTACAGTGTAGATCTACAACCTCCACTATCCCAGTGTTGACTGTGCTGCATGTGTCAGTCACAGTTTCGGATCCGGTGTCCGGTCTGTGCGCTTCTCTGGGGCGAGTTATGAAGTCACTGAGATGTGTTCCCCTTTTTCTTGTACTCCTTCCCTGAGACCCTCGCTAGGCCTGGAATCGAGGAGCAGACTGTAGAGAAGCCTGATGCATCCCCTTTACACTACAGTCTCTCTTCCTCAGTTCTCCCAGGATCTGAACTGCTCTCTTCACAGTACTGCTACGTACTGAACTAACTACTTCCTCATTATGCCAGAATATATAAGGGAGCTGCTTTAGCTCCCCCTTCTGGCCTAGAGGTGCTAGTGCAGTGTCAGGTGTTGTGTGGGGAGTGAACCCGTGTTGCTGTTACTGTGGCACTTTAACCCCTGGGGTGCCACATTCCCCCTTAGCTAAAGACAGTAGTCCGGGACTGTAGAAAAACAAACAAACAGTTAATATAACAATTGATATTTACAGAGACTTAAAAAGTAAAAAGTACAAAAATCACTGAAATTCAAAAAAAGAGTCCAAAAGTTCAAAAAGCAGTCTTTCCGGGGGTTTAGTTTATTGCCTCCGGGCTGATAGATATTTACAAAAGAGTCTTTACCACAACCAGTCCTTTGTAATATGGTCCATAAATAAATGAAGAAAATGTTCAAGAATATGTAAGAAGTTCACACAGGATAGTCTCTGTAGTTACTGGGCTTTTAACGTTGCAAACTATTCTAAACACGTACGGGTGTCTCTGGTTACAAGTGCACTAGGCCTCTAGGCCCTCGGGTCATCGCATAAGAGGCCAAGTTCTTACTCTCCGTGGCTGCCACCTAACACCAAGCTATCCTCACCCTTTCTATACACTTTTCACTCTACCGGGTTCTATTAACTTTTACATTTACACAAACATATTTACACTTCACGTTTAAAGGGAACCTGTCAGCTAGTTTATGCCTCCCCAGCTATCATTGTCTGTACCAGCAGCTTCACAATACTATTCTAATCATCCTTGTCTGAGCTCATAGTGTAATGTGAAAGGTGAAAGAAAAGCATTTATACACTTATATTTCCTTATGTAATGAGGCAGTCAGTCTCCAACTTGGAGGACGGGGACTGTTTGGCAGGTTAATAGTTAACATTTCAGCCTTTTGCTAGAACATGTTGGGAGACCTGATATGCTGTCACAACCATGTGACTACAATAGGCGGAGCAAAGTTCTCATAGAACATAATACGTTTGCTGGCTTAGCACCGCCCACTATGGTCACATGATCGTTACATCACACAGGTCCTTTAGCTATCCAAGTTAAAAGTGAGTTAACTATTCTCCTGCCAGACAGTCCCCATCCTCCAAGGTGGGGACTGAAATATAAGTGTGTAAATGCTTTTTTTCACCTTTTACATTACACTATGAGCTCAGACAGAGATGATTAGAATAGTATTATGAAGCTACAGCTACAGACAGTGATAGCTTGGGGGGGCATAAATCTACTGACAGGTTCCCTTTAATTTTGCATTTTAGTCTTTGTACTTTGCCAGTAACTGACCCTTGGTACTACGCTTTGATCTGCGTAATGCTGGTGCACTGGGTGTACTTAGCCTGATGTTGTGAGTGGACGTGTACCTACTTGGGGTGTCTAGTACTATGGCAGATGGAGGTCTGACTGTAGGACTGGCAAGCTCACTGGGACCAGGAATTGGTTCTTCCACTTCAGGCTCGACTTCCAGTTCTTCGGGTCTTGGGACTTCTGGTAATACGGGTTCTGGTGTGGGTTCAATCATTGGGACTACAACTGCTCCATAGTAATTTGGCCATGTTTGGGGAAATCTCCTAGAACGCCTCTAGGGGAACTAGAGAGTCGGAGTTAGAGTCGGAGGGAGAGCGAGTCGAAGTCGGAGGAGGTAGAGTGAAGGAAGACCAGGCAGCCAGCCTGAGGGAACCAAGAAGGCCATCTAGGCTGAGGGGCCTTGAGAAGTGAAAGATCCTAAAAAGAAGAAAGAAAGAGAGGGAAAGAACTCAGAAGCAGAGTTCACTCTAGAAAGGGGAGTTGAGTAATAGTAGAGTTTGCCCCGAAAGGAAAGAAACCGGGTACCGGAGCCCGCACCTGTGAGTTCTTTAAGACACATAGAAAATCCGTACAACAGGGATATTACAAATACAGCCCTGACTCCCACAGATCCCATGAGAGGGAAGCCAGGACTAGCAAGGAGCTGCAGTCCAGATAGAAGGTTGACCCGGCGGGTACAAGGGTGGCGAAGAAAGTAGAAGCACGAGGAGGCCAGATCATCTACAAGAGATCAGGCTTCACACAAGGAACAGACTAGAAGGAAAAGGAAAGGAACATGAAGGAGGGTTCCATCTCAAACCAAAATCCTAATTTCAGCCTAAAGAATTCGCCAGAATACCATCAAATGAACTGTTGAACTGTAAGCTGAAAGAAGGAGTTCAAGTAAAGTAACCTGGTGAAGTGAAGCTTTGACTCTGCTGCGTTCTTCCAATCTAAACTGATTTATTACAGCATTCCTGCCCCGGTGGTCCCGTCCTGCCTTCGGGGACAATTCCATCCAAGAGGACTGGAGCGGCGCTGGTGAGCATCACCAAGACTCAGCAGGTGGCGTCACAACCAAGACAAATTGTAAATAGAACTCAGACAACAATACCACCTTTTTCAGTTGACCCCCAGGGCCACGGCTTCGGGATGGTCACCCATGACTTCCCAGACTAAAACAGAGAGAGAGAGTCCCGAGAGCCGAGAATCCCACAGCCCTGGGCGCGCGGGATGCGTCATAGTCTCCATCTAGGAGACTGGAAAGGCGTGCTCCAGGCTCTATGCTCCCCTCCTCGCTGGTTTTCAGGTCCATCATCATCATAATCACAGCAGGATAACTCCACTAAAACATAGCTTTTAATTCAAAATCTTAAGGCTATGCCCAGACACATTGGTTTTTGCAACTTCAAATCTGCAGCAAATCCTAGAGGTTCCATTTTTATTTGGAATTCTTGGCAAGTGGTTTGCTGCGTTTTTGCTGTGTTTTTGTTGCATTTTTGCTGTGAATTTGGTTACTGTGTTTTTGCTGCAGATTTGCAATAGAAACTATGGCAAAAATGCTGAAAAGAATTGACATGCTCATTCTTTCAGAAATGCTGCAAAACCTGTGGTGTTTCACTTTTTGCACAGAAATAAAATATGTGTGGACAGCTTTTCCCTGAATAACAAAGGCTTTGGGGGAACCAAAAACGCAGGATTACCGGTAGATTAGCATAAAACCAAGGTAAAAACGCAGGTCAAAAACGCAGCAAAAATGCCCTGTGTGAATATAGCCTAAGAGGGTAAACTTCTCAAAGCAACACAATGATTTCACAATATGAGATCATTTCCTTCTGAGCCCTATCATGTGGGTACATAGGCACATTTGAGAGCAAAATGGGTAACAATGTGTGGGTTTAATTTTCTACATATATGCCTTGGGAAACTGAAAAACCTTCTATTAACCCCACATGTTAGTGTTAAAAAATAATAATTTTCAATGCTTAATGTTATAAATGTTTGTGAACTTCCGGTTCCGGCGCCGCCATGTGCTGCAGCAGTTAAGGAAGCTCCGGTTTCCCTCCTCACAATCCACAGCAATCCCCAGACCCTGGACGCCTAAACCTCCGAAATGAGTGGCGGAGGATGCAGCACACCGGTCCACCATGGATCGGTATGTGACAAGAGGAGGTGAGACGGAGACAAGCGGGGTGGCGCAGGGACCGGAGGCAAAGCGCAGGAAGTGCACAATGGCGGCGGAGGGCCAGCTGGTCCAGCCGATCCAGACTGCTCCCACAACAGTGGGGAGCGAGAGGGCCATGGATGAGGGGAAGGTATCAGATGATCTGGAGGGAGAAGTTTCCCCAGAAACAAATGCTGAAGGGGCACAGGGGTCCCAGTATCAGGGAGAAGCATGGCTGCAGGGAAGACCAGCTATTACTGCACCAGGGCTGCAAGGGATAGACTACAAGCTGCTGGCCAAGGAAATGGCAATTCATTTAGCAGAAGAATTAGACAGACAGCCAAAGACTTGGTGGCAGCAACTACAAAAGATTTGCATACTAAAATCAAGCACCATGACCAACAACTGCAGGAAGCTGGGGATAGGATTGCTGCAGCAGAGGAGAGAGTGTTGGATTTAGAACAACAAGTGCATGATCTACAGAAACAGTCACTATACGCTTTGAACAAACTTGATGATATTGAAAATAGAACTCGCCGTAGCAATCTTAAAATCGTGGGTCTCCCTGAATCCATTTCCCCGGGACAGCTTGTAGAGGTATTTGAGGCTGAACTACCTAAAGAACTGGGTCTTTCCCATAAGTGCAGAACCGAACGTACCCACAGAATAGGACCCCCAAGAGATACCCCCAGGGAAAATGAAAATAACGGCTCCACACGTGATAGAGACTCTGATAAGCCGAGACACGCCATTGCCAAATATCTCAACCACAGAGATAAAGAGGAGATACTGCGTGCATATAAAGCTAAAAGACATCCACTCCTGATCCTAGGTCACAGAGTCTTACTATTTGCTGACTATTCAGTTGAGGTGACTAGGAGGAGAAGAGCCTTCAGCGACGCCTGTACAATATTGTTTAACCCCTTCAGGACCCAGCCTATTTTGACCCTAAAGACCTTGGCATTTTTTGCAATTCTGACCAGTGTCCCTTTATGAGGTTATAACTCGGGAACGCTTCAACCGATCCTAGCGATTCTGAGATTGTTTTTTCGTGACACATTGGGCTTCATGCTAGTATTAAATTTAAGTCGATAATTTTTGTGTTTATTTGTGAAAAAATCAAAAATATGGCAAATATTTTGAAAATTTCACAATTTTCACATTTTTTATTTTTTTTTCTGATAAACCAGAGAGATATGTGACAGAAAAAAGTTATTAAATAATATTTCCCACATGTCTACTTCACATCAGCACAATTTTGGAAAAAAAAAATTTTTTTGGTAGGACGTTATAAGGGTTCAAAGTTCATGAGCAATTTTTCATTTTTCAACCAAAATTTACAAAACCATTTTTTTTAGTGACCACATCACATTTGAAGTCCTTTTGAGGGGTGTACATGACAGAAAACACCCAAAAGTGACACCATTCCAAAAACTGTACCCCTCAAGCTACTCAAAACTAATATCAAGAAGATGATTAACCCTTCCGGTGCTTCACAGGACCTAAGGCAAAGTGGAAACAAAAAATGGATATTTTAATTTTTTTCTCAAAAATGTTCTTTTAGCTTCAATTCTTTCATTTTCACATAGGCAACGGGATAAAATGGATCTTAAAATGTGTTGTGCACATTCTCCCGAGTACACAGATACCTCATATATGGTCATAAACCACTGTTTGGGTGCACGGCAGGGCTCAGAAGGGAAGGAGCGCAATTTGAATTTTGGAGCTAATTTTACATCCAAAAAGTGAAATGGCGCTCCTTCCCTTCTGAGCCCTGCTGTGTGCCCAAACAGTGGTTTATGACCACATATAAGGTATCGGTGTACTCAGGAGAAATTGCCCAACAAATTTTAGGATGAATTTTATGCTGTTGCCATGTGAAAACGAAAAAATTTAGGCTAAAAAAAAATTTTTGTGAAAAAAAAAGTACTATTTCATTTTAACAGATCAATTTGTAAAGCACCTGGGGGTTCAATATGCTCACTACCCATCTAGATATGCTCCCTGGGGGGTCTAGTTTCCAAATGGGTCACTTGTGGGGGAGCTCCAATGTTTAGGCACACAGGGGCTCTCCAAAAGCGACATGGTGTCCGCTAACAATTTGAATAAAAATCAGCTCAAATTGTTAGCTGTCACCATGTTGCGTTTGGTGAGCCCCTGTGTGCCTAAACATTGGGGCTCCGCAACAAGTGACCCCATTTTGGAAACCAGACCCCCCAGGGAACGTATCTAGATGCATAGTGAGTACTTTGAACCCCAGGTGCTTCACAAATTCATCCATAAAAATGAAAAAGCACTTTTTTTTTCCACAAAAATTTCTTTTTTCGTTATTACGGACCAATTTGTGAAGCACCTGGGGGTTCAAAGTGCTCACTATGCAGCTACATATGTTCCCTGGGGGGTCTAGTTTCCAAAATGGGGTCACTTGTGGGGGAGCTCCAATGTGGAGACGCACAGGGGCTCTCCAAACACGACATGGTGTCCGCTAACAATTTGAATGCAAAATGAGCTCAAATTGTTAGCGGACACCATGTTGCTTTTGGTGAGCCCCTGTGTGCCTAAACATTGGAGCTCCCCCACAAGTGACCCCATTTTGGAAACTAGACCCCCCAGGGAACGTATCTAGATGCATAGTGAGTACTTTGAACCCCCAGGTGCTTCACAAATTCATCCATAAAAATGAAAAAGTACTTGTTTTCCGCAAAAAACATTTTTTCCCATTAATTTGTGAAGCACCTGGGGGGTCAATATGCTCACTATCCATCTAGATAAGTTCCCTGGGGGGTCTAGTTTCCAAAATGGGGTCACTTGTGGGGGAGCTCCAATGTTTAGGCACACAGGGGCTCTCCAAAAGCGACATGGTGTCCGCTAACAATTTGAATAAAAATCAGCTCAAATTGTTAGCTGTCACCATGTTGCGTTTGGTGAGCCCCTGTGTGCCTAAACATTGGGGCTCCGCAACAAGTGACCCCATTTTGGAAACTAGACCCCCCAGGGAACGTATCTAGATGCATAGTGAGCACTTTGAACCCCCAGGTGCTTCACAAATTGATCTGTAAAAATGAAAAAGTACTTGTTTTCTGCAAAAAAAAAATTTTCCATTAATTTGTGAAGCACCTGGGGGGTCAATATGCTCACTATCCATCTAGATATGTTCCCTGGGGGGTCTAGTTTCCAAAATGGGGTCACTTGTGGGGGAGCTCCAATGTTTAGGCACACAGGGGCTCTCCAAAAGCGACATGGTGTCCGCTAACAATTGGAATTGTTAGCGGACACTATGTTGCGTATGGAGAGCGTCTGTGTGACTAAACATTAGAGCTCCCCCACAAGTGACCCCATTTTGTAAACTAGACCCCCCAAGGAATGTATCTAGATGCATAGTGTGCACTTTGAACCTCCAGGTGCTTCACAAATTGATCTGTAAAAATGAAAAAATAATTTTTTTGTGGAAAAAAAAGTACTTTTTTATTTTTATGGATCAATTTGTGAAGCACTTGGGGGTTCAAAGTGCTCACTATGCATCTAGATACGTTCCTTGGGGGGTCTAGTTTCCAAAATGGGGTCACTTGTGGGGGAGCTCCAATGTGTAGACACACAGGGGCTCTCCATACGCAACCTGGTGTTTGCCAACAATTGGAGTTGTTAGCGGACACCAGGTCGCGTATGGAGAGCCCCTGTGTGCCTAAACATTGGGGCTCCCCCACAAGTGACCCCATTTTGGAAACTAGACCCCCCAGGGAACATATCTAGATGCACAGTGAGCACTTTGAACCAACATGTGCTTCACAAATTGAGACGTATAAATGAATAAAGAAACTTTTTGTGAAAAAACATACTAGTCTAGTAGTTGCAATTCGCAGCATAGGGGACCCATGGGGCTCTGCCATATTTTTGGTCCAGCCAGGTACAACTTGGCAGCTACGGACTGCCACCAGCCCCCAGCTGCTTCGTCATACCTGG
Source organism: Allobates femoralis (assembly GCA_033576535.1). Lineage (NCBI taxonomy): Eukaryota > Metazoa > Chordata > Amphibia > Anura > Aromobatidae > Allobates > Allobates femoralis. The sequence continues at coordinate 150,997,024 of JARQOC010000007.1, forward strand.
CTGGAACCAAAAATACGAAGCCTATTTTTTTTTTTATTTCTAGAATTATTTCTAGAGAAAAAATGACATAGGGCTCCGCCATATTTTTGGTCCAGCCAGGTACAACTTGGCAGCTACGGGCTGCCACCAGCCCCCAGCTGCCTCGTCATACCTGGCTGGAACCAAAAATACAGCGAAGCCTATTTTTTTTTTATTTCTAGAATTATTTCTAGAAAAAAAATGACATAGGGCTCCGCCATATTTTTGGTCCAGCCAGGTACAACTTGGCAGCTACGGACTGCCACCAGCCTCGTCATACCTGGCTGGAACCAAAAAGACAGCGAAGCCTATTTTTTTTTTATTTCTAGAAATATTTCTAGAAAAAAAATGACATAGGGCTCTGCCATATTTTTGGTCCAGCCAGGTACAACTTGGCAGCTACGGACTGCTACCCACCCCCAGCTGCCTCGTCATACCTGGCTGGAACCAAAAATACAGCGAAGCCCATTTTTTTTAAAATTTCTAGAACTAATTCTAGAAAAAAAAATTACGTGGGGCTCCGCTATATTTTTGGTCCAGCCAGGTACAACTAGGCAGCTGGGGGCTGGAATCCTCAGCATAGAGAGGCCCAAGCGTTCTGGGCCCCCCATGCTGCGAATTGCAGCCCGCAGCCGCCCCAGAAAATGGCGCATTCATTGAAGCGCCATTTTCTGGCGCTGTACCCACGCTCTTCCAGTTGCCCTGGTGCCGGTGGCTAACTGGGTAATAAAGGGGTTAATGCCAGCTTTTTATTGGCAGCTGGCACTAAGCCCGAGATTCATAATATAGGGCCAATGTTAGACCCGCCATTAGGAATCTCTAGTACGGTAAATAGTCAATAAATACACACAGAGAAAAATCTTTTTATTTGAAAAAAAAACACAGACACAATTCGGACTCCATCTTTATTATAAAAAGATCCGACGTAGTCCACAACGAAGGTCCCACGACGCTCGATCGCTCCGACGTAGTCCATAACGAAGGTCCCACGACGCTCGATCGCCTCTGCTACATCCAGAGACTGCAGCAAGGGATCAAGTGTCCTCTTGTTGTAGTCTCTGGGATCAACGTCATGGTGCACGGTATGGCACATCATTGCCATACCATGCACCATGACGCTGATCCCAGGGACTACAACAAGAGGACAGCTGATCCCTTCTTGTAGTCTCTGCGATCAGCGTCATGGTGCACGGTATGGCACATCATTGCCATACCATGCACCATGCCGCTGATCCCAGGGAGTACAACAAAAGGACACTTGATCCCTTGTTGTAGTCTCTGGGATCAGTGTCATAGTGCACTGTATGGCAATGATCTGCCATACTGTGCACCATGACGCTGATCCCAGAGACTACAACAAGGGATCAAGTGCTCCCTTGTTGTAGTCTCTGGGATCAGCGTCATGGTGCATGGTATGACAATGATGTGCCATACCGTGCACCATGACGCTGATCGCAGAGACTACAAGAAGGGATCAGCTGTCCTCTTGTTGTAGTCCCTGGGATCAGCGTCATGGTGCATGGTATGGCACATCATTGCCATACCATGCACCATGACGCTGATCCCAGGGACTACAACAAGAGGACAGCTGATCCCTTCTTGTAGTCTCTGCGATCAGCGTCATGGTGCACGGTATGGCACATCATTGCCATACCATGCACCATGCCGCTGATCCCAGGGAGTACAACAAAAGGACACTTGATCCCTTGTTGTAGTCTCTGGGATCAGTGTCATAGTGCACTGTATGGCAATGATCTGCCATACTGTGCACCATGACGCTGATCCCAGAGACTACAACAAGGGATCAAGTGCTCCCTTGTTGTAGTCTCTGGGATCAGCGTCATGGTGCACTGTGTGGCAATGATCTGCCATACTGTGCACCATGACGCTGATCCCAGAGACTACAACAAGGGATCAAGTGCTCCCTTGTAAGTCTCTGGCGATAGATTCCATGGTGATTGGATCCACTAAGTGCTGTGATCTATGAGATCACAGCACTTAGGGGGTTAACACAGACCAGGGCACAGCAATCACACAGATGCTGTGCCCTGGCTGTGACACTGCTCCTCTGCACCCTCATCTCCATGCTGGGAGATGACTGTGCAGAGGAGCCGACAGAAGCAGCAGGACGGCGCAGGAAGAGGACAGCAACAGAGAAGATAGAAGACAGAAGACACAGCAGACCGGAGGACAGAGGGAGAAGAGCGGAGGACAGAGGGACAAGACCGGAGGACAGAGGAGAAGAAAGAAGACAGGTGAGAGGCCAGGAGCAGCATCGGTGGTCACCGGAGAGCGGGGGAAGTGGACCGGAGGGCAGGGGGAGAGACCAGAGGGGAGGGGGGAGATCCGGAGGCGCAGGGGGGAGATCGGAGGTGCAGGGGGGAGATCGGAGGTGCAGGGGGGAGATCGGAGGTGCAGGGGGGAGATCGGAGGCGCAGGGGGGAGATCGGAGGCGCAGGGGGGAGATCGGAGGCGCAGGGGGAGATCGGAGGCGCAGGGGGGAGATCGGAGGCGCAGGGGGGAGATCGGAGGCGCAGGGGGGAGATCGGAGGTGCAGGGGGGAGATCGGAGGTGCAGGGGGGAGATCGGAGGCGCAGGGGGGAGATCGGAGGCGCAGGGGGGAGATCGGAGGCGCAGGGGGGAGATCGGAGGTGCAGGGGGGAGATCGGAGGCGCAGGGGGGAGATCGGAGGTGCAGGGGGGAGATCGGAGGTGCAGGGGGGAGATCAGAGGGCAGCGGGGGAGATCCGGAGGGCAGGGGGGCACATTTGCAGCCAGGGGAGAGCAGAGGGCCCGGGATCGGCGGCACAATTGCGGCGGCTTAGGATGGAGGGCACCCGCCGGTCATGCCGCCCCCTCATCTGATTGGAGGGAGACGCTCTCTCCAATCAAATCTGAGGGGGGTGACACAGGACCCCTTATCCAGCCAATGCCTGATGCTATCCAGCATCAGGCCTTGGCTGGATTGTAATATCTCACCATGTTTCATTGGTGAGATATTACATTCACTCCGATTGGCAGTTGCAGTTTCACTTTCACTTCACTGCCAATCGGAGCGGTCCTAGCCGCGGGGGGGCTAAGCCATCCCCCCTGGGGTACAGTGCAGGTCCTTCCGTACCTGCGGCTCTATTAACCCCTTAGTTACCGCGGTTAATAGAGCCGCAGGACGGGAAACTGGCGAGGACGCAGCATATGCGTCCAAGGTCGGGAAGCAACTTGTTTTCAGGACGCATATGCTGCGTCCTGGGTCGGGAAGGGGTTAAAAGAAACGTCAGGTTCCAACTTAACTACCCGGCCACCCTGCGATTCAGGTCACCAGCAGGCGACATGGTGTCTTTCACAGACCCTGCAGAGGCTATGAAGTCAATTAATGAAAAAAACACCACGCCAGACAGAAATGAGTCGAATTCGAGTAGCCCAAGAGGAGTGGGAGAAACTCATGTACCGGAAAGAGGATTAGATAGTGGAACTGTATCATCACGGACATACAGACTGCGGTCAGAATCTTTGTCACAAAGCTCCCAGGAGAAGATGCAGTCTCCTAGACAACAACACCAACCCGCGTCTAGATGGAGCAGGAGAAAAACGGGTCAACCCACTTGATTGGAATGAGACAGGGACATGAAGATACTTCTTCCTTTGATCAACCCTGAGTGGCGACCACCTGCGTATAATCTGATACGGATCCGCCTTTTCAAGAGGATTGAGAAGGAGATTTACGATGTCGAGACGCTCCCCCTTTTTTTCTTTTTTTTTCTTTTTTCAGACGATTTGAGGACGGGGGGGAGGTGGTGGGGGATGGGTAATGTTAAAAGTTGTGTTAGTTACATACCTACTATTTATGAGAGGTTCTGTGAGGTTTTTTCTACCTGCTATGCGTGGGGATAATATTTCACTTTACAACAATGCAGGACGTTAATAACTTCATGTTTATGGGGTCTGGGACCATATTATAGATAGTATTATCGGATATTTAAGTGAAGGAGGAGGGCAGAGCTTCTTGCTTCAGCCAGGAGGAAAAAAGCGAAGTCAACAAGACTTAAGGATGGAGATGGAGAGAATGGGGGGGAAGAAAAGTTGGGGGGAAGTTTTAATAACAGGGGAGAAAAAACAGCCTTGCTAACACTGATATGTTTGATGTCCTCTTATGCTACCATCTGCCTAAGCAAATATGTTCAGATGCATTACTGCTCTACATTTAAGAAATATACCACACACCTATCATTTGAAATCGCTCCCACACAGCAAAGATGGTGAAATGGGTTTCGTGGAAAGTTAAGGGCCTACGATCCCCGGCCAAACGTCTGATGGATCTTCGGCACCTCAAGAGACTTGGAGCTGATGTGGCGTTGCTACAGGAAACACACCTCGCTCCAACCGACTTCTTTAGACTCAAAAAACTATGGGTGGGGGAGGTATACGGCTCAGGGGCTGATGACAGGATAACTGTGGTCATGATCCTTATTAGTAAAAACCTTGCCCACAGAATACTATCCTCATCATCAGATGATAAGGGGCGACTATATCATATGCGTATTCAGATCCAAAATGTCACCTATAGTCTGTATAATATTTATGCCCCGAATACATTGCAAAAACCCTTTTTTCAAAGCTTGACCGACCAAATCCTGATAGACCAAGAAAGTAACAAAATACTAGGGGGAGATTATAACTGGGTGCTTAATGAGACGGAAGATAGAAAGAGGGAAGATGTGATAGGTTCTTCGAGAGGTGATGATAGACCTTTTCAAGACCAAGTCTGCTAGAAAATCTACTCACCAATTGCAGTCTGGTTGATACGTGGCGCACATTACATCCCCTTGAAAGGGAGTTTGCCCACTTTTCTCATGCTCATAAAACATGGTCGAGACTGGATATGTTTTTCACCTCGACCCTGTTGTTTCAGAGAGTGATGGAGGCGGAGATAGGAGACATGGTCATATCCGACCATAGTCCGATGATACTTGAGACCAAAGAGGTCTTCCCCAAGGGAACAAATTATTTGTGGAGGTTCCCTGATACTTTGACAAGAGATGAGAATTTTGGTAAACTGCTTAAAGAATGGTGGTCTGATTTTTATACAAACAATGCAGCTCATGTGTCTACTCCAGGTCTGTTCTGGGAAACTGCAAAGACGGTCTTGCGGGGTCATATCATGGCTCACAGCGCTAAATTGAAAAAACAAGTCAAAGAAAAATATATTTTAGCCAGCACCAAAGTGAGAGAGATGTATCTCACATATAAAGAGACTATGGGCGAGACAGATAGAGATAATTGGTTATTGGCAAAGAGGTCGTTTGATACTTGGGCAGCTAGAAGGGAAGAACTATATAGAAACCACATGGAAATAGAATTGAATAGATATGGTGATAAGGCTGGGCGACTACTGGTGAGACTAGCAAGGGGTAGGAGACCAACCACATCTATATTAACAATTGCTGATAAGCGCGGTAAACTTTGGTATGATCCCCAAAAAATTTCCCAGATAATAGGAAAACATTATGCAACGTTATATAGGGACAGTAACACTAGTAATATGACAGATGTTTCATGGCTGAACTCCATCAATATGCCTGGCCTGACAGAAGATGACAAACTTTATTTAAATAGTCCCGTCTCAACAGATGAAATAAAAATGGCAATTAATCTACTAAATCCTGGTAAAGCACCGGGACCTGATGGCTTCAATGGGGCCTTTTTTAAAGTTCTAAAAGATCAGATTTCTCCTGTTTTGATGGAACTGTACAATTCCATATTGAGAGGTTCTCCGATTCCAGAGAGAATGAATATGGCCCACATAAAATTGATTCTTAAGACTGGCAAACCTCCATCGGACCCATCTTCTTACAGACCTATCTACTTACAACCTCATCAATCTGGTTTTGTAAGAGGTCGGTCGACAATTACCAACATTAGGAGAGCTATGTTACTTATTGATGTAACAAGACATAGTGGGAGGGACGGGGTGGGAGATCCAGCCATGGTCACCCTTGATGCGGAGAAAGCGTTCGACAATGTGAGGTGGCCATGGCTGGACTGGGTCTTGGATGCTATCGGCTTGGAGGGACCCTTTCGCCAATTTTTAAGATCTTTATACAGTAACCCGAAGGCATGTGTTAGCATTCCGGGATTCCTGTCGGAAACGTTTTCACTGGAGAAGGGAACTCGCCAAGGCTGCCCGCTGTCGCCTCTTCTTTTTAACTTAGCGATAGAGCCACTGGCATTATATCTATCCGCTCAGAACACCCATGAAGGCATTAGAGTAGGAGAAAAGGAAGTTAAGTTGTCCCTTTTTGCTGATGATATTTTTCTATTTGTGCAACACCCACTAAGAGACCTTAAAACAATCCTAGACACCATAGAAAAAATAGGGACACTATCAGGATTCATATTAAATAGAGACAAATGTGAAATTCTCTTCCTCAAAAATAAATGTTTGTGAACCGCCTGTGTGTTCAAAATGCTCATTACATCCCTAAGGCTGGCTTCACACCACAGCCAGATCCGATCCGGGGCTGTCAGGGATCAACCTGACAGCCCCGGACCGGAACTGAACACAGAACCGGAGGGCCAAATATGCCCTCCGGTCCAGTGTCTAGCCGGATGCAGCTGCGCTGAGCTGTCCCCTGTGAAATGGTGCTGAACCGCTTCACAGGGGACAGCTCCTGGTGCTGAAGTTCAGCGTCGCTCACACTGAACTTCAGCCACAGCTGTCCAGTTCCCGGATCCTCCTGGATCAGGGTAATCCGGTCCCATAGACTCCCATGCTAGGGAGCGCCGGATTGCCCTGGATCTGAGAGGATCCGATTTGGGGAGATTTTTCTCCCCGGACACGATGCTGCAAGCAGCATTTTTGTGTCCAGATGAGAAAAATCTGAATCCTTCCGGATTCTCCTAGACAGATGGAAATCAGATGGCAGATAGCTGCCATCCGGCTCCATAGGATTCTATGGGGCCAAAATCCGGTCCGGGGCTGTCCGGTTTACACTGGACAGCCCCGGACCGGACCTTGCCGTGGTGTAAAGCCTGCCTAATTGATGGGTCCAAAATGGGATAATTTTTTGGAGGTTTCTGCTATTCTGGCACATCAGGGAAGCTGCAAATGTTACATTGCATCCGTGATGTATTCCTTCCAAACAAATGTTCGCTCTAAAAAATTAAAATAGTAAGTTTTCCCTTCCAGGCTCTGCAGTGGTCCCAAACAGTAGCTTCCAATTATTTATGGGGTATTGTCCTACTTGGGAGAAATTTTTGGGGCAATATTTTAAAGGAATAAAATATAATTTTTAATTTTCACAGCTGTCATAACATTCTGGGAAGAACCACAGGGTTCAAAATGCTCATGACAACCTTATATATGTGTATATATATATATATATATATATATATATATATATATATATATACGGTAATTAATTTATATAGCAACTTTGTATTCCAATAACAAAATGGCACTTCTTTCCTGCCATGTGCCCAAGCAGTAGTTTATGGTCAGCGAGCTAAACTTCAGCACCAGGAGCTGTCCCCTGTGCTGTGATTTCAGGATCACGGCAGCAGAGACAGCTCTTCACTTACATTAGCACAGCGGCTGGTACTTTACGCAATTTGAGTACAGGACCAAGGACATTATAGGAGCCTGCCCTGCTGGTACTGTACGCAAATTGCGTATATTACCGCTAACAGCTCCTGAAGTCAGGAGCCGCCGGCTTTTAATGTAATTTAATCAACACAGACAATTAGCAGCTTTTATTTAATAAACTTATTAACCCCTGCTGACCCAGTGTGTCATGTTACCATGTGTCCAGGGAGTATGGACACTCCCTGGACTCATGCTTGCACTACAAAAATACCGGGTTGACCCTGCATATTCCAGTTTATTAACCGTATCTGCAGCCTCTGTGCTGACATGACGCACAGAGGCTGCAGATGCAGTTAATATACAGCAACAACTCCGAAAACTAATAATGAACTCTACAACTGGGTTTTTAAAAATCATCTTGCACCGCTTCTGTCACAGCGGCAAAAGATGATTTTTAACTGTGCTGGAAACCTGCAAATTAAAACTCCACAGCTTTGACAGCTGCAGAGTTTAAATTTACCAGCTGATGCTGTCCGCGCACCTGAAGTTTGCTTCATGCCCTGATAAGGTTGTATTTACACAACGAAACGCGTAGGCAAGTGGCTAAATAAACAGAGTATACACCAATACTCTGTTTGTCATCTTTGGAGGTCAGCGCGGTGATTTCTTTAAACTCAGTGCTTTCTGTTTGTTTATCTAAGGCTGGGGTCACAGTAGCATTTTTCACATGCTTTTTGGAGACCTGCGTCTCCCATAGGCCCCCATGTTAAACAACACATGCCCTAATAGCCAAAAAGCATGTGTGACAGTCCCATGCGTTTTTGGTGCTTTTCCAAAAACGCATGCGTTTTTTAATATGGGGCCTTATGGGAAACGCATGCAAAAACGCATGTACAATTAGTGCCATTCAAAAACGCATGCGTTTCCCATAGGAGCCCATGTTAAAAAAACGCATGCGTTTTAGAAAACGCATGCGTTTTTTTAACATGGGCTCCTATGGGAAACTCATGCGTTTTTGAATGGCACTAAAAGGTACTAATTGTACATGCGTTTTTGCATGCGTTTCCCATAGGGGCCCATGTTATAAAAACGCATGCGTTTTCTTCAAAAACGCATGCGTTTTTCAAAGCGCACCAAAAAATAGTACATGCACTATTTTTGGGTGCAGATTTCAAAACGCAGCCAAAAACGCAGGGAGCCATCAGACTCCTTAAAAAATTCATGATGACATGAAAAACTCATGTAAAAAAGCATGCGTTTTTAAAAGGCACTAAAAAAACGCATGTCAACTGTGACCACAGCCTTAAGGACTTAAATTTACCACTATCAGAGTATAGTGTGTGTGTCCCAAAAAATTTGAAGCATTCCAAAGTTTGTACCACATAAAGTGACTAGAAAAAATTCGGCTCAAACAGGAACTGATTTTGTTTTTCTTTTTTTATTCTTCAATAAAAATGGTGCATACATGAGAAAAATTGACATGGTCGACATGACCCCAGACAACTCGTTTCGTCTGTGTTAAGTCGGACTCCAATTTTTTCTATTGACCTTGATGCAAGGCCGGTGGATGAGCAAAGGGTGGCTGGGTAAGCTGAAGCTAATTTCTTACACATAAAGTGACGTCTGATTTCAAAGCACCACTCCAGTGTCTTTTTATTTATTTCACCCCTCTGCTCATCCGTTACCAATGATGGCTATGCAATTCTGAATGCACTTCTGAATGCCCTTAGAATTTGTCTGTAAGCCAGAGCAGACCTTCATGTTTTACTTGTTAGAAGTCGGGGCAATGGCTTAGCTCCAGTTCTGTCCACTGTGACTTTTATAGTTTCTTTCTGCATTACAACAGATCATTTGCCCATCTGTGCACCTAGAGTTGTGGTCAAAAATGTACATACCCTGGTAGACGTTTTGGCCTTTTTTCAGAGAATATGAATGATAACACAAAAACTTTTTTTTCACTCATGGTTATTTGTTGCGTGAAGCCATTTATTGTCAAACTACTGTGTTTTCTCTTTTTAAATCAGAAAGACAACCAAAAACATCCAAATGACCCTGATCAAAAGTTCACCTAGCCCAGTTATTAATACCGTTTTGCCCCCTCTAACATCAATGACAGCTTGAAGTCTTTTGTGGTAGTTGTGGATGAGGCTCTTTATTTTCTCAGATGATAAAGCTGCCCATTCGTCTTGAAAAAAAGCCTCCAGTTCCTGTAAGTTTGTGGGCTTTCGTGCTTGAACTGCGCTTTGCTTGAGTTCTCCCCAGAGTGGCTCAATGATATTGAGGTCAGGAGACTGAGATGGCCACTCCAGAAACTTCAGTTTTTTCTGCTGCAGCGAAAGACAGGTCATTTTGGATCATTGTCAGTTTAGAACGTCCAAGTACGTCCCATGCATAGCTTCCGAGCTAATGAGTGACCAAGTTTCCTGTGCCTTTGTAGCGCACACACCCCCACATTATCAGTGATCCTCCTCCGTGCTTTACAGTAGGAATGGTGTTCCTTTCATCATAGCCCTTCTTGACACCTCTCCAAATGTAACGTTTATGGTTGTGGCCAAAAAGTTTGATTTTTGTCTCATCACTCCAAATTAACCTTGTTCCAGAAGATTGGAGGCTTGTCTCTGTGCTGTTTGGCATATTGTAGGTGAGATACTTTGTGGCATTTCACAGTAATTGCTTTCTTCCGACGACTCGACCATGCAGCCCATTTTTCTTCAAGTGCCTCCTTATTATACATCTTGATACAGCCATACCGCTAGTTTTTAGTGAGTCCTATATTTCAACTGATATTATTTGTTGTTCTTTCTTTGTATCCCGAACATTTTTCCTGGCAGTTGTGGACGAAATTTTTGTTGGTCTACTTGATCGTGGTTTGGTTTTTACAGAGCCCCTGATTTTCCATTTGTTAATCACTGTTTGAACAGTGCTGATTGGGCATTATGAATTCCTTGGATATCTTTTTGTATCCCTTTCCTGTTTTATACAGTTCAACTACCTTTTTCCATAGATCCGTTGACAATTGTTTTGCTTTCGCCATGACTCACAATCCAGAAACGTCAGTGGCTGGATGAAGGATGCAAGAGTCTGTCTGGATCCCAGAAACTCATTTAGTTTTTATGCACACACACTGATTACAAGCAAACAGGTCACAGGTGAGGATGTTACCTTTATTAGCCATTCAAACAAATCCAATTGTGTCAACGTCTTTGCATGTTATCAGGCCAAAATCACCAGGGTATGTGAACTTTTGATTAGCATTATTTGGATGTTTTTGATTGTCATTATGATTTACAAAGAGAAAATACAGATGATTGACAATAAGTGGCTTCACCCAACCACTAACCGTGAGTGGAAAAAATGTTTTTTGGATTATCATTCATATTCTCTGAGAAAAGGCCAAGAAAGCAAAAAATCTGCCGGGGTATGTAAACTTTTGAGCACAACTGCATCTTCTCCTTTGCTCCTATTTAAACAGTCCTCCTCCTTTTTGATCCTGAATCCTTTTTGGTTCCTACCTCAGGACACAGATACCGGTGAATACAATGATGGAACAGAAAGACTCTGGCTCCCTGTTCAATCATTAAGCATAAGTAACTATCTGTTCAATGGGAGTAATGTTATCACCGGATTAACTGGCAGCAATCTGCACAGTTTGTATGTTACTATGTTTGGCTGCTTAGTGCATCGGGTGAGCACTTACAGTAATTTTTCATACTACTTATATAAGTTATAATATTATCACACATGGAAGTGCCCTTGTCTCTCTGATCTGATTTTCCTCTTAGTATTTCTATAGTAAATGATGGCAAGACCTCGATTATGTCAACATTAAAACATGTTGATGGCTCAGTGAAACCTACAGTGAATCATGGTGGGGGCTTGGTGATGTCTACAGTAAAGCATGGCAGTGGCTCGGAGATGCCTACAGTGAAGCATGGAGCTGCCTCAGAGATGCATATAGTGAAGCTTGGTGGTGGCTCAAAGTTGCCTACAGTGAAGCATAAAGGTGGCTCGAAGATACCTACAGTAAAGCATAGAGGTGGCTCGGAGATGCCTACAGTAAAGCATAGAGGTGGCTCGGAGATGCCTACAGTTAAGCATGGCTCAGTGATGCCTTAAATGAAGCATGATAAAACTCATTGATTCTCTGAAACTGCTTTGCTTCTTAAGGTACCTTTACACGTCGCAACATTGCATGCAATTTCACTTGCAACTTACTGGTTGCAGTGAAATCATGGACACATTGTTCTATTTTGTTGTCGTGTACAAATGAAACAATGTGTCCATGATTTCACTGCAACCAGTAAGTTGCAAGTGAAATTGCATGCAATGTTGCAACGTGTAAAGGTACCCTTAATGGCACTTAAAACCTACAGCATATTAAGGGCAATCTTCACATTCTCTCTGAGCTTTCTACTACTGCTTGGATGTAATGTGAAGGCTCTAGATTATTAGCTACTGCTTCAGATGTTGATGCCCCAAGACCAGTGTGGGGCAAAGCAGTGAGTTTGTGACTTTTTGGGAGCTGAAAGCCAAGTTAAACCCCCAACGTTTATTAGATGAGTACAAGTTTATATAAGTTTCAGAGGATGTTCACATTTTACTTATTTGTGACTGAAATTCATTCCAAAGACCAAGTATAAGGCTCCCACTGAATATGAGCCTTCAAAGGGGTTGTCTAAGATAAAAAAACAGTGACTTCCTCCAGAAAAGCACCATACTCACTGACAGGTTGTGTCTGGTATATAGCAGTAGATTTTTTTTTACTTCTGGGCAATTTTTTGAACCTTCTGGATTAATATGTTAGAGCTCAGGCTCGGCGCTCATGTTTAGTGACAAGAAAGTTATCATAAACCTGAAAAGAAGTTTTAGATGACCTTCGGCTGCCTGGTTATACAATACTATGTTTACAATAAATCCTCATAATGACACTGTAATTCAATTTCAGGTACTTGTTTAAGTGATTTCATCAAAGTGATTTTCATATTATTAATGGCTCTAATAATTCCAGGCATTATTTAGATGCTTTTGAAATAGGCGTCTTTTAGTTATTGAATACATTAACTTTAAATGACTTAATGGAGCAATGAAAGTATCGAAAGTGTCCTGAACAAAGAATATGCCCCACCCTACTGTATAATAATCTGTAGTACAACAATTATCATAGAATGCATTCACCAGGAACACCTATTAGAGCCACCCACATAACAGCATTCCAAAACCAGGCAAAAAGACAAGCAGTGTATGCTGATTTTGTCACAATCATGGTTATTTATTTCCAATACAGACACTTTTAGGACCAACAGCTACATAAACAAATGAGTTACATTGCAAGTGTACTGTAGTTTTTTTTTGAGAATTGACTCATTGTGTAAATAAATTACTTATCCTGTGCCGATCCGAAGTTACCTCCTGTATTATACTCCAGAGCTGCACTCACTATTCTGCTGGTGCAGTCACTGTGTACATACATTACATTACTGATCCTGAGTTACCTCCTGTATTATACTCCAGAGCTGCACTCACTATTCTGCTGGTGTAGTCACTGTGTACATACATTACATTACTGATCCTGAGTTACCTCCTGTATCATACTCCAGAGCTGCACTCACTATTCTACTGGTGCAGTCACTGTGTACATACATTACATTACTGATCCTGAGTTACCTCCTGTATTATACTCCAGAGCTGCACTCACTATTCTGCTGGTGCAGTCACAGTGTACATACATTACATTACTGATCCTGAGTTACCTCCTGTATTATACTCCAGAGCTGCACTCACTATTCTGCTGGTGTAGTCACTGTGTACATACATTACATTACTGATCCTGAGTTACCTCCTGTAGATCTTTTATTATAAAAATGAAAAACATAACAACAATAACAGAAACATAACAAAAGTAACAATCAGAACATGATCAATATAACAAGATCTGTCCAGCCGCTCACTCTCTCTCCTCAACACAAATTTATTAACCATACATACAACACCTAAAACCTCAATATAATACATAATAATCACAAACACCTAAATACATCAACACCTGATACCAGTTGCCAAACAAAAAAAAATAAGGAAAACAAATAAGGAAAACAATAGCCAATCACATTTTTTCTCTTCCCCCCTCCCCTTCACCATTCCCCCCCCCCCTTCACCATTCCCCTCCCCCCTTCACCATTCCCTCCCCCCGCACCATCCTGAGAGCCGGTCCCGCGTCTCTTGCCTCAGTTCATGGTCCAATGTCCATAGTCCAGATCAGGAAGCACCAGTTTAAGCCCCAGCGTCCCAAAGTCCCGTATGAGAAACCCACCTCCCAACCTAACACCTACACCCATACATATACACCTATATACAATATATACAGAAACACAAAACCAATATAACCAACAAAGCCCAAGATCAGCGCCTGCAGCCCTACATCACTGTCCACACATCAACACAAAACAAAAGTCTATGGTGTCAGCATCAGCCCACCACCAGGTAAGGAGAAGATAGACTAAGGCACACTAAAAGAAAAGCCCCTCCAGAGGAGTGCTGTCCCCCGTGTGCCCAGTCTCTCATACTCCAGAGAACGCACCTTCACCAGGGCACCGAGGATGGACCTAAACACTTCGTCTACTGGGAGGATTTTCCGTTGCGTTGATACTAAACAGCGTGCGTTCCACGTGTGATACCTAACCACTAGACTAACTAGAAACAAAGTGCAGCGGTCCCGACCACCCAGGTCTCCGAACGCTCCATAAGCCCATTCCGCATAGGAGAGACCGGCCAGCCGGGCCAGCCAATGGAGGTGCCCACCCTGCTGTAAACCTCTGTGTTAAAGGGACAATGAAGCAGGAAGTGGTCCATGCTTTCCAGCACAGTACCACAATGCTCTCGAGGACAATTCCTGTCCTCAGAGCTCCTACACTTCAGATTGTCCCTCACACACAGTTTCCCATGGAAGCAGCGCCAAGCCAAGTCCCAAAACTTCATGGGGATCCTAACAGAATTGAGAAGATGCAAACCCACCCCAAGATCCCGACTTGGGCAGTCCCTGAGGGCTAGAGGCTTCTGGAAATGGGTCAGCAGAACCCTATTGTCAAGGAGCTTCCTTGGCAGAGTCCTGACCTCCCACATCCCCAGACCCCACCGGCGAATGACCTTCAGAACCAGGGTAGCGTAAGCCGGAAGATGTCCATGCGGTGTGCGAAGATCCTTCACTTGCCCTCCTGTCTCCCATTCCTGGAAGAAAGGCTGAAACCACCCCCTACAGGAGAATACCCACGGAGGAGCCCTCGCTGTCCAGAGGTTTGCAATATTGGTCTTAAGAAAGATATTCACAAGGAATATCACAGGGTTGACCATACCCAACCCTCCTAGTCTCCTCGTACGGTAAGTAACCTCCCTCTTGATAAGGTTCAGTCTATTCCCCCATAACATTTGGAAGAACAAACTGTAGACCCGTGTCCAGAGAGGCTCCGGCAAGATGCACACGCTGCCTAGATAAATTAGTAAAGGGAGCAGGTAAGTTTTGATCAGGTTTACCCTTTCCCTTAGAGTCAAAGACCAACCCTTCCATTGGTTGACCTTCTGAGCGGCAATCTCTAGCCTGCTGTCCCAATTTTGTTTGGAGTAATCCCCCTGAGAAAATTCGATGCCAAGGACTTTTGCAGAGACTTTGGGCCCCGGAAGGGTGTCCGGGAGATCAAAACCAGGATCTCCTCCTCCCAGCCAGAGACCTTCACACTTATCTCGGTTGATCTTGGACCCAGATGCCTCCGAGTAGCGATCTACCTCTAACATCAGCCACTCCGTCTCCCCTTCCGAGGAAACAAAAACGGTGACATCATCAGCATACGCCACCACCCTTAGAGTGGTGTCTGGAGCCGCCCGGTCCATCCCGACCCCAGCCAACGGTCCACGCTCAATCCTTCTAAGGAAGGGATCAATCGCAAACACGTACAGCAGTGGGCTCAAGGGACAACCCTGGCGAACGCCAGACCCAACCTCAAATGAGCTGCCAATCCAACCGTTGACCAGCGGGAAACTCTCTGCCCCAGCGTACAATGTCTTAAGCCAATCAACAAACCTCCCCGGCAGGCCATACCTCAGAAGGACAGACCAGAGGTAATCGTGATTAACCCGATCAAATGCTTTTGCCTGATCCAATGACAGCATGTACCCCCTCCAGTGGCCAGCCCTACCCTGCTCCACTGCCTCTCGGACACAGAGCACAGCACCAAATGTACTGCGGCCGGGAACAGAGCAATTCTGGGCCTCCGAAAGGAGTCGGGGTGCAAACTTCACCAGCCGATTAAAGAGCACCTTTGCCAAAACCTTCCTGTCCGCATTAAGAAGCGCTATGGACGCCAATTCTCAATGCAAGAAGGGTCCTTACCCTTTGACAAAATGATCAGGGCAGACCTCCTCATTGACTTCGGCAGAGCGCCCGAGGAAAGACACTCATTAAATACTTCAGTCAAGAGGGGAACCAAGGCGTCCTTAAAGGTCTTATAGAACTCAGATGTTAAGCCATCTGGACCTGGCGATTTCTTTAGGGCAAGCCCTTCAATCGCCAACCTAACTTCCTCTTCCCTGATCACCTCTGTCAAAACATCAAGAGAGGGGTCTACCCCTGGTTCAGGGACAGCTTCAGCCAGGAAAGCCGACATCTCATCCCAATCCAGATCCCTCTTTCCCAAGAGGTGTGAGTAAAAGGATCTGACCACCTCCAGGATCCCTGATCTGGATCTCCTCAGGGACCCTGTACTGTCGATCAGTCCTGTGACAATTTTACTATTAACTGACATCTTGCAGTTTCTGTAAGGGTCGGGCGAGCGGTACTTCCCATAATCCCTCTCAAAAACCAAAGATGCATGTCTATTATACTGACACCTCATGAGCAAAGACTTCACTCCGGAGATCTCCTCGCGGCTACCTCCAGTTGAGACAAGATGGTCGAGTTTCCTCCTCAGGCCCTGATACAGGCGGTACCTGTCCAGACTCCTGAGGCTCGAGAGCTGACGGAAGAATCTCGCCACCCTTTGTTTGAAGATCTCCCACCACTCTGACTTACTACTACAAAGATCCAGTAAGGGTACCTGGCTCTGAAGAAAATCCTCAAAGGACTGTCTTATCTCTGCTTCTTCCAAGAGAGACGAATTCAGCCTCCAAAAGCCTCTACCCATCCGGAGGGTCTCTGCAACATTCAGAGAAAACAAAATTAAACAGTGGTCGGAGAACTCCACCTCAACAACAGATACTGCTGAAGAGACGGCGTCCTCCTTTAAATAAAACCTATCTATTCTAGACCTACAGTTACCTCTATGATAGGTGAACCCCTCGTGGCCTGGGGTGTGCCGGATGTGGACATCCACCAGGCGAGCCTCACTAGCTATACTATTAAGAGCGACGCTATCATAAGTCAGCTTGTCTCTGGCACCTCCTCTATCTCGGGGCCTCGTGACAGTGTTGAAGTCCCCTCCAAAGACAACCTGCCGACTCGTAAAAAGGTAGGGCTTGATCCTCGTAAAGAGACACTTCCGGTCCCACTTAGATTGGGGACCATAGATATTAATGAGCCGGAGCTCCTGTCCCTTCACGAGGACATCTAAGATCAGGCACCTCCCCATTTCCAACTCAATTACCCGTCGGCATTCTACCGGTACGGTAAAAAGGACCGCCACTCCGCTATACGGCTCGGCCGCAAGAGACCAGTAAGAGGGCCCGAGTCTCCACTCTCTTTTAGCTATAAACACGTCTGCCATGGTTGGCAGCCTGGTCTCCTGCAAAAAGAAAATGTCAGCTTCAACCCGGCTGAGAAAATCAAAGGCCGCAAATCTAGCTGTATCCGACTTAATGCTGGCGACATTAATGGACGCCAGCGTCAACGGAGTGGGTACCGCCATCATTGGTGATTGAGTTGGATGGCTTTCTTCTTCCCCCTCCCATTCCCATCTTCTACCTCAGAAGAGGAATCCTTTCCCCTCTTTAGCGACACAGATGTGTCCATTACCTGTTTCTTTTTGTTATCATCCTCGTCTCCAGGCCCTCGGTGTGTCTCCTTCCCTGAGGACCATTCATCCCCAGAAGAAGGAGACTCGGCGCCTCCTGTAAGCCCCGCCGAGGCCAGCACCCCACCCTCGGCCTCCTCCTCAGAGGAAGAGATGTTGTCAAGGGCCTGGAACTGGTTAGAAAGACCGACCAGAGGGGAGTCAGTGTTACCTTCCTTAGGTACCTTGGTCAGAGTAGGAGAAGATGTTACATCTCCCTTGTTTCTCTTCTTTCGGACGCCACGCTTACGCTTTTGCTCTTGCCACTGCCTATTCTCCTCATCCATACTTTCATAATGGGAGGATTGTGAGGAAGTGGCGCTTTCCTCCCTGTGGATCCTCCTGACCTCCTCATCTAACTCATTATCCCTCGGGGCCTCAGCAGCAAGACGGGCATCCAGGACAGAGGTCACCTTGGCAGCCAGGGGCTCACCCGGCTCCCTCTCCTGTCTGCGCTTATCTAGACGCCTCTGTCGGGCGGGCGTCTTTTTCTTGCTCTTCCTCCCTGGCCCCTCAGCTCCCTCGCCTCTGCTAGTCCCTTCCCCAGCAGAATCGGCCACACGGCTTTCTCCCACTGGGGTCACAACCACATTGGCAAAGGAGCGAGGACAACGGCTGAATGGGTGACCTAGCTCACCACACAAGTGACACCTAATCCTGCCACAAGATGCAGCCAGATGGCCGACCTCCCCACACAGTGCACATTTCTGCACAGTGCAATTTGCACTGAAGTGTGTGGGGTCACCGCACTTGTGACAGAGCTTCGGTTGTCCTTGGTAGTGAACCCGGATACGATCCACACCCAGGAAGGCAGATGATGGAATGTGGGCGACCGTACCTCCTGAATGCTTAAGTTTTACCATAAACGTCCAGGCTCCTGACCAGATACCAAACTCATCTCGATTTTTCTTTGGTATTTCTACCACCTCTCCATACCGACCAATCCATGTCATGATGTCAAAACAAGAAAGTGACTCGTTACAAGTCACCACGGTCACTCTCTTGACTTGGTTTTGGCGAGAAATTGCCTGAACAACAAAATCCCGCCAGCCAGGCTCATTTTTTGCCAACTCATAATTCGACCAGAAGAGCTCAAGCCCCTCCGGCCGGACAAAGCTGACATCAAACTCAGGCGTGCCGTAGGGATGTATCAAGGCATAGACATCAAATGCCTTGAAACCCATCCGCAGCAGGAGCTCCACAACCTTTGATCTTGGAGGACATGCATCACTGCCCCTCCACCGAAGACGGACCACATTCCTACGCACACGCCCCTGCCCGGCTGTCGGAAGGGACGATACAGTATCACTCCCTCTTTCATCTTGGAAGGCCCCGAGGCCATGCCTCTCTATCCAGAAGGATAGATCCACCACTCTACCCTCTACAGTTAGAGATCTCTCTCCCCTCTTTAGAGCCCCCAGGAGACGCCGCTGCAATACGCTGTCCTCAGTGCCTGGAGACGAGGATGACGCCTTATTACCCCCAGAGGTGACACTGGCATAAGACCTGACAGGTACTCCCACCTCCGGGGGGGCAACTGGACCAGTTAACTCCACCGCCCCAACATTATCATTCACCTCCATCTCACCCTCCACTACACCACCAGATAGTACAGTACTCTCGCTTGCCCCCACCACCACATTCACTCCTGCTGGACCAGTGACCGGACTGGGTGACTTATTGACCTCAGCATCATTGGGCACAAGGGGATCAGCCACCTCCATAGAACCGGAGACAACCTCACCCCCAATGTTATGTCTACCCTCCGCATCATTAGTCAGTAATTTCCGATTTTTTCCATTCAGGCGCCACTGATCTTTTGTTACTATGAGGCGCCGCTGATCCCCATCAACAGGATCCGCTGAACCAACGGCACCAACACAAAATAGCAATTGTCCGGGAGGAATGGGTTCAACAGCTGCAGCCGCCCCCCCACACTGCCGCCGCCTCTCAACTACGTGATCAGCGGCAACAGTATCCAGAGGCGCCGAGGCTACCGGGGCGGCCCCCAACACCGGGCCGCTCCCCCCTCCCACTGAGGAGCGCACCAAGACATCGTGACCTGATGGAATGCCCGCCGCCGGGCCGCAACCACTGTCCAGCCTCTCGGCTGATGCATCACCCGCTACGTCTCCACTACTACAAGCAGAGACGCAGCCCTGCGCCTCACTACCTTGCTTTATTATCTCCCCGCGCCTTTGCGCCGAATCCACAGCAGAATCCGGGCTGGGCTGGGCAACGGGACTTATGCAACGAGCGGACCCTGCGGCCGGCTCAGGGGGTGCAGGGAGGGGGGCATACACAAAGCTCACCGTTTCCTGTAGCTTGTTCTTGGCTTTAGCTTTCTTCTTGCCCCCAGGTGCCTCCTCTGGTAGATCATCACCAAGATGGAAATTCTGAAGGCACACTGGGGACTCCAGGATCTTGATCTGTGCCATTAGCGCCCCTCCCTGGCTGCTGTGGTCACTGTCCTCCCCAGAGCCGGCAAGACTGCGACTGGATGTTGCTGCCGCCTGTCCGGCAGGGAGCTCGCTGCACGTGGCCTGTGGCTGACTCTCCAGGCTGCCAGGTGGGGCTGTCTGCTGGTCACCATCCTCCCCATCATCCACCTGGCTTTCAGGCTGCAGCTCCATCAGCCTCTGCTCTCTGTTATCAGCCATAACTCTGAATCTGTCCTCATTAAGCAATTTCTCTTTAAAAGGACCACTTTTGTCTATGATGTAAGCTTTCCTCATCTCCAGCTCGGCAATGTCTTCCTGAAGTCGTTTTATTCCCTCCAGGACCTTGATCTTCTTAGGCTTGGAGGTAGTAGACACTTTGGCGCGTGCACAGCGCAGCTCCTCCCGGAGTCTCCTAGTGGTCTTACTTGCCTCCTCGTACTCCCGGAGGTGGCTCATAACGCGGGAGGCATAGATAGACACTGACTACTGGGAGCTTTGCAGCCCCCAATCCCCTTCAGTAAGTTCGGACTCACCTCCGTGAGCACTCAGCGCTTCTCCGGAAGGACGGCTGTCACCCACGCTGCCTGGCATATCCTCCATGTTGGAAGCCTTGCGGCTTCTCTGGGTCTCCACAGACCCGAGGGAGTAGGAGCCACATTACTGCGTCTCCTGCTGGAACGTCTCACCCCCGAGTCCTCCGATGTGCAGGCCGGTTGCTGGCTTCTCCTGCCCCCCGCCGGCCTGGTTCGGGGAACAGAAGCCTGGGACTTGGCTCCATCACTCATTCCCAGAGACCCACTCCCTCCCTGGGCAGGAGAGAGCAGGCCCCAGGTGGAGAGGTCTTGGTTCTCAGGAGCTCAGGAGCACAGCTCAGGATCACAGGCGACCACACCCTCAATCACACAATGAGCAACAGCTGATCAGAGCTGCACTCACTATACTGCTGGTGCAGTCACTGTGTACATACATTACATTACTGATCCTGAGTTACCTCCTGTATTATACTCCAGAGCTGCACTCACTATTCTGCTGGTGCAGTCACTGTGTACATACATTACATTACTGATCCTGAGTTACATCCTGTATTATACTCCAGAGCTGCACTCACTATTCTGCTGGTGGAGTCACTGTGTACATACATTACATTACTGATCTTGAGTTACATCCTGTATTATACCCCAGAGCTGCACTCACTATTCTGCTGGTGGAGTCACTGTGCACATACATTACATTACTTATCCTGTACTGATCATGAGTTACATCCTGTATTATACTCCAGAGCTGCACTCACTATTCTGCTGGGGCAGTCACTGTGTACATACATTACATTACTGATCCTGTACTGATCCTGAGTTACATCCAGTATTATACCCCAGAGCTGCACTCACTATTCTGCTGGTGCAGTCACTGTCTACATACATTTTATACCCTGTACTGATTCCGATTTAGATCCTGTTTTATACTCCATAGCTGCACTCACAATTCTGCTGGGTGTTATGGGGAACTTTAAACAAGCTTGTGGATAGTCATTCAATAATTCATTCTTGGAGATCTTTATCTCTGCACTTGAAAGGAACCAACCACCAGGATTTAACCACCTGTATATCAGTGCAGCAGGTGATTGATGTGTGCAGCATGACATCACCATTTGGGTGTCCCGTCCCCTGTGGGCTTTTCTTTCTACTGTAAGCCAAAGACTCATCTGCTGGATGAGTCTAAATGAAAAGGAGGGGGAAGGAGGATTCAGGTTACAGTGGAAAGACAAGCCCACAAGGTTGAGTAAAAAAAAGAAGCCCAAATAGTGATGTCATGCTGCAAATGTCAATTACCTGCTGCACTGATTTATAGGTGGCTAAATCTCGTTGGTTGGTTCCCTTTAGGGTCATCAGGTCATTTTATAATTTTGGGATACGTTTTTTGCTATGTAACCTTCCTGTCACCAGAGTTGCGTCTCAAACAGTATATCATTGTATAGTAAAATGCAGAATCTAACTCAGGATCAGTAATGTAATGTATTTACATAGTGAGTGACTCCACCAGCAGAATAGTGAGTGCAGCTCTGTAGTTAATACAGGGGGTAACTCAGGATCAGTAATGTAATGTATGTACACAGTGACTCCACCAGCAGAATAGGGAGTGCAGCTCTGGAGTATAATATAGGATATAACTCAGGATCAGTACAGGATCAGTAATGTATGTACACAGTGACTGCACCAGCAGAATAGTGAGTGCAGCTCTGTAGTATAATACAGGAGGTAACTCAGGATCAGTAATGTATGTACACAGTGACTGCACCAGCAGAATAGTGAGTGCAGCTCTGTAGTATAATACAGGAGGTAACTCAGGATCAGTAATGTAATGTATGTACACAGTGACTGCACCAGCAGAATAGTGAGTGCAGCTCTGGAGTATAACACAGGAGGTAACTCAGGATCAGTAATGTAATGTATGTACGCAGTGACTCCACCAGCAGAATAGTGAGTGCAGCTCTGGAGTATAATACACGAGATAACTCAGGATCAGTACAGGATCAGTAATGTAATGTATGTACACAGTGACTCCTCCAGCAGAATAGTGAGTGCAGCTCTGGAGTATAACACAGGAGGTAACTCAGGATCAGTAATGTAATGTATGTACGCAGTGACTCCACCAGCAGAATAGTGAGTGCAGCTCTGGAGTATAACACAGGAGGTAACTCAGGATCAGTAATGTAATGTATGTACGCAGTGACTCCACCAGCAGAATAGTGAGTGCAGCTCTGGAGTATAATACAGGAGATAACTCAGGATCAGTACAGGATCAGTAATGTAATGTATGTACACAGTGACTGCACCAGCAGAATAGTGAGTGCAGCTCTGGAGTATAATACAGGATGCAACTCAGAATCAGTAATGTAATGTATGTACACAGAGACTGCACCAGCAGAATAGTGAATGCAGCTCTGGAGTATAATACAGGAGGTAACTCTGAATCAGTAATGTAATGTATGTACACAGTGACTGCACCAGCAGAATAGTGAGTGCAGCTCTGGAGTATAATACAGGAGGTAACTCAGGATCAGTAATGTAATGGATGTACACAGTGACTCCACCAGCAGAATAGTGAGTGCAGCTCTGGAGTATAACACAGGAGGTAACTCAGGATCAGTAATGTAATGTATGTACGCAGTGACTCCACCAGCAGAATAGTGAGTGCAGCTCTGGAGTATAATACAGGATGTAACTTAGGATCAGTACAGGATAAGTAATGTAATGTATGTACACAGTGACTGCACCAGCAGATATAGTGAGTGCAGCTCTGGAGTATAATACAGGGTGTAACTCAAGATCAGTACAGGATCAGTAATGTAATGTACACGCTGACTGCACCAGCAGAATAGTGAGTGCAGCTCTGGAGTATAATACAGGATGTAACTCAGGATCAGTAATGTAATGTATATACACAATGACTGCACCTGCAGAATAGTGAGTGCAGCTCTGCAGTATAATACGGGATGTAACTCAGGATCAGCAATGTAATGTATGTACACAGTGACTGCACCTGCAGAATAGTGAGTGCAGCTCTGGAGTATAATACAGGATGTAACTTAGGATCAGTACAGGATAAGTAATGTAATGTATATACACAATGCCTGCACCTGCAGAATAGTGAGTGCAGCTCTGGAGTATAATACAGGATGTAACTTAGGATCAGTACAGGATAAGTAATGTAATGTATATACACAATGCCTGCACCTGCAGAATAGTGAGTGCAGCTCTGGAGTATGATACAGTAGGTAACTCAGGATCAGAACAGGATAAGTAATGTAATGTACATACACAGTAATTATTACAGTAGATACCAATGAAAGTTTTATATGTAATTCACTTTGATACCAGCTAAACAACTAGTCATTAAAGTAACACCATCAATTACAGCCTAGAGGGCATCATTCTGTACGGTGTTGTTATCTAGTTACATTCTGATGTAATGTATAATTACATGTATTTTGAGTCCTTTGTAATATTCAGACATACAACTCATCATTAACGCATATAGTCTAGGATTAAATCTAGCAAGAAAGACCGTCAGAGAGAAAGCGTAATGAATTAAGGGGATTGTGCCTGTGTGGAGTATTAAGCCTAGTGTGTATTACTAACCACTACTTTCTACAATGAATTTGTGGAGAACTTATGGCCACTTTACACGTCCCAACATCGGTACGATGTTGGATACAACGGCGCGGGAGCGCGCATTTTTTGGGCAGAAATCCAAGATCACATAGGAGATGTCACACAGGGAGATATCGGCAGCCAACACAACAGCGATGTGTACGCCCCCTCGTACGAGCGACCCAGGAACGACCATTTAACATGGGCGAGAATAGGGGAAGTTGGATTACAAGTCGGTGTTGGGCTGTCACACAGCACGATCCTGCCAGATCATCCATCCAATATCGGGCAGTTGG
Organism: Allobates femoralis; assembly: GCA_033576535.1. NCBI lineage: Eukaryota > Metazoa > Chordata > Amphibia > Anura > Aromobatidae > Allobates > Allobates femoralis. The sequence goes on from JARQOC010000007.1 coordinate 151,021,542, forward strand.
AGAGCCTGCTCATTTCTTCCCCGATATCGTTTTGGCATCGTTCTTGCATCGCATTGGACATTTACACCACACAACGCACAAACGATATCGGGGCCAACGCACGAACCACGTGACTTTTTATCGGAGTTGGATGCCGATATCGGGATGTGTAAAGTGGCCATTATGTTGATACAGCACCTAAAAAGAAAGATGCAGTGTAAGGGTCCTTTCACATCAGCGGTTTTCGCTGATCGCGGCGGTTGCGGTGACAAAAACGCAACTGCCGCGATTACCGCATAACGGCTGCACTTGCAGTTTACTTGCGGCAAGCCCCATAGAATGTCTATTGGGGCTTGCGGCAGGTGCGGCAAGTGCGGTATCGGCACTTGCGGCAGGTGCGGCTGCGAAAAACACGCGTTCAGCCGCAGTTTTTTTCGCTGGGAATAGTCCTCCATTTGCCTCCAGTCAATTCAATGACAATCCCAGGTCCTTTCTGGATCGCCACAGGCCATATCACTTGAGGATGAGCTAGATTGAGAATTGCCTCCGAGTCACAAAATCCAATAAGTCTCTGTCCATCCAGCATGACCTACTACAAGTGCTTACCCGGTGAGAAGTCGTCATAGCTGCAGGCCACACCCCATAAACCTCTAGTGGTTCAACATGGCTGGCTAGTCCTCATGTAATGGTGAAATGTCTTCATCCATGGCACTTGGTTATAATTAATAGTCCAGTTTGGTGCAGGATCATTCCTCATTTGATCAGCAGGGCAGGTGGCTTGCAGATGCCCAGGCTGCCCACAACTAACATCTGCGCTGTGTCTCACTCTTTCCAATTTGCATTCTGGGGCTAAGGGTGAGGTAACCTGGAGGCCAACACGCACATGAAGGTGCAGAAGGTGGTTGTTGAATTTGAGGATGACTCCTCAACTGGATAGCTGGGCATGTGGCCTGCAAATGCCCGGGATGCCCACAGCCATAACACCTGCGCTCTGCTACTTTCTCTCCTCATCGTAGTCCAGAATATGAGGAAGGAGCAACTGAAGGCACATTCAGCATGAGGTGGTGGCTTAGGGGGAGGATGAAAAATGTGACAGAAGGACTAGTGGCCACCAGTGTTGGGGAGCTGGTATTCCCCTCTCCAGGGCCGGCGTCAGAACCTGGGGTATCCGGGCAAGTGACGGGGCCCTGGCATGACCTAGGGGCCCACCGCTGCCCCACGAATAGCGTCGTAATTATTATTTTACCGGTGGTACCCAATCTTGTGCATTCATTTCTCTTTTCTTACTGAGGCCGGCTGGTCGCCCCTGCTCCTCCCCCGCTTCCACCTCTTCACTTCCTCTTCCTTTTTGCGGTCCACAGTGTGGAACGCATAGAAGAGGAGGAAGAGAATTCAACCACCCTCCTACCGTATATATGTGTTCCACAGTGGAATGCCCGCTTACGCCGCCCAGCACCGCCTCCATCTCAGAAGTTATGTGTATGAAGGCGGTCCAGCCAGGCAGAGCAAGCTGGAGCAGAGATGCAGAATAGTATTACAGCACAGTGTCTGGGACAAGTGCCGGTAGCTGGTGGATACAATAATAATCATGTTTAAACATACTCACCCTGCCCTGAGACCATCATTCACCCGAGTTTTATGCTTGTTCTGCTACTGCAGCAGCTGCACTGTTAAGGTACCGTCACACACAGCGATATGGCTTCCATATCGCTGGCGATTTGACGTGAGCGCGTACGTTGCGGGCACTTTTTTTCACAACGCCGTGGATCTGTCACACGTAGCGATTTCGCGTGCCATCTCCGGCGATCCTGCATTCCGGAAATCGTCTGCTGAAGACTGGAAGCGATCTTCACTTCCCACATCGCCGCGTCACATGCCACCATCATAGCAGCGATGTGAGCATGCTGTTTTGATAGGGGCGTGCTAGAGTGTGTTTCACCACGCCCCTATCACTGCGATTGGTGGACGGAACAGCGTTCCCATTGGTCAGCCTTGCGTGAAGGAAAGGGTCATCCAATAAGGCGCCTCGGACACTGCCAGCCAATCAGAATGCAGTATCACGCACCAATGGCTGCAGATGCGGCGCATAAAAAAAAACACATCCAAGCACGCCTATGGGATTTCATTCCGGATTGCTGTGTACGTCGCTATCGCCCTGTCACGCCAGAATGCGCTGATATCGTCTGGTGGTTATCGCCTGATTTCAGTGCAGTAAAATGCAGTCAGGCGACGCTCCACCAGCGATTTATCGCTGTAAAATCACCCAGTCACACGCCACTATGCACAGACGATGTGGTTTCCACATCGCCGAATTCAGGAATTGCCAACAAAATCTCCAGCGATATCGCTGCATGTGACAGTACGTTTAGAGTGCAGTAATCTGCTGCTGCCCTGGCCCCACCCATGTCCGTCGCCTTCCTAGTACTAAGCCAAGAAGTCAAAGTGCACTCACAGCAGTAAGTCACTGTTTCCTATTCATACACAGCGTTTTTGCTGCGTTTTATGAGGATCCGTTTTCTGTGCAGAAACTGCAGGATCCTCACAAAGCGCAGCGTTGTGTGTGAATGCTGCTGCATTATTTAGGCTATGTTCACATGTAGAGTATTTCGGCATTTACGCAGCGCTATTCAGCGCTGCATAAATGCAGTGAAACTCAGCGCCATAACACTTTTGCTGAAATGCGTTCACATGGTCCATAATTTTGTGGATGCGCTCTGCACTGCAAAGCGCATCCACAAAAAGAATGCTTTTACTCACCTCATCGCACCTCAACTCACCTAATGCGCTATTTATTCACTTCACTGCGCTCCCCCGGTGATCGCTTCTCTTGCCAACACCATAGGACCTTAAAAAGCACCATGTGACCGAGCAACGTCATCCAGTCACATGGTGCTGCAGAGTCCTAGAGGCTGCGCTTGCTGCAGCCCAGCAGGGGATCAGAAGACACGACCGGGGGTCACCGAGGGAGCACAGCGAAGTGAGTAAAGTGCAGGAGGAAAGCGCAGGCCGTTCACGCACAGTGTTATTGCTGCATTCTGTGAGGATCCGTTCTTGATGCAGTTTACACACCAAAAATGGATCCTCACAAATCACAGCAATAACGCTGTGTGTAAACGTAGCCTAACTCACCTCCCCGCACATCCCCAGTGATCTCCAGTGATGTCCTCACATCCCTGGAGGCTGCAGCATCGTTGTCTCTAGGACCCTGATCATGTGATGTTGCTCAGTTACATGATGCAGTGCCAGGTCTTCCACCGGTCCTGTGGTCTCGGTATGAGGGGACATCGCTGGTGGTCACCGGGGGAGCGCAGGGAGGTGAGTAAAAAGTGCAGGCGAAATAACGCCAAATAATTGACATGTCAATTCTTTTTACGAATTGGCTTTTCCCAAAAGCGGATCTGTATGAAGTACAGCTTGTGAATGCTAAATTATGAAATACATTGAGTTGGCTGGGACAGCAAACGTCACTGCTGTGGCGCCCCGCAACGAGTGCGTCACAAGGGAGTATTGCAGCCGCAATATTCTCTGACACAGCAATGAAATAGTTAACTTTGAGATCCAACCCAACATGCAACACCTAGAACAGGGGACCAATCATAGGTCCTGGGGGGTGGAGTGTTAGGGTAGTGTAGTAGAACACACAATAATCTAGCCAGAACAGTGAGAGTCTGGAATCTAGAGCAGAGCTTAGAACACAGAACTTGGAGAGGAGCGGGGACTCCGCACCCCGTGCGGGCCCCTGGGCCGTCACCGGTCGGGTGTCAGCACCTGAGGCCTTAACTACCGGGATTGGGCATTATCTACACGGGTTCCCAAAAGACTCCCGTGCCCACAACTCACAGCCGGTTCACTGGTACCGAAGCTGGCAGCAGTTCACCTCTGCCACGCGAACCAGAAGAGTGGAGGAGCAGCTTCACAGGAGCACCCCACCACCAGTCAGTTTCCAGTCGTCTAACCAGCGGTGTACCCACTGAGGGATCCAAGGCTCCCCAAAGCATCCAGAACGTACATCATGGATAGGGCATTGAAGCAGCCTCCCGTACCCGACCTGGTATTCCTGGGCGACACTGGCAAACAAGTTAGGTAGAATGGAGGAACACTTGCGGATCTCTGAGGAACACTATCACTGATGAGTCCACCCGGTCTACTACTCAACCACTGTATACCATGTACTGCCTGCTGGTTACAGTAAAGACCCGTTGCAGAGACTACCTGTGTCCGTGCTTCCTTATGAACTGTCTGTCCGCACAACAAGGTAACGGCAGCTGCCGCACAACATCTTGAGCAGCTCCAGCCTCCGGGGATCACCGCTCAGCCTGTGGGGAGCGTAACATCTTGCTGCTGTCCATCCCCCGGAGGTTCCGCAGCGTCGGTAGCCCTTACCGAATCTACTCATAGGTGGCGTCACGAATAAATTAAAACCCCTTTAATCTGTTCCACCAAGACGTCTTCACTTTTGATCTGCACTACACCGGGCCCCACTACCGGCAGGCGCGGTCCACCCGTGACAAGGAAGGAAGAAGAATCGCCTGTATAAACCGGAGTCAGCCGGCCACGGTGAGTCAACTGCATTCCACTGCAATTAGCAGATTCATAAGAAAAACTAAACTAACGGTGCAATAGCACACTGTGTGAATGTAGCCTAATGGGCTGCCTGCGTTCCACATTGGAATGCACTCAGCATCACCTCCAGTTTGCAGTCTGAACTTGCTTAATTCAGCTCAGACTGAGTTTATAGTAACTATGAGAATGAATGATGATCTCTCTCTCTCTGATCACTTCTTTACACTTAGATAACATCATAATTCTAAGCTGCAGCTGCTTGAAGCCAGTGGTCGGTCCAAATCATAGTATCTTCATATGTCGTCCCCCATGACTGCAGGCGGGCCGCGGGCATCATGGCTGTCACCCCATGATTGGCGCAGCCGCTGACAGACAGGACCCATGATCATCCATCCATGATCCATTAACGACATAGCCAGGTAAGATATACATCCTGTTTGTTCCACAAAAACACTAGTTTTTAACCATTAGCATGAGTTGTAACTAGTTTGTTTGAAAGGCCCCTTTTGTCGAGCCCACTGGGACGGGGTACTCTGTACCGGACCGGGTCTGGTACTGGGGAAGTCACGGGTGGTCCTGGTCCAGTCCGTGTCCCAGGCCCTGGCAAATAAAAGGGTGTATTTACAGGGGAAATGTCAGTTGTGACGCCACCCACTGTATGCGGCCAGGGATGGGGCCGCCGCTGCTGCAGAACCTCCGGGGGAGATGTAGTGGCAGCGAAGATGGTATAGTTCCCGTGGGCAGAACTGTATCCCCCGGGGCAGTGATAATGGAAGTCTATTGTGTAGTGTGCAATTCACTTACTAGCCAGATGCTGCAGGGGTCTCTCCTCGGTGCTGGTGCTGACAAGCTGTGGTTCTGCAGATGGAGGGTTGTTACAATCCTGTATGGGAAGAGTAGTACGCAGATAGAGGCCGACAAGAGAGGGAGATCCAGGGTTCTCCGTGTTTACTTTCAAAGCTCTTCAATACAGCTCACAGTTCAGTTACAGTTCTTACAAGTCTCAATTCTCAGCACACGGGCTCACTCTCCCCTCCAGGGTTCCCTTTACTCTCTGCAGCCAGGTCTCTCTCTCTGACCCCTCACACGATCTCGGTGTCCTTTACGGGATGTTAACCCTCTGCATCTGTGTGCGCTTGGTGTGCGTCTCCGGACAGTATGGCGGTGACTCGGGCCCCTGTGGGTCCTCCTGGTTGTCACTGAGCTGCCTGTCCTTTGGGGTAGGGACCCTAACGTGTAGCTGTGGTCCCCCGTCGGTTAATCTGGGGATGCCGGGTGAAACTACGGTCCCCTTTAGAGCCGACACTCTACTCAGCCCAGCCTCCAGCAGTCCTCAAGTGTGAGGCTCTACCAGGCTCTCTCTACCGTGTCTTCCAGTGTCATAGGAGGGCTACTCCGCCTGCAGTATGTCATCTCGGCTGCTATCTAGGGCCCGGATGTCACCGTTCCTCTCTGTCCTTTCACACTCCTGGGGATCTGGTTTCGGATGGGCTTTCTCTCTCCTCCGGCTCGCACTGGCTTGGTACAGATTCTGCGCTCCTACACCTCACTCTTCCAGGACAGGTGATGTCAGTCTTCTCATCTCAGCTTGACTCGGCTTACTGCTGTCTCTCGGCCTGTGTCGTGTTCCTCAGCCTGCTGCTGGTCTGTGTCTTTGATGGTCGGCTCACTATGGCCTACTGACTCTTTCCTTCTCCCCCTTCACTATCTCTACTGTCTGCCACCTGACTACGTGTGTGCCCACCCACTGCTCTAAACCCACCACCCCTTCGCCTGCATACAGTTCCTAAGCTCAGGGTTGGGTGCTGCCCTCTACTGTACGTGGGTTGTGTGGGCTGTGAGGGTGTTGGTGTTCAACTATTGTCCTACCTGCCTGGCTGCAGTTCCCTTTGTGGCCTCCTGAACGCAGAGGCGCCACACTTTCACACGTCTGTACAAAAAACGCAAGTGCGTGAGAGTGCGTTTTATCCATATCAGTGCGTCAGGAATCATGGCATGTGTTAAAGAGGCCCATTGAGACTCTTTTGCCTGAAGCCCACAAAAACCTGGAGCTGACCCTGCCTTTCTCCATCCTCCAGCAGATACCTCCACTGAGGCTTGATGGTGAGAATGTCACCAGCTAAAGCAGTAGTTTGTTCCACTGTTGCTGGTTTCCTCTCACACACCCATTCCCTATTCTCAGCGGGGCATTTAGCATGTAATTGTTCTTTCAGTATGACCTGGAGGAAGGTCTCCCAAGTTAAGGCCCCCTCTCCCTCCAGCCAGTGATGACATGTTTGTTTGAGCCTGTGGGCGTACACCTTGAAAGACACTTCTCCATCATAGGCTAAGGAGCCTGTAAGTGTCTAGGTTTACTACATATTATTCCAGGATGATCTCTTTAATGTCACCATACTCGCAGTTCCACCAAGGGTCCATAGCTCTATAGGCTTCAGCAGCTCCACCCTCTAAGAGTCCCCCCAGATATCAGACTCACTCCCTTTCTGGGACTTCCATTAACCGATATTGATGTTCGAAGTCCTGCAAGAAACCCTCAATGTCGCCTGCAGCCTCATTAAACAGTTTAAAATCCTTGCAGGACACTCTTGGGGATTCCCTCATGGTGGGTGCTGTGGTTACAGTCTGTCTGGAGCTTCTAGCTGCTTCTGTGGAGCCCCACTGGTCAAACATCACAGTAGGGGTACTGCACCCATAACCGAGTGTGTAGTCATTCCTGTCTCAGGGGAATGCAAGGTTTGTGTGAGGTTCCTAGCCCAGCACTCCCACATTCGAGCTTAGGCAAATGGTTGGAGCCCAGTCCCTAGCGGGAGAATTAGGGGAGGAGGGAAGTGAAAAACGGGTGGTTCTAGTTCGTCCCGAGGAGAGAAGGAAGAGGGAGCTTGAGAAGGTAAAGCTCCCAGAGTGGGGGGCCTGAGAGAAAGAAAGGCAGCCCAGGAAGAGAAAGAGGGGACCCCAGATCGGAGCGCCCATACTCTGGGGGAACCCTGTGTGATGGGGTGTGCAATAGAGCAGGAAGGGACACAAGACCGATGATCAATCCAACCAGTTTTATTGAACACGGGAGATGGAACCGCACAAATGAAGACAATTCTGCCGAGTCCACAAGGAGTCCACAATGAGTCCACACAAAGGGAACAGATCGGGGCGTCACCCGGCAATCCTGACGCCAGGTTAATGGAAGAAATAGCCCAGATAGAGTCCACTGGATCCAACCAAGGAAGGACGCTGCACAATCCCACAGGCACCAAGATCTCGCCTCAGCTAAAATCTTGGTCTCTTCCACAATCAACTAACAGACTGATCCTAAAACATGAGTGTATTGTTTGGGCTCCTGGGATCAGCCCATGTATAGGGGGGTTCACACGTACTTTTGAATGGTTTGCTCCAGTCAGAAGATTCTAGAAACCTCCTGGCTCCATTCTGTCTCTTAGGCTGCTTTCACATCACATATTTTTTCCTGTCCGTAGGATCCTTCTTTTTGTAGCACCCCACGGCCAGGAACGGACACCACAGGAGGTGACCTTTTCTGTGTCCGGGTCCATGATTATCACGGGTCGGGACACAGAAAGTGCTGTGCGGGTTAATTTCACTTCCACAATGTATAAACATACATTGCGGAAGTGAAATGTAGTACAAGAAATGGTTAAAAATAAAAAAAATCTCTGTGCTCACCTGCCCAGGATCCACCGACGCCTCCAGCACCTCCTGATGCCTGTAGGACCTGACGTGATGTCACAAACCGGCAGCATCATCGGGTCACATAACTGCAGTTACCGCGGTAACCGGTCATGTGACCCGATTAGCTGATCGGGTTGTGACATCACTAGCTGTTGACCAAAGCCTGATTACATTTTAGTCCAGGGATACAGGCCAGTCAAATTGTTACAGGTTACGTTTCAGCACAATAAATTGCAAAGTGTACATAAATACAGGACAGGAACAGGTATACACCATTACACACTGATCCACCTAACGGAGTACCAGCTCCAAAGATACAGTGCAGGGAGTCCACCCCCCTGAGCCGTCTATACTGGTACTTGAGGGTCAGTCCACCTAACGGAGTACCAGCTCCGAGGATACGTTGCAGGGAGTCCACCCCCCTGAGCCGTCTATACCGGTCCTTGAGGGTCAGTCCACCCTGTCTAGAGAGTGCAGCCTCACCAGGATCGCCCACCGAAAGTCGAGCCCCTTTGAGAGAGGAAAGAAGGGAACCTCACAGTACCCCAACAGGCCTGGTATACAGGAAGGCAAGAGAAGGCATACTAAATGACTTCGCAATCCTCTGTGACTACCCGACCAGCTACCTGATTATAGACTGTTTGTGCTGTAACCTAAACTGCCATCTGAACTGGTTTACAGAGTAAAGTACCCGTGTAGAGTGAGAAGGCTTCAGTGTGACTTTCATCACAACTGCTGCACTGCTCCGCAGGTCCTCCTTACACTCCAAATAATAACCAGCACCACCACCATCAGTGCTGGTCTGCCCCAGGGCCTCAGCTCCACCTGTAGGGAGCTGTTCCATCTAAGCTGCAGTTCCATCTTCCCCGAAGTCTGAAGCGGTGCTGGAGCCCATCATGAGAATCTGCAGGTGGTGTCACGAGACAAACGCTTTATTACCCCATTCCCCAACCTTTTGAGGGCAATCACAGGGGCTATGGGCCCGGGCAGGCCACCGGTGACATCCCCTCTGCAGCAACACCCGGATACCCGATTTCCCTTATACCCATGAGCGATACAGTGCCACAGCAAGTTTCCTCTCCTGTGCTCTGCAAATGGCCTTCCTCTTATCTTCTATGGTGGCCTCATCCCCTAGCAATGCCATCTCCTCCTCATACCACACAACTCACTGACTTTTTTGGGTATTTACTTCCAGCTCCCGTCTTTCCTCCCTTTGCTGTGTGAATCCTTCCTCAGTGCCATCTTGCAGGCAGACTCCTTCCAAAGCCTCAATTAGTTGATCCTTGGAGATTCCTTTGTAGTGGATTCCTAATTCACAGGCCTTTGTTTGTAGGCTCCCCACAGTCCAGTTCTTATATCCTGAGGTTCTGATTCCAGACGTTCATGGGTCGCTGTCCTCCATTCCTTCTGCTCTGGTCCCACGGCTGCCAACCAGTTTGTGACAAAGGGTGTGCGACAGAGCAGGAATGGACACCAGGCCGAGGAACAATCCAACGAGATTTATTTGAAAAGGGAAAATGGAACAGCACAAATTAAGATAATTCTGCAGAGTCCGTAATATGTCCACATCAGCAGAAACAAGTACAGGGTCGCCACCCGTGAATATAATATTGATTTATAAGTCATCGTGCTTCATAGCTCCCAGAAACTCCCTGAAACATGGCAATATGACATTGATTTTTGGTGATATTCTAATTCATTGAGATGCACTAGTATGCCCTAAGAAACGTAGCCTCTTATAACTTCTTGTTTATGTTAATTTTAACTTATATACAGCAATGGACAGGATGGAGTGAGATGAAGACTAAAGACTTCAAGAAAAAACATTAGTCACAAACTAATGCAACCAAATCAATTTAACAAAGGGAGGAACTTATCACATACCGCACTGCATTCTTATAAAGGACAGTTTAACATTCATCATTGAAATACATTAATTTATACAGCAATCTATCTATAATCTATCTTCCTTATTCCAATTATAATCAGCTTTTTGGCTGGACCAAATACACATTAGCATTGCCAAAGTACGTGGAAAATCTAGAAATGAGGTACAAGTACAGTTCTCGGAATTTCATGGCAGAACATCCTCCTCTCAGTCCATGACAAAGGTAAACAGATTGTTCTGCTGTCCCCACTAGGCTTCATCTTTAGGGTATGTGCACATGATATGTTCGTTCCAATGGCGAAGCCTCCGAGGACTTCCTAGGGAAAGCGACTTCAGGAAAAAGTCATCACTCTTCGATGACTTTGCTGTTAGTGTTACCATTGTTCTCTTCTGCCATTTTTTTCTTGTGCTTGTAGCTATAGACAAGCAGGTGATGTCATGTGGAAGAATGAACAGGTTACACTTTTTAATTGGGTCAACGTTTTGAAACCGGCTCTTTATTGTTAAAAGTACAGTGAAAAGACATTGCAATGGAAGTGACAAAAGCAGTGTCTGCATTTTCCTTCACAGACTCAAAATATGTACTTTTTTTTTTAAGGATTTAGCATTTTTGTGGATCACTACCCTAATATCTAGTTGTATAACCACAGTTTTTTAGAACTGCTTTTTATCTCTGTTGCATAGTCAACCAACTTCTGGCACCTGTCGACTGTCATTCCAGCCCAGGATGCTTTGACTACATCCCACAATTTATTTGTAATTGTTGGTTTTGCCTTGGAATCAGCATTTTTTATGTCACCCCACAAGTGTTCTATCGAATTAAGATCCAGGGTTTAGGCTGGCCACTCCATAAACTCAATTTTATTGACCTGGAGCCAAGATTTTGCTTGTTTACTGGTGTGTTTAGGGTAATTGTCTTTTGAAACACCCATTTTAAGGACATTTCCTCTTCAGAACAAGGCAACATGACCTTATTTTGATATCTGAAAATTGGTCCATGATCCCTGGTATATGGTAAATTGGCCCGACACCATAGTAAGAGAAACATGCCCATATCATAAGTCTTACACCACCATTCTTCACTGTCTTCAGAGAGTTCTGTGCCTTGAATTCAGAGTTTGGGGGTCGTTTGATAAATGTCTGCAGCCCTTTGACCCAAAAAGAACAATTTTACTTTCATCAGTCCACAAAATGTTTCTCGATTTCTCTTTAGGCCAGTGGATGTGATCTTTGGCGAGCTGTATCCACTTCAGAATGTCTTTTTACCACTGGGACTTTGCTGGGACTTCTTCCTAATAGATGATCTTCACACAAGCGTCTTCTGTCACAGTTCTCACAGGTAACTTGAGACTGTCTTGATCATCCTGGAGCTGATCATTTGCTGAGCCTTCCATTTTTCCATTCATGTAAATGGTAGTCTTTCATTTTCTTCCTCGTCTCTCTGGTTTTCTATTTTAAAGCAGTCTATCATTGTCTGTACTTCTTTGTAAGTTTTACCCTCTTTAATCAACACTTAAATTAAAGTATGCTTATCTTCTGAACAACCCATATTTATCAGGTTTTTATGTACAACATGTGATGGCTTCACCCAGGGGCGTAACTACAACAGGTACAGGGGTTGCAATCGCACCTGGGCCCCGAAGCTTAGGGGGCCCCAAAAGTACCTTTGGCCTATAGAAAAAGAATATTGCTATTAAATATTATTTAATATTGTTATTAATGATTTGCAATAATTGGGGACCCCATTGGAGCTTTTGCATCAGGATCCAGGAGCTTCAAGTTACGCCACTGGCTTCACTCTTAAATAAGGGCCACCTGATTCACACCTGCTTCTTCACAGAATAATTGACCTCACTAATTGAACTCCACACTGCAATTATTTGGAACACACACCCTTTTAATCAATTATTCAAATACACAGAGTCAAAAGCACGCATATCATGAATGCTGAGTCTGTTGGTTTTCTAAGAATCTACTGCAACAACTGGTAAATTGTTTGACATGTGATAATATAATTTATATCAAACACAGGGAATAATCTGGTTAGTCATATAGGACTGCTATTATTTTGAACAGTACTGGTTTTAATCTATTATATAAAAGCCGAAGGCCACTTCCGGAAAAGCCGAAGGCCACTTCCGTGATGGTCTACGGCCAGGGCTGGTGACGTCAGCCAGTGCAGAGTAGCCGGGCGCAGCCCGGCTACAGGCACCGGCACAGGTACGTTCCGACCTCGAAAGTTCCGTGTGCCCTACAGCCTCTCCCCTCCACCCTCTGCCCTCCAGCCACTAGCCTACATACCAGGGGGGCAGGGGGGGGCCCATTGCCCGCCACCTCGGGGGGTCACACAACCTCTGGGGGTACCCGTGCTCCCAAACGCCCGCCGCGCGCCTGGAGAGGAGGGAGGGCGGGACTTCCTGTCCTGCAGCTCTGCCCGCCCCTCCTCTCCTCCTACACTAGACGTGCGGCCCGCGGTGAGTCTGCAGCCCCACACGGTCCTCTGCCCCCTCCAGCCTGTGCCCCCTCAGTCCCCTCTGCCCCATTCCAGCCGGTGCCCCTCAGTCCCCTGTGCCTCCTCCAGCCTGTGCCCCCTCAGTCCCCTCTGCCCCTCCAGCCTGTGCCCCCTCAGTCCCCTCTGCCCCCTCCAGCCTGTGCCCCCTCCAGCCTGTGCCCCCTCAGTTCCCTCTGCCCCCTCCAGCCTGTGCCCCCTCAGTCCCCTCTGCCCCATTCCAGCCTGTGCCCCCTCAGTCCCCTCTGCCCCCTCCAGCCTGTGCCCCCTCCAGCCTGTGCCCCCTCAGTCCCCTCTGCCCCATTCCAGCCTGTGCCCCTCAGTCCCCTGTGCCCCCTCCAGCCTGTGCCCCCTCAGTCCCCTCTGCCCCCTCCAGCCTGTGCCCCCTCAGTCCCCTCTGCCCATTCCAGCCTCTGCCCCCTCAGTCCCCTCTGCCCCCTCCAGCCTGTGCCCCCTCCAGCCTGTGCCCCCTCAGTCCCCTCTGCCCCCTCCAGCCTGTGCCCCCTCAGTCCCCTCTGCCCCATTCCAGCCTGTGCCCCCTCAGTCCCCTCTGCCCCATTCCAGCCTGTGCCCCCTCAGTCCCCTGTGCCCCCTCCAGCCTGTGCCCCCTCAGTCCCCTCTGCCCCCTCCAGCCTGTGCCCCCTCAGTCCCCTCTGCCCCCTCCAGCCTGTGCCCCCTCCAGCCTGTGCCCCCTCAGTCCCCTCTGCCCCCTCCAGCCTGTGCCCCCTCAGTCCCCTCTGCCCCATTCCAACCTGTGCCCCCTCAGTCCCCTCTGCCCCCTCCAGCCTCTGCCCCCTCCAGCCTGTGCCCCCTCAGTCCCCTCTGCCCCATTCCAGCCTGTGCCCCCTCAGTCCCCTGTGCCCCCTCAGTCCCTTCTGCCCCCTCCAGCCTGTGCCCCCTCTGCCCCATTCCAGCCTGTGCCCCCTCAGTTCCCTCTGCCCCCTCCAGCCTGTGCCCCCTCCAGCCTGTGCCCCCTCAGTCCCCTCTGCCCCCTCCAGCCTGTGGCCCCTCAGTCCCCTCTGCCCCCTCCAGCCTGTGCCCCCTCAGTCCCCTCTGCCCCCTCCAGCCTGTGCCCCCTCAGTCCCCTCTGCCCCCTCCAGCCTGTGCCCCCTCAGTCCCCTCTGTCCCCTCCAGCCTGTGCCCCCTCAGTCCCCTCTGCCCCCTCCAGCCTGTGCCCCCTCAGTCCCCTCCAGCCTGTGCCCCCTCAGTCCCCTCTGCCCCCTCTAGCCTGTGCCCCCTCAGTCCCCTCTGCCGCCTCCAGCCTGTGCCCCCTCAGTCCCCTCTGCCCCCTCCAGCCTGTGCCCCCTCAGTCCCCTCTGCCCCTCCAGCCTGTGCCCCCTCAGTCCCCTCTGCCCCTCCAGCCTGTGCCCCCTCAGTCCCCTCTGCCCCCTCCAGCCTGTGCCCCCTCCAGCCGTCCTCTGCCCCCTCCAGCCATCCTCTGACCCCTCCAGCCGTCCTCTGACCCCTCCAGCCTCCAGCCCTCCTCTGCCCCCTCCAGCCGTCCTCTCCAGCCTCCAGCCGTCCTCTGCCCCCTCCAGCCTCCAGCCATCCTCTGCCCCCTCCAGCCTCCAGCCGTCCTCTGCCCCCTCCAGCCTACAGCCCTCCTCTGCCCCCTCCAGCCGTCCTCCTCCCCCTCCAGCCTCCAGCCCTTCTCTGACCTCTCCAGCCTGCAGCCGTCCTCTGCCCTCTCCAGCCTGCAGCCGTCCTCTGCCCTCTCCAGCCTGCAGCCGTCCTCTGCCCTCTCCAGCCGTCCTCTGCCCTCTCCAGCCGTCCTCTTCCCTCTCCAGCTGTCCTCTGCTGACTCCAGCCTTCCTCTGCCCCCTCCAACCATCCTCTGCCCCCTCCAGCTGTCCTCTGCCCCCTCCAGCCGTCCTCTGCCCTCTCCAGCCGTCCTCTGCCGACTCCAGCCGTCCTCTGCCGACTCCAGCCGTCCTCTGCCCCCTCCAGCCGTCCTCTGCCCCCTCCAGCTGTCCTCTGACCCCTCCAGCCGTCCTCTGCCCCCTCCAGCTGTCCTCTGCCCCCTCCAGCTGTCCTCTGCCCCCTGAAGCCGTCCTCTGACCCCTCCAGCTGTCCTCTGCCCCCTCCAGCCGTCCTCTGACCCCTCCAGCCGTCCTCTGCCCTCTCCAGCCTCCAGCCGTCCTCTGCCCTCTCCAGCCTCTGCCCCCTCCAGCCTGTGCCCCCTCAGTCCCCTCTGCCCCATTCCAGCCTGTGCCCCCTCAGTCCCCTGTGCCCCCTCAGTCCCTTCTGCCCCCTCCAGCCTGTGCCCCCTCAGTCCCCTCTGCCCCATTCCAGCCTGTGCCCCCTCAGTTCCCTCTGCCCCCTCCAGCCTGTGCCCCCTCCAGCCTGTGCCCCCTCAGTCCCCTCTGCCCCCTCCAGCCTGTGGCCCCTCAGTCCCCTCTGCCCCCTCCAGCCTGTGCCCCCTCAGTCCCCTCTGCCCCCTCCAGCCTGTGCCCCCTCAGTCCCCTCTGCCCCCTCCAGCCTGTGCCCCCTCAGTCCCCTCTGTCCCCTCCAGCCTGTGCCCCCTCAGTCCCCTCTGCCCCCTCCAGCCTGTGCCCCCTCAGTCCCCTCCAGCCTGTGCCCCCTCAGTCCCCTCTGCCCCCTCTAGCCTGTGCCCCCTCAGTCCCCTCTGCCCCCTCCAGCCTGTGCCCCCTCAGTCCCCTCTGCCCCCTCCAGCCTGTGCCCCCTCAGTCCCCTCTGCCCCTCCAGCCTGTGCCCCCTCAGTCCCCTCTGCCCCCTCCAGCCTGTGCCCCCTCAGTCCCCTCTGCCCCCTCCAGCCTGTGCCCCCTCCAGCCGTCCTCTGCCCCCTCCAGCCATCCTCTGACCCCTCCAGCCGTCCTCTGACCCCTCCAGCCTCCAGCCCTCCTCTGCCCCCTCCAGCCGTCCTCTCCAGCCTCCAGCCGTCCTCTGCCCCCTCCAGCCTCCAGCCATCCTCTGCCCCCTCCAGCCTCCAGCCGTCCTCTGCCCCCTCCAGCCTACAGCCCTCCTCTGCCCCCTCCAGCCGTCCTCCTCCCCCTCCAGCCTCCAGCCCTTCTCTGACCTCTCCAGCCTGCAGCCGTCCTCTGCCCTCTCCAGCCTGCAGCCGTCCTCTGCCCTCTCCAGCCTGCAGCCGTCCTCTGCCCTCTCCAGCCGTCCTCTGCCCTCTCCAGCCGTCCTCTTCCCTCTCCAGCTGTCCTCTGCTGACTCCAGCCTTCCTCTGCCCCCTCCAACCATCCTCTGCCCCCTCCAGCTGTCCTCTGCCCCCTCCAGCCGTCCTCTGCCCTCTCCAGCCGTCCTCTGCCGACTCCAGCCGTCCTCTGCCGACTCCAGCCGTCCTCTGCCCCCTCCAGCCGTCCTCTGCCCCCTCCAGCTGTCCTCTGACCCCTCCAGCCGTCCTCTGCCCCCTCCAGCTGTCCTCTGCCCCCTCCAGCTGTCCTCTGCCCCCTGAAGCCGTCCTCTGACCCCTCCAGCTGTCCTCTGCCCCCTCCAGCCGTCCTCTGACCCCTCCAGCCGTCCTCTGCCCTCTCCAGCCTCCAGCCGTCCTCTGCCCTCTCCAGCCTCCAGCCATCCTCTGCCCTCTCCAGCCTCCAGCCGTCCTCTGCCCTCTCCAGCCTCCAGCCGTCCTCTTCCCTCTCCAGCCGTCCTCTGCCGACTCCAGCCGTCCTCTGCCCCCTCCAGCCGTCCTCTGCCCTCTCCAGCCGTCCCCTGCCCCCTCCAGCCGTCCTCTGCCCTCTCCAGTCGTCCGGGGGTGGCCACATGTTGACTCAGGATCCAGGCGCCGGAGAAGACGCAGGGTCGGTGGTAAGTATAGCGGAGTGTGTGTATGTGTGTGTATGTGCTGACCACTCTGCCCACGCCGCTGCGCTGACCACTCTGCCCACGCCGCTGCGCTGACCACTCTGCCCACGCCGCTGCGCTGACCACTCTGCCCACGCCGCTGCGCTGACCACTCTGCCCACGCCGCTGCGCTGACCACTCTGCCCACGCCGCTGCGCTGACCACTCTGCCCACGCCGCTGCGCTTACCACTCTGCCCACGCCGCTGCGCTGACTAATCTCACCGCGCGCAGTGCTAGCCACTGAGCCACCGCGCGCAGTGCTAGCCACTGAGCCACCGCGCGCAGTGCTAGCCACTGAGCCACCGCGCGCAGTGCTAGCCACTGAGTCACCGCGCGCAGTGCTACATTGAGCCACCATATACTCTGCTACCCACAGAGCCGCCTGTATACACACAATTAATTTCACCGCACTACCCTAACTATTAGTAAATAAACTATACATGGATTCTAGACTACCCGATTCTTTAGAATCGGGCTGCCATCTAGTATAAAATAAAATGACAAAGTCTGAGTGATAAAGGTTAGAAGGTATCTGTTAAGATTCTGTCAAACAGATGGGAAATAACTCACCTGGTTTATAGCACAAAGACAGTGCAATCTGTTAACCCCTTCATCCTCGGGTGATTTTCCGTTTTCTGTTTTTCCCTCCTCTTCTTCCAAGAGCCATAACTTTTTTTTTAATTTTTCCTGCAATATAAGCATATGAGGGCTTGTTTTTTGCATGAAGAGTTGTACTTTTAAATGAAATAGTTTATTTTACCTTATACTGTTTAGGAAAATGGGGAAAAAAATAGTTTTTTTGGGTTTTTTATTCACCATGTTCATTATATGGGAAAACTGATGTGTCAGATGCCTCGTGTCGGTATGAATTCGTAGATACCAAACATTTCTTCTTTTACGTTTATCTACGATGTTTTGCCGTTATTGCATTTTATTGCAATGTTGCGGCAACCAAAAAAAACATAATTTTGGCATTTTGACTTTTTTTTCCGTTACACAGTTTACTGATCTAAATAATTGATTTTATATTTTGATAGATTGGGAATTTCTGAATGCAGCGATACCAAATTTGTATTTTTTAAATTTTTTTAATAGTTTTATTTTGAATAGGGCAAAAGGGGAGTGATTTGAACTTTTTTTTTTTCTTTCTTGTACACTGCCCCCTGCCTCAGCACTGCACCTTCCGATCACTTCCCTTGTGCAGAGACCTGCTGCTGAATGTGTGTACAGGAGAAATTATCACTTTCTATGGATGCCAGCGCTTGCCCGACATCCACAGTAAGTCATTTCAGACAACATCCAGGGTTATCACGGGACCCCGGTGCTGTCAAGGTAACTATTGGAGGTATCGTGATCACATCACAGGACCTCTGATGCCAGCGGGGAATGGCGCAATCCCCACCACAGTGCTTTGGACCGCGCTGTCAGTGATTGACAGTACAATTCAAAGGGTTAACAGCAATGATTGGATAGCTGATACAATTGGTGCTGTTAGAGTCACATGTCGGCTGATCAGATTTGATCTGTTTAAACCTACCTTTCCTCTAATTTCTTTGCTGGCTACATTTACAGGTGGATAGGTGGTTGGAGTTCCAGCTCCTCAATTTGGGTTTGTCCTGCATGTTAAGCCTCAGTTGTTTTCCTTAGAGAGATTCTGTGAGTTATTCCCTCGCTGGCAGCTCTTCCTTTTCTATTTGTTTGAGTGTCTGGGAGATTTCACCAACACATTTCACCAACACACTTCACCGAAAAAATTTGAACATATCAAACAAGTCTTTGCTGCCCAACCACCGCAACCCTCAGACCACCACAATAACCAGCCCACTCCCCTCCCCCACTAACCCTCCTCCCCTCCATCACTGAAGGAGAGCTTGCACACCTCCTCTCCAGATTGCACCTCACCACTTGTGCACTGGACCCCATCCCATTCCAATTCCTCCCCAACATCACCACCACACATATCCCAGCCTTAACCCACCTCTTCAACCGATCGCTAACTTCGGGTACATTTCCTTCTGCTTTCAAACATGCAACAATTACACCTACCTTAAAGAAGCCATCTCTCAACTCCACTTCTACATCCAGCTACCGGCCCATATCCCTGCTCACGTTCGCTTCCAAACTTCTCGAAAAGCATGTCCACACTGTACTCTTATCCCACCTCTCATCCAACTATCTCTTTGACAACCTTCAATCCGGCTTCCGCCCCCACCACTCCACTGAAACTGCCCTGACCAAAATTACCAACGACTTACTACTAGCGGCCAAAGCTAACAGACAGTTCTCCGTCCTCCTTCTATCTAGACCTGTCCTCTGCATTTGACATAGTCAACCACTGTCTCCTATTACAGATCCTCTCTTCCATTGGCATCACTGACCTTGCCTTTTCCTGGATCTCTTCATACCTTTCAAACAGCACATTTAGCGTCTCCCACTCCCATACGACCTCCTCGCCCGATCTCCTCTCTGTTGGGTTCCCTCAAGGCTCTGTCCTGGGGCCCCTCCTTTTTTCAATCTATACCCTTGGTCTGGGACAACTCATAAAGCACCTGTACACTGATGACACTCAGATTTATCTCTCTGGCCCATATGTCACTTCTCTCCTGTCCAGAATCCCAGAGTGTCTATCAGCCATATCCTCCTTCTTCGCTTCCTAAAACTCAATGTAGACAAAACAGAACTCATCATCTTTCCTACATCTTATACACCTTCCTTACCAGATCTATCACAATAAATGACATCACACTCTGCCCTGTACCCGAAGTCCGTTACCTCGGGGTAACCCTTGACTCTGCCCTGTCCTTCAAACCGCACATCCAAGCCCTTGCCACCTCCAACTCAAAAATATTTCCAGAATCCGTCCTTTCCTCAACCCTCAATCTACTAAACTACTAGTGCATGCCCCCATAATTTCCCTTCTCGACTACTGCAACCTCCTCCTGCTAACACTCTTGCACCCCTCCAATCTATTCTTAACTCTGCTGTCCTACTAATCCACCTTTCTCCTCACCATTCCTCCACTTCTCCCCTCTGCAAATCCCTCCACTGGCTCCCAATTCACCAACGTATCCAATTCAAACTTCTAACATTGACTTACAAAGCCGTCCACAATCTGTCCCCTTCATATATCTAGCATCTCCCATTCTCTGGAATTCTGCACTCCAAAATGTCAGACTGCCCCCACACTTGGAACCTTCAAGCAGACCCTGAAAACCCATCTATTCAGAACAGCCTACAGCCTGCAATGACCACAGTGCCAGCTCACCACCGCTGGACCTGGTACTCCACCACCACTGGACCCGGCGCTCTGCCACCATTGGACCCGCCGCTCCACCACCACCAGAGCAGACCCAACCTACTGTCTCTATCCCCACTGCCCTGTAAAATGTAAGCTCGCAAGGGCAGAGTCCTCTCTCCCCTCTGTATCAGTCTGTCACTGTTAAGGCCCCGTTACATGGTACGATATCGTGAACGATATCACTGAAACATCACAGGTTTGGAGTCATTTAAACAACATCGTTACTACTTCGTTGCATTTGACACGGATAAACCGTTGGATCGCTGATTGCAGATTTGAGAACATGTTTGACGATCTTCGTTCAGCAAACCTGCTGCATCGTTGTGTGTGACACCGCATTAATGATGTCACTAATGACTATCCGCTGCACACCAACATCAAAACTTGAACTGGAGCAAAAGGCACAGCAGAAAACTACTCAAAGCTTATGTAAGGAATAACATGAGAACTTAGCTGATGTGATGGCCATGACATCCGAGCCCGGTAACCGCAGCAAGGTCTCTCATTCTACCGGGTCCTACTCTAGTCGCCTTATGTCTGCAGTGCGAACTTGCGTGTATGGGTATATGCCACTAGATGCAATTAAAACCTGCTTTTAAGGGATGTGTCTGGAACCAAAGCTACAAATAAAATGCAGAGTCTCCTTGTGGCTACAGGGTGGGGGGCGGGTGTACAGTCCAAAAAATAACTATATGTAATATTAAAGATGGCTGGCACACCTCTATGTTGGGTGCTAGCTGGAAAAATACATAACGTTACTAGATAAATATCCGCTGCACACCAATATCAAAAATTCTAGCGAGAAAAAGGCTAATGGCTGACATCTATTAATGCACAGTGTTATTCCTTACATAAGCTTTGAGTAGTTTTCTACTGTGCCTTTTGCTCCAATTTACACTGTGCATTAATACATGTCAGCCATTAGCTTTTTTCCCGCTAGAATTTTTGATGTTGGTGTGCAGCGGATATTTATCTAGTAACGTTATGTATTTTTCCAGCTAGCACCCAACATAGAGGTGTGCCAGCCATCTTTAATATTACATGATGTCATTAATGACTTCGCCTATTCACAACAGTGAACAAGTATCGTTCGCTGGGTTGTGTGAACGATAGCTGCTCGCCACATCGTTGGTGCGTCGCCCACAATATCTATACGTGTGACATCTAATCAACGATCTCTAAACGATGCCCTAACGACCGCGCGCCCATGAGATTGTTGGTGAGATCGCCTCGACAATGAAGCGTGTAACGGTACCTTTAGTTTGTTCATTGTATTTTTAACTTGTTTGTATGTAACCCTTTCTCATGTACAGCCCCATGGAATCAATGGTGCTCTATAAATAATAATAATAATAATAAAAACAATTTCACATATTCTGCATGTTTCTTAGTTCTGTTCATTTTGTTAGGATTGTTTTGCAGCCTTCCCTCTGATTCCTCAGGAGGTACGAGAGAACCCTCGACAATATTTCAGGGAGCTAGGTTCAAGAAGGTGTTGTTATTAAGGACGAGGTAGTTGAGTTGTTAAAGTATTTCCTAGTCTGTACAGGGACCAGTTGGGTGCAGGCGCTGCATTTCACCTAGTTAGTCCTTTCTCTCTTCTGTTACCTGTGTGAATTGTGTGAGCATGTCCACAACAGCATGCTTGCATCTCAAACACATTTGTTTTTCTTATATTATACTTTTGGATTATGACGTCTTAGTGTCACATTACAGATTTAATATTTGTATCCTGGAATATTTTTAATTATCATTCTGGATGCCTGGTTGAGGAGAATTTTGTTCACAGGAAACAGAATCATTTTACCCAATAGTCATTCTGTCAGTAGGTAGAGTACTATGTGATATTTCAGTTTTTTCTTTTTTAATAAATTTGCACAAATATCTACATTTCTGTTTTTTTTCAGTCAAGATGGGGTGCAGAGTGCACATTAATGAGAAAAAAATGAACTTTTTTGAATTTACCAAATGGCTGCAATAAAACAAAGAGTGAAAAATGTAAAGGGGTCTGAATACTTTCTGTAACTTCTGTATCAGTCATCATGCCAACTGGATATTTTGAACATACATATTTTTTATATTGGTTACATAATCTGGACATGGTTTACAATTATTCATCATGAATATATGGCTTTTATTATGGCCTCTACACAAAATGTCTTTATTATGTAAAAATTAATACCTTACTGTAGGCTTCTCCCTTATAGGGTTTTTACAAAATGGCGAGCTGTGGCAAGAAGGGTAGCTGTGTTGGTCAGCACAATGTCCAGAGCATGGAGCAGATACAAGGAGACAGGCCAATACACCAAGAGACATGGAGAGGCACCTGCATATGGTGTCAAAATGGGTCTCAGGGTCTCATCCCACTACCTAACAGCAGTCAGGGTACCTCTAGCTAGCACATGGAGGTCTATGTGGCCCTCCATAGAAATGCCTTCCCACACCATTACTGACCCACTGCCAAACCGGTCATGCTGAAGGATATTGCAGGCAGCAGATTGTTCTCCATGGTGTCTTGAGACTCTGTCATGTCTTTCATATGTGCTCAGTGTGAACTTGCTCTCATCTGTGAAGAGCACAGAAGACCACGGGATGCCAATGTCGATTCTGCTAATCTTGGTGTTCTCTGGCAAATTCCAATAGCCCTGCATAGTGATTGGCTGTAAGCAGAACACCCACTTGTGTACGTCAGACCCTCATTGCACCCTCACTGTTTCTGACAGTTGAGTAGACACATAGATGTTAGTGTACTGCTGTAGGTCATTTTGCAGGGCTCTGGCACTGCTCCTCCCATTCCTGCTTGCACAAAGGAGGAGGTAGTGGTCCTGCTGTTTGGTTGTTGCTCTCCTATAGCCCCCTCCACGTATTCTGGTGTACTGGCCTGTCTCCTGGTATCTGCTCCATGCTCTGAACGCTGTGCTGACAGACACAGCTACCCTTCTTGCCATAGCTCACATTGATGTGCCATCCTGGATGAGTTGCACTAACTGAGTAACTTCTGTGGGTTATAAACATCGAGTCATGCTATCTCTAGGGTGAGAGCAATGGCAACATGTAAAAGTGACCAAAACAACAGCCAAAAAGGATGAGAACAGAGAAATGGTTTGTGGTCACTACCTGCCGAACTGCTCCTTTATAACACAAGTCTTACTAATTGTCAATCATTTCTACTTGTTAGGCCAGCTTCACACCATGGTGTAATCTGATCCGGGGCTGTCTGCTGTGGACTGGACAGCCCTGGACCGGATCAGCAAACAGAACCAGAGGGCTAATATGCCCTCCGGTCGGTTTTGCAGCTGGATGCAGCTAACCGCAGCTGCAGCTACTGATAATTCAGGACCGCGGCTCGCGGGCAGCTGGCCACGGTCCTGAACTGTCAGCAGGGGATAGCTCTGTGGTTCTGAAGTTCAGTGCCAGCTGGCGTTGAGCTTCAGCACCCGGCGTCCGGCTCCCGAGTGCGGCTCCAGTGCGATCCAGCGTCATAGACCCTCATGTTAGGGGGCGCCAGATCACACTGGACCGGGAGGATCTGGGAGCATCAGCTTTTTTCCCCTGGACACAAAAATGCTGCATGCAACGTTTTTGTGTCCGGGAGAAAAATCTGAATCCTCCCGAATTCTCCTGGACAGATGGAAACCAGATGGCAGATAGCTGCCATCCGGCTCCATCCGTGTTTACAATGGACAGCCCCGGATCGGATTGAATCATGGTGTGAAGCTGGACTTATCTGTTCCATTTGCACAACAGCAGAAGAAATTGATTCCTAATCAGCGTTGCTTCATAACTGGACAGGATGACTTCACAGAAGTGTGACTGACTTGGAGTTACATTTAGTGATGAGAGATTACAAGTATTGCAAATACCGTACTATACTGTACGTGCGAGTAGCAAATAACAATGATTATCGCTCATCACTAGTTACCGTACATTGTGTTCTTTGTCTTTTTGAGCAGTGTTTATACATTATATTGTATTATATTATTATTATTATATTATATATAAATTATATATATATATATATGTATATATATATATATATATATACAGTTAGGGCCAGAAATATTTGGACAGTGACACAAGTTTTGTTATTTTAGCTGTTTACAAAAACATGTTCAGAAATACAATTATATATATACTATGGGCTGAAAGTGCACAGTCCCAGCTGCAATATGAGAGTTTCCACATCCAAATCGGAGAAAGGGTTTAGGAATTATAGCTCTGTAATGCATAGCCTCCTCTTTTTCAAGGGACCAAAAGTAATTGGACAATGGACTCTAAGGGCTGCAATTAACTCTGAAGGCGTCTCCCTCGTTAACCTGTAATCAATGAAGTAGTTAAAAGGTCAGGGGTGGATTCCAGGTGTGTGGTTTTGCATTTGGAAGCTGTTGCTGTGACCAGACAACATGCGGTCAAAGGAACTCTCAATTGAGGTGAAGCAGAACATCCTGAGGCTGAAAAAAAAGAAAAAATCCATCAGAGAGATAGCAGACATGCTTGGAGTAGCAAAATCAACAGTTGGGTACATTCTGAGAAAAAAGGAATTGACTGGTGAGCTTGGGAACTCTAAAAGGCCTGGGCGTCCACGGATGACAACAGTGGTGGATGATTGCCGCATACTTTATTTGGTGAAGAAGAACCCGTTCACAACATCAACTGAAGTCCAGAACACTCTCAGTGAAGTAGGTGTATCTGTCTCTAAGTCAACAGTAAAGAGAAGACTCCATGACAGTAAATACAAAGGGTTCACATCTAGATGCAAACCATTCATCAATTCCAAAAATAGACAGGCCAGAGTTAAATTTGCTGAAAAACACCTCAAGAAGCCAGCTCAGTTCTGGAAAAGTATTCTATGGACAGATGAGACAAAGATCAACCTGTACCAGAATGATGGGAAGAAAAAAGTTTGGAGAAGAAAGGGAACGGCACATGATCCAAGGCACACCACATCCTCTGTAAAACATGGTGGAGGCAACGTGATGGCATGGGCATGCACGGCTTTCAATGGCACTGGGTCACTTGTGTTTATTGATGACATAACAGCAGACAAGAGTAGCCGGATGAATTCTGAAGTGTACCGGGATACACTTTCAGCCCAGATTCAGCCAAATGCTGCAAAGTTGATTGGACGGCGCTTCATAGTACAGATGGATAATGACCCCAAGCATACAGCCAAAGCTACCCAGGAGTTCATGAGTGCAAAAAAGTGGAACATTCTGCAATGGCCAAGTCAATCACCAGATCTTAACCCAATTGAGCATGCATTTCACTTGCTCAAATCCAGACTTAAGACGGAAAGACCCACAAACAAGCAAGACCTGAAGGCTGCGGCTGTAAAGGCCTGGCAAAGCATTAAGAAGGAGGAAACCCAGCGTTTGGTGATGTCCATGGGTTCCAGACTTAAAGCAGTGATTGCCTCCAAAGGATTCGCAACAAAATATTGAAAATAAAAATATTTTGTTTGGGTTATGTTTATTTGTCCAATTACTTTTGACCTCCTAAAATGTGGAGTGTTTGTAAAGAAATGTGTACAATTCCTAGATTTTCTATCAGATATTTTTGTTCAACTCTTCAAATTAAACGTTACAATCTGCACTTGAATTCTGTTGTAGAGGTTTCATTTCAAATCCAATGTGGTGGCATGCAGAGCCCAACTCGCGAAAATTGTGTCACTGTCCAAATATTTCTGGCCCTAACTGTATATATATATATATATATATTCAAAAATCAGGAATAACCCTACACCATCTTCATGACTGATTTGCTGTTATACAATCATTATAATTATTTTGTTATGACTGGATTATGGTCCCTCTTGTCCCTCACAAGAGCAGTTTATACCTCTCCTATAATGTGGTAGGTTCTCATTATACTGTAACATAGCACTTTCTCTGTTACATACGTCGTCCCATTCATACCCAGCACTGGTCTCCCAATAAACTTTGTGACCTAGCTCCAATCACAGGGCTGCTCTGTCACCCAATTACCTGCAGGTTGCACCCATATAACTGTATCACTTACTGATTCTAGATTACGTGAGTTGTGGCCCCGCCTGGGATTATCGCCGCTTCTTTCTCTCATTCCTCATATACCTGTATTTCATTTATAATGATGATGACTGTGTTAATTAAGATGTTCTTCTATTCCTGTATCCCAGTGTCAGGTGTGAGCAGGGAAAGGGGATGATATTCTGTGCAGGTACCTGACTCATGTCACTGGTTGGCACTGCCTCCTTTATTTAAGCCATTGTCACCTTCCAGGTCTCACCACTTACCTTCATCAGTCGGGAGGATTATAGAGGAATTGTACGAACACAGGTAAGGATATAAAATCTAATTTTATTTGTCATTCAGTCCTGGAAAAAGTTTTCTTCAATACAAGATTTTTTACTTAAAGCTCTTGAGATTGTGTCTGAGACAAGAGATAGTAAAAAATATTTCCAACGTCAATGGTCTACTGTGTTTGTACAGGGGGTCTGTTTAGGCAGGTAAAAGTGTTTGGCTATCATAAGTTAGTAGACTTTGGGTAGGGTCACATTGGCGTTTTTTGTTTAAAATCCTGATCCGGTTTTGAGCTTTAAAAAAGTTCAAACCGGACCAGGAAATGCTCCTCATAGGAGCCTATGCAAAACACCGGATGGCTTCACAAGCCATCCGGTGGCCGGATCCGGCACTGCTGCCTGCGTTTAAAATCATGCAGGCAGCAGTTTTCGCAGCGTTTACCGGGACCGCACTGCGGTCACCGGATGGCTCAGCATGTGTAATCCTGAGCCATCCGGTAACTGCAGAGTGTGCGGATCCCGGCTCAGCAAACCTAGTAAAGATTAAATAGCTGCCCTAAATGACTGTTAGAGGTCTGTAGGGGGGCTTAGACCCCCCTACAGACCGGCCGGCCACTTCCATAGTGTTCTTCAACAATGTCTCACTGTGCACGGGCGAGGAGCCCGTGCATGTCATCCAAAGTGCCCCCCCCCCCCCCCGTATCACTATAGAGGGGTGCATACACCCCTCTATTACAATTATGCTTTAATTATGTCATATACAGCAATAAGTGTCCCAATCGTAATGTCAGAATATATTTACATGTGTTCTGAGGCATAGCGAAGGGAATTCCATGGGCGGAGCTGTGTGCAGTAGCCTCCGCCCGCTCCTTCTTGATGGCCGCCCCCTCTGGCCGTAATCCAGTCTTGTGAGGGCGGGAACGTCGTTAAAGGGGCGTGGCTAACCGCGGCACTTAGTTAGCCACGCCCCTTTAACGACGTTCCCGCCCTCACAAGACTGGATTACGGCCAGAGGGGGCGGCCATCAAGAAGGAGCGGGCGGAGGCTACTGCACACAGCCCCGCCCATGGAATTCCCTTCGCTATGCCTCAGAACACATGTAAATATATTCTGACATTACGATTGGGACACTTATTGCTGTATATGACATAATTAAAGCATAATTGTAATAGAGGGGTGTATGCACCCCTCTATAGTGATACGGGGGCGGGGGGCACTTTGGATGACATGCACGGGCTCCTCGCCCGTGCACAGTGAGACATTGTTGAAGAACACTATGGAAGTGGCCGGCCGGTCTGTAGGGGGTCTAAGCCCCCTACAGACCTCTAACAGTCATTTAGGGCAGCTATTTAATCTTTACTAGGTTTGCTGAGCCGGGATCCGCACACTCTGCAGTTACCGGACGGCTCAGGATTACACATCCTGAGCCATCCGGTGACCGCAGTGCGGTATTATGCACACATTTTTGTAAAAAAATGTGTGTGCCCGGCATTGCGTTCACCGCATCCGGATCCGGATGCGGTGAATGCAATTTAGGTTTTCAATGTGACCCTAGCCTTTGAGATAGATATATATATATATAAACACATGTGGGGAAAAAAGTATTTAGTAGGCCACCAATTGTGCTAGTTCTCCCACTTAAAAAGATGAGAGAGGCTTTTAATTGACATCATAGGTGACCTCAACTATGAGAGACAAAATGAGAAAAAAAAATCCTGAGGATCACATTGTCTGATTTAGAAAGAATTTTTTTTAAATTTCAGTGGAAAATAAGTATTTGGTTAATAAGAAAAGTTCATCTCAATACTTTGTTATATGGCCTTTGTTGGCAATGACAAAGGTCAAACGTTTTCTGTAAGGCTGCTTTCACATCAGCGGTAATTGTAATTCGCGGTAGATGTCGCTGACTTGCGTCACGAATCCAGTAAGCCCCATTCATTCTCTATGCGTCTTGTGGTCAGGTGCGGTAAGTGCGGTTTTGCCGGATCCGGCACTTGCGGCACCGCAAAAAAAACCATTGCTAGCAGCTTTATTTTTTGTGCGGCCGCAAGTGCTGGATCTGCTAGATCTGGCAAAACAAAACCGCACTTGCCGCACCTGACCGCAAGCCCCATAGAGAATGAATGGGGCTTGCCGGATTTGTGCCGCAAATTAGCCATTATGCAGCTGATCTGGCAGGTGCGGTGACATCTGCCGGATCTGCCACGAATTACAATTACCACTGATGTTAAAGCAGCCTAAGTCTTCACAAGGTTGGCACAAACTGTTGCTGGTATGTTGGCCCATTCCTCTATGCAGATCTCCTCTAGAGTAGTGATGTTTTAGGGCTGTCGCTAGGCAACACAGACTTTCAACTACCTCCCAAAGGTTTTCTATAGGGTTTATATCTGGAGACTGGCTAGGCCACTCCAGGACCTTGAAATGCGTCTTACGAAGCCACTCCTTTGTTGCCCTGGTGATGTGCTTGGGATCATGGTCATGCTGAAAAACCCAGCCATGTTTCGTCTTCAATGCCCTTGCTGATGGAAGGAGGTTTACACTCAAAATCTCATGATACATGGCCCCATTCATTATTTCATGTACATAGATCAGTCGTCCTGGTCCCTTGGCAGCGAAACAGCCCCAAAGCATGATATTGCCACCCCCATGCTTCACAGTAGGTATGGTGTTATTTGGATGCAACTCAGCATTCTTTCTCCTCCAAACACGATGAGTTGTGTTTCTACCAAACAGTTCTACTTTGGTTTCATCTGACCATATGACATTCTCCCAAAACTCTTCTGGATCATCCAAATGCTCTCTAGCAAACTTCAGACCGACCCGGACATATAATGGCTTAAGCAGGGGGACACGTCTGGCACTGCAGGATCTGAGTCCCTGGTGGTGTAGTGTGTTACAGATGGTAGCATGTGTTACGTTGGTCCCAGCATTGTGCAGGTCATTCACTAGGTCTCTCTGTGTGGTTCAGGGATTTTTGCTCACCGTTCTTGAGATCATTTTGACCCCCCCGGGGATAGATCTTGCGTGCATCCCCAGATCAAGGGAGATTATCAGTGGTCTTGTATGTCTTCCATTTTTGAATTATTGCTCCCACAGTTGATTTCTTCACACCAAGCTACTTGCCTATTGCAGATTCAGTCTTCCCTGCCTGGTGCAGGGCTACAATTTTGTTTCTGGTGTCCTTTAACAGCTCTTTGGTCTTCACCATAGTGGAGTTTGGTGTGTGACTTTTGAGGTTGCAGAGATGTGTCTTTTAAACTGATAACAAGTTCAAACAGGTGCCAGTACTACAGATAATGAGTGGAGGACAAAAGAGCCTCTTAAAGAAGAAGATACAGGTCTATGAGATCCAGAAATATTGCTTGTTTGTAGGTGACCAAATACTTATTTTCCACCAAAATTTAAAAAAAAATTCTTTCTAAATCAGACAATGTGATTTTTTAGGATTTGTTTTCTCATTTAGTCTCTCAAAGTTGAGGTCCACCTATGATGTCAATAACAGGTCTCTCTCATCTTTTCATCTTTTTAAGTGGTAGAACTTGCACAATTGGTTGCTGACTAAATACATTATTCCCAATGTATAATGTGTGTGTGTGTGTGTGTGTGTGTGGTGTGTGTGTGTGCGCCGGTCTTGAAAAGTATTCATACCCCATGAACTTTTCCACATTTTTTCATGTTCTAATCCCAATATCTTTAAAGATTGTGGCAAGTATTTGTTAAAGTGTAAAGGAAATTGTGCATGGTTTTCTAAATATTTTAGAAACATACACTCCCTAACAGAAGTTATGTCGTTTATCCATGTTATGTGAATAAAAGCTTATAACCTGACGTTAAATTCATCCATTGGTTGTATATATAACACTTTTGAAAGCTGAAACCCTCCGAAATGTGATTTAGGTTAAGAAAATAAATTGGCATCAATCCTGAAATACTGATCATTTAATGAACACAGAAAGGTCAGATTTTGGCAAGACAAACGTTTTGTAGCCCACAGAAAGTAATGTGATTTTCAAACAAATAATTAACTTAAAATACAAATATATGTTGCATAACATTGGTGAATGATGTTGTGGTGCTATTAGAGTCATATTTAATATTTTGTGTGACTTCCATGAGCTTAAAGGACTGCATCCATGCGGTTCAACAATGATTCATACAATTTATTAATGAAGTCATCAGGAATAGCAAAGAATGCAGTCTTACATGCCTCCCAGAGTTCATCAAGATTCTTTGGTTCTGTCTTCCAAGCTTCCTCTTTCATCCTACCCCTAACATGCTCAGTGATGTTCATGTCTGGTGACTGGGCTGGCCAATCCTTGAGCACCTTGATCTTTTTTGCCTGGAGGAACTTTGTTGTAGAGATGGATGTATGAGATGGAACCATCATGCTGTAGAATTTGACCACTTTTATGATTTTGAATATAAGAGGAAGCTAATACTTCTTGATATTTTAGGCTATTGATATTGCCTTCCACCTTGCAAATGTTTCATACATCCCCATACTGAATGTAACTCCAGACCATGATCTTTCCACCACCAAATTTAACTGTTTTCTGGGTGTATTTTGGATCCATACAGGCTCCAGTAGGTCTCCTGCAGTTTTTGCGGTGGCTGTGGTGTAATTCTACTGAAGATTCATCAGAGAAATCCACCTTCTGCCATTTTTTCGGTGTCCATCTGTTTAGCAGGCTGTGGGACTTTGCAAATGCCACACGGTTTTTTATTTGCCTTTTGTTTAGTGCTGGCTTCTGGGCACTGATTCAACCATGGAGGTCATTTCGAGACAGAATCCTACAAACTGTTCTAGTTGACACAAGGACTTGAGGTGACCAGGTCTGTTGGAGCTCTGCTGCAGTGGAAGAGGGGCTTACTTTGGATTTTCTAACCAAACGTTCCTTCTGAGCAGTTGTCTTGCAGGGTCTGCCAGACCTGGGTTTGTCAAACACATCTCCAGTCTCTTCAAATCATTTTTTTTAATATTTGTACTTGACGCTGAGACACATTAAAGGTGCCAGCTACCTCTGCAGTGGATCTGGTGTTCAGTCTCTTGATAATCAAGGCTTTGGTCGCAGGGTGGATTTTTGGCATGTTGTCAGCACTCCAGTTGCAGTTCAAGTGAAGGTCTGGGGTACTGGGTTTCTTTTTAGACACACCCACTAATTAGCCAATCATTTACTGAGCACAGGTGAGGATGTAAACTAGGATTAGGTGCATTATATGACCTGGAAACAAAACTTTTGTCTTGCCAAAATCTGACCATTCTGTGTTCATTAAATGATCAATATTTCAGCATTGATGCCAATTTATTTTCTTCACCTAAACCACATTTCGGAGGGTTTCAGCTTTCAAAAGAGTAATTTATACAACAAATGGGGGGGCGGAGCGTAGCAGGAGATGTGAGCGGCCGCGTTTCTGAGCTCTCCCGCCGAGGCCCAGCTTAATCCTGCTCACCCGCTGACATTACCGCCGGTTTCAGCCGACCAGACGGTGAGGGAGTGAGAGCAGAGGAGCCGGAGTGCAGCGGTGAGCTTCATTAAAACGCAGATGCCCCGCAAACGCCAGAAAGACCTGGGAGGGGGAGACGGCCTCTCCTCCCAAGGTGGCGCCGACAGGAGAGAGGAGGCGGATAAAGCCAACGCTGAATGCGAAGCGGCTGCTAAGCTGGCATGCTTTGCCAGGCAAACAGGAGAAGACCCGGCTCACAAATCAGATGGAGGTGAGGAGGTGGATGATGAGGAGGGAGAAGTGGACACTTCAGAAACCCGGGAAGGGCAGATGCAGGCTCAGAGTGGAGGCAGTGGTGTGACTGGAGAAAGAAGTGAGATAGCTGCTGCAATAGAATGTAATGAGGAGCCCACACTGAAGGATGTTTATACAGTGGTATCTTTCTGCAAACAAGCTCTCACTACGTTAACCCAACAAGTCCTGGGTGTCCAGTCTGAAGTAACTAATATTAAAAAGGACATATCCAAAGCTGATGCCAGAATTGGAGAGGTGGAAGTGAGAGTGGGAACAGCAGAGGATCAGATACTTGGGCTGCAAAGATCTGAAAAGAAATTCATGCAGCGGTTGTCAGCTATTGAGGCGAAAAACGACGATTTGGAAAATCGTTCTCGCAGGAACAATGTCAGAATTGTTGGAATGCCAGAGAAGACAGAGGGAAGAGACCCAACTGCATTTATGGAAAAGTGGCTTGGAGAGCAATTTGGGAAAGAGGTTCTGACAAAGTTCTTTGCAGTGGAGAGAGCTCATAGGGTCCCGACGCAACCACAGCCACCTGGGAAAGGACCCCGTATGATGCTTGCATAACTTCTGCACTACAAAGACAAAGACATCATCTTGCAAAAAGCGAGAGAAAGTGAAGAGTTAACTATTAATGGCCACAGGATTGGCATATACCCGGACTATTCAGTTACGGTCCAGAGGCAGCGCATGCAATTTATTGGAGTGAAAAAGCGCTTGAGAGAGCTGGGAGTGAAGTATGCGATGCTGTTTCCTGCCAAGTTACGAGTAGCTACGGCAGACAAAGTGCATTTTTTTCTAGACCCTGAAGATGCCATGCAGTGGATTGAGATCAATATGAAGAATCTACAGGACAAAACTTGAGGATGGTGATATTCTGGATACTGTTCTTTTTTCATCTTTTTTCATCTTTTTTCATTTATTGCTAACAGGTCGGCTGAAACGACTACAGAGACACCCGTACTGCATATGTGTAACTTGTTAATCCTTTTTTTGTTTTAAATGCGGGTGGAACAATCATACAAAAGGTTTTTTTGTTATCTTTTGTACTAACGTCACAGAAGCGGTGACATAGTTACATAGTGCCTAATACTTGAACCCATGTTGATATGATATTATATCTGTTAACTATTTCTAGATTGTTTGGGTTGAAGGTGGGATACAAGGATAGCCTTGGCGGGGGAGGGGGAGGGAGACTGCAAGCAGAGGTGTAAGTACGGTTGACACCGAGAGTGGAGGAGACTGCGCGTTCTCAGATGCGCTTTGAGAGTGAGGGCCTAGGTTGGGAATCCTCGACTCTTGTTAAGAGTTTTAAGGTTATGAAGGGAAAGGGAGGGGTACGGGGGATAGGAGGATTGGTGCACTTCAGACAGTCAGTAGAGGGACATTAGACGGAGATCAGCATTGTTTATATCATCCACAATATGGGGAGTAGACTTAAAGTGATCAGTTGGAATGTGAGGGGTTTGGTGGACAGAACCAAAAGGGCGGCAGTCCTCAAACATATGCAGGAACGAGGTCCCATGGTAATGTGTCTGCTGGAGACGCATCTAATGAAAGATACCTCCCATGTACTTGATAGAAAATGGATTCAAAAGGCATATCACTCTACGTTCTCTAATTATGCAAGAGGAGTGTCCAAACTGATACATAACTCTATTCATTTTGAGGAAGAGGAGGTTTGCATAGATCCGGATGGGCAGGGAGTGGCGGTACGTGGACTTTTCTATGGTCATTCCATGTGTATAGCTGCAATGTATATTCCCCCCCCATACTCTTGTTCCAAGATTAGAATAATGCGAGAATTTACGGTGCGAGGGGGAAATGTACCGCTGCTGATGATTGGGGATTTTAATAATGTGATAGACGGGTTCTGGGACAGAAATAAACAGCCGAACGTGAGAAGGGAGGACAATACTACCTCATTTGGCACCTTGGTGCGGGAAATTGGTTTGGTGGATATATGGAGAGTAAGAAATGAAGGGAAAAGATGTTATTCTTGTTATTCTGCCACACATGGTACATTGTCACGTATTGATGTAGCGCTGGCTTCCGATTTGATGGATTCAATGGTAGATGAAGTGGATTATCTTCCGAGAGTGCTATCAGATCATAGCCCTGTCCTTGTGTCCATCAGATGTGGAAATCAGTCAGGGGTGAGAAGGGAGGGTTGGAAGCTACATCCGGTATGGTTGCAACACATTGACCTGCAAAACACGTCAAAGGAAGTGGTAGAATTTTTCACTCTGAATAAAGGGAGCACTGACCTGCTAAATGTGTGGGACGCTGTGAAGGCATTCCTTAGAGGGATATTATTTAGAGACGTATGTAGGCAGAAGACCGCATCGAAACAGAAGGAAGTGGTGGGCATGGAAGCAGTACGAAGGGCGGAAGAGGAAGTTACTATGAATGGTACACCAGATAATCGGAAGGAACTCCTGAAGGCTCAAAATACCCTTAACAAAATAATGCTAGAGAAGATGATGAGGAGACAGGCTTTTCAGAAAGTTGAGTTTTATGCTGAAGGAGAGAAAGTGGGCCATCTGCTTTCTGTGATTGCTGCAGCTCAGAGGAGGAACACTTATGTACGCGAAATGATAAATAGTCGGGGGGTCGCAGTAACAGCCATAGAGGAAATCCTGGAAGTCTTTACAGACTTTTATAAACATTTATACTCCTCGCAGGGACCACCAATAGAGGAGGACATTGCTTGGTTTTTGTAATTGGAGGATCTTGGGAAGCTGACTATGGAGGAAAGAGCAGACTTGGAGAAGCCCATTGTGATTGAGGAGCTAGAGATGGCATTGCATGGCATGGCTAATGATAAGGCCCCTGGTTCGGACGGTATTCCGGTGGAAATTTACAAACACCTGGAGGAATTTTTGCTCCCTGAGTTGTTAAGAGTGTTCGAAGAGGCCAAACGACAATCTCTCCTACCTGCGTCCATGAGAGAGGCGGTGATAGTTGTAATCCCAAAAGAGGGTAAGGATACTAGAAATCCTGGCTCATACAGACCTATCTCCTTACTAACCGCAGACGTTAAGATCCTAGCCAAAGTATTATCTAATAGACTGTCCAGTGTCATATCTAGACTGATACATTCAGACCAGTCAGGCTTTATGCCTAATAGATCGACGGCAACTAACATCAGACGAATATTTCTTAATTTACAAATGCCCTTTGACAACACCCACGATAGAATGATTGCCTCATTGGACGCCCATAAGGCGTTCGACAGTATAGAGTGGGGATATCTATGGAAAGTGCTGGAGAGGATGGGATTTGGGCCACAATTCATCTCCTGGATACAACTGCTCTATTCCCAACCAACAGCGAGACTCAGAGTTAATGGGGCGGTTTCCTCGACATTCCAGCTCTATAGGGGAACTAGACAAGGGTGCCCACTGTCGCCGCTTCTCTTTGCGATTGCAATTGAACCCTTGGCATCTGCCATTAGAAAATCAAAAGATGTTCGAGGATTCAAATATGGGGAGATGGAAGAAAAAATTGCCTTATACGCGGATGACGTGCTGTTGTATTTGGACAACCCATCGGAATCATTGAGCCATGCCATGCAATTGATTGATAGGTTTGGTAATATATCGGGGCTTAGAATTAACTGGGCTAAATCCGTATTATTTAAAGTAAACGGAGGAGAGGAGGATGTAGATGGTAGAATAGAGACTGAATTGCAGCGACGGGATGGTTTCAAATATCTGGGAGTGGAGGTATCGTTGCCAGTTACGGACTATCTGTGACTTAATTTGCAACCACTACTTGAAACACTGAAAGTAAAGGTTGATGCGTGGTCTAAACTACATTTATCAGTGGTGGGCCGCATTAACTTATTGAAAATGATAGTGATGCCTAAACTCCTATATATTTTGCATAATGCTCCAGTATGGATACCCAAAACTAGATTCAAAGAAATAAATTCCCTGTTTAGGAGACTGGTGTGGGGTAAGAAACAACCCAGAATGACCTTGGAGACATTGCAGAGGCCGAAAGATGGAGGGGGGCTAGCATTACCGAACCCGGAGATATATTAGCTTGCAGCTCAGAGTCAACACTTTAGAGGCTGGTCTAGACCTGAGACACAAGGACCAGCTAGAAGCATAATAGAACATTGTATGGCAGGGACTCCAATACTGCAGGGATTGGAAGGAGGTCTGATTGGACAACTGGGTAGAAAGCTCCCTACGCTGGATCTTGTGGATAAAGTGTGGGGTGCATTGAAAAAGAATAGAGGACTTCATGGTCTAACTAGATATACACCCATCTGGGGTAATGGTAAATTGGTGGAGATGCAAAAAATAGGTACCATAAAGGAATGCTAACAAAAGGGTATAACTCTAATGTATCAGATCTTGGATGGTGGGACATTGAAACCTTTTGCTACATTACAGTCAGAATTTTCTCTACCTGGATCTGAATGGCTCCACTACCTACAGTTGAAACATGCTATTAGGGTACAAAGTACTAAGGGGAGATTGACGGTGGACCAAGATCTAGTATTGGAGTATGTTTGTGGAGAAGGCCTCACTAGAGGGATAATTTCGGGAACCTATAAAGACTTGCTACACACATTTCTACTGAACTACCAATGAAATCTAAAGCTAAATGGGAGGAAGAGATTGGTCATATTGTAGGGGACGTGTGGGAATGCATTTTGGAGTATGTACCGAGACTGTCGCTCAGCGAACCGGCTAGGATGTCTCATCTATACGTAATCCATAGATTGTACCGTTCTCCGGAGCTGTTACACAGGATTGGCCTCAGGGCAGACTCTGAGTGTCCGAGATGTAGGATTGCTGGTGCTGGCATCTTCCATATGCTGTGGGACTGCTCCGGATTGGGGGCATTCTGGAATGAGACACTTTCTAGGATTGAGAGGGTGTATGACTGTATCATTCCCCGTGATCCAGTAGTGTGTCTATTGGGATATGTGGAGGAGGTAGCGGTAAACAACACGTTTAAAATCGCTATAGCTAGACTACTATATATTGCAAGGAAACTAATAGCGAGGAAGTGGACTAGTGAGGAGCCGCCGTCGAGAACTGAATTTTGTCGTCAGGCCAACTATATCATACAACTGGAAAGGAAGGTTTATGAAAAGAGAGGTTCGCATAAAACGTATGAAAAGATATGGACACCATGGCTGAATTGTGAATAAGGAACAGTTAAGGAACATAGTGATCTATGGGAAATGTAACTTGTGGATTCTATCTACCGTATATACTCGCGTATAAGCCGAGTTTTTCAGCCCAAAAATTGGGCTGAAAAGTACCCCCCTCGGCTTATACGCGAGTCAGTGCTGTATACCGATGTATACATCGGTACATACCGATGTATACATCGGTATACAGCAGCCCCCGCATCCCCAGTAATCCAGGGCCCCCCAGCGTCTCTCCGGTCACCTGAAAAGCAAACTATACTTATCAGTGTCCGCTGTCCGCACCCGCTCGCCTCTGCCGTGACAGTGCCGTCTGCGATCCTCCTTCTTCATGCGGCGTCTTCCGGGTTCCTGTGCTCGTCGCAGGGAATGACGTCATTCCCTGCGACGAGCATAGGAAACCGGAAGACGCCGCATGAAGAAGGAGGATCGCAGACGGCACTGTCACGGCAGAGGCGAGCGGGCGCGGACAGCGGACACTGATAAGTATAGTTTGCTTTTCAGGTGACCGGAGAGACGCTGGGGGGGCCCTGGATTACTGGGGCCCTGTATACTACCGCTGGGGCTGCAATCTACTACCACTGGGGCTGTATATACTACCACTGGGGCTGTATATACTACCACTGGGGCTGTATATACCACTGGGGCTGTATATACTGCTGGGGCCCTGTATACTACCGCTGGGGCTGCAATCTACTACCACTGGGGCTGTATATACTACCACTGGGGCTGTATATACTACCACTGGGGCTGATATACCTGTGGGGCTGCTGTATACTACACACTGGGGCTGTATATACCTGTGGGGCTGCTGTATACTACCACTGGGGCTGTATATACCTGTGGGGCTGCTGTATACTACCACTGGGGCTGTATATACCTGTGGGGCTGCTGTATACTACCACTGGGGCTGTATATACCTTGGGGCTGCTGTATACTACACTGGGGCTGTATATACCTCTGGGGCTGCTGGATGCTACCACTGGGGCTGTATATACCTGTGGGGCTGCTGTATACTACCACTGGGGCTGTATATACCTTGGGGCTGCTGTATACTACCACTGGGGCTGTATATACTCTGGGGCTGCTGTATACTAACTACACTGGGGCTGCTGTATATAACTGACTGTGGGGCTGCTGTATACTACCACTGGGGCTGTATATACCTCTGGGGCTGCTGGATGCTACCACTGGGGCTGTATATACCTGTGGGGCTGCTGTATACTACCACTGGGGCTGTATATACCTCTGGGGCTGCTGTATACTACCACTGGGGCTGTATATACTTCTGGGGCTGCTGTATACTACCACTGGGGCTGTATATACCTCTGTGGCTGCTGGATACTACCACTGGGGCTGTATATACCTCTGGGGCTGCTGGATGCTACCACTGGGGCTATATATACCTCTGGGGCTGCTGTATACTACCAATGGGGCTGTATATACCTCTGAGGCTGCTGTATACTACCTCTGGGGCTGCTGTATACTACCACTGGGGCTGCTGTATACTACCACTGGGGCTGCTGTATACTACCACTGGGGCTGCTGTATATACCTTTGGGGCTGCTGTATACTACCTCTGGGGCTGCTGTATACTACCTCTGGGGCTGCTGTATACTACCACTGGGGCTGTATATACCTCTGGGGATGCTGTATACTACCACTGGGGCTGTATATACCTCTGGGGCTGCTGTATACTAACTACTGGAGCTGCTGCTGTATATACCACTGGGGCTGCTGCTGTATACTACCACTGGGGAGGCTGCTGTATACTACCATTGGGGGGCCTGTATACCACACTGCTGGGGGCTGTATACCTGTGCTGGAGTCCACCCTCGGCTTATACACGAGTCAATAGGTTTTCCCAGGTTTTGGGGGCAAAAGTAGGGGGGTCGGCTTATACACGGGTCGGCTTATACACGAGTATATATGGTATATTACATGATATGTGTTGAGACCCGTCTAGAAATACTGGGGATATTATATGATGGATGGACTGTCTGAAGAAGGGATTGGAGGGAGGGGGGAGTTGGGATATTTTCTTTTGATAACTTAAGATTTGCAATTATTTTGATTTAAAATGTAATATATGTACGATATATTAATAAAAAATTATCTGATTTAAAAAAAAAAAAAATTTATACAACAAATGGATGAATTATTCGTCATGTTATAAGCTTTTATTTACATAACATGGGTAAGCGACATAACTTCTGTCAGGGAGTGTAAATTCTAAAATTATGATGTACATTTGTATTCAGCTCCCCTGAGTCAAGCCTTTGTAGGACCACTTTCACTGCAATTACTAATTCTTTTGGGGTTATTTCTGTACCAGTTTTGCACATATAGAAGCTGACAATTTTTCCCCTTCTTCTTTGCAAAGAGCTCCAGGTCAGTGAGATTGGATAGAGACGTCTGTGAACAGCAATTTTTACATCTTCACATATCTTTTACATATTCTTAAGATTTAGGCCTCTTTTGCAGCCTCTAACATGTTTTCCTCCAGGATTATGATTGCTCTGTATTTAGCTCCATCCATCTTCCCATCACCTCTGACCTTTCCTGCCCTGCTGAAGGACAGCATTCCCACAGCATGATCCTGCCACCACCCTGTGTGACGGTGGGGATGGAGTTTTCAGCGTGATGTGCAGTGTTAGTTTTCTGCCAAACATAGGGATTTGCATTTAGTCCAAAATGTTCTACTTCAGTCTCATCTTCCACAGGCTCGCTGAGTCCCCTAAATGGCTATTGAAATCTGCAAATGGGACTTCTTATGGTTTTAAAGGGTTGTCAGGGCTTTTGATAAAGTGTATGTATGTATCTAATGCTAGTAGTTTGTAATTTATACCTTGTTAGCATTTTGCATGGTTATCTACATATTAGCATTCTGCGTGTGTGGAGGAGCTGCTTTCCCCGTCAAGTTTTCCTACTTTGGAGTCTGGTCGCAATGTCACAACTAGATGTTACGCCCAGACTCCAACAGGCCCATCCCAGTCTCCAGCAGGCACGCCCCATCTCCAATAGGTTCACCTCCACATTCAGAGTAGTTCATTCTCATTCACCATGTCCACGCTGCCACTGAATATTAATAATAGGGAAAAAAAAGAATACTAAACAGGAAAAGCTAATTCTATAAGGTGGATTGTGATTCTATAGAAACCTCAAAGTGTTTAAATTCAGGATTATATTAGCGAATAAACAGTCACTATTAAAGCCTTTGATGTGATCTGTTTTCTGATGATTTTTAAAGACTACAAAAAATTCTCATAAAGAAAAAGTATGATAACATATGAGAACCACGGGTCACAAGGAGCATTTTTTTTGTATATGGAAACGTTTAGGTTGTGATTGTGTGAACGGCGTTACTAAAATTAAGTGAATTTCCCAATTATGCATCCGTAGATACTGGGGACACAGAAGGGAAAGGTCTGAGACTCTGATCTCAGAATGAAGTGGAAGACGCTCGCCGCGCTCGGGCTGCTCCTAGAAGGTAAGAAGGAAGAAGCTCTTTGCACAAAACATACAGGAGATACTGAAAGAGATATTTTCAAGAAATTTGCACCACCTCCATCCTTTCAATAATTCCAAAAGTCCTGAAATCTTCAACCATTGTTAGGTCTCTCCTTCACAATTTTTTTAAACATGAAGCAAGCCCCATATTTTTTCATGAAATTATCATCAGAAACGGCCTATTGGTTTCTATGATCCCTTACTATAGGATGAATTATATGAAAAGCAAACACTTCTGCTATAAAGTTAGAGGTTCATATCCAGTAATCACAGTATTGTCAATAGCTGGTAGAGACACCTGTACTATTTACATATCTTTGAGTCAGTAGCATACCTATGGAGAGGGCAGAGGGTGTGGTTAGCCGATGCTCTGAGAGGTCTAGCAGGAGCTATCGCTAGTGTTATCTGTATCGATGTGCGCTGCACTTCGATAGAGTTAAACTCTGCGGTAGAGCAGGATGACTCTATCTCCCTGCTCTACCACTCCAGTTCTGTAGACCACAAATCAACTCAATCGAGCAGTCTACAGGACAGCGGGGAGATGCTTGTACACAGCGGAAGCGTTAACATGGAGCATGATTATTTCATCATGTTGGGACTCTGTGCCCTGGCACGATTACATCACCTTGTTGGCCCTTTCTGCTAATGGGCTTCTCAGGATCCATGGGTAGGTGAGCATAAGGTGTTTTGTTTTGTTGTTATTACTCGTATGGAAAATACTGGGGGACTATAGGTGGTGCAGTATAATATATGGAGGGCTATGTGAGCTGCATTATGATATATAAAGGACTATGGGGGTGCATTATAATATATGGAGGGTTATGAGGGGTGCGTTATAAATTATGGAGGGCTATGGTGGCTGCATTTTAATAAAGGGAGGGCTAAGGGGGACTTCATTATTATATATGAAGGGCTATGGGTGGTGCTTTATAATATATGGAGGAATATGTAGGGTTAATTCTACTGTATGGAAAAGTATGTGGAGGTGATTATAATATTTGGAGGGATATGAAGGAGCATTTATACTTTCTAGAGAGGGTTGCATTGGGGACGATTATACAGTGTGCAGTGGTGTGGAGGCCATTATAATGTATGTAGGCCCATTTTTCTGCATGAACCACTGTGTCAGCGCAGTCATCTGTTCCCCTATACCTATTATTAGGCTGCGCCATTGTTGTCGTACATGTCTCAAAAACGCAGAGGGTTGGGGTACTCAGATGCTGGGCAGGCAATCTATGGGTAGATCACGGTGGTGATTTCCCAGCCCCGTGACCCTGACCAGACATGTAAAGGGGGATATTTACAGGGGATATTAAGAGTTTCTAGAGTTTGTCGTGATGCCAGCTGAGGGATATGGTCAGGGGTGACCAGCGCTGCAGGTAATGGTCCCCAGGAGGTAGATGGTAGAGCAGCTAGATGGAGCCCTCTCCTTAGCAGGAGCTGGCCCCTGAGTTGCAGTAGTAGTAGGAGATGTTGAAGGTGGTAGGAGTCATAGTAGTGAGTGGAGGTGTGAGATTGCACAGAAAAGAAGCAAGAAGACAGTCTCTGTTCTTAACCTTTCTTACTCACACGGCAGTTTATTAGCAGATCCAGGGTACTGGTTAACCGGGCCTGGCAATTTGGTCAGTCTGAGAAGAATTAAACACCGCTATGATGGATGTGTATATGGCCTTCCAGCTGACTTTCTCCTTAGGTCAAGGTTCTAGGTACTATCCACTTCCCCATGTGCTACTTCCTTCCTCATGGCTGCTAACAGACAGGCATGCAACCAGGACCCACACCTGTTCTCTAGCCTTATGACAGTCACTGTGCCTCAGGTAGTCCCACAGTATGGCTACTAAGCTTGCAGCCCAGCAGCCTCCAATTTACTGCCAGCCTGAGGTCCTGGTACCTCTTCCACATCTCGTGTCCTGAACAGCCCGAAGGCTGTTAGAAGGCCCACACTCATCTACTCCATGTCTAATGCCACCTCTCCCCTAATCCTCACTACAGCTAGACCCTCCCTCCAACCCATGTCTGTCACGGCCAAAAATAGTTCCTTTTGTGCCAAGCCTACTGGTCAGAGATTGGAAAGTGTGTGCATGCATAGGAAGTCCATCATACGATACCTGAATTCTCCTCTGATGTGGTATTACTGCTGATGGAGTTAACTACCACTGTGGCAACCAGACCGCAGGGGTGCCACATACACATGACTACCTTTTTAGGGGCCCAATCAGATGTTTCACCCCCATGAGCTGCACGTCTAGCTACGTCTCTTCTTTGAGCATGTCAACTACTCTGTTCCATAAAGATAAAGTTCATTTTCTGAATGATATTCGATATTTTGCTGCCATAAAGCAAATTTCTGGAACATCTCATGTACAGTAACACTCAGTCATTATCGCTGCCCTCATAATCATACAATTTAACAATTTTATACCACTAATGGGAATCTGTCACCTCCAAAAACACTATTTACCTGCAGATATGGGGGCATCCTGCAGCACAATTGCATTTAAATCCGGTTTAGTCGACTTACTGGAGCAGGGTGAAAACAAAGTTTTCTACTCCTTGCATCAGCTCGCTTCGAGGCATCAGGGAGGTGCAGGGAGCAGTGACCATTCACTATTCTACAATAAGGCACCCAAGCAGGACTTTATCTCCATTTACTTGCAATTTAACCTTATATCTGCAGGTACATAGCATTTTTTGACATGACAGATTCCCTTTAGCAACAAAACACAAGACTTGGATATTATCCGTCCTGTTAAAGCATGTCTAATATATAGATAAAT
This sequence comes from Allobates femoralis, assembly GCA_033576535.1. Lineage (NCBI taxonomy): Eukaryota > Metazoa > Chordata > Amphibia > Anura > Aromobatidae > Allobates > Allobates femoralis. The sequence goes on from JARQOC010000007.1 coordinate 151,064,750, forward strand.
AATGTACCAGAAAGTAGGATCAGTCAAAAAGTTTGAAAAGATTTTTTGTTTTTTCTGACTGTAATCTATAGTGAACTATGCACTGCATATAACGTGGCCGATTTATTATCTGTACAGTATATACAGTCTTGCTAATTAGGCATCTTCTTCAGTGAGTAAAGTTCCCTCTACTGATTGCCCTGTGATAACGTACCATTTTTACATCTCACCTATTTAAAGGGAATTTGTCAGCAGGTTTTTGCTATGTAATCTGAAGACAACATGCTGTAGGGGTTAACACAAAGAAAGAATTCACAATGCGTTTCTTTTCTCACCATTGCTGTTTTTATCTGCAATGTTTGTTTTAGCGTCAGAAGATTATCATTGCCGGACTAGGTCACCTAGTCTGGCATGTACCCTGCTGTAATAAGCAGCTCACTGTCTACAGGAATAGTTTTTTAGAGATCCAGGTGAGGGTGGGTCTGTAGATCTGTAGGACAAAGTGCCGTTGTGTCCGTGCTGCCGTCAAGAGGATCACCAGAGACAAGAAAGAATCTGGGCTGAATTGTGTCTTTGTTCTTCAGGATCCTTCACCTGGCTCCTTCCTCAGGGACAATCAATTGTCTCTGGTGATCCTCTTGACAGCAGCGCGGATACAACGGCACTTTGTCCTACAGATCTACAGGTTCTTCACCGCGGTTATCCGTGGAGGTGTGGTCCTTGCAGCAGCTGTCTTTTACAGGTGACTATATTGATTTCTGGCTATCATACTGGTTGTCATGTCCCAGTCAGAATGTGTTCTGCAAACTACTCTGCACTGCTCAGCACAACGGGGCCTTCTGTGATGACGTCATCACTTCCTGACTGATAGGCTGCAAGTGCCACACAGCAGTGGCCGGGACCCAGGACAATGCGACTGCCAGCGGTGGCCAGAACTATAACAGCGGGATCGGCATCTGTGGGGGGCCCGCGCTACCACCGGGCCCCTGAGGATACTACTCTCATTTAATATCAGGTGGTGCCTCCTGTATCGAACAACTCAGTTGAGTGCATGAGGCTGCAGAACGTGTGTTCCAGATTACATTAGCTCAGTTTAGGCCACTGCAGTCCACCCTGCACAATTGGGAGACCAAGCCTCCAGGGGTCTGGACTAAGGACTTCCCAGTGCTGGACAAAGACGTAAAATGTAGTCAGAAGGCAGCATCAAAACCAGGAGGGCAGCAAAGGCACAACATCATCAGGCAGTAGAAGGGTCAAAAAAACAAGGCCAATGTCAGAAGAAATATAACAGAGCACAAACTAGATCACTGGGAAAACCAAGACTATATCTGGCGGCTTGCAGGACAGGTCCCAGTGTATATGAAGGGTGTGGTTCTCTCTCATAGGCCAGAGCTCACAACCTGATGACCTCACCCAGACCGCTCCTACACCCAGGCTAGATGGTGATGCATGACTGGTACCAACCACCCCACTTCTGACAGAAGAACCAAGCCGGCGCCTTCCAGATGCCTCTGCAGGACTCTCTCCTGTTAACAGCATCACCCACAGGAAGAACATGGCGATGCCCAGCGTCAGAGACAGGAATCAAAGGAGCAGGTCCCAATGAGGACATGGCCCCCCTAATAGTGGCACCCCTAGCGAAGTAAATGGTCACTACCCACGGTTACAGCTGCTATGGCAACTGTCACCAGAAGTGTGAGTGCTGGGGCCAATGGGGCCCCTTGGGGATTTGACAGCTTCCCCCCTTCCTAGTGGTAGACTACATCTAGTCAGGGGTTTCAGGTGGCGTTAGAAACTGATCACAGCAGTGCGGAAAGGAAGAGGGAATTCCAGAAAGTACCGTATATACTCGTGTATAAGCCGACCCGTGTATAAGCCGACCCCCCTACTTTTGCCCCCAAAACCTGGGAAAACCTATTGACTCGTGTATAAGACGAGGGTGGACCCCAGCACAGGTATACAGCCCCCAGCAGTGTGGTATACAGGCCCCCCCCAGTGGTATACAGGCCTCCCCAGTGGTAGTATACAGCAGCCTCCCCAGTGGTAGTATACAGCAGCCTCCCCAGTGGTATATACACGCCCCAGCAGTATTACAGCAGCCTCCCCAGTGGTATATACAGGCCCCAGCAGTATTACAGCAGCCTCCCCAGTGGGGGTTTATACATTGATATTTAATGTTCCTAAGGCCCTCCTTCCCCTACTACCCCTCCATCCATTATGTACAAGGGATTATTTACAAAGTTAGTTGTCGTGATGCCAGAATAGATATGTCGAGCCCCAGGCTTTGGGATACTCGGGTATCAGGCGGTGAAGGGTTAGCTTTGTCACGGGGAATGGCGGCCGCGCCTGATCCCGTGTCCTGGGGGACTATTCTTTTAAAAGGGAGGTGATATTTACAGGGGACTATTTACAGTTTGTTGTCGTGACGCCACCTGCAGTTTCTGGTGAGTGGCACCAGCGCCGCCACAGTCCCCGGAGGTCGGTGGTATTGCGGCTGAGATGGTGTAGTCCTCTGCAGGCAGGACTGGGACCTCCGGGGCAGCAATCCTGTGAATGGGACAAGTTCGTAGGAAAGAAGTTGCAGCAGAGTCGAGTTCACTTCACTCCGGGTACTTTACTGGAAACTTTAGCAGCGTTAGTTCTCAGTTCAGTAAGATGTTACAACGACAAGTAACTAATGGGTGGCTGCAAGCGGATCTAAGGTGGTAGGATGGAACCCTCAGTGTGTGCCTTTTCTCCATCAATTCTTCCCTGCTTCCCAGTAGTCTGTGTGAAGTCTGACCCCATAAAGCGGATCTGGCCTCCTGCTGTCTCTCACTCTCCTCGCTCCCGTCGGGTTACCTTCTGCTGGCCACCGCCTGCTCTTCAGCGGTGCCTGGTACCCTCTTTTGGTTGCTTAAGAACCTGAGCAGTATATATATATATATATATATATATATACTCCTCAGATCGCCGGATTTTCTGTGGTCCTTGGAGGATCCCACAGGTGCGGGCTCCGGTGCATGGTAAAGCTGTTGTGATTAGACCTTCTCAAGTCCTTTTCTCCCCAACTGGCTGTCTGCGCCTGGGATAGCTTTCCGTCTCCCCGGTTCCTCAGTCAAGGAACCCTCCTTGCGTTCCTAACTTTCCATTCTCCTCCCTTGAGGCAGAGACCTGAAGCCCAGCAGGTCCGTCCAAACACCTCCTTTCTCCCCCTGGAGGTGGTTTTGTTCCCTCTCGGGTACCTCCCACCATGTGATCTAGTGTGGGGTGTTGGTTTATGGGTTCCACCCAACATCCTTAAATCTGCTTGCAGCTGGAGTATCTGCACCTCTTTTATGGGTGCAGTATCCCTCTGTGACGCCTGCATGGCGGGGCACCATACTTACTCTGAAACAGACAGTGGCTGGATTTGTGTGTACATAGAGGCGGGAAAGAAAATTTCTAACGAACTGATCAAAGACGTTGATCAGATAGGCAGACTGTAGTGGAAAGTTAGAAATATTGGGGTGTGCATAGCTCACAAAAATGTGGCAGGCATCAGGATATCGGGATGACCATTATGCCTATTTTCGCTAAACTGTATTCGCATGTCTATCAGCTTTAAATTAAATATCTAGCAGCTGGAAGACAGTACATACATCTTGTTTCCTGCCTATAAACAGTTAAATTCATAATAGGAAAGATGACAGTAACAGGTCTTGCCTGGTCCACCCAGGGCAAAGATATGTGGAAAGCTGTGATTTCAGAGTTCTCTGTAATTCTGAGCCCATCCCACAGACAGCCCCACATGAGGTAATCAAGGGTTTGGTCAGTGAGGGGTTAAAAGGTGCCCACCATACTTTGTACTTGAGGACTCCTGGGGGACGTCACGCCATGTATTGTGTTGGAAGTAACTGGAAACCCCCTGACTTCATATCACCTCAAATGTGTCGAGCCAGCAACCAAGAAAACTAACCTATGTAAATCTGCTTATAGCTTTTTGTATTTGCATATCTGAAGCGTATATAGTGTTTCTATCTTGCATGCCCTTATGGTGATTAAATATATAATTTAATCCTGGGTTGCTCTTTCATCTTGATCCACAAATTCCCACATCCATATTATCGGTTTAACCCTACATGCGATCTGACTAGTTTCTGGCCTGAATGCTTGAATATAATGAAGAACTGGTGGCAGTTCTACTGGGCTGGGCAGTGCTCTATTTTTATGGGGCTAGTGAAAGTGACCTATCAACTTGTCAGGGTTGTGAGCGAGGGTCATGACGGAGGTTACGTGGATTACCCTTTCTCCCTCCCTGTGCTTCCCTGTACTCATTTTTATTATTATTTATTTATATAGCGCTTTACATATGAAGAGAGGAGGACTTGGAGCTGTGAAATAGCCTAATCAAGGAGAGTTTAAATCCGACTGTGTGTGTCTGATGTTATTCTTTCTTGCATGTACTTAATCCATATCTATTAGGCCAGGAGCAGGCAACTAGTGAACATTTCAAACTGTTCAAGCTAAAAGTGTTAGTTATCCCTCCTAGCTTTGCATCGTCTGCAAATTTGATTAGTGTTCCTACAGTTCCCTTATCTAGATGATTTATAAGAAATGTTGAACAAAACTCGAGCCAAGACAGAGCCTATATTACTTGAAACACTCTGTCAATTGGATGTGCAGCCATTTATTACCACTCTTTCAGTACGATAACTTGGTAAATGCAATATAATGTCCTAAATAAATCAACATATTAGGCCAATTATCAGCTTTAAAATATGCCATTTTCTTTTGCTGAATTATATTGGCATAAGAAGAAAGCAAGTGTTATAAAGTTGTGCACCAGTGCCTGAAAATACATCATCCAGATAAGAAGAAGAAGGAAGACCTGGGTGGAAATAAAGAATAACGAATAACATTGGACTGACGTTATTGGTCTGCGCGGGATATAGAGCCTGGCTCTTCCTTCTTCTTCTTATCTTCATCCCAGAAGTGAGGCAACTGCAGCGGCCATTGTTCCCTAAGTTTCCTCAGTTGGTTGTGACTCACACGACCCAAAAAGGTGAGTCTAACCATTGAGGGGCTATTACCATCCTCAAAAAAGATAAAATCCTATGTGCGCTCCCTTTTCTTTGTTTTAATACATCATCCAGAGAGTCATTATAATAAATTTTAGCATCTTCCTCATTACTGGTTGTTACTGCTGAAAAATTCTCAGTATCCGGCCCTAAGACTGGTGACATAACTAGGCTGATATAAATGTAGATGACAGGGTGATATTTTATATCATATAGCTAATGTATAATCTGTATTTTTCTTTATACAGCTTTGAGCCTGGGAGCTGAGAATTCTACTAATGGTAAGTTGAGAAGATTTTACATAAAAAAAAGTTCTACCTATCACATTGCCATAAGATGCCTTCATCTGTAGGTGATCTTGCTGAGGTCACTTTAGTACGGCATTCGCGTCTTGCTCATTCACCAGTCATTCCAAATTAGACTATAAACATATGGTACCACTATAAGAATAAATCAGACTGAGATCTGTTTCAAACTTATATTATGTTCATCAAGTAACTACAATGGCAACATCACAGCAACAACAACTCCTACATTTCCGGATACACTACATTTTATAATCCATGGAATGGGCGTACATAATCAGAGAGCAAGGTGGGATTATGTGAAAAGTCAGGTGGGTTTAAGCTAATGTCTATGAGTATATTGGCTAGTTTAATGAGTCCTTTGTCTTCTTTCTTGTATTCACGCCTCCTGGCCGGGTGTCATCTTCAAGCTGGTAGTTGGTAACATGCAAGGTCATTCCACATTCCATCCTTGATACTCCTTTCAATGCAGGCCTCATCCTGGCACCTTATCTGTCTGTTTCCCATTCATCCCACGTCCTTTGTCCAGATGGATCTACACAGCTTCTGCAAAACTCAACTTAAACCATAAAATAGTCAAGAACAGCAAGGGGGTTGGGGATACAGAGTTGAAAGCGAGAAATGAAACTCAGAGAGATAAACAAGCAGAGATATATAAAATATATGGAAGAAAATAGACAAGATGGAGGCAGAAAGGAAACCAGTATAGTCAGGAAAGCAGTTGAAGGAAATACTGACAGAAAGAGGGGAAAAACATATAGAGAAACTATGAAAGGGAGAGAGAGAAGAGAACAACTCTTATCTGTTAATATACATATTAATTGATATAGAAAAACTTAATATTTTATCCAGAATATTAGTACTTTGGTTATATTTGTGATATTAACATATAATATGATCTCTAATAGCTACATATTGATAAGGAAATATAATAATTTCCCCCACAATCTATTAAATATTCAGTTTTTTCATTTTAGTTGGTTTAGTTTTATCTACTTACTTAATCACCCAGTCACTTCCGGGGTCCAGTTGTCCTGCTATCATGCACCTCAGTATGTGTGCATTCGCATACCCGGTTCGTGCATGCGCACTTACTCAGACAGCCACCATCTTTGGACACCCAGGTATACAAAGATGGAGTCGGCGAGACCTTGCATGCGCATGTGCACCTACTAGTGCCACTATCTTTGGACACCTGGGCTCAAAGTTAAAAGCACATGAGTGGAGACGACAGCACACAGGGGGAGAACATACAAAGGGTGAAACAGTTCAAAAGAGAGTGCACAGAGGGGAGAAGACAGAATAGGGGGTGAAGACAGCACACAGACTGAAAAGTGCATGGGGGAGAGAGAGCACATGTGAGAAAGAGAGCACATAGGTGGGAGAGCGCACAGAGGGAGAGAGAATGCACAGGGGGGAGAAAGAGTGCACAAGGGGAGAGAGGACACACAGGAGGGAGAGAGAGCACAGATGGGGGAGAAAGAGAGCACGGGGAAGAAACCTCAAAGGAGAGAGCAAACGAAGGGAGAAGACAGCACAGGGGGGAGAAAGCACACAAGGTGTAGATCACACCGGAGAGTGCACAAGTGGTAGATCACAATGGGGAAGACAGCACAGGAGGAGAGAGAGCATATGGGGAGAGAGCAAACGGGGAGACAGATCAAAGAAGTGAGCACACGAAGGGAGAAAATAGCACACGGGGAGAGAGAACACTCGGGAGAGAGAGCCCACACGGGCTGAGTGCATGGGGGGAGAGCAAGCACACAGAGGGAAGACAGCTCAAAGGTGAGACCACATGAGAGGAAAAGACAGCACACGGGGTGGGAAAGAGCGCACGGGGGAAGAGAGACAGCGCACAAAGGGGAGACAGGTCAAAGGAGAGAGCATAGAGGGGAGAAGTCAGCACAGGGGTAGAGAGACAGCACAAAGTGTTATACAATGACTATATTGATGACATATCCTTCAGCAGGGCAGCTAATGTGAACAATTGAACCGTTGAGGTCATAAACACTTTACTGATCGTATAAGTTAAAAAATGTTTTTACTGTGTTAGCCAGCAGATAGAAAAATATTGGAATCTGAGAGTCCTCAGTGGTTGATACCTTTTATTGGCTATAACTGAAAAGATGGTAAGAAAAAGCAAAGCAAGCTTTAGAGACACTATTATTTAGCCTGATGAAGAAGCCATAGTGTCTCAAAAGCTTATTTTGCTTTTTCTTACCATCTTTTCAATTAGCCTTTAAAAGGTATCAACCACTGAGGACTCTCAGATTCTAATATTTTACTGATCCTATATTCATTGGCACCCTCAACATCACTCCAACAAGATAATAAGGATAAGTTCACACGACACTAAGAAAAATTGGAAATTGTCACTTCAGTGAGAAAGTAAATAAACTCTAATGCCACCCAATAAAAGGTAGCAATCCTAAAAGTCATAATTGACTCTTTAACAAGCCTTTCAATATGATTTAGGATTTGTGCCAGATCAGAACACCAAACTGCAGATGGTGCATTTCGGGGTGATTGCCCCTGATCAGTGCAGTGTGGGGGATTCTGATCTGGCCGTATGAGAGGCTGAAGGTACTATTACACGGCGTGATATCGTGGGCGATATCGCTGAAACGTCACGGGTTGAGCGATGTTGAAACGACATCGCAAGTGTGTCGTTGCGTGTAACTGCACGATTCAACTATGATAACTCGCTAGATCGGAGTTCTGTCCTTTTCAAAACGGACAGAACAGAATCCCAAAAACCGTAGGCTGGCTTCACACCACGGTTCGTTCCTGTCCATGGGAATCCTGTTTTTTGCAGGACCACATGGACAGGAACGGATTTGCTGAACTGAATGGCAACTATGACACTGGATCCTGTTTTTTGCAGGATTCAATTCTGTGAGGAGGGCTGGGAAGAGCTGCAGTTTCTGAGTCGGCAATGTGGGGGATAGGGGGAAGAGGAGAGACAGAGAGAGAACAACAAAGGGTTAACACAGGCAGTAATGCAAGAGGGGTAATACAGAGATGAGGTTACAAAATTTTATTACAGAAATAGGGAGAAAAGCAGGGAATCAAATGGTTAATTGCTGTGAGTGAATGAGTTAGGCTGAAGGCACATTGTTCGAGTTAGTCACGCGAGTGCAATGCGAGTCAAACTCACATTGCAGTCAGACCAGTGTTGCCCTATCAGGCAGGGCACACTGGTGAGTGTCCCCTGCACTGAACTCATACTGCGAGTCAAATGCGAGTTCAGTCGCGGCATGCTGCGACTGAACGCGTATTTATCGTGCGAGGGGCTAGTACATTTCTGTGGGAGTGAGAAAATCTCGCACCCATAGAGCACACTATGCGATAGTCGCACGCGTGTGCATTAAACTCACTTCAGACTCCGCGGCTGTCAAAGCCGCGGGGTTTGAATTTGGCGTTTTGCCGGTACAGTTAAAAATCATCTTGCACCGCTGTGACAGAAGCGGTGCAAGATGATTAGTCAAAACAGAAGTGAAGTTAAATATGTAAAAATCCGGGGGTTTCTCGCCATATTAACCCCATCTGCAGCCTCTGTGAGGCATGTCAGCACAGAGGCTGCAGATCTGGCTAATAAAAGCCGGTGTGTGCAGGGTTAACCTGCTGTTTGTGTGGCGGCAGCATGTGTCCAGGGAGTGTCCACACTCTCTGGACACAAGTTATCATCACCCCCTGGCTGTGCAGGGGTTAATACATTATTAAAATCCCAGCCGGCATTTGTCGGCTTTTAATAAAACAGTTGAAAAGCTGGTGGCGGTAATGTACGCAAATTGCGTAGAGGACATGGAGGGCAGGCTCCTATTATGAGGAGCTGTCATTAGTTCTGTACGCAAATTGCGTATAGTACCAGCCGCTGTGATAATGTTAAAGGAGCAGCCTGAAATCACAGCACAGGGGACAGCTCCTGGTGCTGAAGTTTAGCAGTGCTCGCTGCTAAACTCCAGCATCCGTCATCTGGTTCCCGAATCCGGCACCATAGACTCCCATGTTAGGCGTCGCCGGATTGCTCCGGTTCCGGAAGGATTTGGGAGGATCAGATTTTGTCCGATAGAATCGGACAAAATCGGATCCGGGGCAATCTGGCGACCCCTAACATGGGAGTCTACGGCGCCGGATCCTGGAGGATCCGGGAACCAGAAGCCGGATGCTGGAAGTTAGCAGCGAGCACTGCTAAACTTCAGCACCAGGAACTGTCCTGTGTGCTGTGATTCAGGACCACGACAGCAGGGACAGCTCCTCATCTGACATCATTCACAGCGGCTGGTACTATACGCAATTTGCGTACAGGACCAAGGACAGCTCCTCATTAAAAGAGCCTGCCCTGCATGTCCTCTACACAATTTGCGTACATTACCGCCGCCAGCTTTTTAACTGTTTTATTAAAAGCCGACAAATGCCGGCTGGGATTTTAATAATGTATTAACCCCTGCACAGCCAGGGGGTGATGACAACATGTGTCCAGGGAGTGTGGACACTCCCTGGACACATGCTGCCACCACACAAACAGCAGGTTAACCCTGCACACACTAGTTTTTATTAGCCACATCTGCAGCCTCTGTGCTGACATGCCGTACAGAGGCTGCAGATGGGGTTAATATGACGAGAAACCCTTTATACTTTTAACTTCACTTCTGTTTTGACTAATCATCTTGCACGGCTCCTGTCACAGCGGTGCAAGATGATTTTTAACTGTGGCGGCAAAGCGCCAAATTCAAACTCTGCGGCTTTGACAGAAGCAGAGTTTAAATTTACCGCAAATGCTGTCCTCGGACCTGAAGTTTGCTTCAGGACCGTGGACAGCATCATACTGACACGCACCACACACGCACTCACGCACCACACTCACAGCACACTCACATGCATACAGCCACCACACTCGCACCACAAACACAAAAAACATGCATAACACTCGCATCAGTGTTGTGCATCAAACATGCTCCGTGTTTGATGCATGAAATGACAAAGAAGGTAATATTGTTGCGCCACTCTGTAATTGTCATCGGGGGCAGGTTATTTGAATGGGAACCTCACCTGTGCTTGTTGTGCTGTCTGCACAACAAGAGTTAGTGCATTGATGTTTATCTCCCTGTGTCCTCGGCTAATAAGCGGCTGTGGATAATGAAGATTTTGCTGCGTCCTTAATCCCAGCACCTCACATGTGAGTCGTCACATGGTGGGTCCGTGGGCGTGTTCAGGACGTCATCCAAGGTCCTATTGCCCGGAGCTGCTCCATACCTCACTCCGCACAGCGGAGGAACGAATGTATTTCAAAAAGAGTAATAGGTATTTGTGTGAGCGCTGGGGAATCAACCGGCACCAAGGCTATTATGAATAATTACCTCTCGGCTTTATTTGTACAATAAAAAGGCAGGGTCCTTTAGGCCACAACGCGTTTCTACGCTCTCCAAGCTTCTTCCTCAATTCCACTTGAGGAAGACGCTTGGAGAGCGTAGAAACGCGTTGTGGCCTAAAGGACCCTGCCTTTTTATTGTACAAATAAAGCCGAGAGGTAATTATTCATAATAGCCTTGGTGCCGGTTGATTCCCCAGCGCTCACACAAATACCTATTACTCTTTTTGAAATACATCCGTGTTTGATGCATGGCAGTGTGCTCCCAGCCTTAAAAGTAGCAGAGCAACAGGAGACGGAGGAGATAGTTCAGACACTGTCTGTGCTGTTCTCTGGTGGCTTGCAGATAGGAGGGGGGAGGCACTGGCTGGAATAGGACATTAGGCTGGTTTCACATTAGCGTTTTTGAATGCAGCGTATGCTGCGTAGTTATTTTTTTAAATCCGCAAGCGTATTGCGCACCTATCTTTAACATGGTGTGCGCAGGTGAACGCAGGGACCTGCGTTGGCGTCAGTATGTCTGCATATGCATCCTTGTGTGTTGTTTTTTGGAGCCTTGCGAACGCAACGTGTTGCATTTTTTGATGCCCCAAAAATCTGCAAGCATCCTCATGCGCACTAGTGCGTAAAAACAACACATTAGTGTCTATAGGTGAAGCGCTCGTGGACAGGGTCCCTGTCCCTCCTGTACCTGTACGTCCTGATCGCCTAGATTTAGTGTACTTGTTCTTGTCTCCCTTATCCTCATGTAAAGCGCCATGGAACCTAATGGCGCTATATAAATAAATAATAATAATATAATAATAGGTGTGCATTGACACACAGCGCATGCCCAAGAAGTGATTTCCCTTAAAACATGCCCCTTAAAACATGCCTCTTGAGTGTGGCTTGTCTTTAAAAATTCAAGAAAACACTCCTGAAAATATTGAACACATGCGCAAAAAAATGCAAAAGCATGCCAAAATGCATACAAACGCATGCATGCACTGCATTTTTTTTAATGTCTTGTGCACGCTCATGCGGATAAAAAAACACTGCGTAAGCATGCATTTGCAAGCATTTTGGCATGTGCTTCCGAATGCGCAGTATTCAAAAACGCTAATGTGAAAGTAGCCTTAGGCTAGGGTCACACTAGGGAGCCTGAATCTGTTTTCAGGATTCATTAATGGATTCAGTTTTTCCCTTTGCCATTTGTGAGGCATTTTTAGCGCATCCGTTAACGCATGGTACATGCATGTACCATGCATTAACGGATGTGTTTGCCATAGACTCCCATGTTAAAAAAACGCATCTGTTTCTGAAGATGCACCAAAAAACATTGCAGATCATGTTTTTAGCACAACTAGCAAAAACACATTGCGTTAAACGCAATGCACTTTTGCAATGCGTTTTTTGCATTGGAGTCTATGGGTGCGTTAACGGATCCATTTTTACACATTTCCACATGTAAAAAACGGATCCGTTTAGCAGATGCATGACGCAAGTGTGACCCTAGCTTTACACTGCTGGGAGTGAGGGAGAAGTCAGGCGTCCCAGATCCGATTTTGGACAGGATCCGCCTCTATAGACCACCATGTTATGAAAACCGTACAGCTCCGGATTTGCTTCTGTTCATTTGTGTCCTGTTTTTACACCGGAGCCTAAAAACATTGCAGTCTCCGATTCTGGGGACGGTGAAAAACAGGACAGAAACGAATCCTGCACTGAATACACAAAACCGGACAGCCAAATATGACCAATCCGGCACCGTAGTGCTACATGGGAGGCAAAAACGGATCCTGTTCTGTCCTTTTCAAAATGGACAGAACATGATGCCAATATACGTGGTGTGAAGCCAGCCTAAGACTCAGTTTACAAGTCCAGTAATCATGTATTCGAACGGAGCAGCAGAAATCCTTTGTGCATACATAACTTTTTTGTTCGTTTTGCAAACACTGATTTCTGCAGGATCCATTTTTTTTTCCTTAACATTGGAGTCTATGAAAAATTGATCTGGCAACTGAAAGCCATTTATCCTCCATTTGAAATTGATCCAGTAAGAAAAAAACAGATCCTTTACAAATGAGAGACAAACAGTAGAACCCATGCGGTATAATGTCTCTCACGCTTTACGAGGAGTCCTCCACAGTAGTCCTCAAACTGCGTGAGGGTCCCCCCACAGTAGACCCCACACTGTATGATTGCACCCATGGTTGGCCCGAAACTGTATAACCGCCCCCACACTATATAATGGCCCCTGCACTAGCCCCCCAACTATATAATGGCCCCCACATTAGCTTCCATACTTTCTGATTGCCCCCACAGTAATCCCTGTAGTGCATGAGCCCCCCCACACACACTGGTTCAGGGACCCCCACTTTGTATGAGGGTCCTCATTGTTTACAATGCCTCTTGCCTCTACAGCAACACCACAAGTCTTATTTGAAATAAAAAAAATCATATATTCACCTAATCCAGGAACCTGATGAGACCACTTGCTGATGTCGTAGCACCAACCAGTGCACAGAACCCACGTGATGATGTCACCACGCTGAGACTCTGAAGTCCTGTGCGAGGGCCAATGCCTCAGCCAGTGGATCACCCTGCTATTCTGTAGACAGCAGGCTTCAAGTGAGCTGCTGTATACTGAATAGAGGGCGGCAGGGCAGGCAGATCGTATCTACTGCTCTACTGAAAACATAACTATCGGCAGCTCTGCACATTGATATAAGAGTTGTGGGGGGAGGGGGTCCCATCTGATTACAAGATCCAAGGTGTCTGCATCCTCTGTACCTTTGTTATCTACACTACTAGCTAAACCTCATTCAGTCCATTTTATTGAAGCTGGCTGGTGTGTTGCAAAATTTTTAGGCAACATCCAAATTTGTAGTAAAAGAATCTAACGCTTAATATTCTAATTTTCCTAAAACAGGTAACACAACACCTTTCTCGGTACAAACAAACAACTCTATACAAATCAGTAGTGCTAATCCTCCAACTGCCACAAACCCTCCAACTACCACTAAACATAACACTACCAATAAAACTCCCATCAGTACTGGACCTCCAACTACAACACAGCCTCTAAACACCACAGAGACTCACACTACAACAAAGCCACCCACAAACACAGAGTCTCCAATGAAAACGCAGCCTACTACAAGCACAGAGCTTCCAAATACAAGACAGCCTCCAACTACCACGCAGCTTTCCACTACTACTGAGATTACACAAACTCCATCTACCATAAAGCCTAAACCTACAACACAGCCTCCCACCAGCACTGAACCTCCAATTACAACCCAGGTTCCCACTACCACAGAGACTCCAACCACCACACAGCCTCCAACCACCACACAGCCTCCAACCACCACACAGCCCCCAACTCCCACACAGTCTCCAACCACCACAGAGCCTCCAACTACCACACAGCCTCAAACTACTACAAAGCGTCCAACTACTCTTACTACAACTGAGACTACAATTACAACTCAGCCTTCCACCAGCACTAAACCTCCAAGTAGAACCCAGCTTCTCACTAGCACAGAGTCTCCACCTACTACACAGCTTCAAACTACCACAGAGCCCCCAACTACCACAGAGCCCCCAAAAACCACAGAGCCCCCAACAACCACAGAGCCTCCAACTACAGCACAGACACCCACTACAACAAAGCCTCCAACAACCACAGATCATAAAAGTACTACACAGCCTCCCACTACCACAGAGCCTCAAACCACTGTACAGCTTTCACATACCACGGGGCCTCCCACTACCACTGAGACTACAATTACAACTCAGCTTCCCACCACTACAACCCAGCTTTCCACTACTACAAACCCTCCGACTACCACAGAGCATCCAAGTACCACACAGCTTCCCACCACTACAAAGACTCCATCTACCATAAAGAATCCAACTACAACACAGCCTCCCACCAGCACTGAACCTCCAACTGCAACCCAGGTTCCCACAAGCACAGAGCCTCCAACCACCACAGAGCCAACAACCACCACAGAGCCTCCAACCACCACACAGCCTCCAACCACCACACAACCTCAAATTACTACACAGTTTCCAACTACTCTTACTACCACTAAGACTACAACTACAACACAGCCTTCCACCAGCACTAAACCTCCAAGTAGAACCCAGCTTCTCACAAGCACAGAGTCTTCAACTACTACACAGCTTCCAACAACCACAGAGCCTCCATCCACCACAGAGCCTCCAACTACCACAGAGCCCCCAACTACGACAGAGCCTCCAACTACCACAGAGCCCCCAACTACCACAGAGCCCCCAACTACCACAAATCCCCCAACTACAGCAAAGACACCCACTACCACAGAGCCCCCAACTACCACAGAGCCTCCAACCACCACACAGCCTCCAACTACCACACTGCCTCCAACCACCACACTGCCTCCAACCACCACACTGCCTCCAACACCACACAGCCCCAAACTCCCACACAGCCTCAAACTACTACACAGCTTCCAACTACTCATACTATCACTGAGAATACAACTACAACCCTGCCTCCCACCAGCACTAAACCTACAAGTAGAACCCAGCTTCTCACTAGCACAGAGTCTCCAAGTACTACACAGCTTCCAAATACTAAAGAGCCTCCAACTACCACGGAGCCTCCAACTACCACAGAGCCTCCAACTACCACAGAGCCTCCAACTACAGCACAGACACCCACTACCACAGAGCCCCCAACTACCAGAGAGCCTCCAACCACCACAGAGCCTCCAACTACCACACTGCCTCCAACCACCACACTGCCTCCAACCACCACACAGCCCCAAAACTCCCACACAGCCTCCAACTTCCACACAGCCTCAAACTACCACACAGCCTCCAACTTCCACACAGCCTCAAACTACTACACAGCTTCCAACTACTCTTACTACCACTGAGACTACAACTACAACTCAGCCTTCCACCAGCACTAAACCTCCAAGTAGAACCCAGCTTCTCACTAGCACAGAGTCTCCAACTACTACACAGCTTCCATCTACCACAGAGCCTCCAACTACCACAGAGCCTCCAACTACCACAGAGCCCCCAACTACCACAGAGCCCCCAACTACCACAGAGCCCCCAACCACCACAGAGCCTCCAACCACCACACAGCCTCCAAACACCACACAGCCTTCAACCACCACACAGCCCCCAACTTCCACACAGCCTCAAACTGCTACACAGCTTCCAACTACTCATACTATCACTGAGAATACAACTACAACCCTGCCTCCCACCAGCACTAAACCTACAAGTAGAACCCAGCTTCTCACTAGCACAGAGTCTCCAACTACTACACAGCTTCCAAATACTACAGAGCCTCCAACTACCACGGAGCCTCCAACTACCACAGAGCCTCCAACTACCACAGAGCCTCCAACTACAGCACAGATACCCACTACCACAAAGCCTCCAACAACCACAGAGCATAAAAGTAGCACACAGCCTCCCACTACCACAGAGCCTCAAACTACTACACAGCTTTCACATATCACGGGGCCTCCCACTACCACTGAGACTACAATGATATCTCAGCTTCCCACCACTACGACCCAGCTTTCCCCTACTACAAAACCTCCGACTACCACAGAGCATCACAATACCACACAGCTTACCACCACTACAAAGACTCCATCTACCATAAAGCCTACAACTACAACACAGCCTCCCACCAGCACTGAACCTCCAACTGCAACCCACGTTCCCACAAGCACAGAGCTCCAACCACCACAGAGCCTACAACCACCACAGAGCCTCCAACCACCACACAGCCTCCAACCACCACACAACCTCAAATTACTACCACTAAGACTACAACTACAACACAGCCTTCTAGTAGCACTAAACTTCAAGTAGAACCCAGCTTCTCACAAGCACAGAGTCTCCAACTACTACACAGCTTCCAACAACCACAGAGCCTCCAACCACCACAGAGCCTCCAACTACCACAGAGCCCCCAACTACGACAGAGCCCCAACTACCACAGAGCCGCCAACTACCACAGAGCCCCCAACTACCACAAATCCCCCAACTACAGCAAAGACACCCACTACCACAGAGCACCCAACTACCACAGAGCCCCCATCTACCACAGAGCCTCCAACCACCACAGAGCCTCCAACCACCACAGAGCCTCCAACCACCACACAGCCTCCAACCACCACACAGCCTCCAACCACCACACAGCCTTCAAGCACCACACAGCCTTCAAGCACCACACAGCCTCCAACACCACACAGCCTCCAACCACCACACAGCCTCCAAACACCACACAGCCTTCAACCACCACACAGCCCCCAACTTCCACACAGCCTCAAACTACTACACAGCTTCCAACTACTCATACTATCACTGAGAATACAACTACAACCCTGCCTCCCACCAGCACTAAACCTCCAACTGCAACCCAGGTTCCCACAAGCACAGAGCCTCCAACCACCACAGAGCCTACAACCACCACAGAGCCTACAACCACCACACAGCCTCCAACTACCACACAACCTCAAATTACTACACAGTTTCCAACTACTCTTACTACCACTAAGACTACAACTACAACACAGCCTTCTAGTAGCACTAAACTTCCAAGTAGAACCCAGCTTCTCACAAGCACAGAGTCTCCAACTACTACACAGCTTTCAACAACCACAGAGCCTCCAACCACCACAGAGCCTCCAACTACCACAGAGCCCCCAACTACGACAGAGCCTCCAACTACCACAGAGCCCCCAACTACCACAGAGCCTCCAACTACCACAAATCCCCCAACTACAGCAAAGACTCCCACTACCACAGAGCCCCCAACTACGACAGAGCCTCCAACCACCACACAGCCTCCAACTACCACACTGCCTCCAACCACCACACTGCCTCCAACTACCACACAGCCCCAAACTCCCACACAGCCTCAACCTACTACACAGCTTCCAACTACTCATTACTATCACTGAGAATACAACTACAACCCTGCCTCCCACCAGCACTAAACCTACAAGTAGAAACCAGCTTCTCACTAGCACAGAGCCTCCAACTACCACAGAGCCTCCAACTACAGCACAGACACCCACTACCACAGAGCCCCCAACTACCACAGAGCCTCCAACCACCACCACAGCCTCCAACTACCACACTGCCTCCAACCACCACACTGCCTCCAACCACCACACTGCCTCCAACCACCACACAGCCCCAAACTCCCACACAGCCTCCAACTTCCACACAGCCTCAAACTACTACACAGCTTCCAACTACTCTTACTACCAATGAGACTACAACTACAACTCAGCCTTCCACCAGCACTAAACCTCCAAGTAGAACCCAGCTTCTCACTAGCACAGAGTCTCCAACTACTACACAGCTTCCATCTACCACAGAGCCTCCAACTACCACAGAGCCTCCAACTACCACAGAGCCCCCAACTACCACAGAGCCCCCAACTACCAGAGCCCCAACCACCACAGAGCCTCCAACCACCAGACAGCCTCCAACTACCAGACAGCCTCCAACCACCACACAGCCTCCAACCACCACACTGCCTCCAACCACCACACTGCCGCCAACCACCACACTGCCTCCAACCACCACACTGCCGCCAACCACCACACTGCCTCCAACCACCACACTGCCTCCAACCACCACAAAGCCCCCAACATCCACACAGCCTCAAACTAATACACAGCTTCCAACTACTCTTACTACCACTGAGACTACAACTACAACTCAGCCTCCCACCAGCACTAAACCTGCGAGTAGAACCCAGCTTCTCACTAGCACAGAGTCTCCAACTACTACACAGCTTCCATCTATCACAGAGCCTCCAACTACCAAAGAGCCTCCAACTACCACAGAGCCCCAAAAACCACGGAGCCCCCATCTACCACAGAGCCCCCATCTACCACAGAGCCCCCAACTACAACAGAGCCCCTAACTACCACAGAGCCCCAACTACCACAGAGCCTCCAACTACCACAAAGCCTCCAACTACCACAGAGCCTCCAACTACCACAGAGCATCCAACTACTACAGAGCCTGCAACTACCACAGTGCCCCCAACACCACAGAGCTCCAAACACCACAGAGCCTCCAACGACCACACAGCCTCCAACGACCACACAGCCTCCAACCACCACACAGCCTCCAACCACCACACTGCCTCCAACCACCACACTGCCTCCAACCACCACACTGCCCCCAACTTCCACACAGCTCATACTAATACACAGCTTCCAACTAATCTTACTACCACTGAGACTACAACTACAAATCAGCCTCCCACCAGCACTAAACCTCCAAGTAGAACCCAGCTTCTCACTAGTACAGACTCTCCAACTACTACACAGCTTCCATCTACCACAGAGCCTCCAACTACCAGGAGCCTCCAACTACCACAGAGCCCCAAACTACCACAGAGCCCCAACTACCAGAGTCCCAACAACCACAGAGCCCCAACAACACAGAGTCCGCATTACACAGAGCCTCCAACAACCACAGAGCCCCAACTACCACAGAGCTCAACTACATGGAGCCTCAATACCACAGAGCCTCAACTACAAGAGCCTCCACCTACAGCACAGACACCCACTACCACAAAGCCTCCAACAACCACAGAGCATAAAGTAGCACACAGCCTCCACTACCACAGAGCCTAAACTACCTACACTGCTTTCACATACACGGGGCCTCCCTACCACTGGACTAAAATGACAACTCAGCTTTCACCACTACGACCAGCTTTCCCTTACTACAAAACTCCGACTACCACAGAGCATCCAAGTACCACACAGCTTCCAAAACTACAAAGACTCCATCTACCATAAAGCCTACAAGTACAACGCAGCCTCCCACAGCACTGAACACATCCAACTGCAACCCAGGTTCCATAGCACAGAGCTCCAACACCACAGAGCCTCAATCCACACAGAGCCTCCAACCACACACAGCCTCCAACACCACACAGCTTCCAACTACAACACAGTCTCCATCACCACAACACAGTCTCAACACCAAACACAGCTCCACCACTACACAATCTCAAATTACTACACAGCTTCCAACTACTCTTACTAACATGAGACTACAACTACAACTCAGCTCCACCAGCACTAAACTTCCAAGTAGAACCAGCTTCTCCACTAGCACAGAGTCTCCAACTACTACAAAGCTTCCATCTACCACAGAGCCTCCAACCACCACAGAGCTCCAACACTACCACAGACCCCCAACTACCAGAGCCCCAAACTACCACGAGCCCCCAACAACCACAGAGCCTCCAACTACACAAGCCCCCACTAGCAAAGCCAACCACACAGGAGCCTTCAACCACCACAAGCCTCCAACCACTACACAGCCTCCAACCACCACAGAGCCTCCAACTACAACAGAGCCTCCAACTACCACAAAGCCTCCATCTACAACAGAGCCTCCAACTGCCACAGAGCCTCCAACTACCACAGAGCCTCCAACTATCACAGAGCTCCCAACCACCATAGAGCCCCCAACCACCATAGAGCCCCCAACTAACACAGAGCCCCCAACTACCACAGAGCCTCCCACTACCACAGAGCCTTCAACCACCAAAAAGCCTCCAACCACTACACAGCCTCCAACCATCACAGAGCCTCCAACTACCACAGAGCATCCAGCTACCACAGAGCCCCCAAATACCACAGAGCCTCCAACACCACACAGACCTCCAACCACCATGAGCCTCCAACACCACAGAGCTCACTTACCACAGAGGCCTCCAACTACCACAGAGCCCCCAAACACACAGAGCTCTCCACCACAGACAGCTCCTACTACAAGAACGCCCAACAACCACAGAGCCCAACTACCACAGAGCCTCCAACTACGACAGAGCCCAAAACTACTACAGAGCCTCCCACTACACAAAACCTCCCATCTACCACAGGCTCCAACTACCACAGAGCCTCCAACTACCACAGAGCCCAACTACCACAGAGCCCCAACTACACACAGAGCCCCAACTACCACAGAGCTCCCACTACACAACTCCAACACCACAGCTTCAATACCACAGAGCCTCCAACTACTACAGACCTCCAACTACTACACAGTATCCCACACCAGAGCTACACACAGAGCTCCAACTCAGCAAAGCACCACTACAGAGAGCGCTTCAACCACCACAGAGCTCCCATACTACAGCTCAAACTACACAGAGCTCCAACTACCACAGAGCCTCCAACTACCACAGAGCCCCCAACTACCCACAGCCCCAACTACCACAGAGCCCCAACACCACAGAGCCTCCAACTACCACAGAGCCCCAACTACCACAGACACCCCAACACCACAGAGCCTTCAAGCCCACCTACAAAGCCTCCAACCACCACACAGCCTCCAACCACCACACAGCTCCAAACACCACAAGCCTTCAACTACCACACAGCCCCAATCCACAACAGGCCTCCAACTCACACAGCCTCCAACTACCAACTAGCCTCAAACACTACACAGCTCCCAACACCATAGAGCCCAACCTTCCACACAGAGCCCAACTACTACAAGCTCCCAAATACTACAGAGCCTCCACTACACTGAGACACTTACAACACCTAACTAACGCCTCCATACCAGCACTACACAGCCTCCAACAACTCAGAACCCAGCCTCCACTACCACAGAGCATCCAAGCTCACACCAGGGCCCCAAATACCAGAGAACTACAAGAGCCTCAACCACCACTGAGCTTCCTACACAAAGCCTCCAACTACCACAGAGCATCCAACTACCACCAACCGGGCCTCCAACACAGAGCTCCAACTACCATAAAGCCACAACAACAGAGCCCCACACCAGCATGAACCTCCAACTGACCAGGTCCCAACAAGCTACAGAGCCTCCATACACCTACCCACAGAGCCTCCAACTACCACAGAGCCTCCAACTACCACAGCCCCAACTACCACAGAGCCTCAAATAACACAAGTCCCAATACAAACTCTCTACTACCACTAATACTACAACTATCAAATACACAGACCCTTTCATATACACTAATACTTCCAAGTACGAACCACCACAGGCTACAACACCAGAGCTCCAACTACAAACAGCTTCCAACTACAGAGAGCCTTTCAACCACCACAGAGCCTCCAGCATCCCACAGAGCCCCCAACTACGACAGAGCCCCAACTACCACAGAGCCTCCAACTACCACAGAGCCTCCAACTACCACAAGCCCCAACTACACAAGACACCACACTACCACAAGAGTCCCCAACTACACAAGACCCCACTAACTACACAGTAGCCCCACAACTAACCACAAGCCTCCAACACCACACAGCCTCCAACTACCACACTGCCTCCAACCACCACACATGCCTCCAACCACCACACAGCCCCAAACTCCACACAGCCTCAAACTACTACACAGCTTCCAACTACTCATACTATCACTGAGAATACAACTACAACCCTGCCTCCACCAGCACTAAACCTACAAGTAGAACCCAGCTTCTCACTAGCACAGAGTCTCCAACTACTACACAGCTTCCAAATACTAAAGAGCCTCCAACTACCTTGGAGCCTCCAACTACCACAGAGCCTCCAACTACCACAGAGCCTCCAACTACAGCACAGACACCACTACCACAAAGCCTCCAACAACCTCAGGGCACAAAAGTACCACACAGCCTCCCACTACCACAGAGCCTCAAACTACTACACAGCTTTCACATACCACGGGGCCTCCCACTACCACTGAGACTACAATGACATCTCAGCTTCCCACCACTACGACCCAGCTTTCCCTACTACAAAACCGATCCGACTACCACAGAGCATCCAAATACCACACAGCTTCCCACACTACACAAGACTCCATCTACCATAAAGCCTACAACTACAACACAGCCTCCCACCAGCACTGAACCTCCAACTGAACCCAGGTTCCCACAAGCACAGTGCCTCCAACCACCACAAGCCTCCAACCACCACAGAGCCCCAAACCACCACACAGCCTCCAACCACACACAACCTCAAATTACTACACAGTTTCCAACTACTCTTACTACCACTAAGACTACAACTACAACACAGCCTTCTAGTAGCACTAAACTTCCAAGTAGAACCCAGCTTCTCACAAGCACAGAGTCTCCAACTACTACACAGCTTCCAACAACCACAGAGCCTCCAACACCACAGAGCCTCCAACTACCACAGAGCCCCAACTACGACAGAGCCCCAACTACCACAGAGCCCCAACTACCACAGAGCCTCCAACTACCACAAAGCCCCAACTACAGCAAAGACACCCACTACCACAAATCCCCCAACTACAGCAAAGACCCCACTACCACAGAGCCCCAACTACCACAGAGCCTCCAACCACCACACAGCCTCCAACTACCACACTGCCTCCAACCACCACACTGCCTCCAACCACCACACAGCCCCAAACCCCACACAGCCTCAAACTACTACACAGCTTCCAACTACTCATACTACACTGAGAATACAACTACAACCTGCCTCCCACCAGCACTAAACCTACAAGTAGAACCCAGCTTCTCACTAGCACAGAGTTCTCCAACTACTACACAGCTTCCAAATACTAAAGAGCCTCCAACTACCACGGAGCCTCCAATACCACAGAGCCTCCAACTACCACAGAGCCTCCACTACAGCACAGACACCCACTACCACAGAGCCCCAACTACCACAGAGCCTCAACTACCACACGCCTCCAACTACCACACTGCCTCCAACCACCACACTGCCTCCAACCACCACACTGCCTCCAACCACCACACAGCCCCAAACTCCCACACAGCTCCAACTTCCACACAGCCTCAAACTACTACACAGCTTCCAACTACTCTTACTACCAATGAGACTACAACTACAACTCAGCCTTCCACCAGCACTAACCTCCAAGTAGAACCCAGCTTCTCACTAGCACAGAGACTCCAACTACTACACTGCTTCCATCTACCACAGAGCCTCCAACTACCACAGAACCTCCAACTACCACAGAGCCCCAACTACCACAGAGCCCCAACTACCACAGAGCCCCCAACTACCACAGAGCCCCCAACCACCACAGAGCCTCCAACCACCAGACAGCCTCCAACCACCACACAGCCTCCAACCACCACACTGCCTCCAACCACCACACTGCCGCCAACCACCACACTGCCTCCAACCACCACACTGCCGCCAACCACCACACTGCCTCCAACCACCACACTGCCTCCAACCACCACAAAGCCCCCAACATCCACACAGCCTCAAACTAATACACAGCTTCCAACTACTCTTACTACCACTGAGACTACAACTACAATTCAGCTCCCACCAGCACTAAACCTGCGAGTAGAACCCAGCTTCTCACTAGCACAGAGTCTCCAACTACTACACAGCTTCCATCTACCACAGAGCCTCCAACTACCAAAGAGCCTCCAACTACCACAGAGCCCCCAAAAACCACGGAGCCCCATCTACCACAGAGCCCCATCTACCACAGAGCCCCCAACTACAACAGAGCCCTAACTACCACAGAGCCCCCAACTACCACAGAGCCTCCAACTACCACAAAGCCTCCAACTACCACAGAGCCTCAAACTACCACAGAGCATCCAACTACCACAGAGCCTCCAACTACCACAGTGCCCCCAACCACCACAGAGCCTCCAAACACCACAGAGCCTCCAACGACCACACAGCCTCCAACGACCACACAGCCTCCAACCACCACACTGCCTCCAACCACCACACTGCCTCCAACCACCACACTGCCCCCAACTTCCACACAGCCTCATACTAATACACAGCTTCCAACTAATCTTACTACCACTGAGACTACAACTACAACTCAGCCTCCCACCAGCACGAAACCTCCAAGTAGAACCCAGCTTCTCACTAGTACAGACTCTCCAACTACTACACAGCTTCCATCTACCACAGAGCCTCCAACTACCATGGAGCCTCAACTACCACAGAGCCCCACTACACAGAGCCCCCAACTACCACAGAGTCCCAACAACCACAGAGCCCAACACACAGAGTCGATCTACCACAGAGCCTCCAACAACCACAGAGCCCCCAACTACCACAGAGCCTCAAACTACCAAAGAGCCTCCACCTACAGCACAGACACCCACTACCACAAAGCCTCCAACAACCACAGAGCATAAAAGTAGCACACAGCCTCCCACTACCACAGAGCCTCAAACTACTACACAGCTTTCACATAGCACGGGGCCTCCCACTACCACTGAGACTAAAATGACAACTCAGCTTTCCACCACTATGACCCAGCTTTCCTTACTACAAAACCTCCGACTACCACAGAGCATCCAAGTACCACACAGCTTCCAACAACTACAAAGACTCCATCTACCATAAAGCCTACAAGTACAACGCAGCCTCCCACCAGCACTGAACCTCCAACTGCAACCCAGGTTCCCACTAGCACAGAGCCTCAACCCCCACAGAGCCTCAATCCACCACAGAGCCTCCAACCACCCACAGCCTCCAACCACCACACAGTCTCCAACCACCACACAGCTTCCAATTACAAACACAGTCTCCAACCACAACACAGTCTCCAACCACAACACAGTCTCCAACCACCAGACAGCCTCCAACCACTACACAATCTCAAATTACTACACAGCTTCCAACTACTCTTACTACCACTGAGACTACAACTACAACTCAGCCTTCCACCAGCACTAAACTTCCAAGTAGAACCCAGCTTCTCACTAGCACAGAGTCTCCAACTACTACAGAGCTTCCATCTACCACAGAGCTTCCAACCACCACAGAGCCTCCAACTACCACAAAGCCCCCAACTACAGCAAAGACACCCACTACCAGAGAGCCTTCAACCACCACAAAGCCTCCAACCACTACACAGCCTCCAACCACCACAGAGCCTCCAACTACAATAGAGCCTCCAACTACCACAAAGCCTCCATCTACCACAGAGCCTCCAACTACCACAGAGCCTCCAACTACCACAGAGCCTCCAACTAGCACAGAGCTCCCAACCACCATAGAGCCCCAACCACCATAGAGCCCCCAACTAACATAGAGCCCCCAACTACCACAGAGCCTCCCACTACCACAGAGCCTTCAACCACCAAAAAGCCTCCAACCACTACACAGCCTCCAACCAGCACAGAGCCTCCAAATACCACAGAGCATCCAGCTACCACAGAGCCCCAAATACCACAGAGCCTCCAACCACCACAGAGCCTCCAACCACCACAGAGCCTCCAACACCACACAGCTCCAACCACACACAGCCTCCAACCACCACATGCCTCCAACCACCACACAGCCCCCAACTCCCACAAAGCCTCCAACTACCACAGAACGCCCAACAACCACAGAGCCCCCAACTACCACAGAGCCTCCAACTACGACAGAGCCCAAAACTACTACAGAGCCTCCCACTACCACAAAACCTCCATCTACCACAGAGCCTCCAACTACCACAGAGCCTCCAACTACCACAGAGCCCCCAACTACCACAGAGCCCCCAACTAACACAGAGCCCCCAACTACCACAGAGCCTCCCACTACCACAAAACCTCCAACTACCACAGAGCCTCCAAATACCACAGAGCCTCCAACTACTACAGACCCTCCAACTACCACAGAGTCCCGAACCACCACAGAGCCTACAAACTACCACCAGAGCTCCCAACTCACAGCAAAGACACCCACTACCAGAGAGCCTTCAACCACCACAGAGCCTTCAGCCCAGTACACAGCTCCAACCACCACAGAGCCTCCAACTACCACAGAGCTCCAACTACCACAAAACCTCCAACTACCACAGAGACCTCCAACTACCACAGAGCCTCCAACTACCACAGAGCTCCCAACTACCACAGAACGCCCAACTACCACAGAGCCTCCAACCACCACAGAGCCTCCAACCACCACAGAGCCTCCAACCACCACAGAGCCTCCAACCACCACAGAGCTTTCAACCACACACACAGCCTCCAACCACACACTGCCTCCAACAACCACACTGCCTCCAACCACCACAAAGTCCCCAACTCTCACACAGCCTCCAACTTCCACACAGCCTCAAACTACTACACAGCTTCCAACTATCTTACTACCACTGAGACTACAACTACAACTCAGCCTTTCACCAGCACTAAACCTCCAAGTAGAACCCAGCTTCTCACTAGCACAGAGTCTCCAACTACTACACAGCTTCCATCTACCACAGAGCCTCCAACTACCACAGAGCCCCAAAAAACCACAGAGCCCCAACTACCACAGAGTCCCCAACTACCACAGAGCCCCCAACTACCACAGAGCCCCAACTACCACAGAGCCTCCAACTACCACAGAGCTCCAAACTACACAAGAGCCCCAACTACCACAGAGCCTCCCAACTACCACAGAGACTCCAACTACCACAGAAAAAAAAAAAAAAAAAAAAAAAAAAAAAAAAAAAAAAAAAAAAAGAGCCTCCAACACCACAGAGCCTCCAACCACAACGAGCCTCCAACTACCACAGAGCCTCCAACTACCACAGAGCCTCCAACTACCACAGGCCTCCATACCAACACACACGCCTCCAACACAAAAGTCCCCAACCCCACAAGCCTCCAACTCACCACAGAGCCCCCAACCACCACACAGCCTCCAAACTAACTACTACCTAAAAAAAAAAAAAAAAAAAAAAAAAAAAAAAAAAAAAAAAAAAAAAAAAAAAAAAAAAAAAAAAAAAAAAAAAAAAAAAAAAAAAAAAAAAAAAAAAAAAAAAAAAAAAAAAGAGCCCCCAAAACCACAGAGCCCCCAACTACCAATAACACCCCAACTACCACAGAGCCTCCCACTACCACAGAGCCTCCCACTACCACAAAGCCTCCAATACCACAGAGCCTCCAACTACCACAGAGCTCCCAACTACACAAGAGCCTCCAACTACCACAGAGCCTCCAACTACCACAGAGCCCCAACTACCACAGAGCCTCCAACTACCACAGAGCCTCCAACACCACAGAGCCTCCAACCCCACAGAGCTCCAACCACCACAGAGCCTCCAACCTACCACAGCCTCCAACCACCACACTGCCTCCAACCAACAACTGCCTCAACCACCCACAGTCCCAACTCCCACACAGCCTCCAACTTCCACACAGCCTCAAACTACTACACAGCTTCCAACTACTCTTACTACCTCTGAGACTACAACTACAACTCAGCCTTTCACCAGCACTAAACCTCCAAGTAGAACCAGCTTCTCACTAGCACAGAGTCTCCCAACTACTACACAGCTTCCATCTACCACAGAGCCTCCAACTACCACAGAGCCCCAAAAACCACAGAGCCCCAACTACCACGGGAGTCCCCAACTACCACAGAGCCCCAACTACCACAGAGCCTCAAACTACCACAGAGCTCCATACCACACTAACGACAGAGCCCCCAAATACCACAGAGCTCCAACTACCACAGAGACTCCAACTACCACAGAGCCCAATAACCACAGAGCCCCAAAAACCACAGAGCCCCCAACTACCAAGAGCCCCAACTACCACAGAGCTCCAACTAGCACAGAGCCTCCACTACCACAAAACCTCCAACTACCACAGAGCCTCCAACTACCACAGAGCCCCAACTCAACTGACAGCCCCAACTACCACAGAGCCTCCAACAGAGCCTCCAACTACCTCAAAGCCTGCAACCACCACACTGCCTCCAACCACCACACAGCCCTCAACTCCCACACAGCCTCAAACTACTACACAGCTTCCAACTACTCTTACTACCTGAGACTACAACTACAACTCAGCCTTCCACAGCACTGAACCTCCAAGTAGAACCCAGCTTCTCACTAGCACAGTGTCTCCAACTACTACACAGCATTTATCTACCACAGAGCCTCCAACTATCACAGAGCCTCCAACTACCCAGAGCCTCCAACTACCACAGAGCGCCCAACAACCACAAAGCCCCCAACTACCACAGAGCCTCCAACTACCACAGAGCCCCCTACTACCACAGAGCCCCCAACTACCACAGAGCCCGCAACTACCACAGAGCCCTCAACTACCAAAGAGACTCCAACTACCTCAGAGCCTCCAACTACTACAGACCCTCCAACTACCACAGAGTCCCCAACCACCACAGAGCCTCCAACCACCACAGCGCTCACAACTACAGCAAAGACACCCACTACCAGAGAGCCTTCAACCCCACAGAGCCTCCAGCCATTACACAGCCTCCAACCACCACAGAGCCTCCAACTACCAGAGAACCTCCAACTACCACAAAGCCTCCAACTACCACAGAGCCTCCAACTACCACAGAGCCCCACAACTAAACACAGAGCGCCCAACTACCACAGAGCCTCCAACTACGAAAGAGTCCCCAACCACCACAGAGCCTCTAACCACCACAGAGCCTCCAACACCACAGAGCTTCCAACCTACCACAGAGCTTCCAACCACACACAGCCTCCAACCACCACACTGCCTCCAACCACCACACTGCCTCCAACCACACACTGCCTCGAAACACCACACAGTCCCCAACTCCACACAGCCTCCAACTTCCACACAGCCTTCAAACTACTACACAGCTTCCAACTACTCTTACTACCACTGAGATACAACTACAAACTCAGCCTTTCACCAGCACTAAACCTCCAAGTAGAACCAGTTCTCACTAGCACAGAGTCTCCAACTACTACACAGCTTCCATCTACCACAGAGCCTCCCCAAACACCACAGAGCCCCAAAAACCACAGAGCCCCCAACTACCACAGAGTCCCAACTACCACAGAGCCCCCAAACTACCACAGAGCCTCCAACTACCACAGATTCTCAACTACCACAGAGCCCCCAACTACACAGAGCCTCCAACCTATACAGCCCCCAACTACCACAGAGCCTCCACTACCACAGAGCCTCCAAACACAAGCAACTACCCCAGCCCAACACCACAGAGCCTCCAACTACACAGAGCCTCCAACTACCACAAACCTCCAACTACCAAAGAGCTCCAACTACCACAGAGCCCCCAACTACCATAGAGCCCAACTACCACAGAGCCTCCAACTACCACAGAGCCTCCATACCACAGAGCATGACAGAGCTCCAATACACAGACCCACTACCACAGAGCTTCCAACCACCACAAGCCTCCAACCACCACACAGCCTCCACAAGACCTCAACACACACTGCCTCCAACCAACAACAGTCCCCAACTCCCACACAGCCTCAACTTCCACACAGCCTCAAACTACTACACAGCTTCCAACTACTCTTACTACTCTGAGATACAACTACAACTCAGCCTTCACCCGCACTAAACTCCAAGTAGAACCCAGCTTCTCACTAGCACAGGTCTCAACTACTACACAGCTTCCATCTACCACAGAGCCTCCAACTACACAGAGCCCCAAAACCACAGAGCCCCAACTACCACAGAGTCCCCAACTACCACAGAGCCCCAACTACCACAGAGCCTCCAACTACACAGAGCTCCAACTACCACAGAGCCCCAACTACCACAGAGCCTCAACTACCACGAGACTCCAATTACCACAGAGCCACCCAATAACCACAGAGCCCTCAAACACCACAGAGCTCCCAAACCATAGAAGCCCCAACTACCACAGAGCTCCACTACCACAGAGCCTCCACTACCACAAAACTCCAATACACAGAGCCTCCAACCACAGAGCCTCCACTACAATGGCCCACTACCACAGAGCCTCCAACTACCACAGAGCCTCCAACTACCACAGAGCCTCCAACTACCAAGACTTCCAACCACCACAGAGCCTCAATCACCTAGAGCCTCAACCACACAAAGCCTCCAACTAACACAGAGCTCCAATACCTCAAGCCTGCAACCACCACACTGCTCCAACCACCACAGCCTCCAACTCCCACACAGCCTCAAAACTACTACACAGCTTCCAACTACTCTTACTACCGCTGAGACACAGCCTCCAACCACCACAGAGCCTCCAACCACCACAGTCACCTAACTACAGCAAAGACACACCCACTTACCAGAGAGCCTTCAACACACACAAAGCCTCCAACCACTACACAGCCTCCAACCACCACAGAGCCTCCAACTACCACAGAGCCTCCAACTGCCACAGAGCCGCCAACTACCACAGAGCCCCAACTACCACAGAGCCCCCAACCACCACAGAGTCCTCAACCACCACAGAGCCTCCAACCACCACACAGCCTCCAACCACCACAGAGCCTCCAACCACCACACAGCCTCCAACCACCACAGAGCCTCCAAGCACCACACAGCCTCCAACCACCACACTGCATCCAACCACCCCACTGCCTCCAACTTCCATACAGCCTCCAGCTTCCACACAGCCTCAAACTACTACACAACTTCCAACTACTCTTACTACCACTGAGACTACAACTACAATTCAGCCTTTCACCAGCACTAAACCTCCAAGTAGAACCCAGCTTCTCACTAGCACAGAGTCTACAATTACTACACAGCTTCCATCTACCACAAAGCCTCCAACTACCACAGAACCCCCAAAAACCACAGAGCCCCCAAAAACCACAGAGCCCCCAACTACCACAGAGCCCCAACTGCCACAGAGCCTCCAACCACCACAGAGCCTCCAACTACCACAGAGCCTCCAACTACCACAAAGCCCCAACTACAACAGAGCCCCCAACTACCACAGAGCCTCCAACTACCACAGAGCCTCCAACTACACAGGCTCCAACACAGAGCCCAACTACCTCAAGCCAAACTACCACAGAGCCCCCAACTACCACAGAGCCCCCAACTACCACAGAGCTTCCCACTACCACAAAACCTCCAACTACCACAGAGCCCCCAACTACCACAGAGCCCGCAACTACCACAGAGCCTCTAACCACCACAGAGCCTCCACCACCACAGAGCCTCCAACTACCACAGAGCCTCCATCTACCACAGAGCCCCCAAAAATCACAGAGCCCCCAACTACCACAGAGCCCCCAACTAACACAGAACCCCTAAATGCTACAGAGCCTCCCACTACCACAAAACCTCCAACTACCAAAGAGCCCCCAACTACCACAGAGCCCCCAACTACAACAGATCCCCGAACTACCATAGAGCCCCCAACTACAACAGAGCCCCCAACTACTACAGAGCCTCCAACTACTACAGAGCCTCCAACTACCACAGAGCCTCCAACTACCACACACCCTCCAACTACCACAGAGTCCCCAACCACCACAGAGCCTCCAACCACCACAGAGCCCCCAACTACAGCAAAGACACCAACTACCAGAGAGCCTTCAACCACCACAGAGCCTCAAACCACTACACAGCCTCCAACCACCACAGAGCCTCCAACTACCACAGAGCCTCCAACTACCACAAAGGCTCCAACCACCACACTGCCTCCAACCACCACACAGCCCAAACTTCCACACAGCCTCCAATTTCCACACAGCCTCAAACTACTACACAGCTTCCAACTACTCTTACTACCACTGAGACTACAACTACAACTCAGCCTTTCACCAGCACTAAACCTCCAAGTAGAACCCAGCTTCTCACTAGCACAGAGTCTACAATTACTACACAGCTTCCATCTACCACAAAGCCTCCAACTACCACAGAACCCCAAAAACCACAGAGCCCCCAAAAACCACAGAGCCCCCAACTACCACAGAGCCCCCAACTGCCACAGAGCCTGCAACCACCACAGAGCCTCCAACTACCACAGAGCCTCCAACTACCACAGAGCCTCCAACTACCACAAAGCCCCCAACTACAACAGAGCCCCCAACGACCACAGAGCCTCCAACTACCACAGAGCCTCCAACTACCACAGAGCCTCCAACTACCACAGAGCCCCAAACTACCTCAGAGCCCACAACTATCACAGAGCCCCCAACTACCACTGAGCCCCCAACTACCACAGAGCTTCCCACTACCACAAAACTCTCCATCTACCACAGAGCCTCCAATTACAACAGAGCCTCCAACTACCACAGAGCCTCCATATACCACAGAGCCCCCAAAAATCACAGAGCCCCCAACTACCACAGAGCCCCAACTAACACAGAACCCCTAAATGCTACAGAGCCTCCCACTACCACAAAACCTCCAACTACCAAAGAGCCCCCAACTACCACAGAGCCCCCAACTACAACAGATCCCCCAACTACCACAGAGCCCCCAACTACAACAGAGCCCCCAACTACTACAGAGCCTCCAACTACTACAGAGCCTCCAACTACCACAGAGCCTCCAACTACCACAGACCCTCCAACTACCACAGAGTCCCCAACCACCACAGAGCCTCCAACCACCACAGAGCCCCAACTACAGCAAAGAAAACCAACTACCAGAGAGCCTTCAACCACCACAGAGCCTCAAACCACTACACAGCCTCCAACCACCACAGAGCCTCCAACTACCACAGAGCCTCCAACTACCACAAAGGCTCCAACCACCACACTGCCTCCAACCACCACACAGCCCCAAACTTCCACACAGCCTCCAACTTCCACACAGCCTCAAACTACTACACAGCTTCCAACTACTCTTACTACCACTGAGACTACAACTAGAACTCAGCCTTCCACCAGCACTAAACCTCCAAGTAGAACCCAGCTTCTCACTAGCACAGAGTCTCCAACTACTACACAGCTTCCATCTACCACAGAGCCTCCAACTACCACAGAGCCTCCAACTACCACTGAGCCCCCAAATACCACAGAGCCCCCAACTACAACAGAGCCCAAACTACCACAAAGTCTCCAACTACCACAGAGCCTCCAACTACCACAGAGCCCCAACTACCACAGAGCCCCCAACTACCACAGAGCCCCAACTACCACAGAGCCTCCACACAAACTCACACACAAAACCTCCAACTACCACGAGCCTCCAACTACCACAGAGCCTCCAACTACCACAGAGCCCCCAAATACCACAGAGCCCCAACTACACAGAGCCTCCAAATACCACACAGCCTCAACTACTACAAGCTTCCACACTACTCGTACTACCACTGAGACTTACAACTAGAACTCAGCCTTCCACCAGCACTAAACCTCCAAGTAGAACCCAGCTTCTCACTAGCACAGAGTCTCCAACTACTACACAGCTTCCATCTACCACAGAGCCTCCAACTACCACAGAGCCTCCAACTACCACTGAGCCCCCAACTACCACAGAGCCCCCAACTAACCACAAAGTCTCCAACTACCACAGAGCCCTCAACTACCACAGAGCCTCACCACTACCACAAACACTCCAATCTACCACAGAGCCTCCAACTACCACAGAGCCTCCAACTACCACAAAGCACCAACAACCAGAGAGCCTCTAACTACCACAGAGCCTCCCACTACCACAAATTCTCCAACTACCACAGAGCCTCCAACTACCACAGAGCCCCATCTACCACAGAGCCCCCAACTACCACAGAGCCCCAACTACCACAGAGCCTCCAAATACCACAGAGCCCCCAACTACCACAGAGCCTCCAACTACCACAAAGTTCCCAACCACCACAGAGCCTCTAACCATCACAGATCCCCCAACTACAGCAAAGACACCCACTACCAGAGAGCCTTTAACCACCACAGAGCTCCAACCACTACACAGCCTCCAACCACCAGAGTGCCTCTAACTACCACAGAGCCCCCAACTACCACAAAGCCTCCAACTACCACAAAGCCTCCAACTACCACAGAGCTTTCACTACCACAGAGCCTCCAACTACCACAGAGCCCCAACTACCACAGAGCCCCAACTACCACAGAGCTAACACCCAACCCAACCACAGAGCCTCCAACCACCACAGAGCCTCCAACCACCACAGAGCATCCAACCACCACACTGCCTCCAACCACCACACTACCTCCAACCAACACTGCTCCACCACCACACAGCCCCCAACTCCCACACAGCCTCCAACTTCCACACAGCCTCCAACTTCCACACAGCCTCAACTTCACACAGCCTCAAACTAATACACAGCTTCCAACTACTCTTACTACCACTGAGACAACAACTACAACTCACCCTTCTACCAGCACTAAACCTCCAAGTAGAACCAACTTCTCACTAGCACAGAGTCTCCAACTACTTCACAGCTTCCATCTACCACAGAGCCTCCAACTACCACAGAGCCTCCAACTACCACAGAGCCCCCAACTACCACAGAGCCACCAACTACCACAGAGCCCCCAACTATAACAGATCCCCAACTACCACAGAGCCCTCAACTACCACAGAGCCTCCCACTACCACAAAACCAACATCTACCACAGAGCCTCCAACTACCACAGAGCCTCCAACTACCACAGAGCCCCCAACAACCAAAGAGCCCCAAGTACCACAGAGCCCCAACTACCACAGAGCTTCCCACTACCACAAAACCTCCAACTACCACAGAGCCCCAACTACCACAGAGCCCGCAACTACCACAGAGCCTCTAACCACCACAGAGCCTCCAACCACCACAGAGCCTCCAACCACCACAGAGCCTCCAACTACCACAGTAGCCCCAACAACCAAAGAGCCCCCAAATACCACAGAGCCCCCAACTACCACAGAGCCCCTAACTACACAGAGAGCCTCCCACTACCACAAAACCTCCAACTACCACAAAGCCTCCAACTACCACAGTGCCTCCAACTACCACAGAGCCCCCAACTACCACAGAGCTCCCAACTACCACAGAGCCCTCAACTACCACAGAGCCTCCAAATACCACAGAGCCTCCAAATACCACAGAGCCCCCAACTACCACAGAGCCTCCAACTATCACAAAGTCCCCAACCACCACAGAGCCTCTAACCATCACAGATCCCCCAACTACAGCAAAGACACCCACTACCAGAGAGCCTTCAACCACGACAGAGCCTCCAACCACTACACAGCCTCCAAACACCAGAGAGCCTCTAACTACCACAGAGCCCCAACTACCACAAAGCTTCCAACTACCACAAAGCCTCCAACTACCACAGAGCCTCCACCTACCACAGAGCCTCCAACTACCAGAGAGCCCCCAACTACCACAGAGCCCTCAACTACCACAGTGCCCCAACTACCACAGAGCCTCCAACCACCACAGAGCCTCCAACCACCACAGAGCCTCCAACCACCACAGATCATCCAACCACCACACAGCCTCCAACCACCACACTGCTTCCAACCACCACACTGCCTCCAACCACCACATTGCCTCCAACCACCGCACAGCCCCCAACTCCCACACAGCCTCCAACTTCCACACAGCCTCCAACTTCCACACAGCCTCAAACTAATACACAGCTTCCAACTACTCTTACTACCACTGAGACAACAACTACAACTCAGCCTTCTACCAGCACTAAACCTCCAAGTAGAACCCAGCTTCTCACTAGCACAGAGTCTCCAACTACTACACAGCTTCCATCTACCATAGAGCCTCCAACTACCACAGAGCCTCCAACTACCACAGAGCCCCCAACTACCACAGAGCCACCAACTACCACAGAGCCCCCAACTACCACAGAGCCTCCCACTACCACAGAGCCCCCAACTATAACAGAGCCCCCAACTACCACAGAGCCCTCACTTACCACAGAGCCCCCAACTACCACAGAGCCTCCCACTACCAACATACCTCCAACTACCACAGAGCCCCCAACTACCACAGAGCCCCCAACTACCACAGAGCCTCCAACCACCACAGAGCCTCCAACCACCACAGAGCCTCCAACTACCACAGAGCCTCCAACTACCACAGAGCCCCCAACATCCAAAGAGCTCCTAACTACCACAGAGCCCCCAACTACCACAGAGCCCCTAACTACCACAGAGCCTCCCACTACCACAAAACCTCCAACTGCCACAGAGCCTCCAACTACCACAGAGCTCCCAACTACCACAGAGCCCCCAACTACACAGAGCCTCCAAATACCACAGAGCCTCCAAATACCACAGAGCCCCCAACTACCACAGAGCCTCTAACTACCACAAAGTCCCCAACCACCACAGAGCCTCTAACCATCACAGATCCCCCAACTACAGCAAAGACACCCACTACCAGAGAGCCTTCAACCACCACAGAGCCTCCAACCACTACACAGCCTCCAACCACCAGAGAGCCTCTAACTACCACAGAGCCCCCAACTACCACAAAGCTTCCAACTACCACAAAGCCTCCAACTACCACAGAGCCTCCACCTACCACAGAGCCTCCAACTACCACAGAGCACCCAACTACCACAGAGCCCTCAACTACCACAGAGCCCCCAACTACCACAGAGCCTCCAACCACCACAGAGCCTCCAACCACCACAGAGCCTCCAACCACCTCAGAGCATCCAACCACCACAGAGCATCCAACCACCACACAGCCTCCAACCACCACACTGCTTCCAACCACCACACTGCCTCCAACCACCACACTGCCTCCAACCACCACATTGCCTCCAACCACCACACAGCCCCAACTCCCACACAGCCTCCAACTTCCACACAGCCTCAAACTACTACACAGCTTCCAACTATCTTTACTACCACTGAGACAACAACTACAATTCAGCATTCTACCAGCACTAAACCTCCAAGTAGAACCCAGCTTCTTACTAGCACAGAGTCTCCAACTACTACACAGTTTCCATCTACCACAGAGCCTCCAACTACCACAGAGCCTCCAACTACCACAGAGCCCCCAAAAACCACAGAGCCCCCAACTGCTACAGAGCCCCCAACTACCACAGAGGCCCCAACTACCACAGAGCCTTCAACTTCCACAGAGCCCCTAACTACAACAGAGCCCCCAACTACCACAAAGCCTCCAACTACAACAGAGCCCCAACTACCACAAAGCCTCCAACTACCACAGAGCCTCCAACTACCACAGAGCCTCCAACTGCTACAGAGCCCCCAACTACCACAGAGCCCCCAACTACCACAGAGCCTCCAACTTCCACACAGCCTCAAACTACTACACAGCTTCCAACTACTTTTACTAACACTGAGACTACAACTAGAACTCAGCCTTCCACCAGCAATAAACCTCCAAGTAGAACCCAGCTTCTCACTAGCACAGAGTCTCCAACTACTACACAGCTTCCATCTACCACAGAGCCTCCAACTACCACAGAGCCCCCAACTACCACTGAGCCCCCAACTACCACAGAGCCCCCAACTACAACAGAGCCCCAACTACCACAAAGTCTCCAACTACCACAGAGCCCTCAACTACCACAAAGCCTCCAACTACAATAGAGCCTCCAACTACCACAGAGCCTCCAACTACCACAGAGCCCCCAACTACCACAGAGCCTCCAACTACCACAGAGTCCCCAACCACCACAGAGCCTCCAACTACCACAGAGCCCCCAACTACCACAGAACCTCCCACTACCACAAAACCTCCAACCACTACACAGCCTCCAACCACCACAGAGGCTCCAACTACCACAGAGGCTCCAACTACCACAAAGCCTCCAACTACCACAAAGCCTCCAACTATCACAGAGCCTCCAACTACCACAGAGCCTCCAACTACCACAGAACCCGCAACTACCACAGAGCCCCCAACTACCACAGAGCCCCCAACTACCACAGAGCCTCCAAGCACCACAGAGCCTCCAACCACCACAGAGCCTCAAACCACCACAGAGCCTCCAGCCACCACAGAGCCTCCAACTACCACAGAGCCTCCAACCACCACACAGCCTCCAACCACCACACTGCCTCTAACCACCACACAGTATCCAACCACCACATCACCACACAGTCTCCAACCACCACACAGTCTCCAACCACAACACAGCCTCCTACTACCACAGAGCCCCCAACTACCATAGAGCCCCCAACTACCACAGAGCCCCCAACTACCACAGGGCCCTCAACAACCACAGAGCCTCCAACTACCACAGAGCCTCTAACCACCACACTGCCTCCAACCACACACTACTCCAACCACACACTACCTCCAACCACCACACTACCTCCAACCACCACACAGTCCCCAACTCCCACACAGCTTCCAACTTCCACACAGCCTCAAACTACTACACAGCTTCCAACTACTCTTACTACCACTGAGACTACAACAACAACTCAGCCTTCCACCAGCACTAAACCTCCAAGTAGAACCCAGCTTCTCACTAGCACAGAGTCTCCAACTACTAC
This sequence comes from Allobates femoralis, assembly GCA_033576535.1. Taxonomy (NCBI): domain Eukaryota; kingdom Metazoa; phylum Chordata; class Amphibia; order Anura; family Aromobatidae; genus Allobates; species Allobates femoralis. The sequence goes on from JARQOC010000007.1 coordinate 151,103,607, forward strand.
ACAGCATCCATCTACCACAGAGCCTCCAACTACCACAGAGCCTCCAACTACCACAGAGCCCCAACAACCACAGAACCCCCAACAACCACAGAGCCCCCAACAACCACAGAGCCCCCAACTAACACAGAGCCCCCAACTACCACAGAGCCTGCCACTACCACAAAACCTCCATCTACCACAGAGCCTCCAACTACCACAGAGTCTCCAACTACCACAAAGCCTCCAACTACCAAAGAACCCCCAACTACCACACAAACCTTCAACTACCACAGAGCCTCCAAGTACCACAGAGCCTCCAACTGCCACAGAGCCTCCAACTACCACAGAGCCTCCAACCACCACACAGCCTCCAACACCACACTGCCTCCAACTACCACAGAGCCTCCAACTACCACAGAGCCTCCAACTACCACAGAGCCCCAACTACCACAGGGCCCCCAACTACCACAGAGCCTCCATCTACCACAGAGCCCCAACTACAGCACAGACACCCACTACCACAAAGCCTCCAACTAACAATGAGCATAAAAGTACCACACAGCCTCCCACTAGCACAGAGCCTCAAACTACTACACAGCTTTTACATACTACTGGGCCTCCACAACCACTGAGACTACAATTACATCTCAGCTTCCCACCACTACGACCCAGCTTTCCACTACGACCAGCTTTCCACTACTACAAAGCCTTCGACTACCACAGAGCATCCAAGTACCACACAGCTTCCCACCACTACAAAGACTCCATCTATCATAAAGCCTACAACTACAACACGGCCTCCCACCAGCACTGAATCTCCAACTACAACCCAGGTTCCCACTACCACAGAGCGACCAACCACAATAGAGCCTCCAACCACCACAGAGCCTCCAACCACCACGCAGCCTCCAACCACCACACAGCCTCCAACCACTACACAGCCTCCAACTACTACACAGCCTCCAACCCCCACACAGCCTCCAACCCCCACACAGCCTCCAACCACCACACAGCCTCCAACCACCACACAGCCTATAACCACCACACAGCCCCCAACTCTCACACAGCCTCAAACTACTACACAGCTTCCAACTACTCTTACTACCACTGAGACTACATCTACAACTCAGCCTTCCACCAGCACTAAACCTCCAAGTAGAACCCAGCTTCTCACTAGCACAGAGTCTCCAACTACTACAGAGCTTCCATCTACCACAGGCACTACAACTATCACAGAGCCTCCAACTACAATACAGCTTCCAACCACCACACAGCCTCCCAGTACCACAGAGACCCCAACTACCACACAGTCGCCAATGACCACACAGCCTCCAAAAACCACAGAACCTCCAACAAAAATGCAGCCTACTACAAGCACAGAGCCTCATACTACAAAACAGCCTCCCACTAACCACGCAGCTTTCCACTGCCACAGAGCCTCAAATTACTACACAGCTTTCAACTATCATAGGGCTTCCCACTACCACTGAGACTACAATTACAACTTTGCTTCCCACCAGCACTGAGCTTTCAACTATGTCCCAGCTTTCTAGTACTACAGAGACTCCAACTACCACACAGCCCCAAACTACAGAACAGCCACCCACTACCACAAAGCCTCCAACGAACACAGAGCATCCAAGTACCACACAGGTTCCCAATACCAAAGAGACTCAAACTACCGCACAGACTCCAACTACAACACAGCCACCCACTACCATACAGCCTCTAACTACTTCACAGCATTCAAGTACCACTCAGCTTCTCACCACAACACAGCCTCCCACCAGCACTGAGCCACCAACTACAACCCACCTTCCCACTACTACAAAGTCTCCCACTACCACACAGACTCCAAGTACAGCACAGCCTCCAACTACCATAAAGCCTCCAACTACTACACAGCCCCCAACTACCACACAGTCTCAAACTACAGCACAGCCACCCACTACCACAAAGCCTCCAATGACCACAGAGCATACAAGTACCACACAGCTTCCCACTACCACAGGGCCTCCTACTACCACTGAGACTACAACTATAACTCAGCCTCCCACCAGTACAGAGCCTCCAAGTAAAACTCAGCTTCTCACTACCACTGAGTCTCCACCTACTACACAGCTTCCAACTACCACAGGGCCTCTCACTACCACATGGCTTCTCACTACCACAGAGCCTCCAACTACCACAGAGCCTCCAACTACAGCACAGACACCCACTACCACAAAGCCTCCAACAACCACAGAGCATACAAGTACCACACAGCCACCCACTACCACAGAGCCTCAAACTACTACACGGATTTCAAATACCACAGGGCCTCCCACTACCACTGAGACTACAATTACAATCCAGCTTCTCACCACTACGAGCCAGATTTCCACTAATACAAAGCCTCCGACTACCACAGAGCATCCAAGTACCACACAGCTTCCCACCACTACACAGATTCCATCTACCACAAAGCCTACAACTACAACACAGCCTCCCACCAACACGGAACCTCCAACTACAACCCAGGTTTTCACTACCACAGAGTCTCCACTACCACACAGACTCCAACTACAACACAGCCTCCAACTACAATACAGCCTTCAACCATCACAAAGCCTCCCAGTACCACAGAGTCCCCAACTACCACACAGTCCCCCATCACCACACAGCCTTCAACTACCACACAGCCTTCAACTACCAGACAGCCTCCAACTACCAGACAGCCTCCAACTACCACACAGCCTCCCACTATCACAGAGCATACAAGTACCACACAGCTTTCCACTACCACAGGTCCTCCTACTACCACTGAGACTACAACTATAACTCAGTCTCCCACCAGCACTGAACCTCCAACTACAACCCGGGTTCCCACTACCACAGAGTCTACCACTACAACACAGCTTTCTACTACCTCAGAGCCTCCAACTACAATACAGCCCTCAACCACCACACAGCCACCCAGTATCACAGAGCCCCCAACTACCACACAGTCCCCCATCACCACACAGCCTCCAACTTCCACAGAACCTGCAACGAAAATGCAGCCTACTACAAGCACAGAGCCTCATACTACAACACAGCCTCCCACTACCACGCAGCTTTCCACTGCCACAGAGACTCAAACTACTACACAGCTTTCAACTACCGCAGGACTCCCACTACCACTGAGACTACAATTACAACTCTGCTTCCCACCAGCACTGAGCTTCCAACTACCACACAGCCTGCAACTACCACACAGCCTCCAACCAGCACAGAGCATACAAGTACTACAGAGCTTCCCACTACCACAGGGCCCCTTACTGCCACACAGACTCCAAATACAGCACAACCCCCAACAACAACACAGGCTCCAACAACAACACAGCCTCCAACTTCCACAGAGCCTTCTGCGACCACAGACACTACCACTGCAACACAGTCTCCCACCAGCACTGAGCCTTCAACTACAACCCACCTTCCCACTACTACAGAGTCTCCCACTACCACACAGACTCCAACTACAACACAACCACCCACGACCACACAGCCTTCAACTACCACAGAGCATCCAAGTATCACACAGCTTCCCACTACTACACAGACTCCATCTACCACAGAACCTACAACTACAACAGAGCCTCCCACCAGTACTGAGCCTCCAAATACAATCCACCTTCCCACTACTACAGAGTCTCCCACTACCACACAGACTCCATCTACCACTGAACTCACAACTACAACACAGCCTCACACTACCACTGAGCCTCCAACTGCCACAAATCATCCTAGTACCACACACCTTCTCGCTTCTACACATACTCCAACTACCACACAGCCTCCCATAACCACACAGCCACCAACTACCACACATATTCCAACTACCACAGAGCCTCCAACTACAGCACAGCCACTCACTAGCACAAAGGTTCCAATTACCACACAGCTTCCAACTACTCTTACTACCACTGAGACTACAACTACAACTCAGCCATCCACCAGCACAGAGCCTCCAAGTAGAACCCAGCTTCTCACTGCCACAGAGTCTCCACCTACTACACAGCTTCCATCTACCACAGAGACTACAACTATCACAGAGCATCCAAGTACCACACAGCTTCCCACTACTACACAGATTCCATCTACCACAGAGCCTCCAACTACAACACAGCCTCCCACCAGTACTGAACCTCCAACTACAACCCAGGTTCCCACTACCACAGAGTCTCCCACTACAACACAGCCTCCCAGTACCACACAGCCTCCCAGTACCACACAGCTTCCAACAACCACAGGGCCTCCCACTACCACTAAGACTACAATTACCAGTCAGCTTTCCACCAACACTGAGCCCCCAACTACCTCACAGCCTCGAACTACCACACAGCTTCCAACTACCACACAGCCTTCTGTGACCACACAGACTACCACTACAACACAGCTTCCCACCAGCACTGAGCCTCCAACTACAACCTACCTTCCCACTACCACAGAGCCTAACACTACCACACAGCCTCCCACCACGACACAGCCTCCAACGACCACAGAGCATACAAGTACCACACAGCTTCCCACTACCAGAGGGCCTCCTACTACCACTGAGACTACAACTATAACTCCCTTTTCACCAGCACTGAACTTCCAACTACAATCCAGGTTCCCACTATCACACATACTCCAACTACAACACAGCCTCCCACTACCACAGAGCCTCCAACTACAATACAGCCTTCAACCACCACACAGCCTCCCAGTATCACAGAGCCCCCAACTACCATACAGTCCCCCATTACCACACAGCCTCCAACTTCCACAGAGACTAGAACTACAACACAGCCTCCTACCAGCACTAAGCCTACAACTGCAACCCAGCTTCCCACTGCTACAGAGTCTCCAGCTACCACACAGCCTCCCACTACCATGGACCCTCCATCTACCATACAGCCTTCCCCCAGCACTAAGCTCTCCACTACCACAGAAACGTTTACTAGCACTAAGCCTACAGCAACTACTCAAACCACGACAACTCCATCTCCTGATAGCGTCTGTCCTTTAAGAATCAGGATTGTGAACAGACATTTCAAGATGAGCCTCCAGGACAAATCGTCTCCAGATTATAAAGCACAGTCCAAGGAAATCAGAGACAAAGTAAGTAATAATTAATTCATCTCCACATTCATATATATGTTATTAAGGTGCAGTCTGCTCAAGTTTATAGGATGATGATTATGTCTTATCTTGAATACCATATAGCAGCAATAAACAAGGCACTCCCAAATTGAATGAATTTTGCGATTTTTAAAAAAAATTTCCAGGGCAAAAAACGTTTTGGTGTAAAACACCTTCGTCAAAACTGAAATGATACAAAATAACAGAGAATACAATAACATCAAAATAAGATAAATGTAATGCATATCATGTACAGTAACAAAAGTTTGTTTACAGATAATAGGTGGTACTAAAACGTGTGCCATCATGAAATTACTGATAGGCAGGACTGGGTTTGAGGATCAGGGTGGTAGGGAAGGACTATTAGGGAATGGAGACCCAGCACCTGTAGGAGATAATCAGAGCTGACACTAGAAAACACATACAACCAGTGGGACTTCCCATATAGTGATTTACATTCCAAAGAAACAGAGAGGTCTCTACATTGGGAAATGAGCAGTGTACGTGCATAATGATCTCCGGGCCACTACACACATTCCTGGGCCTTCTCTGGCTAGTGGAGGCTCTGTAATTAGAATCTTCTGGGAAGTTTACACCTCAAGCTGTAAACACATTGCTGCAAGATTGAACCTTCATAGCATATGATGAAGGTTGACAACACATACATACACATAGGATACCTTCTATTCATCACCAGCCATCTGCAAATTATCACAGGCATTGCCACGGCTCACCACAGGGAAGAGGCGATAGTGTGAGCCAGGACCTGTCGTGATGTCATCCTCATGTGATAAGTCATGTGACTGGCCCCCTCTACTTCAGCGGCTGTGTCGGTGATTGACAGCAGAAGGGGCATAGGCAAGAGGTGAGGGGGCAGGTCCCAGGGATTGAGCGGGGCCTGGGCACCAGGTTAAAAGCGTGTTTGATGCACGACAGTGATTCGAGTGATTGAGTGTTTTTGGGTGTGTGTGGTGCGAGTGTGGTGCGTGTGGCGAGTGTGCCTGCCTATATTGATGTGAGTGTGCTGCGAGTGTGAGGTGTGCGTGCGTGTGTGCTGTGTGTGATTGTGATGCTGTCCATGGTCCTGAAGGACTGTGGACAGCATTTGCGGTGAGTGAAAACTCTCCGGCTGTCAAAGCCGGCAACTTTGAATTTACCACTTTGCCAGGACATTAATCAATAATGTTCCAGCGCTGTCACAGCAGTGAAACATTATTATTTAATAAACTCAGTTAGAATTCAAAATAATAAAGTGCTGTGTGTTATTAATCATTTTAACCCCCTCTGCAGGCTCTGCGCTACATGTTTGCACAGAGCCTGCAGATGCGGCTATTACAAGCCGGTGTGTGAAGGGTTAAATTGCTGTGGGTGTGCTGCCATCATGTATACACAGAATATATAGACTCTGTGTATACATGGTGACAACACACCTTTGCAGTGCAGGAGTTAATTACTTAATTATACTGGTCCTGCCAATTGTCGGGCGATTTTACATTATTATGAAGCCGCTGTCCTCCACTGAGCTGCCCGGGGTCCTGAAACTCCAGCGTGATATTACTGTAATATCAGGCTGGAGCTTCAGCACTAGGGACAGCGGCTGTCATGGTACGCTTTTTGTGTACACAATTTGCGTTACTACGCAAAAAGCGTAGCATGACAGCCACTGTCCTTAGTGCTGAAGTGTGGACACTCCATGGAGACATGTTGCCAACATATAAAAAATACATTAACCCTTGATTCACGGGGTTAATAGCCGCATATGTAGCATCTGTGCTGATATACCACACAGATGCTGCATATGCAGTTTAACCCCGAAGATTAGAAAGAGGTGCCCAGCAGCTGGGTGTTTAATAATCATCTTGGACCGCTGACACAGCGGTGCAAGATGATTGATTACTGTACCGGGATACCGGTTTGATTAGATTTTAACAGCACACTGGTGCGACTATCGCACCGTGTGCTGTATGGGTGTGAGTTTGACTCACACCCATATACGTTTAATGGGCACTCGCGCAAGGAAATCGCATGCAATCACAGCATGCTGCAATTGCACACGCATTTCCATTGCATTGCGAGTGTAATGCGAGAGAATCGCATTGATGTGACCTGTATCATTTATCATTATTCCATTTGTACACACCAACAAGACCAAGTTCTCCATGATTTCACTGCAGCCAGTAAGTTACCTGTGGATAAGCTAGAAATGTAGCCTTGTGTAAAGTGGCCATTAAAGATACAGGTCCGAGTGCAATGCGATTTTTTTCTCGCATTATACTTGCGCGAGTCTTGCGCCAGTGTGCCTTCAGCCTTACGGTAACTCAGGCCCCTGCACCTGCAGACTATACCACAAATGTCTGGGCTTTTCACAGTTAACCCTCACTGCACCAGACCAGCACTCATGGATGAAAGCAGGTTAGATTAAGGTGAATGAAGCTAAAATGAACGAAGCCTGAGGGCTGGGTGTGATAACGGTGTGTGAACAGTTTTGGCTACTTTACACGTCCCAACATCGTTCCGATATTGGATACAACGCACGGAAGCGTGCAGACATCCCAGATCGCATAGGAGCTGTCACACAGGGCGATATCGGCAGACAACACAACTGCGATGTATACGCCCCCTTTGTACGTGCGACCCAGGAACAACCATTTAACATGGGAGAGAATAGGGGAAGTTGGTCTCCAAGTCGGGGTTGGGTTTTCACACCGCACGATCCACCCAGATTGGCCATCCAATATTGGGCGGTTGGAGAGCAGGCTCATTTTTCCCCCGATATCGGTTTGACATCGTTGGTGCGTCGAATTGGACATTCAAACGACACAACGCATCAACGATATCGGGGCCAACGCACGAACCACGTGACTTTTTATCGGAGTTGGACGCCGATATCGGGACGTGTAAAGTGGCCATTACCAAGAATGCTATTGTCAATACAGATGGAAGCAGACAAAATCTGACATGCACTGCAAAGTAAGTGGTGGTCAGTCACTAGACCATTCCAAGGGAAAAAACAAACAGGCGCCAGCACTGCCAGAAAACATAGTACAATAAAAATTGTTTAAATACACATATTGCTTCCAAACTGTAAGAAATTGAGACATTTCTTTCATGGTATTTTACTACATGATTACCTTGATATTGATTATGTATGTATCTCCCTAACCTGAGTGACTGTATATTTTAGATAAGATGTAATTGTAATAATTATGTGAATGACAATTTTGTTATGTGGCCAATGTAAGAGTGTTCACTCTGCAATCAATTCTCCACTGAATTTTGTGGGATCAAGTATTTGGCTTATTAAAGGGATCCTGTCACCTCCAGAATGCCGCCTAAGCTACCAAAACATGTCCCTGCAGCATCCTGTCACTATTCTCACACTTCTTTTGTGTCCTAAAAGCATCCTGTGAAAGTGCATAAAAACGTTTTAATACTCACTCATTAGTGATTATGATTAGCAGGGGCTATATTCTTTAGCCCTTAGGGCGTGTTGTTTTGCAGGCTCCAGGATCCAGCCTCTATCTGTCTGTTTGCTCTTCTTGTGCAGTCATTGCCCTCCCCCCCCTCTCTGTCACTCACAGAATGCAAATCATTAGTCCTGCCTTCAGCTCCACATCACAGCAGAAGCTGCACAGAGAGGGTGGATCCTGGAGCCTGCAAAACAACACGCACTAAGGGCTAAAGAATATGGCCCCTGCTAATTATAACCCCTAATGAGTAAGTATTAAAAATGTTTTTATGCGCTTTCACAGGATGCTTTTAGGAGACCAAAGGAGTGTGAGATTAGTGATAGGATTGTGCAGGGACATGTTTTGGTAGCTTAGGAGGCGTTCTGGAGGTGACAGGATCCCTTTAACTCTGTACTTTTGTGCAATCCATTTATACTTGCCATTTTTGTATTTTGTTATATTACAATCAGAGGTGTATTTTTGTACAAGACAAACCTTTGTAAAAAAAAATGTCCCTGCTGTCCTGCACTCATTGTGACTTTGTTCACCCTGCACTGCCTCCCCTCCAAGGGCTATTTATGGTGTATGTTAATGAATAAAGCACCTTAATTTGCACATTTGAAGCTTTGACTCCTTCTTTATATGTATTCAGTTATCCCTGAGTAGTTTCCCAAGACTGGCCCCACATCGTGGTATTTCTGGTTCTCTATATATATGGAATTAACTGTTTTAATGTTTTATCTGTGTGTTTACTAATGTGTATGGCAACCAAGCACAAACATCAGTGCAGATTGTGGGGGTGGAGTGTAGGTGCAACAGCCTATCACAGACGCTGTCACAGAAAGTGAGCGTTTGTGATTGGCTATTGCCAGTCAGTGCAGTGAATATGCATGAAGCCCCAGAAGCATGCAGCAGGAGACTGGTATCTATCTATCTATCTATCTATCTATCTATCTATCTATCTATCTATCTATCTATCTGTCTGTCTTTTTACAGCATGGGAAAGACCATGACTAAAACCATGTTCGTGTGATTTTTATCTCTGGCGAGATACGCAGCATGCTTCAAATTTTTCCTCAACAAGTTTCTCGCTGAGGAAAATCTCACAGATGGAGATTGCACTACAGTTTAACCTTGTTGTAAGTGCAACCCGAAGTTTTATCAGATTGCATTCGCCGAGGTTAAACGTAGATGTGAGCGCTTCCTAATTTGAATTATAATGGGGATATGAGCAGAGTACATTTTCAGCAATATTTGTTCTGTTTCCTCCATCACCTGCCTTCTCAGTAATATCTATAGAGTATAACCTGCATCAGATCACACTGGATGCTATAACACAGGATGATGGGGGTGATCCCTCAATCACATTACTGGAGATCTCACTTTGTTTCCCTCTGATCTTATTCTACAGATGCTGCCATTTTTAAGGAATCTTTTCTGGTTAATTGTGGATATAATCGACATAACATTTACGTAAGTACTTAATATATATGTGTTCTGTTCTCACTAAATGGGCCGAGGGCTCATGAATTTAATCAGACAGCTAAACCTTTATACTGAGTCTAATGAGAAGACTGGGGTGAAGTCTGTGCTTTTATTGAACATTGCAGTATAATTTGAGTGGTAAAACTGGAAACAATCAGAATACAGGCAATCAGTGCATGGTACAGCAGAATACATATCATACATGTTATACAATATGCACAAATTAGTAACTGACCTAAAGTATGACTGGCTGAGCTAGGCTAACATTAGAGCGGAAAACAGCGACAGAAAGCATGAGTACATAAACCAGCAATGCAATCGCGTTGGAACAGTAGTAGAGATGTCTCCTCTTGGAAGGGATGGAAGGGTGAAGGGAATGGAGGCTGAGCTACCAGAATGCATTGCGAGGGGGAGGAGAATCAGATATGGAAAATAAAAATAGAACTGCAAAGATGGCATTGGCCACTAGAGGGAGCCAAAGCATTACAAATGAAAGGAAGGTCTCCTACCTCACTGGAAATGCACAATTAAGGCTGCTTTCACATCAGCGTTTTTTCCAAATTGCGGCAGATGCTGCAGATTTACCGCATCTGACGCCTAACGGTTGCACTTGTGGCACACTGCTGACACCGCGGTCAGCAGCGTTTTTTTGTGCGGCCGCAGCTGCCGCAAGCCGCATAGACAATGCATGGGGCTTGCCACAAGTGTGCCGCAAGTGCGACCGTTAGGCGACAGATGTGGTAAATCTGCCAGATCTGCTGCATTTTGAAATAAACGCTGATGTGAAAGGGGCCTAAGACTTCTACATTTTACGAGTGAATGTCCATACGGTATGGTTATTACAGTGCTCAGTAAATAATACAGATTAAATGCCAGGGGGCAGAACAATATGAGTGTGAGGGACACAGTGATAATGACCTGGGAGGAACAAAGAAGAAGGATGGGAGTAGCACTAAAAGGATCAACCAATCCCACGCTGGGGAACAACAAAGAAGAAGGATGGGAGTAGCACTACAAGGATCAACCAATCCCACGCTGGGGAACACTAAAAGGATCAACCAATCCCACGCTGGGGAACAATCTCTTATTATTAAATGACCTGGGAGGAAAATCATCATTCAGGGACATCATCACTATGTGCCGACTGTGCGTTCCTGTTGCTTTTTTTTTGGCTGTGTTTTCTGCACCAAAAGCGCAGCACCCAGTTTCGTAATGTAAGTCAATGTGATTTTCCAAAAGCTGTGCCTACGTGTGTTTTTGGGTGCTACTTTAAATCGCCTGCATTTTTTTTTATGTCTCTGCAATTAGCTTGTGCTTTATTGAGCTGCATTTTCCCATTGACAGCCATTCTAATGAGCTGGAAAACACAGTACTAACAAAAATGCAGCAAAACGCACCAGAAACTTGTGCATTTTTGAAACAGCTGCATTTTTGTGGCTGAAAAAAGCAGCACAAAAAATCACACACAGTTGTCCTACTGTGCGTTTTTTATACATTTCTGCACTTAGAACGCAGCACCAACAGTTTTGTAATAAATGTCTGTGTTTTTACAAAAGCTGTGCTCACATGTGTGTTTTTGGTGCAGAAATCACCTGCGTTTTTTTTTATATGGCTGTAATTAAGTTGCCCGTTTTTGGGCTGTGTTTTCCCCATAAACTTCATTCGAACCTGAAAAAAAAAAAATTACAAAGGCAATTTCTTCAGCATAACTACTGCAATACTCACCCTCCCCAGTGATCTCTGGTGCGTCTTGCTCTGTGCACACCTGCTGAAGAACCTGCAGAAATTGTCCTATCAGAGCTAAAGCCAGCGCACCATGTGGCATCTCCTATACGGAGGAAGAAGCACCTGGGATCACCGGGGAAGGGTGAAAAATTGTCTGTCTGTCTGTCATTGTGTATGTGTCTGTGTTTGTGTGTCCCCTTAATTGTGCTGCTTTTTTGTATGTGCACAAATGCAGCACAAACACAATAGGTTTGTGCTGCATTTGTGCACATACAAACGCCGAACAAAATAGAATCACGGTGGGCACATAGCCTTAGCCACATTAGGATATTTCTCCTCATAGTCTGATACTACATCAGGGGACTGCTGATACCTTTTAGATTTTTGTCACCCACATGTTGAGGCAGAAACTGAAATAGCTTCTCTTATTGAACCCTCAATTCTCATGTCAAAACTTCACAATGCAAAGTTGATATAAATCATACACTTTACCAGTATTTGGTGCCGCAACTAATGAGAAAATATCTGGAAAAATACAAAATACAAGGAATTAAATGAAAGCACATATCTGATAACAGTAAACGGGTAGCTAGGAAGCAAACTGCAGTGTAAAGAGTTACTCTACATGCCCGATTCTGCTCTCTTATGCAATATACTGGATTATTCGTGACTTCTAACCTGACTTTTTGGATCTTTCCTGCAGGAGAGGTTCTGTAATTGCCAACATGACTGCAGTTTTTCCAAACTCTTCAGTGACTCCTACTCCCAGACAGATGGTTGATACAGTGAGTTCAGGACTGAAAACCAACACAACAAATGACACTGTAGACGGTTTACAGTTTGATCCTCGGAGCATAGAGTCTGAAGGTAAGTCTACACTGGGGTTATTCTGGACTACATAACAGTCAAACCCAGGGGCGTAGCTAGGGGAGTGCAGCCGTACCTTTTGCTCCGGGCGCAACTCAGCGGGGGGCGCCAGCGGCACCCCCCACCCCCGCTCCTCAACCAGGGTTGCAACAGAGGTGGCGGGGCTGAAACCTGATAGCACCCCAACTCCCCCCGGGTCCTCAACCAACCTTGGGGGGGGGGGCGCCATCAAACCTAGTTACACTGCTGGTCACACCAACCTCCATAAGCAAAAATATTCTTCACCAGAAGACTGAAATTATTTAAAAGCAAATTAATGATCGCAAGGAAAAAAAACATTCTTTATCATAAAAACATATACCGTATATACTCGTGTATAAGCCGACCCGTGTATAAGCCGAGGGGGTGACTTTTCAGCCCAATTTTTGGGCTGAAAAACTCGGCTTATACACGAGTATATACGGTATTCTCTTTTATTGATAACAGTTCAGATATGACCCCTAAGTAGTTGTGACTTCTCCCTGCTCAATAAAATTAGATCCTTCCCTCCTCTGTCTATGACTGACTCTGGGGTTTGGTCAGGGAACGTTTTGGGTTAGATCAAGATGTGATCTTCATACAGTTTAGGAGATGTACAGGGGAGCTCACAGATATCTCTCTCAACCATAATACATGTTTATGTATTTGCATATGTGTTTTATTTCAAATAAAGACTGAGCCGTGTTCCCCAACAAAAACATATGGGTGACCTCTCTTGAAAAATGAAACTTTTTGTTGAAATAATGTGATAAAGTAGTAAGTTGTCTCATTCAATTGATCCCATACCCCCCTATCCCTCACACCAGGTTCCCATCTGGATTAGATAGGTGCTTTATCATGGGGATATCTATCATGTATAAAGTCATTTATAAAGGATTTACCGAAACGCGTCTGATGAGGCATGCTGCCCGCTAAGATGCTTTTATTTTTATTGTTGTAATCCTTACAAAATAAAGTAAGTTCATTCATTGGAGCAGGTGCCAGCTTTCTTCATTCATGCTTCTCTGAACAGTTATGCCTGAGGGATGACACGAATATTAAAATTGTGCCCGTGCTTTCCACAGCAGTAGATGCCTGTTATACACAGCTGAGCTCCTGCTGCATGTGCTTTTATATCAAAAGTGACAGCAGCTTGTAACAAGGTTGACAGAGGAAGACCTCTCCTATAGTCAGTCCATCGGCACTGCACAGCACGACTGTAGGGGGCCAATGGCTGCTATGCCTGTGAGTCTGTCATACAGCCTATCAAGTTCAATTGGTAACTGGATCCAATAGATTACCTGTCTGCCAAACACTGAAAGGTTAGATCATGAGCTGTACTATATCATTTGTACAGTGAATTATTAATCTGATCAAAGGGTTGCATGTTTAAGCACGGGGCATTGGACAGTGACCTAGGTCCTCCGGCAGATGGCAATGAGGGTGCACAAATGCCATGGGGCACTGAACCTTAATATCTTCTTCTGGCCACCCTACATTCTTCCCTTCTGGTAATTTGTCAGTCCTTGGGCAAAGAGACTACCTCTCGGTTCTCTGAGGCTCTGTTCTATGAAGCTATTTCTTCCAGATCTTCTGCTCTCCACCCTCTTACATTCACATGATTCAATCACATCTACATGTGGACATTGATGTGGATGGTGATTGTCATCCAACCAAAATATCAATATGGAGTTTTGTTATAGTTCCAGCAATCAGAAGATAAGATTCGTGGAGCTTTATAGTGATTTCTACAAACAACAAAAGGTGCAGAACAGTTTGTAAATGTCAATTTTTCTATTTACGCAGATGAAATAATACCCACTCAGGAACCAATTACAGAAAATACAACTCCATTATCAACCACAACTCCAGCCTCAACCACCACACAGCCTCCTACCAGCACTGAGCCTCCCACTACCACAGAGAATCCCACCAGCACTAAGCCTCCAATTACCACACAGCCTCCCACTACCACAGAGCCTTCAACTACCACACAGCCTGCCAGTACCCTAAAGCATCCAACTACCACAGAACCTGCAACACAGCCTCCCATTAGCACAAAGCCCCCTACTACTACACAACATCCTGCTACTACACAACCTCTAACTAGCACAGAGCCTCCAACTACAACACAGCCACCCATTAGCACAAAGCCCCCTACTACTACACAACATCCTGCTACTACACAACCTCTAACTAGCACAGAGCCTCCAACTACAACACAGCCACCAACTACCATTGAACCTCCAACTTCAACACAGCTTGACACTACCACAAATCATCCAACTACCACAGAGCCTCCAACTACAACACAGCCTCCTACTACCACAAAGCCTCAAACTACCACAGAAGCTCCAACTACAACTCAGCTTTCCAATACCCCACAGCCTGACACTACCGCAGAGCCTCCTACTACAACGCAGCCTCCCACTACTACAGAGCAACCAACTACCACACAGCCTGCCATTAATACACAGCCTCAAACTACCAAAGAGCCTCCAACTACAACACAATCGCCCACTACCAGAGACCCTCTAACTACCACGGTGGCTCTAACTACAACCCAGCTTCCTATGACCACACAGCCTCACACTAATACAAAACTTCCAAATACAAAACAGCCTCCCACTAGCACAGAGCCTCCAAGTACAACACAGCCTCCAACTACAATAGAAGCTCCCACTACAATACAGCCTCCCACTACCACAGAGCTTCTAACTACCACAATATCTCCAACTACCACAGAGCCTCTAAGTACAACACAGTCACCCACTACCACAGAACCTACAACTACCACACAGCCCCTTACTACCACAGAGCCTCACACTGCAACGCAGCCTCACACTACAACAGAAGTTGCAACTACCACAGAGCCCCCAACTACAACACCACCTCCATCTACAATGCAGCTTCCCACTACTACAGAGCCTGAAACTCTCACAGAGCCTCCAACTACAGCACAGCATCCTACTATCACCACTACCACAGACTATCCAACTACAACCCAGCAATCCACTATCACAGAACTTTCAACAACGACACAGCCTGCCCCTACCACAGAGCCTCCAACTAAAACACAGCCTCCCACTAGCACAAAGCCTCTTACTACTACACAACTTCCTGCTACAACACAGCCTCAAACTACCACAGAGCCTCCAAATACAACACAGCCACAAACTACCACAGGACCTCCAATTACAACACAGCCTCCCAGTAGCACAAAGGCTCCATCTGCATCCAGGCTTCCTACTTCCCCACTGCCTCCCACTTCCACAGAGCCTCCAAATACAACACAGCCTGCTGCTATCACAGAGCCTCCTGCTACCACACAACCTCCCACTACTACACATCTGCAAACTACCACAGAGCCTCCAACTACAACACAGCCTCCCACTACCACAGACCAACCAACTACAATGCACCCTCCCTTGACAAAACCTGCTACTACAACAGAACCTCCAACTACAACACAGCCTCACACTACCACTGAGCCTCCAACTACCACAAAACCTCTAACTGCAAATGAGCTTCACACTTCCACACAGCCTCACACTACTACAGAGCCTCCAACGACAACAGAGTCACCCACTTCCACAGAACCATCATCTACAACACAACCTCCAACTGTAACACAACCTCCCAATACCACGGAGCCTCCAACTACCATAGAGACTCCAAGTACAACACAGCCTCCTACTACGACAGAGCCTCCCACTGTTACACAGTCTCAAACTATGACAGAGCCTCCAACTACAACACAGCCTCTCACTACCACAGAGCCTCCAACTACAACACAGCCTCTAACTACCACAGAGACTTTAACTACAACCCAGCTTCCCACTACCCCAGAGCTTCCAACTACAACACAGCCTGCCACTACCATCACACTGACAGAGCCTCCAAGTACAACCCAGCTTCCCACTACCACAGAGCCTCCAACTACAACACAGCCTCCCACTACTTCAGAGCCTCCAACTAAAACTAAGCCTTTCACTACCACAGAGCCTCCAAATACAACACAGCCTACCACTAGCACAGTTCCTCCTACTACCACACAACCTCCATCTCCTACACAGCCTCAAACTAGCACAGAGTTTCCAACTACAACACAGCCACCAAATACCACAGAACCTCCAACTACAACACAGCTTCCCACTACCACAAATCCTCCAACTACCACAGAGGCTCCAACTGCAACCCAGCTTCCCACTTCCCCACGGTCTCCTACTTCCACAGAGACTCCAAATACAACACAGCCTGCCACTAGCACAGAACCTCCTTCTACCACACAACCTCCCACTACCACAGAGCAACCAACTACAACACAGTCTCTCACAACAATGCCTGCAACTACCATAGAGCCATCAACTACAACACAACCACCCACTACCAAAGAGGCTCCAACTAATACACAGCCTCCCACTACCACTGAGCTTCCAACTACCCCAAAGCGTCTAACTACAACCCACCTTCACACTACCACACAAACTTCCACTACCACGGAGCCTCCTACCACCACAAAGAATACTACTATCATGCAGCCTCCCACTACTATGCAGCCTCAAAATACCTCAAAGCCTTCAACTGCAACACAGCCTCCCACTACAATGCAGACTCCCATTACCACAGAGCCTCCAACTGCAATGCAGCCTCCAACTACCACCAAGCCTCCAACTACAACCCAGCCACCCACTACCACAGAACGTCCAATTACAACACAGCCTCCCACTACCACAAAGCATCCAACTACCACAGAGGCCCCAACTACAACACAGCCTGCCACTAGCAATACTACAATAGAGCCTCCAACTACAACACAGCCTCCCACTACTACAGAGCCTCCAACTATAACTAAGCCTTTCACTACCACAGAGCTTCCTTCTAGCACACAACCTCCCACTACCACAGAGCAACCAACTACAACACAGTCTCTCACAACAATGCCTGCAACTTCCATAGAGCCATCAACTACAACTCAACCACCCACTACCAAAGAGGCTCCAACTAATACACAGCCTCCCACTACCACTGAGCCTGCAATTACCCCAAAGCCTCTAACTACAACCCACCTTCACACTACCACACAAACTTCCACTACCACAGAGCCTCCTACCACCACAGAAAATACTACTATCATGCAGCCTCCCACTACTATGCAGCCTCAAAATACCTCAAAGCCTTCAACTGCAACACAGCCTCCCACTACAATGCAGCCTCACATTACCACAGAGCCTCCAACTACAATGCAGCCTCCAACTACCACCGAGCCTCCAACTACAACCCAGCCACCCACTACCACAGAACGTCCAACTACAACGCAGCCTCCCACTACTACAGAGCCTCCAACTAAAACTAAGCCTTTCACTACCACAGAGCCTCCAAATACAACACAGCCTACCACTAGCACAGATCTTACTACTACCACACAACCTCCAT
This sequence comes from Allobates femoralis, assembly GCA_033576535.1. Lineage (NCBI taxonomy): Eukaryota > Metazoa > Chordata > Amphibia > Anura > Aromobatidae > Allobates > Allobates femoralis. Next base: position 151,121,711 of record JARQOC010000007.1, read on the forward strand.
CTAATACACAGCCTCAAACTAGCACAGAGCTTCCAACTACAACACAGCCACCAACTACCACAGATCCTCCAACTACAACACAACCTCCCACTACCATCACACTGACAGAGCCTCAAAGTACAACCCAGCTTCCCACTACCACAGCGCCTCCAACTACAACGCAGCCTCCCACTACTACAGAGCCTCCAACTAAAACTAAGCCTTTCACTACCACAGAGCCTCCAAATACAACTCAGCCTGCCATTAGCACAGATCCTCCTACGACCACACAACCTCCATCTCCTACACAGCCTCAAACTAGCACAGAGCTTCCAACAACAACACAGCCACCAACTACCACAGAACCTCCAACTACAACACAGCTCCCCACTACCACAAATCCTCCAACTACCACAGAGGCTCCAACTGCAACCCAGCTTCCCACTTCCCCACAGACTCCTACTTCCACAGAGACTCCAAATACAACACAGCCTGTCACTACCACAGAACCTCATACTACCACACAACCTCCCACTACCACAGAGCAACCAACTACAACACAGTCTCCCACAACAATGCCTGCACCTACCATAGAGCCATCAACTACAACACAGCCACCCACTACCAAAGAGGCTCCAACTAATACACAGCCTCCCACTACCACGGAGCCTCCTACCACCACAGAGAATACTACTATCATGCAGCCTCCCACTACTACGCAGCCTCAAAATACCTCAAAGCCTTCAACTGCAACACAGCCTCCCACTACAACGCAGCCTCCCATTACCACACAGCCTCCAACTACAATGCAGCCCCAACTACCACCGAGCCTCCAACTACAACCCAGCCACCCACTACCACAGAACGTCCAACTACAACACAGCCTCCCACTACCACAAATCATCCAACTACCACAGAGGCCCCAACTACAACACAGCCTTCCACCAACACAAAGACCCCCACTACTACACAAGTTCCCGCTAGTACACAGTCTCTAACTACCACAGAGCAACCAACACAGCCACCAACTATCACAGACTCTCCAACTTCAACACAGCTTCCCACTACCACAAAGCCTCAAACTACCACAGAGGCTCCAACTACAACTCAGCTTCCCAATACCCCACAGCCTCCCACTACCACAGAGCCTCAAACTGCAAAACAGCCTGCCACTACTACAGCGTCTCCTACTACAACGCAGCTTCCCACTACTACAGCGAAACCAACTACCCCACAGCCATCCATTAATACACAGCTTCAAACTACCACAGAGCCTCCAACTACAACACAATCACCCACTACCAGAGAGTCTCCAACCACGGAGCCTCTAACTACAACCCAGCTTCCCACGATGACACAGTCTCACACTAACACAAAGCCTCCAAATACAAAACAGCCTCCCACTAGCATAGAACCTCCAAGTACAACACAGCCTCCCACTACCACAAAGCCTCTCATTACCACAAAGCCTCCAAATACCACAGAGCCTCCAAGTACAACACAGCTACCCACTACTACAGAGCCACCAACTACAACACAGCCTCCCATGACCACAGAGCCTCCAACTACAGTACAACCTCCCATAACCACAGATCCTCAAACTACAGCACAGCCTCCCACTATCACCACTACCACAGACTATCCAACTACAACCCAGCTATCCACTATCACAGAACCTCCAACTACAACACAGCCTGCCCCTACCACAGAACCTCCAACTACAACACAGCCTCCCACTAGCACAAAGCCTCCTACTACTACTACACAAATTCCCACTACTACACAGCCTCAAACTACAATGGAGCCTCCAACTACAACACAGCCACCAACTACCATAGAAACTCCAATTACAACACAGTCTCCCACTAGCACAAAGGCTCCATCTGCATCCCGGCTTTCCACTTCCCCACTGCCTCCCACTTCCACAGAGCCTCCAAATACAACACAGCCTGCCACTACCACAGAAACTACAACTACAACACAGCCTCCAACTACCACAGAGCAACCAACTACAATGCACCCTCCCACGACAAAACCTGCAAGTACAACACAGCCACCAACTACAACACAATCACCCACTACTACAGAGGCTTCAACTACAACACAGCCTCCCACTACCACTGAGCCTCCAACTACCACAAAGCCTCTAACAACAACCGAGCTTCACACTGCCACACAGCCTCACACTACTACAGTGCCTCCAACTACAACACAGTCTCCCACTTCCACAGACCCTCCTTCTGCAACACAACCTTCAAATATAACGCAACCTCCCACTAGCACGGAGCCTCCAACTACCATAGAGACTTCAAGTACAACACAGCCTCCTACTATGACAAAGCCTCCCACTACTACACAGTTACAAACTACGACAGAGCCTCCAACTACAATGCAGCCTCTCACTACCACAGAGTCTCTAACTACAACCCAGCTTCCCACTACCCCAGAGCTTCCAACTACAACACAGCCTCCCACTACCACAGAGTCTTCAACTACCACACAGCCTCCCACTACCCCAAAGCATCCAACTACCACAGAGGCTCCAACAACAACACAGCCACCAACTACCACAGAACCTGCAACTAAAACACAGCCTCCCACTAGCAAAAAGCCCCCTACTACTACACAACATCCCACTACCACAGAGCCTCTAACTACCACAAAGGCTCCAACTGCAACCCAGCTTCCCACTTTCCCCTTGCCTTCCAATTCCACAGAGCCTCCAACTACAACACAGCCTCCTACTACCACAAAGCCTCAAACTACCACAGAGGCTCCAACTACAACTCAGCTTCCCAGTACCCCACAGCCTGACACTACCGCAGAGACTCCTACTACAACGCAGCCTCCCACTACTACAGAGCAAACAACTACCACACAGCCTGCCATTAATACACAGCCTCAAACTACCACAGAGCCTCAAACTACAACACAGCCTCTCACTACCACAGAGCCTCCAACTACAACGCAGTCTCTCACTATCACAGCGCCTCTAAATACAACCCAGCTTCCCGCTACCACAGAGCTGCCAACTACAACACAGCCTGTCACTACCACCACTACAATAGAGTCTCCAACTACAACGCAGCCTCCCATTACCACAGAGCCTCCTACTACCACACAATCTCCAGCTCCTATACAGCCTCAAACCACCACAGAGCTTCCAACTACAACACAGCCACCAACTACCTCAGAACCTCCAGCTACAACACAACCACCCACTGCCACAGAGGCTCCAACTACAACACAGCCTCACACTACCACTGAGCCTCCAACTACCACAAAGCCTCTAACTACAACCGAGCTTCACACTGCCACACAGCCTCACACTACTACAGAGCCTCCATCTACACCACAGTCTCTTACTTCCACAGAACCTCCATCTACAACACAACCTCCAAGTATAACACAACCTCCCACTGCCACGGAGCCTCCAACCACCATAGACCCTCCAAGTACAACACAGCCTCCTACTACGACAGAGCCTCCCACTACCACACAGTCTCAAACTATGACAGAGCCTCCAACTACAACACAGCCTCTCACTACACACAGAGCCTCCAACTACAACACAGCCTCTAACTACCACAGAGCCTCTAACTACAACCCAGTTTCCCACTACCCCAGAGTTTCCAACTACAACACAGCCAGCCACTACCACACAGCCTCCAACTACAACACAACCTCCCACTACCATCACAATGACAGAGCCTCCAAGTACAACCCAGCTTCCCGCTACCACAGAGCCTCCAACTACAACACAGCCTGCCACTAGTACAGATCCTCCTACTACCACACAACCTCCATCTCCTACACAGCCTCAAACTACCACAGAGCTTCCAACTGCAACCCAGCTTCCCACTTCCCCACGGTCTCCTACTTCCACAGAGACTCAAAATACAACACAGCCTGCCATTATCATAGAACCTCCTACTACCACACAACCTCCCACTACCACTGAGCCTCCAACTACCGCACAGTCTCCCACAACAATGAATGCAACTACCATAGAGCCATTAACTACAACACAACCACCCACTACCAAAGAGGCTCCAACTAATACACATCCTCCCACTACCACTGAGCCTCCAACCACCGCAAAGCCTCTAACTACAACCCACCTTCATACTACCACACAAACTCCCACTACCACGGAGCCCCCTACCACCACAGAGAATCCTACTATCACACAGCCTCCTACTACTACACAGCCTCAAAGAACCACACAGCCTTCAACTGCAACACAGCCTCCCACTACCACTGAGCCTCCAACTACCACAAAACCTCTAACTGCAACCGAGCTTCACACTGCCACACAGCCTCACACTACTACAGAGGCTCCAACGATAACACAGTTTCCCACTTCCACAGAACCTCCATCAACAACACAACCTCCAACTATAACACAACCTCCCACTGCCACGGAGCCTCCAACCACGATAGAGCCTCCAAGTACAACACAGCCTCCTACTACGACAGAGCCTCCCGCTACTACACAGTCTCAAACTACGATAGAGCCTCCAACTACAACACAGCCTCTCACTACCACAGAGCCTCCAACTACAATACAGCCTCTAACTACAATAGAGCCTCTAACTACAACCCAGCTTCCCACTACCCCAGAGCTTCCAACTACAACACAGCCTGCCACTACCACACAGCTTCCAACTACAAAACAACCTCCCGCTACCATCACAATGACAGAGCCTACAAGTACAACCCAGCTTCCCGCTACCACAGAACCTCCAACTACAACACAGCCTGCCACTAGTAGAGATCCTCTTACTACACACAACCTCCTACCACAGGCACAACTCAACACGGTCTCCCACATGATCAACTCCAAGAGCCATCAACACACTCAACACCACTCCAAAAGTCAACTATACACGCCTCCACTACACTGGCCTCCACTACCTAAAGCCTTAACTACAACCACCTTACACTCCACACAACTCCACTACCACGGAGCCTACCACCACAAAATCTACTACACCACCTCTACTACACCACCTCAACTAAAGAGCTCCAACAACGTTCACTACCACAAGCTTCACTAAACACAGCCTCACTACACCACTCAATAAAGCCTCCAACTACAAACACCTCTACTACCACAAGACCTCACTCATTACTACCACAAGACCAACTACAAACCCTTCCCACTACCCAGAGCTTCATACACACACATCTACCAACCATAGCACCGCCATCAACTACACAACTCAACATACCAGCTCCATAAAGACTCCAACTAAACACAGCCTCCACTATCCACACAATACCTCGAAAGCCTCCACACTACAACCACACACCAACTCACCACACAACTCCACTACCAGAGCCCTACCACCACGAAACTTCACTACACCAGCTCCCTACACAGAGCCTCAACTACACAGCTCCATACACCAGACTTCCACTACCACGAGCTTCAACTACAACACAGGCTGCCACTACACACTACAATAAGCCTCCATAAAACACCTCCACTACTACAGAGCCTCAACTACAACCCCCACTACCACAGAGACTCCAACTACAACCCAGCCTTCCCACTACCACAGAGCTCCAACTACAACACAGCATGCCATTACCCAAAGCTCCAACTTCAACACAGCCATCACTCACCACAAAGCTCCAACTACCACGAGAGCCCACTGCAACTTCCACTCCCACAGCCAATCCCACTATCACACAGCCTCCTATACAACCAGCCTGCCACTACTACAGAGCCTCCAACTAACAACCAGCTTCCCACTACACACAGACTCTCAACTACAACACAGCTCCACTACACCACTATCAAAAGCCTCCATACTAACACAGCCTCCACTACTACCACAGAGCCTCAACTACAACCAGCCCACCTCCACAGACTCACTACACCAGCCTTCCACTACACAGAGCCTTCACTACAACACAGCATGCCATTACCAAGCTCAACTCAACAAGCCCACTACTACCAACAACTAATGACCAGAGCCCCACTACCAATACACAGCCTGCCAACTTACAAAGCCTCAAGCAGAACCTCCACTACTACAGAGCCTCAACTACAACAGCTTCCACTACACTTACACGCTCCACTACACAGATCAGCTCAACTCACTCCCACTACCACAGAGCCTCTCAACTACAACCAGCCTCCCACTACACAGAGCTCCAACTACAACACAGCTTCCCACTCACCTACAAAGCTCCAACTAAATCCAGCCTCCATACTACAGAGCTCCAACTACCACACAGCTCTCCACTACAACCTTCACTACCACAAGCTCCAACAAACACAGCCTCACTACCACAGAAGCTCCAAACTACAATACCAGCTCCTCCACTTCCCACAGCCTCCATCAAAAGCCTCCAAATACAACACATGCAACTAACAGAGCCTCCTATCACACACTCCACTACACATGCTCAAACTACCACAGAGCCTCCAACTACAACCCAGCTTTCCACTTCCACAGAGCCTCATACTATCACACAACCTCCCACTACTACACATGCTCAAACTACCACAGAGCCTCCAACTACAACACAGCCTCCCACTACCACAGAGCCTCCAACTACAACTCAGCTTTCCACTTCCACAGAGCCTCCAACTACAACACAGCCTCCCACTACCACCACTATGACAGAGCCCCCAACCAGAACACAGCCTGCCACTACCACAGAGCCTCCTACTACCAGAGAACATCCCGCTTCTATACAGCCTCAAACTACCACAGAGCCTCCAACTACAACACAGCCTCCCACTACCACAGAGCTTTCAAGTCCAACACAGCCTCCCACTATCGCAGAGCCTTCAACTATAACTCAGCTTTCCACTACCACCACTACAACAGAGCATCCAACTACAACCCAGCTTCCCACTACCATAAAGCCCCCAACTACAACACAGCCTGCCACTACTACAGAACCTCCTACTACCACACAATCTCTCGCTACTACACAACCTCAAACTACCACAAAGCCTCCAACCACAACACAGCCACCAACTACCACAGAAGCTCCAACTACATCCCATCTTCCCACTTCCCCACAGCCTCCCACTTCCACAGAGCCTCCAAATACAACACAGCCTCCCACTACCACAATGAAACCAACTACAATGCAGCCTCCACGACAAAGCCTGTAACTATCACAGAGCCACCAACTACAACACTGCCTCCCACTACCACAGAGCCTCACACTACATCGCAGCCTCCCAGTACCACAGAGCTCCCAACTACAACGCAGCCTCCCATTACCACGGAGCCCCCCACTACCAGCGAGCCTCCAACTACAACACAGTCACCTACTACCCAGAGCCACCCACTAGCACAGAGTCTCCAACTACAACACAGTCTCCACAACCACAGAGCCTCCAACTACAACACAGCCTCCCACTATCGCAGAGCCTTCAAATAACTCAGCTTTCCACTACCACCACTACAACAGAGCATCCAACTACAACCCAGCTTCCTACTACCACAAAGCCCCCAACTACAACACAGCCTGCCACTTCTACAGAGCCTCCTACTACCACACAACCTCTCGCTACTACACAACCTCAAACTACCACAAAGCCTCCAACCACAACACAGCCACCAACTACCACAAAACGTCCAACTACAACACAGCCTTCAACTACCACAGAAGCTCCAACTACATCCCAGCTTCCCACTTCCCCACAGCCTCCCACTTCCACAGAGCCTCCAAATACAACACAGCCTCCCACTACCACAATGAAACCAACTACAATGCAGCCTCCCATGACAAAGCCTGTAACTATTACAGAGCCACCAACTACAACACTGCCTCCCACTACCACAGAGCCTCACACTACATCGCAGCCTCCCAGTAGTACAGAGCTCCCAACTACAACGCAGCCTCCCATTACCACAGAGCCTTCCACTACCATCGAGCCTCCAACTACAATGCAGCCTCCCTCTACCACAGAGCCTCCTATTACCACAGAGCCTCCAACTACAACACAGCCACCCACTACCACGGAGCCTCTCATTACCACCGAGCCTCCAACTACAACGCAGCCACCCACTACCACAGAGCCTCCAACTACAACCCAGTTACCCACTACCACTGAGCCTCCCACTATCACCAAGCCTCCAACAACAACGCAGCCTCCCACAACCACAGAGCCTCCCACTACCACTGAGCCTCCCACTGCCACTGAACCTCCAACTACAACAGAGCCACCCACTACCACCGAGTCTCCTACTACCACAGAGCCTCCAACTACAACACAGCCTCCCAGTACCACAGAGTCTCCAACTACAACAAAACCTCCCACTACTACACAGCCATCCACTAGCACAAAGTTGCCAACTACATCGCAGCCTCCCAGAACCACAGAGCTTCCAACTACATCTCAGCCTCCCAGAACCACAGAGCTTCCAACTACAACGCAGCCTCCCACTACCACAGAGCCTTCAACTACAACACAGCCTCCCAGTACCACAGAGTCTCCAACTACAACAAAACCTCCCACTACTACACAGCCATCCACTAGCACAAAGTTGCCAACTACATCGCAGCCTCCCAGAACCACAGAGCTTCCAACTACATCTCAGCCTCCCAGAACCACAGAGCTTCCAACTACAACGCAGCCTCCCATTACCACGGAGCCTCCCACTACCAGCGAGCCTCCAACTACAACACAGTCACCTACTACTACAGAGCCACCCACTAGCACAGAGTCTCCAACTACAACACAGTCTCCCACAACCACAGAGCCTCCACTACCATTGAGCCTACAACTACCACTGAGCCTCCAACTACAACAGAGCCACCCACTACCACCGAAACTCCTAATACCACAGAGCCTCCAACTACAACACAGCCTCCTAGTACCGCAGAGCCTTCAAGTACAACGCAGCGTTCCACTACCACAGAGCCTCCCACTACAACAAAGCTTCCCACTACCACACAGCCTCCCACCAGTACTAAGCCTCCAACAACTACTAGGCTAATGACAACCACAACAGCTAAAAATGTACTTCCATTACAATTCAAGATTTTAAACAGAACATATACGGACAGTCTACGGGACACATCATCTACAGACTATAAAAGACAGTCCACCGAAATAATAGACAAAGTAAGTAACAATGAGCTCATCTCCACAGTCATATTTATAATATTTTACAGCGCAGTCTGCGCATGCCCATAGGATCTATATCACTTATCATTTACTACTGGGTTACTTATGGCAGATTATATTCTCACATCTGATCCTCTCCACTGTGTGGTTTACAATATAATGTAATGAATTCCTATAAATCACACGTACCAGCAGTGATGTTTTATAAACTGATATTTTCAAAGAAGGGGGGGTGACATTTTTTCACTTAAAGGCTCCTACAATATTTTTAACTCTTCTAATATTTACCCCTTTTGACAGTTAAGATAACAAAGTCTATGACTGATATGAACAGATGTAGGAGATTTAATACAAAATTTGCTTCATTTTGTCTTCCTGTAGTGAAATTATCATCATCTGCTGAGTCGGTCACATCTAGGATATAGACTGCAGCTGCTACAGCACAGGATGATGAGAGTATTCCCACTGTCGTTACTGGAGCGCTCACACTTCTCTCCTTCTCTCTACAGATGCTGGTATTTTTAAGGACATATTACTTTGTTGGAAGAATAATCATAATAATATATGGGTAAGTTCTTATTATATATGAGTGTGAAGGATGCAGTCATAACAAGCTAGGAGGAATATAATAATTTTTATCAGCAGCAGCCGGGGACATTACTTCTGACACATTCATTTATCTGTTTTATTTAAGTATTCTTTCATCATGGTTCTTTTTGTTCTAACAAATATTGCCATAAATTCATCAAAAGGGGTGGACTATATTTGAGGAATTGCCACAAATTAAAAGAGGCTTATTTTATGGCTCTTTGACACGGGCATCTTGTCTTTCATTTCCAGGAATGCTATTTACTTACAGAAAAATTTATATACATTAATGAAGTTACCTGCAGGTAAACAGCACATACATTTTGACTTAGGCTGCGTTGACGCACACCGTATTTTTTTCATTTATGCAGCGCTATTAAGCCCAGTGCTTTTTTAGCGCTGTGTAAATGCCATGAACACAGCTCTGTTCACATGGTTCGTCTTTTTGCGCTCTAAAGCACATCCGTAAAAAGAATGAACATGAGAATTCTTTGCGCTTTTTACTTACCTAACCGCGCTCCCACAGTAATCGGTCCTCACACCGGCACCGTATGACCAGGCGCAGGACTTTAAATAGCAACATGTCACTGGGCAATGTCACAGGTCACATGGTGTTTCTGAGTCCTAGAGCCAGCCTCTAGTTTATTACATCTTAAAAGTGATTTAGCAGCGGACTGAGGTGACAGACAGGGGCGTAACTACAATAGGTGCAGGGGTTGCGATCGCACCCGGGCCCTGCAGCCTAGGGGGGCCCCAAAAGTCCCTTTGGCCTATAGAAAAAGAGTAATACTATTAAGGATTTGCAATAATTGGGGGCCCCATTGTAACTTTTGCATCGGGGCCCCTGGGCCTGAAGTTACACTACTGGTAACAGGTGTCACACAGGCAGGACAGGGGTAAAATTCCACGCACTTAAATCATGGATTACCCTATGATTAAGGCTTCATAGTCGAAACGTGTGGGTTGTAACCTTGTTCTGTGTGTGTGACACCTGTGAGCTCAACCTGCTTCTGTGACACTTTCAAGATGATATAACAAACTGGACATTTTACCTACACTCCTGTCCTCTTTGATCACTGGATTTTCCTTTGTATTGTAGTTACGCCCCTGCTTTCAGGCATTGGAGTGGTGCAGGGAGTGGGTACAGTGGCTGCTCACTATACTATGAGCGCGTCTGTTATCACTCCCCGGCTCTGTGACAGATCTGCAGTAGATGTATGGACAGAGCAGACTGTCAATCAATGTGCACTCACTGAGTATTGAGCAGTGACTGTAACTGCTCCCTGCACCTCCCAAATGACTGGAAGCCAACAGCTGCAGGGATAATAAAACTTAATTTTCTCCCTGTAGCTGCACTTCTTCCAGCTATCAAGGTTTAAATGCGATTCACCTGCTGTCACGGATGCTTGCTTACGCTCCCATACCACCAGGCCAAAGGTGACGTCTGCCATGCATGCATCCCAGGTAGTAACAGTATGTTGACTCACTGAACCACCGGAGGACCCGGGCCTATCTGAACTAGGGATGGGCAGCGACCAGGGTCTGTGGCAGCTGAGCAAGTGGGCAAGATGGTACATATCAGGACTTCATGACACCGCACGACTTCAAGTTTAGATAATAAAGTCTGCTTAACATAAATGGGTTCACAGTACAAGATATAAGTGTGGCGCCCCTGTGGACTGGTGGCCACAGAGTGAACTGCAGCTGGTCAGGTAAGCCAGGTATTCCGCACCAACACCTCACACACACACTCCGATCCTGAGCCCAAGTTACTTCAGCTCAGGCGAGGGATGGCAGGAGGAGCAAGTGAATGGGGTGGAATGGGAGACACAGCACCCAGGAAAGGGGTGGAGGAACAGTAGTAAAACACTGGAACACTAAGTCGGGACACAGGAGGACGAGGAGAGGTTCCCAAGCCGAGACACCCAACAGCTAAGTGTGGTCAAGAGAGAGATCAACGGAGACCAGCGGCCGTCACCACTAATGACCGGCCGGGCACCCAGGCTTTACCCGTTGGAAGGCAGAAGGAGCCAGGTGTGCCCAAGTAACCTGGAACACTGGTGGCTGGGCCATAGAACCAGAGCGCCGGCTCTGTAGATGTGGCAGGGTAACTCCAAGTCCCAACCACGAGAAATCCGGCGGGGTACGGGGACTCTAAACCCTGGGATCCAAAAATCCCTGGCACCCAAGGAAAGGCAAACACATAGGACTGGGGCCTCGGAGAGAGAACAAGCTCATTGACAGTCTGCGTTGGCTGGCCCAAGGGAGATGCGCGGAAGGGAAAGAGAAGGAGACCAAGGCCTGAAAGGACAAGAGAGGGGGTAGCTATCAAGCATGATCCAACTGCAGAGTGGTCACCAGGGTTGCCAGAGAACTGTGAGAAAGCCCGTACTGCGATTGTGTTTGGTGTAAGCAGTAAAGGACCCGGTGAACTCAAGGCTTGTGTAAGACTGTAGTGTCAAGTGTTTCCAGCAAGGGCCCGCCTGCGGAGCCGCACACTGACTGCTTCAGCTGCTTGTGGGAAGCAGCGCGCGCCTGCTGAGAGGTACCCTGACCCCTGCACGTGCTGGTCGGAGGAGCTGAGGAGAGATGATATGTGCAGTATCCTGGGCACGCAGCATCCCTATATCTGCATGGGGACCAAGCCCTACCCATGGAGGACTCACTATCCCAGCGGCTGCCACTACCACCGTCCCCAGCAGTCTCCACGGCAGCAGTGGCCACACTGGCCACGACCCACGAGTGGCATCACGAATAAACCCCATAAACTTTATTAAACTCTTTTTTTTTTTGTTATTGCTGCACCTGGGACCATGGAGCCAGAACACGCCGCCGTGGCACCCCAGAGACAGAACGGTCAGATTCTGAGTACCCCGACCCTGGGGGTGCGACACAAGCATGACAGATAATGCCAAGCTACTGATTCCGGACATCATGCAAAAGGAACATAGCAAGTTGGCAAATGTTATACAATGACATGACAGGAGGTCATCTTGGTTCGATGCATTCCAGGGTCCTCTGGCACGGGCATATCAGGAGGGCCTCAGGCATAGCACTGGCACAGCAGGAAAACACCCGACACCAACCTCAGGCAGACGCCATCACATGATGGACCCCAGGGAACAGGCTGGACATTAGGACACAGGTGGAACATGGAGAGTACAGGTACAGGAACACAAACAAGGCAGCTTAGGACACCGGCTACTCAGATCCAGGAAACTCGGGCAGAGCCATAGCCAGAATACAAGGCTGGAGACTCTCCAGGAACACAGAGGAGGAACCCTGCAAGAACACAAGAGAGACCAACTCTGAAAAACGGGCTGGACGACCAGGAACTTGGGCTGGACGACCAAGAACTTGGACTGGACATCTAGACACAGGCTGGACATCTAGGACAAAGGCAGGACGTCTGGACTCCAGAAATCATAAATGGCTCCATGCAGGGAACGTCAGGACAGAGGCAGGATATCTGACACCGGACATCAAACACGGCTCCAGATGGAATACATCAGAACACGAACAAGACATCTGAACACTGGACATCAGTCGTCAGGCTCCGGACATCGGAAACCGCTCCAGGCACCAGTCATCAGACTCCAGACATCAAACACTGGCTGGAAAGGACTCAAGCAAGATGGTGCAAGCATCACAGGAGCAGACCAGAGCTGCATGACATGGGCCTACAGGAGCGAACCGGAGCCAGGTAGTGTGAGCACAACAGAATAATAATATTTATTAATTTATATAGTGCTATTAATTCCATAGCACTTTACATACATCAGTAATGCTATCCCCATTAGGGATCACAATGTAAACATTCTATCAGTATATCTTTACAAGGTGGGAGGAAACCCATGCAAACATGGGGAGAACATACAAACTCCTTGCAGATGTTGTCCTTGGTGGCAATTGAACCCAGGACCTCAGCACAGTGCTAACCAGTGAACCACCATAGAACAGAACAGTACAGTGCGGTGCAAGCATAATGAGCATGGATCAGAGGTGAGTGATACAGGCCCACAGGAGCAGACAGATGCTGGACGGTGTGAGCTCAGCACATTAGCAATGAGAACAGTGTACTACATGCTCAGCAGGAACACTGGACTCTACTTTCAAAAGATGAACAGAGGTGTAACTGTGGCGCCCAGCTCACACAGGTAACCACAGACTCACCTACAGCATGGATGGGTTTCCACAGTGGGTACACAAGCTCAAACAACACCTTCCACCCCAACCCAGTACAGGGAGCTCAACTTGCTGCTCTTAGGCAAGATTCCCTATAAATACTGGTGCTGGGGGCAGAGTTAGACAGAGTGTGCAGTCGCTAGGAGAACTGTGGAGACGTCCTGGTGGTCGGAGACAACTGAACAACCCTCAGTCTAGCTGTTGCAGGGACCCAAGAGTGGGGTTGAAGGCAAGACGTAGGCGCAACGGAGAAGTAGCAGCCTGGGGAACAGAGGAGCCGTCTTGGATCACTTCAGAAAGCAGAGAATACCAGTTTCCCGTGGAGACTTCAGTCTCCTGGACATCTGTGCAGCCGCCAGCAAGGGAGCAAGGCACCGCAAGAGAGTATATGGCGGCAGTCCAACGTGGGTCACCCAACACAGCGCAGGTGAGAAGAGGGTAGAAGAGGCCAGCCAAGTTACATACAGGGCCGGGGCTTCAGGCGAGGGAAAAGAGATGAGGAGGAATTATACCCACTCACTGTGGAGATCCAGAAGTGCTGCCTGAACACCTGACAGTATACTGGACTTTTAACTGCAATCCCATCAGTAAAAGGTAAAGAAACTATTTCCGGTGTGTGTGTCCATGCCTCTACCCCTGACCCTGCCATCCATACAGACTGTTCCATCTGCCTGCCAGCAAGGCCAATTCCCCGCTTCCATCCCTAACCTTCTACTATCAGAGCCCTGGGTATTCAGCCCCGCCTGTGGGGAGCTTGAACATCTAGCTGCCCGAACATCAACCCTGGAGGCCCAAGGCAGCGCTAGTGCAATCACCAGAGACCACAAGTGGCGTCACGAGACAAACTCTTTATTACCCTTTCACTAAACCTTTTCCAGCTGATCACCAGGGCCACAGACTCGGGCAGGACACCGGTGACATCCCCTCTGCAGCAACGCCCGGGTACCCAAGTCCCCATTAACCCCTGGGTGAGTCATAATCACAAGACACAAGATACAGGAAACTCACAGTCTTTAGGTTTAGGGTACAAGGCACAGAAGGATTCCAGAGACAAGGCAGGGAGGCTGGTACCAGGGGAAACACAGACAGGATCTGTCCAGGGACAAAGACAGATACATCAGCTTAAGAGGACTGATTACAGACAGAACTGGAGCGGGAAATACAGGCTGACCTGGAGCAGCTGGCTGAACAAACACACAAGGCTACGTTCACAAACTCAATGCAAAGCTCAGACGATGCCCAACAGGGAAAGGGAACTTTAAATAGGAGCTGCCCTCTCAGCAGTAGGATGGGGACAGCAGTTCAAGGTGCACACCACCTCTAATGAAAGCAGGGAAGGTGCCAGACACTCCCTAGGCACAAACAGAAACCCAGCATACCCTGCACAGGAAATGAGGCCTAGGGAACCTGACAGCAGCTGCAAGCCTGTATACACGTGGAAAGTCATGCACTGTAGCAGAGGACCTTGCAACCCATGGATAGCTTCCACAGCAGAGCACCCACGGACCGCACATGTGGATGGTCGTGCAGCTCAGCAGAGGACCTCACAACACGTGTATGGCTATGCAGCAGAGCTGGGAACCAAGCATCATCCTTAAAGTTAACAGACAATGGTATCCAAGCTGTTTAGTGGAAAGGAGCATAGGGTAAGAGCACAGACATGAACAGTAACGCTGGGGAAATAAGGGACAAACAGACCAGCGTTACACCTGCATACTAACCCTATACTTGGCATAAATAGCATTTCTAAATGTGAAAAGTTCCTTTAAAATATAAAAGTTGACTATTTTTTCAATAAACTTTAAAATTTAGCATATGATATTCAATATATACTTATATAAAAATAAATGATGAGGTTGTCAAAAGTCAGTATTTCCTATCACAGAGCAATCCTCCTCTTCTACATTGTGCCGTCATATACAATACACTGATTACTCCTCACTTCTAACCTGACTTTTTGTATCTTTCCTACAGGAGCGGTTCTTTAGTGCCCACAATGAATGTAGAGTTTGAAAATGACACGGTAACCCCAACGCCCAGAGAGTTGGTTAATACAGCCTTTAATGGAGTGATAAACGCTGACCCACCGGACACCATTGATGGTTTATTGATCGATCCTTGGAGTATTCAGTCTAGAGGTAAGTCTACAGTGGAATTATTCAGAATTACACAACAGTAGCACAAACCTCCCTATGCAAGAACAAGGCTAAACCGGCCCATCCTAAACAAGTACAGACTATTATAGGAGTACAGACTTTGTTTTTTTTATACTCTTTATTTGGCAAGCTTTTATACCTACAGTACAGGGGTTGTCCACTTCAGGGTGCAATGAAAATTAAAATAGCTTAAACTAAACCACCAAGATCGGTGCCATACTAGCAATATTGAGACTGAGATAGGGGTGGGCTCTAAAGGGATCATCTCACAAAATGCTTAACACTACATTAACCAAAGAGAAAAAAAGAAGTATGCATCAAAGGACGATCCCTAAATGAATTAAATATATTTATTAAATTACAGACCAGAAAATTACAATAAAAACACTTAAAGTGAACCTGTCAGCTGGTTTATGCCCCTCCAGCTATCGCTATCTGTACCTGCAGCTTCATAATACTATTCTAATCATCCCTGTCTGAGCTCATAGTGTAATGTGAAAGGTGAAAAAAAGCATTTATACACTTACATTTTCTTATGTAATGAGGCACATTCTACATCTTGGAGGATGTAGACTGTGTGGCAGGTTAATAGTTAACTCACTATTAACGTACATGTCTAAAGGACCTGTGTGATGTCCCGATCATGTGACCATGGTGGGCGGAGCTAAGCGAGCAAATTCATTATATCCTATGGAGACTTAGCTCCACCTATCACATCAGCTCTCTCAGCATGTTCTGACTTATGGCTGAAATGTTAACTATTAACCTGCTAGACAGTCTACCTCCTCCAATACATAGACTGTGCCTCATTTACATAAGGAAATGTAAGTGTATAAATGCTTTTTTTCACCTTTAGCATTACACTATGAGCTCAGACCGGGATTGTTAGAATAGTACTATGAAGCTGTAGGTGCAGACAGTGATAGCTGGGAGGAATAAACCACCTGAGAAGTTCCCTTTAAAAAAATTGTAGGTTTATACCAACAAACTACGCAAAAGGGTGCGCCCAATAGAGTGTTGTGTATTTTGCCAACCTACATTTTAAGTGTTTTTATTGTATTTGTCTCAACTGTGATTTAATAAATATGTGTCATTTAATTTTGGATCCTCCTTTGATACATACCTCTTTTCTACTCTTTGCTTTATACCTTTATATGAGTGATGTCAACGCTGCATTTGCTGCACTTGAGTGATATAGTTATGTCACATGAGCGCTGCAACCAATCAAATACATTTATTGGTCTGTTTTTTTCACATCTCCTTCGGATGATCTCCAACATCACGTGAGTATCACTAAATGCTGAAATGGCGACGGTTCATAGGGTGAGTATAAGCTATTTTTATTTTCAATTGATGCTTTGTTTCATTTAAGAAGGGGGCTGTCAAAGTATTGAACAACCCATTTCACCGTAATCTATCAGTACGTTTTTGCAATATTATCTGAGAGCAGCATAATATGAAGCAAGAAAGCCTGATTCCAGCTATGTATCATCACCTGGACTGTATGGTGCAGTTTTGATAGAATCCTTGATTGTTTGATGCAGATGTAGAAGATGTGGAACATCCTGGTATGTACTTTCCCAACCCTGGAACATATGTCCACAATCCTGGTGGACAGACCTGGTATATATGTTACCCGTTCTGGTAAATATGTTCCTCGTTCTGGTATATCTCCCCCATCCTGGCATATATGTGGCCCTGCCTGGTATGTATATGTCCCCTATCCTGGTATATATGTGACTCATCTTAGAATATATGTCCCCATCCTGGTATATATGTGACTCATCCTGATACATATGTCCCCCATCCTAGCATATATTTGGCCCATCCTGGTATATATGTCCCCTATTCTGATATATATGTGACCCATCTTGGTATATATTCCTCATTCTCTTATATATGTGGCCCATTCCTGGTATATATGTCCCCCATTCTGATATATATATGACCCATCTTGGCATATATTCCTCATTCTCATATATATGTGGCCCATTCCTGGTATATATGTCCCCATCCTGGTATATATAGCCCCTATCTTGGTATATATGTCCCCCATCCTGGTATATATGCCCTCATCCTGTATACATCTCCCCCATCTTGGTTTATATGTATCCATCCTGGTATATATATCCCCCATCCTGGTATATGTGTCCCCCATCCCAGTATAAATGTTTGCCATCCTGGTATACATGTGGCCCATCCTTGTATATATGTCCCCCAGCCTCAGCCCATCCTGGTATATATGTCCCCCTTCCTGATATATATGTCCCACATCCTGGGCACATGGAAGTATATACACTTCTGTTCAAAACTTTACATACCCTGGCAGATTTTTTGCTTTCTTGGCCTTTTTTCAGAGAATATGAAATATAACACAAAAACCTTTTTCCACTCATGGTTAGTGGTTGGGTGAAGACAGTGCACAGGGGGCAAAGACAGCAATTGGCGAAGGGAGAATGCACATGGGGAAAAGAGAGCACAGGGGGCAGAGGCAGCACACAGGGGGGCAGAGACAGCACACTGGGGGGCACAGACAGTAGACAAGGGGAAGAGACAGCACAAAGGGAAGAGAGTGCACAAGAGGAAGAGAGAGTGCACAGGGGAAGAGAGAGCACATGAGGGAGGAGTGAGAGCACAGGGGGTGGACATACAGTGGGAAATAACTCAAAGTTGAGAGCACAAAAGGGGAGAAGACAGCACGGGGAGAGATAGACAGCACACAGGGGGTTGAACACACAAGGAAAGACGCCTCAAAAGAGAGAGCACAAAGGGGAAAAGACAGCACGGGTGAGAGCATACAATGGGAGAGAGCGCACAAAGCAGGAGACAAACAAAAGGAGAAAGCACAGAGGGGAGGAGACAGCACAGTTAGGAGAGAGACAACACACATGGGGAAGTGAGAGAGCGGACGGGGGGAGAGCGCACAGGGGGGAGTGGCAGCTGTGGCCCCAGCCCCACAAAGCCTGCCCCCTTCTAAACAAAAATATAAACACAACACTTGTTTTTGCTCCCATTTTCATGAGCTAAAATCTAAAATGTAATACTTTTTCTATTTGCCTAAATCTTTGTTCGCGAGCACTTCTCCTTTACCGAGATAACCCACCTCACAGGCGTGGTATATCAAGATGATGATTAGACAGAATGATTATTGCAGAGATGTGTCTTAAGGCCCCTTCACACACTGAGACTTTCCAGCGATCCCACCAGCGATCCGACCTGGCTGGGATCGCTGGAAAGTCTCTCTGGAGTCGCTGGTGAGCTGTCAAACAGACAGTCTCACCAGCAACTCACCAGCAACTAAGCACCCGTGAGATCGCTGGTATCCATGATAAACATCCACAACAACCTCAGTACCAACAATTCCAGGAACTACAACAACCCCGGGACCTGTAACAATAACACACCCTGAGCCTGCATCCACAACAACCCCAGAAACTGCATCCACAACAACCCTGGGGCCTGCATCCACAACATACCCAGGGCCTGCATCCACAACAAACCCAGGGCCTGGAACCACATCATACCCAGGGCCTGCATCCATAACAACCCCAGGGCCTGCATCCACAACAACCCCAGGGCATGCATCCACAACAGCCCCAGGGCCTACAACCACAACAACCTCAAGACCTGCATCCACAACACCCCCAGGGCTTGCATCCACAACAACCCCAATGCCTGCATCCACACCAGCCCTAGGGCCTGCATCCACAACAACCCCAGGG
Source organism: Allobates femoralis (assembly GCA_033576535.1). Classification (NCBI taxonomy): domain Eukaryota; kingdom Metazoa; phylum Chordata; class Amphibia; order Anura; family Aromobatidae; genus Allobates; species Allobates femoralis. The sequence goes on from JARQOC010000007.1 coordinate 151,141,447, forward strand.
CTTACAACCATAACACCCCCAGGGGCTAAATCCACAGCAGCCCCAGAGCCTGCAACCACAACGATACCAGGATCTGTAACCGCAACAACCCCAAAGCCTGCATCCACAACACCACAGACAGTCTCACCAGCGACTCACCAGCAACTAAGCACCCGTGAGATCGCTGGTATTCATGATAAACAGCGGTACCTAAGCAGTGCGCGCTGCTTAGTTACCCGGTGTTTATCATGGATACCAGCGTCCTCCCTGCTTAGTGCAGCCTGTAAGCAGGGAGGACGCTGGTAACCATGATAAACTGCGGGTATCTAGGCAGTGCTGCCTAGATACCCGCAGTTTATCATAGTTACCAGCGTCCTCCCTGCTTACATGCTGCGCTAAGCAGGGAGGACGCTGGTATCCATGATAAACACCGGGTAACTAAGCAGCGCGCACTGCTTAGTTACTCGCTGTTTATCATGGATACCAGCCTTTGAGGTCGCTGGTTCGCTCGTCTCTCGCGGTCACACACAGCGATGTGTGCTGACCAGAGAGAGACTTGGGACCAAAAAATGGTCCTAATCGAAGTGCAGCAACCGGCGACCTCACAGCAGGGGCCAGGTAGATGATGCGTGTCACACACTACAACATCGCTGGAGAGGTCGCTGTTACGTCACAAAACCTGTGACGTTGCAACGACATCCTTAGCGATGTTGTAGTGTTTGAAGTGGCCCTTATACCTCAAAAAATCACCTAGTAGTTTTCTCCAGTAGGAGTACACCTACATGAAAATAGTGAATTTGCACCATACATGTTTTTTATTGCAAAATTAACTTATTTATTGATTAAAAACCATATATAAAATATGTATTAATTTATATTCAGGTACCAAAATCAATGAGCTACAGTACAATTTAAGGGTAGGCCAACATTGGAAATACAAAATGTATATATACAGTAACTATTACATATGACATACAGTACTTTGCATTGATCTGCTATTATTCATGTGTCTAGCCTGCTAAGGATTGTTATCATCCTAAATTACCACCTCAAGAGTATTTCTATTGTTTATGGGGCCTAAAATCAATAATCCCCACTCACTCTGTCTTCTCTCTTATGTTCAGGATCTAATTTCAAAGAGTCTAAAGCAGTCTATGAATACTTCATACCTGTGGTATGGTTACTGTCAGGGCCACACCCTGAGGAACAAGTCTTTAACTTGAAACGTGCGTAGGTGTCCTGGGAGGCCACTTTGGAGTGGAACGGATTGCACACTGACCGTAACCATAGCACAGGTACCCAGTTTTATCATCAGCAAAAGTCACAGATGTCACAGGTTATGAGGGAGCGCACAACTGACATGCTGACTGCAGGAATATCCACCAGAGCTGTTGCCCATGAATTGAATGTTCATTTTTCTACCATAAGCCATCTTCAAAGGTGTTTCAAAGAATTTGGCATTACATCTGCAAACAATAAATAGAATACTAGTAATAGTATATTTTAGTATTGACAGTAAAAGTTTGAAAATGTTTTTATCCATTCTTACAGCTGAAGTAGTAACTACTCCAGTACCTACCACATCACAGACAACTACTCCATTATCAACAACACCTGGACCTGCAACAACAACCACAGGACTTACAACAACCCCAGGACCTACAACCACAGGACCTGCACTAACAACCACAGGACCTGCGCCAACAACTACCGGATTCACAACGACAACCACAGGATTGGAAGAAACAACAACCCAAGGCCTGTAACAAAAACCCCAGGGCCTGCATCCACAACAACCGCACTACCAACAACAACTCCAAAAACTACAACAACCACCCGGGACCTGTAACAACAACACACCCTGAGCCTGCATCCATAACAACCCCTGGACATGCATCCACAACAACCGCAGGGCTTTCATCTACCACAACCCCAAGGCCTGCAAGCACAACAACTCCAGAGCCTGCATCCACACCAACCCCAGGGCCTGCATCTACAACAACCCCAGGGCCTGCATCCACAACAACCTCAGTACCAACAATTCCAGGAACTACAACAACCCCGGGACCTGTAACAATAACACACCCTGAGCCTGCATCCACAACAACCCCAGAAACTGCATCCACAACAACCCTGGGGCCGGCATCCACAACATACCCAGGGCCTGCATCCACAACAAACCCAGGGCCTGGAACCACATCATACCCAGGGCCTGCATCCATAACAACGCCAGGGCCTGCATCCACAACAACCCCAGGGCATGCATCCACAACAGCCCCAGGGCCTACAACCACAACAACCCCAAGACCTGCATCCACAACACCCCCAGGGCTTGCATCCACAACAACCCCAATGCCTGCATCCACAACAGCCCCAGGGCCTGCATCCACAACAACCCAGGGCTTACAACCATAACACCCCCAGGGGTTAAATCCACAGCAGCCCCAGAGCCTGCAACCACAACGATACCAGGATCTGTAACCGCAACAACCCCAAAGCCTGCATCCACAACACCTATCAGCATGGAGCCTCCAACTACCACACAACCTTTGACACGTACTGAGCTTTCAACTACCACACAGTCTCCCACCAGTATTGATCATCCACCTACCAAACTGCCTCCCACCAGTACTGAGCATGATACTAGCATACAACCTATTACCAGCACTGAGCCTTCAATTACCACACAAACGTCTACTAGCACAAAGCTTTCGACTACAACACAACCTCCCACCAGTACTGAGCCTACAACCCCAGGATCTGTAACAACAACCCAAGGGCCTACATCGACAACAACCCCAGGGCCTGTAATAACAACAACCCCAGGGCCTTCATCCACAACAATCACAGAGCCTGCAAGCACAACAACCCCAGGGCCTGCACCCACAACAACCCCAGGATCTTCATCCACAACAACCCCAGAAACTGCATCCACAACAACCCCAGAAACGTCATCCGCAACAACCCAAGGGCCTGCATCCAAAACAATCCCAGGGTCTGCAACTACAGCAATCCCTGGACCTGCATCCACAACAATCCCAGGGACTGCATCCAAAACAACCCCAGGGACTACTTCCACAACAACCCCAAGACCTGCATCCAGAACAACCCCAAGACCTGCATCCACAACAACCCCAGGGTACTGCATCCATAACAACTACAGGGCCTGCATCCACAACAACCCCAGGGACTAGCAACACAACAACCCCAGGCCTGCATCCAAACAACCCCGGGGACTGCATCCACAACAACCCCAGGACTGCAATCACAACAACCCCAGGGACCTCATCCACAACAACACCAGGTCTGCAATCCACAACAACTCGCCTGCATCAACAACAACTCCAGGACTCAACAAACAACCCATGAGTGACAACCACAAAAACCTCAGGACTACATCCACAACAACCCCAGACCTGCATCCACAACAACCCATGGCTCGCATCCACAACAACTCAGGCTGCTTTAACAACAATCCCAGGCCTTCATCCACAACAACCCCAGGCTGCATTCCACAACAACCCAGGACTGCTAACAAAACCCCAGGGACCTGAACACAACACCCCAGGATCTGCATCACAACAACCCCAGGGCCTGCATCCACAACAACCCAGGTCCTGTCATCCACAACAACCCAGGCTCTTAACAACAACAACCTTGTTCTGCATCCACACAACCCAGGGCCTGCTCCACAACAACCCAGGCTGCATCACAGACAATCCCAGGGCTGCACCACAACAAACCAGGGACTCAATCCACAACAACCCCAGGACTTGCATCCAGAAAACCCAGGACCTGCATCCACAAAGTCCCAGGGCCTGCATTCACAACAACCCAAGGCCTGCAATCCACAACAACTCCCAGGCCTGCATCCACAAAAACCCCAGCATACTTAACAACACACAACCCAGAGTCTGCATCCACAACAACTACCAGGCTGCACCACAACACCCAGAGGATCTCATAACCACACAACCCACAGGCTGCATCCACAACATACCCCAGACTCATCCACACAACCCAGGTCCTGCATCCACAACAACCAACCTCAGTCCTGACTACAAACCCCAGGACCTGTACATCACAACAACCAGGGCCTGCATCAACAACAACCCAGGGCTTCATCCAAACAACCCAGGCTGCATCCACAACAACCTCAGGGCTCATCATCAACACCCCAGGGCTGCAACCACATACCCCAGGTCTGCATCCACAACAACCCATGGCCTGCAACACAACATACCCCAGGGCCTTCATCACAACAACCCCAGGACCTGTCCACAACAAACCCAGGACCTTCAACCACAACAACCCCAGGCCTGAATCACAACACTCCCACGGGTCTCATACCACATCAACCCAGGACTGCATCACTACAACCCCAGGACTGCATCTCCACACAACCCCCAGGCCTGCATCAACAACAACCCCAAGACCTCATCCACAACAACCCCAGAGCCTGTCATCCACACAACTCCCAGGGCCTGCATCACACAACAACCCAGGGTCTGCACCACAACACCAAGCCTCATCACACCCCAGGCCTTGCATCCACACAACCCAGAGCGCATCTAACTACCAAACTGACCACCAGGACCTCTAACACACAACCATCTGACACACCTAGGCTCGTCATCACACTATCAACCCAGGGCCTTCATCCACAACAACCCATCTTCATCTGACCAACAACCCAGGACCTGAACATCAACAACTCCTGGCCTCATCCACAACATCTCCAGGGCCTGCATCCACACAACCCCAGGCTGCATCCACAACAACCACATGGCTTCATCCACAACAACTCCAAGGCTTGCATTCAACAACAACCCCAGACTTCTTCCACACAACCCCAGGGCCCTCATCCACAGCAACCCCAGGGCCTGCATCCACAACAATCCCAGGGTCTGCAACCACAAACCCCAGGACTTGCATCCACATCAACTCCAGGACTGCATCCACAACAACCCCAGGGCCTGCATCCACAATAGCCCCAGGGCCTGCATTCACAACAACCCAAGGGCCTGCAACCACAACACTCCCAAAGCCTGCATCCACAACACCTATCAGCATCAGAGCCTTCAACTACCAACAACCTCCCATGAGTACGGAGCTCCAACTACACAAACTGCCTCCCACCAGTACTGAACCTCATACTACCACACAACTCTTGCCAGCACTAAGCCCCAACTACCACACAGATCATACTAGCACTGAGCTTCAACTACCAACAACCTCTTCCAGTACTGAGCCTACAACCCCAAGACCTGTACATCAACAACCCCAGGGCCTGTAACATCAAACAACCCCTTGGCCTTCATCACAAAACCCAGGGCTGCATCCAAACAACCCAGGACCTGCATTCATAACAATCCCCTGGGCTTGCAACACAGCAACCCCAGGTCCTACATCCACAACAACTCCATGGCCTGCAACCACAACAAACCCAGGACCTGTAACAACAACTACCCCAGGACCTGTAACAACAACAACCCTGGGCCTTCATCCACAACAACCCAGGGCCTGCATCGTCAACAATCCCAGGGTCTGCAACCACAACAACCCAGGACTTGCATCCACAATCAACTCCCAGGGACTGCATCTGCAACACACCCCAGGGCCTGCATCCACAACAACCCCAGGACCCTCATCCACAACAACCCCAGAGCCTGCATCCACATAGCCCCAGGGCCTGCATTCACAACAACCCAGGTCCTGCAACCACAACACTCCCAAAGCCTACATCCATAACACCTATCAGCATCGAGCCTTCAACTACCACACAACCTCCATGAGTACGGAGCCTCCAACTACCAACTGCCTCCCACAGTACTGAACCTCATACTACCACACAGACCTCTTACCAGCACTAAGCCTCCAACTACCACACAGACTCATACTAGCACTGAGCTTTCAACTTCCAAACAACCTTCTACCAGTACTGAGCCTACAACCCCAGGACCTGTAACATCAACACCCCCTGGGCCTTCATCCACAACAACTCCAGGGCCTGCATCCACAACAACCCCAAGGTCTGCATCCACAACAACCACATGGCCTTCATCCATAACAACCCCAAGGCCTGCATCAACAACAACCCCAGGACCTTCTTCCACAACAACCCCAGGGCCCTCATCCACAGCAACCCCAGGGCCTGCATCCTCAACAATCCCAGGGTCTGCAACCACAAGAGCCCCAGAACTTCCATCCACATCAACTCCAGGGACTGCATCCACAACAACCCCAGGGCCTGCATCCACAATAGCCCCAGGGCCTGCATTCACAACAACCCAAGGGCCAGCAACCACAACACTCCCAAAGCCTGCATCCACAACACCTATCAGCATAGAGCCTTCAACTACCACACAACCTCCCATGAGTACGGAGCCTCCAACTACCAAACTGCCTCCCACCAGTACTGAACCTCATACTACCACACAACCTCTTGCCAGCACTAAGCCCCCAACTACCACACAGACTCATACTAGCACTGAGCTTCCAACTACCAAACAACCTCCTTCCAGTACTGAGCCTACAACCCCAAGACCTGTAACATCAACAACCCCAGGGCCTGTAACATCAACAACCCCTTGGCCTTCATCCACAATAACTCCAGGGCCTGCATCCACAACAACCCCAGGGCCTGCATTCATAACATCCCCTGGGCTTGCAACTACAGCAACCCCAGGTCCTACATCCACAACAACTCCATGGCCTGCAACCACAACAAACCCAGGACCTGTAACAACAACTACCCCAGGACCTGTAACAACAAACAACCCCTGGGCCTTCATCCACAACAACCCCAGGGCCTGCATCGTCAACAATCCCAGGGTCTGCAACCACAACAAGCCCAGGACTTGCATCCAAATCAACTCCAGGGACTGCATCTGCAACAACCCCAGGGCCTGCATCCACAACAACCCCAGGACCCTCATCCACAACAACCCCAGAGCCTGCATCCACAATAGCCCAGGGCCTGCATTCACAACAACCCCAGGTCCTGCAACCACAACACTCCCAAAGCCTACATCCATAACACCTATCAGCATCGAGCCTTCAACTACCACACAACCTCCCATGAGTACAGAGCCTCCAACTACCAAACTGCCTCCCACCAGTACTGAACCTCATACTACCACACAACCTCTTACCAGCACTAAGCCTCCAACTACCACACAGACTCATACTAGCACTGAGCTTTCAACTTCCAAACAACCTTCTACCAGTACTGAGCCTACAACCCCAGGACCTGTAACATCAACACCCCCTGGGCCTTCATCCACAACAACTCCAGGGCCTGCATCCAGAACAACCCCAAGGCCTGCATCAACAACAACCCCAGGACCTTCTTCCACAACAACCCCAGGGCCCTCATCCACAGCAACCCCAGGGCCTGCATCCTCAACAATCCCAGGGTCTGCAACCACAAGAACCCCAGAACTTCCATCCACATCAACTTCAGGGACTGCTCCACAACAACCCCAGGGCCTGCATCCACAATAGCCCCAGGGCCTGCATTCACAACAACCAAAAGCCAGCAACCACAACACTCCCAAAGCCTGCATCCACAACACCTATCAGCATAGAGCCTTCAACTACCACACAACCTCCATGAGTACGGAGCCTCCAACTACCAAACTGCCTCCCACCAGTACTGAACCTCATAATACCACACAACCTCTTACCAGCACTAAGCCTCCAACTACCACACAGACTCATACTAGCACTGAGCTTTCAACTTCCAAACAACCTCCTACCAGTACTGAGCCTACAACCCCAGGACCTGTAACATCAACAACCCTGGGCCTTCATCCACAACAACTCCAGGGCCTGTAACAATAACAACCACTGGTCAATCATCCACATCAACCCCAGGACCTGTAACAACAACAACCACTGGTCGTTCATCCACATCAACCCCAGGGCCTGCATCCACAACAACCCCATGGCCTGTAACAACAACAATCCCAGCATTTGTAACAACAACCTCATTATCTGTAACAACAAACAACCCCCTGGGCCTTATTCCATAACAACCCCAGGGCCTGCATCCACAACAACCCCAGGCCCTGCATCCACAACAACCCTAGGGCCTACATCCACAACAACCCCATGGCCTGCAACCACAACAAACCCAGGACTTGTAACAACAACCTCAGGATCTGTAACAACAACAACAACCCCTGGGCTTTCATCCAAAACAACCCCAGGACCTGTAACAACAACCACTCCAGGAACTGTAACAACAACAACCCCTGGACCTTCATCCACAATAACCCAGGACCTGCAACCACAACAACCCAAGTGTCTGTATCCACAACAACCCCAGGGCCTGCAACCACAACAACCCCAGGGTCTACATCCATAACAACCCCAGCATCTGCATCCACAACAACCCCAGGGCCTGCATTCACAACAACCCCAGGGCCTACAACCACAACAATCCCAAAGCCTGCATCCACAACACCTATCAGCATGAAGCCTCCAACTACCACACAACCTCCCATGAGTACGGAGCCTCCAACTACCAAACTGCCTCCCACCAGTACTGAACCTCATAATACCACACAACCTCTTACCAGCACTAAGCCTCCAACTACCACACAGACTCATACTAGCACTGAGCTTTCAACTTCCAAACAACCTTCTACCAGTACTGAGCCTACAACCCCAGGACCTGTAACATCAACACCCCTGGGCCTTCATCCACAAACAACTCCAGGGCCTGCATCCAGAACAACCCCAAGGCCTGCATCAACAACAACCCCAGGACCTTCTTCCACAACAACCCCAGGGCCCTCATCCACAGCAACCCCAGGGCCTGCATCCTCAACAATCCCAGGGTCTGCAACCACAAGAACCCCAGAACTTCCATCCACATCAACTTCAGGGACTGCATCCACAACAACCCCAGGGCCTGCATCCACAATAGCCCCAGGGCCTGCATTCACAACAACCCAAAAGCCAGCAACCACAACACTCCCAAAGCCTGCATCCACAACACCTATCAGCATAGAGCCTTCAACTACCACACAACCTCCCATGAGTACGGAGCCTCCAACTACCAAACTGCCTCCCACCAGTACTGAACCTCATAATACCACACAACCTCTTACCAGCACTAAGCCTCCAACTACCACACAGACTCATACTAGCACTGAGCTTTCAACTTCCAAACAACCTCCTACCAGTACTGAGCCTACAACCCCAGGACCTGTAACATCAACAACCCCTGGGCCTTCATCCACAACAACTCCAGGGCCTGTAACAATAACAACCACTGGTCAATCATCCACATCAACCCCAGGACCTGTAACAACAACAACCACTGGTCGTTCATCCACATCAACCCCAGGGCCTGCATCCACAACAACCCCATGGCCTGTAACAACAACAATCCCAGCATTTGTAACAACAACCTCATTATCTGTAACAAAAACAACCCCTGGGCCTTATTCCATAACAACCCCAGGGCCTGCATCCACAACAACCCCAGGCCCTGCATCCACAACAACCCTAGGGCCTACATCCACAACAACCCCATGGCCTGCAACCACAACAAACCCAGGACTTGTAACAACAACCTCAGGATCTGTAACAACAACAACAACCCCTGGGCTTTCATCCAAAACAACCCCAGGACCTGTAACAACAACCACTCCAGGAACTGTAACAACAACCACCCCTGGACCTTCATCCACAATAACCCCAGGACCTGCAACCACAACAACCCAAGTGTCTGTATCCACAACAACCCCAGGGCCTGCAACCACAACAACCCCAGGGTCTACATCCATAACAACCCCAGCATCTGCATCCACAACAACCCCAGGGCCTGCATTCACAACAACCCCAGGGCCTACAACCACAACAATCCCAAAGCCTGCATCCACAACACCTATCAGCATGAAGCCTCCAACTACCACACAACCTCCCATGAGTACGGAGCCTCCAACTACCAAACTCCCTCCCACCAGTACTGAACCTCATACTAGCACACAACCTCTTACCAGCACTGAGCCTCCAACTACCACACAACCTCATACTAGCACTGAGCTTTCAACTACCACACATCCTCCCAGAAGTACTAAGCCTACAATCCCAGGAACTGTAACAACAACAACCCTTGGAACTTCAACATAACAACCCTAGGACCTCCATCCACAACAACCCCAGGGCCTGCGTCCTACAACAACCCCAGCACCTGCATCCATAACAACCCCAGGGCCTGCATTCACAACAAACTCGGGGCCTGCAACCACCACAACCCCGGGGCCTGCAACCACAACAAGCACAAAGCCTGCATCCACAAACCTATCAGCATGGAGCTTCCAACTACCACACAAGCTCCCATCAGTACTGATCGTCCAACTACCAAACTGACCTCTTACCAGTACTGAGCCTCATACTAGCACACAACCTCCTACCAGCACTGAGCCTCCATCTTCCTCACAACCTTCTACTAGTACAGAACTTCAACTACCACACACCTCCCACCAGTACTGACCATACAACCTCAGTAGTTGCAACAACCCCAGGACCTATAATAACAATGCCTGGGCCTGCATCCACAACATTCCTAGGGCCTGCATCCACAACAACCCAAGGGCGTGCATCCACAACAATCACAGGGCCTGCAACCACATTAATCCCAGGGCCTGCAAACACAACAACCACACAACCTGTATCCACAACAACTCCAGGGTCTGCATCCATAACAGCCCCAGGGCCTGCAACCACAACAATCCCAGGGCATGCATCCAAAACAACCCTAGGGTCTGCATCCACAACAACCCCAATGCCTGCATCCACAACAAACCCAGGGCCTGTAACCACAACAATTCTTAGTACTGAGCCTACAACCACAGGACCTGTAACCACAACAACCTCAGGGCCTGCACCCACAACAACCCATGGCCTGCATCCACAACAATCCCATGGCCTGCCAACTCCACAACAACCCCAGGGCCTGTATCCACAAACAACACCCAAACATGGACCTGCAACCACAACAACCACAAAGTCTGTATTCACAACAACTCCAGGGTCTGCATCCACAACATCCCCAGGGCCTGCAACCACAACAACCCTAAGGCCTGCATCCACAACAACATTATCAGCATAGAGCCTCCAACTACAACAACCTCCACCAGCACTGAAACCTCTCAATAAACACCACCAATACCAGCACTCTACCAGCAGTCAACTCTCCACAGATCACCACACACAACGTCTACAAGCAAAGAGCCACCAAACTACCACACAACCTCCCACCAGCACGAAACCTCCAACTCCACACAACCTCCTACATCACTAAGCCTCCAACTACAACACAACCTCCTACCATCACTAAGTATCCAACCACTACTCAACCTCCTACTACAACTAAGCCTTCAACTATCACACAAACACCTACCAGCACTGAGCCTCCAACTACCGTAGAATCTCCCACCAGCAATGAGCCTATAACTACCACAAGTCTCCTACCAGCACTAAGCCTCCAATGACTACTAGGCTAGTGACAACCACAACTGCTAAAAATGTACTTCCATTACGAATTCACGATTTTAAACAGAACATATACGGACAGTCTACGGGACACATCATCTAAGACTATAAAAGACAGTCCACCGAAATAATAAACAAAGTAAGTAACAATGAATTCATCTCCACAGTCATATTTATATTACTCTCAGCGCAGTCGCACATGTTCATAGGATGTGTATCACTCATCATATTCTACTGGGGGATATATGGCAGATTATATTCTCACATGTGATCCTCTCCATTGTGGGTTTACAATCTAATAATTAATTTCTATGAACTACACATATGAGCAGTGATGTTTTTTAAACTGATCTATGTAAAGAAGGGGGGGGTGAAATTTATTCAATTAAGGTTCCTACGATATATTTCATCGGCTCTCATATTTACCTTTTTTGACAGTTAAAATAACAAAATCTCGGGCTGTCATGAACAGATGTAGGAAATTTGCAACCAAATTATCATCATCTGCTGCGTCGGTCACATCTAGGAGTATAGACTGCAGCAGTCACAGCACAGGATGATGAGAGTATTCCACTGTCGTTACTGGAGCGCTCACACTTCTCTTCTTTCATCTCTCTACAGGTGCTGGCATTTTTAAGGAGATTTTTCTTTGTTAGAACAATAGTCATAATGATATATAGGTAAGTTATCATTATATATGAGTGTGAAGAATGCAGTGATAATAAACTGGAAAGAATATAATTACTGGCAACATCATCAGACTGGTACCACTACTGCCACATTCATCTATCTATTTTCTTTAAGTAATTTTTCATCAAGTTTTTTTTTGCGCTGACAGATGTTATGGTAAAATCATCAAAAGGACGAACAGTTTTTGATGAACTGGAGCAAATTCAAATAAGCTTATTTATTTGCTCCTTAGCACCCTTCCAGATGTATCTTGTCATTTCACTTATATGTATGTAAAGATGTATAAATATATAGTATATATATATATATATATATATATATATATATATATATATATAAAATAGCAGCAGCTACAGGAAAGCAAATCATCGTTTTATTGTGCAGCCACTCACGTTCGGCATTGGAGTGGTGCAGGGAGTGGGTACCGCCTGTTATCATTCCCTGGCTCTTTGATAGATCGCCTGCTCCACAGTGTCTATGTTCTAGGTTGTAAGTACAGAACAGACCTTCAATCAATGTGCTGGGGAGTTATAACCATGTACTCACTGTGTATTGAGCAGTGACTGCAACCTCTCACTGCACCTCCCAAATGATTGCAAACCAGTAGCTGCAGGGAGAATAAAATTAATTTTCTCCCTGTAACTTTCCATCAGCTATCAAGGTTTAAATGCTATTTACCTGCAGATTAATGATATACTTACATAAATATTGTTTCTGAATGTGAAAGTTTGCTTTAAAATAAAAAAGTTGCACTATCTTTTCAATAAACTTTAACATTTTACATGTGATAGCCAATATATACTTGTATAAAAGTGGTTGACCAAGTGGTCAAAAATCCCAAAGAATGAAAGTCTACAAGGGCAGGGTCCTCTTACCCTCTGTACCAGTTTGTCACTGTTAGCTTGCTCATTGTATTTTTCACTTGTTTAGTATGTAACCCTTTCTCATGTACAGCACCATAAGATCAAAGGTGCTCTATAAATAATTCATAATAAGCAGTATTTCCTATGACAGCTCGATCCTCCTTCTCTCATCAGTCTTCTGCTGTCATATACAATACACTGATTACTCATCACTTCTAACCTGACTTTTTGTATCTTTCCTACAGGAGCGGTTCTTTAGTGCCCACAATGAATGTAGAATTTGAAAATGACACGGTAACCCCAACACCCAAACGGTTGGTTGATGCAGCCTTTAATGGAGTGATAAACGCTGACCCACCGGACACCATTGATGGTTTATTGATCGATCCTTGGAGTATTAAGTCTAGAGGTAAGTCTACAGTGGAATTATTCAGAATTACACAAGACTACCACAAACCTCCCTAAGCAAGAATGAGTCGGGCGACAGGGCAGGGGGTAAACTACATAACAGTATCAGAAAACTTTCTAAGCAAGAGCAAGGCCAAAACGGGCGGTAAGCAAATACAGACCATTAAAGGAGTACAGACATTGCGTTTCTTATATTCTTTGTTTGGCCTGGGAATTTATACGGTGAGCTATACCTCAATTAAAGGGGTTGTCCAATTCAGAATTCACCAAAAAATTTAAATAGTTTTAACCCCTTCACGACCTGTGACATAAGAGGACGTCATGGGTGGTGTCGGGCACTGTGATGTGAGCTCTGGCGTGGAGCTCACATCATTCACCTGACATCTCAGCTGATCTCATCAGCTGAGATGTGGGACTAACAGCACCGATTGGATCCGCAATCCGATCGGTGCTATTAACCCTTTGGATCGTGCTGTCATTTACTGACAGCGTGATCCAAAGGTGTCGCGGTGGGGACCACGCCGTTTGCCGCCGTGGTCAGAGATCCTGCGATAAGATCGTGGGATCTCTGTGTGTCTTATCTTATAGCCTGGGGTCCTGTAGTGACCCCGGATGCTATAATGGTTCACTTCCTGTGAGGGGTTGGAAGCGCTGCCAACCACTCTCAGTGATCATTTGTGCCATGTCCCGATGTCCTGCGGTAATTGGGACAAGACACAAGCAATCAGACCCTGCAGCACTGTAGCCCTCTATGGAGCAGTGTAAAAGCAAAGAATGAATTAAAAAAATAAAGTTTTTAAAAATATGCTAAAAAAAACCCACAAAAGTTCAAATCACCCCGCTTTTCCCCCATTCAAAATAAAAGTATTAAAAAAATGTAAAAAAATACACATATTTGGTATCATCACGTTCATAAACGCCCGATCAATCAAGATATAAAATCAATTAATGAGAGCCTGCGGAACTGCATAACGGAAAAATAGGTACAAAAGCCAAAATGACATTATTTTGGTCAACGCAAGATTGCAATAAAATGCAATGGCGGGCGATCAAAACAGGCATCCACCCAGAAATGGTATCATTACAAATCATTACAAATGTCAGCTCAAGATGCAAAAAATAAGCCATCACACAGCCCCAGATCCTGAAAAATCAGATCGCTACGGGTCGCAGGACATGACACAAAGAGTGTGATTCTTTTTTTTTTTCAAACTTCTGAATTTTTTTTCAAGTGAGCACAGACTTGCAGGCGGATATTAGACAGCACTCACTTTTACTAATGGAGCGCTGACAATAAACACAAGCTTAAAGGCCCAGTCACACATAACGACGCACCAGCGATCCCGATAACGATAATGATGTGCAGAGATCGCTGGTGCGTCGTTTTTCACATCGCTGGTGAGATGTCAAACAGGTATCTCACCAGCTATGTGAAAAACGACGCACCAGCAATCCAGAATTATACTGAGGTTGTTGGGAATTGTCACTCCATAGCGTAGCATTTAGATTGTTGGTCATTGTCCCTGTCAAACACAATGATGTAGCGTTCCCAGCGGGAGCGCAACGATGTAAAAATGATCCAGAGCAGTGTGTAACAATCAACGATCTCACAGCAAGGGCCAGATCGTTGGTGTGTGTTACACATAACGTCATCGTTAGCGGGATCGCTGTTGCGTCACAAAATCTGTGATGTTACAGCGATCTCGTTAGCGATGTCGTTATGTGTAACAGGGCCTTTAGTATACAAATGCAAGGGTGCTGCGAAGCCCCTCATCTGCATATTAAAAGGATCCTGTCACCTTCAAAACGCCACCTAAGCTATCAAAACATGTCCCTGCAGCATCCTATCACTATTCTCACACTCCTTTTGTCTCCTAAAAGCATCCTGTGAAAAGGCATAAAAACGTTTTACTTAGTGATTACTTAGTGATTATAATTAGCATGGGCTATATTCTTTAGCCCTTAGGGCGTGTTGTTTTGCAGTCTCGAGGATCCACCCTCTCTCTCTGCTGCTTTGCTTGTGCAGGCTTTGCCCTTCCCCTCTCTGTCACTCACAGAGTGCAAATCATTAGTCCTGCCTTCAGCTCTACATCACAGCAGAAGCTGCACAGAGACAGGGTGGATCCTGGAGCCTGCAAAACAACACGCCCTAAGAGCTGAAAAAATATAGCCCCTGCTAAGTATAATCCCTAATGAGTAAGTATTAAAACGTTTTTATGCACTTTCACAGGATGCTTTTAGGAGACAAAAGGAGTGTGAGATTAGTGATAGGATGCTGCAGGGACATGTTTTGGTAGCTTAGGAGGCGTTCTGGAGGTGACAGGATCCCTTTAATAGCTCCCAACCTATTTGATGGCCCCCAAACTATACAAAGGCTCCACATTAGCTCCCACAGTTTGATGGCCTCCTCACTGTATGATGGTCCTCATAGTAGTCCTCACACTGTGTGATGCCCCTCCCCACACGGTTTCATGGGCCCTAAGTAGCCAAGACACTATCATGGCCCCCTTAATAGCCCTCACATTGTATAATGGTTCCCTTAGTAACCCTAACACTTTATCATTGCCCCCTCAGTATCTCCTACAATCTATGATGAGCCTCTCAGTAGTCCCCACACTCCATTATGACCCCCACAGTAGCCCACACTCTGCATCATGGTCCCTTAAGTAGTCCCGTTTCTGTATCATGGCCCCCTAAGTAGCTCCCGCACACTGTCATGGCCCTCTTTAAAAACCCAACAATCTGTAATAGCCTCCTTAGTAGCCCTCACACTGTATGATGGCCCCCTCTGTAGGCCCCACATTGTATAATGTCTGATACCACTGTGTCATGTCCTTTAGAGTCTCCATCTATTGTCCTAAGTACCCCACATGTTCATGGCGTCTGTAGCCTCCACTATATATGGCCTTTATTGCCCACTTGTATAGCCTTATGCCCTACTTGTATATACCCTTGTAGTCCCACTCTTATGATGCCCTTAGTAGCCCCACTTTGTATGATGGTCTCTCCTTTGTAGGCCCCACTATTTATGGAACCCCCTTAGTAGTCCCTATTATTTAAAAAGGACCTGTTAGTAGGCCCCACTATTTTGCAGGGCCCCCACTCATTATGGACATAGCACAATTTTATAAGAAAATAAACTTTATATACTCAACTTATTCCAGCGAGTTCATCAGCTGATAGCAACAGGTCCTGGGCAGATGAATGTTGTGATATTTCGATTCACACAGTGTCGGGGGCACCTGGTAGCTGGGTCGGACAGTTTTTTGGGAGGTCACGGTGGTGGTGACCCGACTCCATTGCCCTGGGTGCGCAGAAAAGGGGATATTTACAGGGGAAAGTTTGTGACGCCACCTGTAGTGTTCAGCTAGGGATGGCCGATGCTGCAGATTAGGACATTGGGGCAGATGGTATGCAGTTGGGATGGTATCACTCCCCACAGGTGGAGCGGGGCCCCAGGGCAGATGGAACAGTCTTTTGGGACAGTGATGGTTAGGGTGCAATAGGTGGGAGGGAGAATGTGTGGAATAACAGGAAGACACCGGGGTAGCAGTTCTCAGACGTTTACTCACTGTTCAGTTCAGAAGTCCAGCCCAGAAGGGGCACCGCATCCTGTTGGTTGGCAGTCTGGTCAACTCCCAGGCATCTCGGTTTCGCTCCACCAGGACACCCTTTTATAAGCCTTTCCTGGTAGTCTCCCCACGCTGGCTACTCACCTCTGCTGCCCTGCATCTTCATACACTGTCTCAAGCAAGTGGCTGCGTGCCTTGTTAGGCGACGATCACAACGTTCCCTGACGTTAGTTCTAGCAATCGTTTCACAGAATGTGTTTGGTAGTGGCCACTGTCCATGCAGGTGCAGCATCCTCTGCTTTCCTAGTGCAGACTTGAAGTGTGTCACTAGATCGGAGCCGATCCCCTTGTGCGACCTAGCTCCACCAGCAATGCCCTCCAGAGTGATTGCTGGTACAGGATCCCACCAGCCAGGGTATCTGTGGTGACCATCTGGTGACCTTCCCTACAGCTCCATTCTTCTAGGTCTTCCTCACAGCAGAACTTCTCCCTCCAACTGATCTAACTCCTCCTCCTCCTCTCTGCTTTTTTCCTACCTTCTGTTCTCACCCCCTCTGCCTATTCCTTCCTCCAGCCTGAAGATGGGGCCCTCCCTCTCAATAGGGTCCGCCCAGATCCCAAGTCTGAAGTTAGTGTGGGTGTTGGGTACAGGTGTGTGTGCGTCCCGGGTTTACGTCCTCTCCTTACCTGCGAGTGTGATACCACACCTATGGCTTAGGTGCAGTACCTCTATGGCGACCAGACCGCAGGAACACCACAATATCATCACATTAGGACTCATGTCCTGGACAATATCTAAAGGGTTGAGAATGCGCAAATAGGGTCTTATCTTTTTAAGACAGATGTATGATGTGAATATTGGTATTGCTCACCTGATGTGGTTGTGTAGCACACAACCAGCGTAATCGCTCAGAAAAAACAGCTGCTGCAGGGACTGTACTTCCACAGGATGCGGTGCTCAAATCACAAGGTTATTCGGACGAAGTACCTTTATGTCCGCGCTGCTGTCAGACCGGTGTACCAATGACACTGGACGTCTAGATATTGGAGATATAGATTTATTTCCTTATTTCCAACGCGTTTCAGAGCCACGTGCCGAGCTCCTTCCTCAGGGATGTTCCTGGAAGGACTCGCTGAGGAAGGAGCTCGGCACGTGGCTCCGAAACGCGTTGGAAATAAGAAATAAAGCTATATCTCCAATACCTAGACGTCCAGTGTCATTGGTATACCGGTCTGACAGCAGCGCGGACATAAAGGTACTTCGTCCGAAAAACCTTATGTCCTGGACAATGACATCATCTTGTTGCTGTGCCCTGGACCTGCCATTCTGTAGGCTGCAGGTCTAAAGCGACCTGTGGTCTACAGAACGACGAGAGGCAAAGCAGGGAAATCGAGCCTCCCTGCTCTGATGCAGATTTTAACTGTATCGGGGTGATGTGCACACTTATACAGTTAAGAGTAGCGATAGGTCCCGGTTGACCCCTCAGAGTGTGGGGCCTGGAGCTACCGCACCCTTTACCCTCCCCAGTAACTACACTACTGATTAAACCCAAATCTGCATCAATGTTCACACATGAACTAAGTTAATAAAGATGTGAGTATTACTGTGGTTGGCATCTATATCCTTCCTACTTCCTACATGGGCAATTTGTGTACAATAGTAGTAATAATTTTTTCACCAAGCAGTAACCAGCAAAATTAAAAACATGTCAGTAATCATGTATAAAGCCAGGAAACACCTACACATGTTTCCGCTGGGTACCATTTTATGAATAGTCCAGGGTGTGTTTTCATTCAGCATTTTCTGCAAACAATAAATAGAATATCAGTAAAAGTATATATTAGTATTGACAATAAAAGTTTGAATATATTTTTATCCATTCTTACAGATGAAGTAGTAACTACTCCAGTACCTACCATATCACAAACAACTACTCCATTACCAACCACTACTGGATCTGCAACAACAGCCACAGTACCTACAACAACCATAGGACCGGAACAACAACAACCCCAGGACCTGTAACAACCATGGGACCTACAACAATAGCCACAGGACCAACAACCTCAGGACCTGAAACAACAAGAACCACAGGGCCTGCAACAACAACAAGACCAGGACCTACAACAAAAACTGTCCCTGGACCTGCATCCACAACAACCACAGAACCTGGATCCACAACAACGCCAGGATCTATAACTACAACAACTCCAGGACCTGCATCCACAACAACCCCAGGGCCTGCATCCACAACAACCCCAAGGCCTGCAACCACAACAAACCCAGGACCTGCAACAATCTATGAGACCTACAACAATAACCACAGGTCCAACAACCACAGGACCTACAACAACAACAACTCCAGGAGCTACAGAAACAACAACCCCTTTGCCTGCAACAACAGTAAGTACAGGACCTACAACAAAAACCACCCCAGAGCCTGCATCCACAACAACTCCTGCACCTGTGATAACAATAAGTACAGGACCTACAACAACCATACCAGGGCCAGCATCCACAACAATCAAAGAACCAGCATCCACAACAACAAAAGGATCTGCATCCACAACACCTCAAGGACAAGCAATCACAACCCAGGGCCTGCATTCACAACAACATCCCCAGGGCCTGCATCCACAAATAACCCAAGGCTTACAACAACAATCACCCCAGGACCCACAACAACAATAACCCCAGGACCTGCAACAACAGAAACCCTTGAGCATGTGACAACAACAAGTCCAGGACCTACAACAACAACCATCCCAGGACCTGCATCAACAACAACCACAGGACGTGTATCCACAACAACCCCAGGGCCTCTATTTATAACAACCCCAAGACCTATAACAACATCCACAACAACTCTAAGGCCTGCAAACACAACAACCCCAGGGCCTGATAATACAACAATCCCAGGGCCTGCAAACACAACAACCACAGGGCCTGCAAGCACAACAACCCCGGGGTCTGCAACCAAAACAACCCCAGGGCCTGCAAACACAAACCCCAGGGCCTGCAAATACAACAATCCCAAGGTCTGCAAACACAACAACCCTAGGGCATTTAAACACAACAATCCCAGGGCCTACAACCACAACAACCCCAGGGCTAACAACCACAACAACCCCAGGGGCTGCAAACACAACAACCACGGGGTATGCAACCACAACAAACCCAGGACCTGCAACAATCATGAGACCTACAACAATAACCACAGGTCCAACAACCACAGGACCTACAACAACAACAACTCCAGGAGCTACAGAAACAACAACCCCTTTGCCTGCAACAACAGTAAGTTCAGGACCTACAACAAAAACCACCCAGAGCCTGCATCCACAACAACTCCTGCACCTGTGATAACAATAAGTACAGGACCTTCAACAACCATACCAGGGCCAGCATCCACAACAATCAAAGAACCAGCATCCACAACAACGAAAGGGTCTGCATCCACAACACCTCAAGGACAAGCAATCACAACCCCAGGGCCTGCATTCACAACAACATCCCCCGGGCCTGCATCCACAAATAACCCAAGGCTTACAACAACAATCACCCCAGGACCCACAACAACAATAACCCAGGACCTGCAACAACAGAAACCTTGAGCATGTGACAACAACAAGTCCAGGACCTACAACAACAACCATCCCAGGACCTGCATCAACAACAACCACAGGACGTGCATCCACAACAACCCCAGGGCCTCTATTTATAACAACCCAAGACCTATAACAACATCCACAACAACTCTAAGGCCTGCAAACACAACAACCCAGGGCCTGATAATACAACAACCCCAGGGCCTGCAAACACAACAACCACAGGGCCTGCAAGCACAACAACCCCGGGGTCTGCAACCAAAACAACCCGGGGCCTGCAAACACAACACCCCCAGGGCCTGCAAATACAACAATCCCAAGGTCTGCAAACACAACAACCCTAGGGCATTTAAACACAACAATCCCAGGGCCTACAACCACAACAACCCCAGGGCTAACAACCACAACAACCCCAGGGTCTGCAAACACAACAACCACGGGGTATGCAACTAAAAACAGCTCCAGGACCTGCAAATACAACAACCCCGAGGCCTGCAACCAGAACAACCCCAGGGCCTACATCCACAACAACAATAGGGCCTGCAAATACAACAACCCAGGGCCTGCAAACACAACAACCACAGGGCCTGCAAGCACAACAACCCCGGGGTCTGCAACCAAAACAACCCCAGGGCCTGCAAACACAACAACCCCAGGGCCTGCATCCACAACTCCTGGACCTGCAAACACAACATCCCCAGGGCCTGTATCCACAGCAACTCCAGGATCTACATCCACATCAACTCCAGGTCCTGCAAACACAACAATCCCAGAGCCTGCAAATACAACAACCTGGGGCTGCAACCACACACAACCCTAGAGCTTGCAAACATAACAACCCCAGGCCTGCATCAACAACAACCCAGGACCTGCAAACACAACAAACCCAGGGCTTGCAAACACAACAATCCCAGGGCCTGCAACCATTACAACCACACAATCTACATCCACAACAACTCCAGGTCCTAAATCCACAACAACCTAGAGCCTGCATCCACAACAATCCCAGGGCCTGGAAACACAACAACCCCTGGGCCTGCAAATACAACAACCCCACAGCCTGCCAGCACAACAACCCAGGGCCTGCAAACACTACCACCCCCGGGCCTACCACAACAACAAGTCCAGGACCTACAACAACACCCGCACCAGGACGTAAATCCACAACAACCACAGAACCTGCATCCACAACCACCCTAATACTTGCATCCACAACAAGCCCAGGATCTGAATCTGCAAAAACCCCAGGATCTACATCCACAGCAACTCCAAGGCCTGAATCATCAAAAACCTCAGGGCCTGCATCCACAAAAAGCCCAGGGCATGCAAACACAACAACCCCAGAGCCTGCAAATACAACAATCCCGGGGCCTGCAACCACAACAACCACGAGGCCTGCTACCATAACAACCCCGAGGCCTGAAAACCCAACAACTCCAGGCCCTACTTCCATAACAACCCCAGGGCCTGGATCTTCAACAACCGAGAAAACTACAAGCATAACAACACCAGGACCTGCATCCATAACAACCCCAGGACCTGCAACCAAGACAACCCCAGGGCCTGCATCCAAGACAACCCCAGGGCCTACAAACACATCAACCTCACAGTCTGCATCCACAACAACCCCAAGGCATGCAAACACAACAACCCCAGGGCATGCAAACACAACAACCCCAGGGCATGCAAACACAACAACCCCAAATCATGCAAACTCAACAACCCCAGGGCCTGCAAAAACAACAACCCCAGGGCCTGCAACCCAACAAACCTGGGCCTGCAAACACAACATCCTCAGGGTCTGGAACCACAACAACCTCAGGGCCTGCAGCCACAACAACCCCCAGGCCTGTAAACACAGCAACCACAGGGTCTGCAAACACAACAACCAAAGGGGCTGCATCCACAACAAGCCTAGGGCCTCCATCCACTACAACCCAAGGGCCTTCAACCACAACAACCCCAATGACTGCAACCAGAACAAACTCAGAGCCTGCAAACACAGCAACCCCAGGGCCTGCAATCAAAACAACCCCAGGGCCTTCAGCAACAACAACCTCCAGGCCTGTAAACACAACAAACCAAGGGCCTGCATCCACAATAACCTCAGGGTCTGCAAACAAAACAACCACAGTGCCAGCAAACAGAACAACACTAGAGCCTGTAAACACAACCCCAGGGTATGCAAACACAACAACCCCAAGGCCTGCAAACATGACAACCTCAGGGCCTGCAAACACAACAACCCTAGGGTTTGCATCAACAACAACCCTGGGGCCTGCATCGACAATAACCCCAGGACTTGCAAACACAACAACCTCAGGGCTTTCAGCCACACCAACCCCCAGGCCTGTAAACACAACAACCCCAGGACTTGCAAACACAACAACCCCAGAGCCTGCATCCACAACAACTCCAGGGCCTACAAACACAACAGCCCCAACGCCTGCAAACACAACAAACCCCAGGGCCTGCATCTACAACAACCCAAGGACCTGCATCCACCAGAACCTCAATACCTACAACAACAACCCCAGGACCTATAACAACACTAATTGTAGCTTCAACTCAACCAAATCAGCCACAAGGTAAAGAGTCTAGTAACACAGATACATAGCACTGATATTTCTTTTTACTGATCTTAGTTGTTTTGGCTTAACACCAACATATATTATATGATGATATATCATACATGTATACGGGCGCGGACCTACCACTCGTGCAGCTGGTTTAATGAAACGGGGCCTCAAGCTCGTAGGGGGGCCCCAAGGCTCCAGCACCTCTGGCTCTGTCCACATGGCTAATTTGTAAACTATACAAATTAGCCATATGTGGAGCGGAGGCGCAAGCAGAGCAGCTACTGAAGCAGCAGGACCTGTGATGACATCACGTACACGTGACTCGGGTGGGCGGAGCCATGGAGTTTTGCCCGGCAGGAAAGAACAAAACGTCAAACAAGAAACTGGAGAAGATGCACAAGAGGAGTGTAGGGTATGTGAGAGGAGGGTGCAGAGGGCGGCAGGCTGTGCAGGGGGATGAAGGATGCAGGGGGATAGAGAGATCAGGGCTATGGTGAATGGAGAGAGCAGAGGATGGAGAGATCTGGACAATGGAGGGAGCAGGGGATGGAGGACGGAAGGAGCAGGGGGATGGAGGATGGAGAGACCAGGGGATGGAGGATGGAGGGAGCAGGGGGGTGGAGGGAGGAGGGGGATGGAGAACGGAGGGAGCAGGGGATGGAGAATGTAGAGAGCAGGGGGATGGAGGATGGAGAGACCAGGGGGATGGAGAATAGAGGGAGCAGGGGGATGAAGAGCACAGGGGGATGGAGATTAGAGGGATGGAGGATGGGGGAGCAGGGGGATGAGAGATCAGGGGGTTAGAGGAAGGAAGGAGCAGGGTTTTGAAGGATGTAGGGTACAGGGGGATGGAGGGAGCAGGGGGGTGGAGAATGGAGGGAGCAGAGGAAATGGAGGATGCAGGGCACAGGGGGATGGAGAGATCAGAGGGATGGAGGATGGAGGGAGCAGGGGGATGGAGGGTGCAGAGTGATGGAGAGATCAGGAGGATGGAGGGAGCAAGGGGATGGAGGATGGAGGGCGCAGAGTGATGGAGAGATCAGGAGGATGGAGGATGGAGGGAGCAGTGGGATGGAGGATGGAGGGAGCAGGGGGATGGAGAGATCAGGAGGATGGAGAGAGCAGGGGGGATAGAATGTGTAGGGGGATAGAGTGTGCAGGGGGATGGAGAGTGCAGGGGGATGGTGAGTGTAGGGTGGATGGAGAGAGCAGGGGAATTGAGTGTGCAGGGGAGATGGAGTGTGCAGGGGAGATGGAGTGTGCATAAAAAATGTAGAATGCAGGGGGATGGAGTGTGCAGGGGGATGAAGTATATTATATATACAGTCCATTTAGTATGGGAAAACCCACAGCAAGAATTGATATCCTGCAGATATTCCCGCACTAAAATACGCAGCATTTATAAATATTACAATCTATATATTTACATGCCTTTGTTGCACTATGAATAGGGGTCCCCAAAAATTTCATGCACATGATTTTACTCTATTTTGTTTTTTTTTTTTACAGGAATTGCTGCTGGGGTTGCTGCACCATCCACTCTCCCTGCCTTTGGAATTGCCCTAATTGTACTGATCATTGTTGTTATCGTTATTGTACCTGTATGCTTTGTTGTGGTATGTAAACAAATTTTAGTGAGGCTCCTATAAATATAATGGTGATGGCCCCGTGCTTAGGTAGAAAAGCATGACACTCTACTCATGAAGGCAAACCCCTGTCCATATCTCCTAAACAGCAAAGCCACTCAGGAATCTCAATGTAGCCAGCTTTTAAGTAGTGATGGGTAAAACAGAACTATAAAGTTTGGGGTCCATACCGAACACCTAGTGTTTGTGCATGAATCCCAAACACGAATTTCCCTGAAAAGTCCATGTTAATGTTCAGGTTCGGACAGGGGGCTACAAAAGGAAGCAAAATGGAAATTGCAAAGAAGATTTATGCTCACCAGTCTCAGTGCTGCGGTCACACTACTTTTGGGTCCATTCATTAAGCCTCATGTTTATTCACTGCATCTCTCTGACCACCCTTTGTGCCGGCTTGTGCTTGGTTGCAGTCAGACTACACCTGTCGGAATTAAAAAAAGTAGTATTATGGCAGTATTATTCCTTAAAATATATTTCATAACTAGCGAAAGTGTTTGTAGTATTTCACACAACGGATAGAATTGGTACGATGTATCCAGTCTAAACAATCCTCTGTAAACTAAGTACAGCAGCAGAGTAGCTTTAACTTAAAGGGAACCTGTCAGCTAGTTTGTAACTCCCCAGCTATCAGTGTCTATCCATGCAGCTTCACAATACTATTCTAATCATCCCTGTCTGAGCTCAGAGTGTAATGTGAAAGGTGAAAAAAAGCATTTATGCACTTACATTTCCTTATGTAATGAGGAGTCAGTCCCCAGCTTGGAGGACGGAGACTGTTTGGCAGGTTAATAGTTAATATTTCAGCCTTATGTTAGAACATGTTGGGAGACCTGAGGTGATGTCATGATGTCATAACCATGTGACTACAATAGGCGGAGCTAAGTACCCATAGAACATAAGTTTGCTTGCTTAGCTATGCCCACTATGGTCACATGATCGTTACATCACACAGGTCCTTTAGCCATGCAAGTTAATAGTAAGTTAACTATTATCCTGAGCTTAGACAGGGATGATTAGAATAGTATTATGAAGCTGCTGGTATAGATAATGATAGCTGGGGGATATAAACCAGCTGACAGGTTCTCTTTAAGGTGGAAACACACTGTCCTATATACAGTTGTGGCCAAAAGTATTGACACCCCTGCAATTCTGTCAGATAATACTCAGTTTTTTCCTGAAAATGATTGCAATCACATATTCTTTGGTATTATTATCTTCATTTAATTTGTCTTCAATGAAAAAATACAAAAAAATTGTCCTAAAGCCAAATTGGATATAATTCCACACCAAACATAAGAAAGGGGGGACAAAAGTATTGGAACTGTTAGAAAAATCATGTCATGCTTCTCTAATTTGTGTAATTAACAGCACCTGTAACTTACCTGTGGCACCTAACAGTGTTGGCAATAATTAAATCACACTTGCAGCCAGTTGACATGGATTAAAGTTGACTCAACCTCTGTCCTGTGTCCTTGTGTGTACCACATTGAGCATGGAGAAAAGAAAGAAGACCAAAGAACTGTCTGAGGAATTGAGAAACCAAATTGTGAGGAAGCATGAGCAATCTCAAGGCTACAAGTCCATCTCCAAAGACCTGAATATTCCTGTGTCTACCATGCACAATGTCATCCAGAAGTTTAAAGCCCATGGCACTGTGGCTAACCTCCCTAGATGTGGACAGAAAAGAAAAATTGACGAGAATTTCAACGCAAGATTGTGCAGATGGTGGATAAAGAACCTTGACTAACATCCAAACAAGTTCAAGCTGCCCTGCAGTCCGAGAGTACAACAGTGTCAACCCGTACTATCCATCTACGTCTGAATGAAAAGGGACTGCATAATAGGATACCAGGAAGACCCCACTTCTTACCCCGGGACATAAAAAAGCCAGGCTGGAGTTTGCCAAAACTTACCTGAGAAGCCTAAAACGTTTTGGAAGAATGTTCTCTGGTCAGATGAGACAAAAGTAGAGCTTTTTGGGCAAACGCATCAACATAGAGTTTACAGGAGAAAAAAGAGGCATTCAAAGAAAAGAACACGGTCCCTACAGTCAAACATGGCGGAGGTTCCCTGATGTTTTGGGGTTGCTTTGCTGCCTCTGGCACTGGACTGCTTGACCGTGTGCATGGCATTATGAAGTCTGACTACCAACAAATTTGCAGCATAATGTAGGGCCCAGTGTGAGAAAGCTGGGTCTCCCTCAGAGGTCATGGGTCTTCAGCAGGACAATGACCCAAAAACACTTCAAAAAGCACTAGAAAATGGTTTGAGAGAAAGCACTGGAGACTTCTAAGGTGGCCAGCAATGAGTCCAGACTGAATCCCATAGAACACCTGTGGAGAGATCTAAAAATGGCAGTTTGGAGAAGGCACCCTTCAAATATCAGGGACCTGGAGCAGTTTGCCAAAGAAGAATGGTCTAAAATTCCAGCAGAGCATTGTAAGAAACTCATTGATGGTTAACGGAAGCGGTTGATCGCAGTTATTTTGGCTAAAGGTTGTGCAACCAAGTATTAGGCTGAGGGTGCCAATACTTTTGTCTGGCCCATTTTGGAGTTTTGTGTGAAATGATCAATGTTTTGCTTTTTGCTTCATTCTCTTTTGCGTTTTTTCATTGAAGACAAATTAAATGAAGATAATAACCCCAAAGAATTTGTGATTGCAATCATTTTCAGGAGAAACTGAGTATTATCTGACAGAATTGCTGGGGTGTCAATACTTTTGGCACAACTGTACATGCGACTCACTCGGATGAGACTCAGATTAGTGACCCTGAACGTCCTCTCCCTTTCTGGATTGGAGTGTCAGCTGCTTGTGTTTTTGTGCATCATCACACTCCGTCCAGAGAAGGAGAGGCCGTTCAAGGTCACTGATCCGAGTCTTATCCGAGAGGCTCGCATGTAAGTAGGATAGTGTGTTCCCACCCTTAGATATGTTGTAGGAGCCCATCAGCTGTGTGAGCAGGACTAGATCAGGAAAGGAAACTCTGAATGTTAACAATGAGCAATGGTTCTAAAGACGTAATAGGATGAGCGCCCACAATCAGGATTGCCTGCGTTTTGGACACAGCATAATTTCCCTTGTGAAGACACTAGTGTCCTGTGTGGGAGAAGGCAGCATCTGTGCCCATGATCAGGTTTACTGACACAGTGTATTTTCACTGTGTTCTCCAGTTCATGATATTAGCACTTCCGCAAGAATAAAACTGACATGCTACGGATCGGAAACACATGCCATAGGTCAGTTTACGGAGCGTTAAAAAGGAGCACAGTGCCATGCGATTTTTATAAATCCAATCCGCTGTGCTTATATTGTACAATGCAGCGTTTTAGACTCAATGAAAACACAATCCGTCCAAAACGCTGCTAATCCTGATGGTGAGCATGGGCCCTTAGGAGTTTTTAATTATTACGGTCCTCTTCTTTTATATTGGGGGTTCCTGTTTAAGATAGAATGCAGAGTGCACAGGGTCCAAAATGGTTGTAAAGTTCATCCTTGGCTATTTTGCAGGTTTTCTTTTCCATATCAGTGTGATTCATCACGTTTTTTTTATTTTTAGGCTGCCAGAATAGCTACTGTGCCCTTTATCTTGCCTAATGGTGGAATCCCAGCCTAAGGTTTTGGCACTTGCAACGGTAAGAGAATTTCTGTTGGTTTCTTCTCATGTCCTTGTGTGACTGTGTCTAGATGAATATAACAAAAAAAGACAGTTACACTAAAAAAAGAAGGCTGAGGAAATTAGAAAAAAAAGACTGAAGAATGTGAACAGAGAACACAGAAATATGTAACACTACTAAAGAAAACATGAAAAAATGTTTGGAATTTTTTTTTAAAACGACTCGAGATACTCAGCAGATACAAATGGCTAAATGTATATGAGCCCAAGTACCATGTCATGGTGGGTGTATCTCATATTTGGCTCTATTCTACTGTAATATAACGCCTCTCTTGGTGTCAAAAATTGGCCTCCAATACATGGTAGGGATGAGTGAGTAGAATTGTTACTATTCGGTACACGCCGAATAGTAACGATATTCGGGCTACTTGCTACTCCCCGAGTTTCTTGTGATTACTCGGGAGTAGTCCTTTAACTTTCACAGTGTATCTATATATACACTGCGAAAGTGCACTAAAAGTGAATAAAAGTTGTTAAAAAATAAAAAAATATCATACTCACCTATCCGACGCCTGCACCGGGACCGGCAAAGAAGACATCCGATCAACGACAAGGACCTGCGAGTCTGACAGCCAATAAGATGGCCAGACATCACAAACCATGTGATCGCTACCAGCCACCTGATTGGCCAGATTGCCAGGTCATTGATGCACGTTCAAGACCTGGCAATCTGGCCAATCAGGTGGCTGGTAGCGATCAGGTGGTTTGTGATGTCTGGCCTACTGATTGGCCAGATCGCTACCAGTCATCCGATTGGCTGTCAGACTCACAAGTCCTTGTCGTTGATCGGATGTCTTCTTTGCCAGTCCCGGTGCAGGTGTCGGATAGGTGAGTATGATATTTTTTTAACACCTTTTATTCACTTTTAGTGCACTTTTGCAGTGTATATATAGATACACTGCAAAAGTACTCGCCCGCCCATTCACTGCCATTGGACTCGCTATATTCGCAATGAGTACCGACTACAGGGGCCTACTTGTTGCGAGCATAGCGAGTCCGATTCTTGCAGTACTCGCTCATCCCTAATACATGGGCTAGAGACAGACCTGCTCAACAGAGAATTAAAACCACCCAAGGTAAAATAGGAGGAGTGCCAGACAAAGGTCATTACTCCACATAGAAATAAATATATTGTCGGCACATCTTAAACTAAAATTCTGAACTGGTGCAATACTGAATATAGTATAAATATATAAAAAAAATTGCACTCAAACAAAAAAAAGTTGAGAAAACTAGAAAAAAAAGAAATACCCAATTATGAGACACACCGTGCCAAGGTATCTGGGCTCATATAAAAATTGGGCATTTATATTTGCTGAGTATCTCAATTTGTTTTTCCAAAAGTTTGTTCTTCTTTTCTTTAGTAGTACTGCATAGTTCTATGTTCACTGTTCACATTCATCAGTTTTTTCTTCTAGTTTTCTCAGCTTTCCTTTTCAAGTGCAGCTCTCATTTTTGATATATTTATATTATGTTCAGTATTGTGTCTTGATGAAGTCGGATTATTGGGCACTTTGCAGTAGCTGCACCCACTTTGACAAATATCGTGATTTAGCTCTATCCCAAAAATACAGGACAATCTGGAGTTATGCTTATGCACAAATCTGCAGACAATGGCGGGTATATCAATCATGTGTTCATATCACTCAGTGATGTAATCTTCTCTCGGCAGATGTGGATGCGCGATTCACTGACGATCCAATCAATCAGAAGAAAGGGACAAAGCACAATGAGAGACGTCTGATATTTTTGAATGATTTTTGCAACTGCAGAGAAAGAACTACTGATCCAGAGATCCTGATCCATATAAAAAGCTGCAAATTAGCAACTCAACAGCAACAGCAAAGAGAAGCAATCTCCATACAGTCTGCGGATGTCGGGCCATTCTAGGAGTTGTGGTTTTCCACACCTGGAGAGACAATGGATGAAGACCATTATACATGTCCTCTTTTCTATAATCTCCTAGTAAGCCCATGCTTCATGAGTCTGACATATCCCAGTTTACACTTCCAGTATTGGTGACCACATTGTAATATGCATGAAGCTGTTGTCACTGGTAATTGTATGGGACAATACAAGGGTCAGGCTAGCTTCACACCATGGTTTTTGGATGTCAGAGTGGATCCTGTTTTTTGCAGGATCCACCGGACAGAACCTGTCCGGACGGAATGTGCACAAAGTGTGGCCAAATATGCTCCCTGATCCTGTTTTTTGCTGGATTGTTTTCTGCTGCTGTCCATGGTGCTGAAGTCTGCTGTGTCTGCTCTGCTGCTGTCCATGGTGCTGAATTCACAGCCTGTGCATGAAATGCTGTTGTCCATGGTGCTGAACTGTGGACGGCAGGATTTCTGAACATATTCTGTTGAAAAAAATCGGATCCCAAGAAACGATCCGTTTTTTTACCGGATCCGGTACCATAGACTCCCATTATATAGGAACTGGATTGCACCGGATCCGGTTCTGTCCGTTTTAGTCTGATTTTTGCACCGGAGACAAAAAATGCTGCAGGCTCCGATTTTGTGCATGGTGATAAAACCTGACAAAACCGGATCAGGCACAGAAAACACAAACTCTGATAGCCAAATAGGACCAATCCAGCACCATAGGGATATATGGGGGGCAAAACCGGATCAGATTCGGTCCAGTTCAAACCGGACAGAACCTGATACACAAACCATGGTGTGACGCTAGCCTCAGAAATATAATATAGGACTATGGATTTGCACTAATGTCTACAATAACTTTGGCCTTACCAATGTATAGACAGAGGTCACACAAGGAATACGTCAGATGACAAACAGGACTATGCTTCATTTCTATATACAATATCACACCCATCTACTGCACATGAATAATACCAAGCTCACCCATTAGCACTTAATTTATTTATCACATATGTTTATTTATTGAATGATTTCTTTTTTTTAAGAATTTAATGTGAGAAACTTGACATTTGCATATATAAATGTATGTAATGGTTTTCCTCATTTTGATATATAATATGTGGCTTTATAAATAAAAAAATATGACAATCAAAACCAGAAGCACAATAATTTCTGTTCATCTGACATTGGGTGACAGATTAGTGGACCTTCTGAACTACTGGATGCATATTCACATACACACATGCAGACCAACATTAACCTGTGATTAATTAGAAATTAGACCTATTTGTTAGTCCGGCTTTACACCAAGGTTAGGAGCTGTCTGGTTCTGTCCAGTGTTTTGTAGGATGCGCCGAACAGAACCTGACAGCCCCGGATGAGCAGAAACTTATGGCAAATATGCCCTCCAATCCTCTTTTTTGAAGGATTTGTTTCTGCTCGTTGCTGCTGCTGTAAAGTGCTGAAATTTCAGCATTGCGTGTGCAGGGGAGCTGCCCGCACTGCTGAAATTTCAGCCGTGGAGCTGTCCATGGTGCTGAACTTCAGCGCCGGCTTTGAAATGCTGCTCTGTCCATGGTGTTGAATGAGCACGGCTGCATTTCAGAGCCGCCGCTCTACAGTACCAGACATCCGGGAACCGGTCTGATTTTTTGCCAGATCTGTGCCCTCTGACTCCCTTGTTATGGGTCCGGATCGCCCCAGATACAGGAGGATCCGGTTTTGTTTGTTTTTTGCACCGGACACAAAAAATTATGCAGACTCCAATTTTGTGCCCGGGGCAAAAAACAATCACAACCGGATCCAGACAGAAAAGTACAAAACCAGAGGCCAAATAAGACCAATCCGGCACCATAGGGACACATGGGGCCAAAACCGGATCAGGTTCTGTCCAGTTCAAACCGGACAGAATCTGAAACCAGAAAACCGTGGTGTGAAGCCGGCCTTGCACTATCACAGAGCTCACATGAGCTAACAATTACTCTATTAATTTTATGCTTAAAGAACACCTTTCTCCGAATTTTTCATGATGACTTGGACACAGAATGCACACACGAGTACCGCCATCCTCTCTTCCTATTGGACACAGAATGCACACAGGAGTGCCGCCATCCTCTCTTCCTATTGGACACAGAATGCACTAGTGAGTTCACAGAGGAATAAAACTTAACTTTTTTTAATTTTGCCTCTTCGTTGCAGAAATACAAGCGCATCTCAATAAATTAGAATATCATTAAAAAGATCATTTATTTCAGTAATTCAATACATAAAGCAAAACACATATATTATATAGTCATAACAAACAGAGTGATCTTTTTCAAGTGTTTATTTATGTAAATGTTGATGATTATGGCTTACAGCTAATGAAAACCCAACAGTCATTATCTCAGAAAATCTGAATATCATATAAGACCAACTGAAAAATTGATTTTTAACTCATAAATGTTGGTCTAAACAAAAGTCTGTACAGTAAATGCACTCAATAATTGGTCGGGGCTCCTTTTGCATGAATTACTGCATCAATGTGATGTGGCCTGGAGGCGATCAGCCTGTGGCTGCTGAGGTGTTATGGAAGCCCAGGCTTCATTGATAGCAGCCTTCAGCTCCTCTGCATTGTTGGGTCTGGTGTCTCTCATCTTCCTCTTAACAATACCCCATAGATTCTCTATGAGGTTTAGGTCAGGCGAGTTTGCTGCCAATCAAACACAGTGATACTGTGGTTAGTAAACCAGGTATTGGCACTTTTAGCAGTGTGGACAGGTGCCAAGTCCTGCTGGAAAATGAAATCTCCATCTCCAAAAAGCTTGTATGCAGAAGGAAGCATGAAGTGTCCCAAAATGTCCTGTTAGACGGCAGCGCTGACTTTGGTCTTGATGAAACACAATGGACCTACACCAGTAGATGACATGGCTCCCCAAACCACCACTGATTGTGGAAACTTCACACTAGACCTCAAGCTGCTTGGATTGTGGCACTCTTCCTCCAGAATCTGGGACCTTGAATTAGGCTGTGGTCACAGTTGCCATGCGTTTTTTTTAGTGATTTAACAAAACTCATGCTTTTTTTCATGTCAGCATGAGTTTTTTAAGGTGTCTGATGACTCCCTGCATTTTTGGCTGCGTTTTTGAATCTGCACCTAAAAATAGTGCTTGTAGTATTTTTTTGTGCGTTTTGAAAAACGCATGCGTTTTTGTGGAAAACGCATGCGTTTTTATAACATGGGCCTCTATGGAAAATGCATGCGTTTTTGAATGGCACTAATTGTACATGCATTTTTGCATGCGTTTCCCATAAGGCCCCATATTAAAAAACGCATGCGTTTTTGGAAAAGCTCCAAAAACGCATGGGACGGTCACACATGCTTTTTGGCTATTAGGGCATGCGTTTTTTAACATGGGGGCCTATGGGTGCGTTTTTTACATGCGTTTTTGAAAACGCTTGTCTCCAAAAACGCATGTGAAAAATGGTACTGTGACCCCAGCCTTAAAAATGAAATGCAAAATTTACATTTATCTGAAAACAACACCTTGGACCACTGAGAAACAGTCCAGTTCTTTTTCTCCTTGGCCCAGGTAAGACACTTCTTGCGTTGTCTATTGGTCATGTATGGCTTGACACAAGGAATGCCACAGTTGTAGCCCATATCCTGGGTACCTCTATGTGTGACGGCTCTTGAAATACTGACTCCAGCAGTGTCCACTCCTTGTGAATCGCCTCCAAATTTTTGAAAGGCCTTTTCTTAACAATCTTTTCAAGGCTGCGGTTTTCCCGGTTACTTGTGCACCTTTTTCTACCACTCTTTTTCCTTCCACTCATCTTTCCATTAATATGCTTAGATACAGCACTCTGTGAACAGACAACTTTAATAATGATCTTTTGTGGCTTAACCTCCTTGTGGAGTGTGTCAATGACTGCCTTCTGAACATCTGTCAAGTCAGCAGTCTTTCCCATAATTGTGTAGCCTACTGAACCAGACTAAGGGTGCCTTCACACTGCGGCAGCGTCCGGTCCGGGGCTGTCAGGAGTGACAGCCTGGACCGGAGCTTTGCTGCATAGAATACTATCGGGCTGCACGGAGCTGGATCGCGCCGGGTGGCAATTATCTGCCATCCGGCTGCTAGCTCGCCGGATGAATCCTGCAGAAGTGGGGATTTGTCTGCCGACTCCAAAAACGGTGCATGCAACGTTTTTGGAGTCGGCAGACAATTCCCCACTTCTGCAGGATACATCCGGCGAGCTAGCAGCCGGATGGCAGATAATTGCCACCCGGCGCGATCCAGCTCCGTGCAGCCCGATAGTATTCTATGCAGCAAAACTCCGGTCCAGGCTGTCACTCCTGACAGCCCCGGACTGGACGCCGCCGCAGTGTGAAGCCAGCCTAAGCGACCATTTTAAAT
The DNA here is from genome assembly GCA_033576535.1 of Allobates femoralis. Lineage (NCBI taxonomy): Eukaryota > Metazoa > Chordata > Amphibia > Anura > Aromobatidae > Allobates > Allobates femoralis. Next base: position 151,176,256 of record JARQOC010000007.1, read on the forward strand.
GCTAAGTAAGCATTTTACTGGTGTTTTGTGTCAATTGTTCAAGTTTCATTAATTAATGACTTTGGATTTTCACTGGTTGTAAGCCATAATCATCAACATTAGCGTAAATAAACAATTGAAATAGATCAATTTGTTTGTAATGACTCTACATATAATATCCATTTCACTTTTTGTATTGACTTACTGAAATAAATAATATTTTTGATGACATACTAACTTATTGACCTGAACACACACAGATATATATATATACACATATACTGTCACGTGTCACGTATTGACTGCCTCCAGTCAATAGGTGCTGTTGCTGTAGTTTAAACTAAAGCCTTTTTTTCCTCAATCACTGCAGCTCAGCAGGTGGAGGTTGCTGAATGTTTGGTGGAAGTGACTCATAGATCAGGTGAGCTGAGGAGTGTGTCTGAGCCTTAAGGCCACTTCACACACACAGATATCTGAGTCCAATATCTGAACAGATCTCTGGTTGCAGTGAAATCATGGATACATTGCTCCATTTTGTGGCTGTGTACAACATGGAGCAATGTATCCATGATTTCACTGCAACCAGAGATCTGTTCAGATATTGGACTCAGATATCTGTGTGTGTGAAGTGGCCTTAATGCTCTCCACTCCTCAGGCATAAATAGTCCAGTTTCCTTGCTCCAATTGTCGCTGATTCAGTTCATTCCTGATCTGAGAGCTGTTGGGTGCAGACGTTTCACTGGAGCTGCTGATATCTCCTTTATATGAAGCTGCTGGGTTTCCCTGGTTTGTGGGTGGAGCTAGGGGCTTTGTACCTAGGGTATTTCAGGAGCATAGGAGAAAGGGTGGCGGCTCGGACCTCCTCACCATCAGAGGTACCTCCGAGAACGGGGTGAGGTAGGGACCTCCACAGTATCAGGGTCAGATTAGCTTCCCCTGAATCTCTTCACCCACCTCAGCATTCAGTTCCTGATTTCCTCACCCCCTAAGTGTGACATGTATCAACATATCTCCACAAGGTTTATTACAATGCAATCCTACAAATTAGATATTTTGTGCAATGTAATGCACAAAAAATAAAATCAAAAGTGAGGAAATATAGAAATATGATCATTACATAATTTTTGTTTTCTATTACGAATTTCTGAATTGTTTTTACCACTTAATGGGAACCTGTCAGGTTCCCAGACTGAGGGCTTCTGAGCATGTGCACTGTGCATTATGAAGCCGGCAGATAAACCTCGCAAGTAATAGCAATGTGCAGTTCCGGCAATGGGACCTGGCGTGATAAACATGCAGCAAGGGGGGAGATGGAGCTGTGGAGAATGTCCAGGGTGACCACATACCGTAGTGAAGATGCCTAATTAGCATACGGAGATGTAAGTCACAAACACATTTTTCACAACCATTATAAAACACTTTTAGATCAGACAGGGATGGTTAGGGATGTACTAGGAAGGTGCAGGGACAGGTAGTGATAGATTTGGGGGCAAAACAACCTCACAGGTTCCCTTTAAATTAAAAAAAAATTGCATGTTTGATATCACTGTAATAGTACTGATGTGGAGCATCATGGTGCCAGGTTATTGTTAATGTTTAATGAATGCTGTAAAAATGACATTGAAAAAACAATTGTGGAACTGCGCTTTTTTGATTTTTTGGAATGTTAGAAAAATTTTCCCACATTCCAGTGCATCACATGATAAAATGAATGGTGCCATTCAAATGTACAGCTTGTTGCACAAACAAAGAACCCTCAGAGACCTATGTTGATAGAAAAATAAAAAAGGTATGGACCTTGGAAAAAGGGGAGGATTAAACAAAAGCAGAAAAAATGGAAAATTGCCTGATTGCGAAAATAATAGGTTAAAAAAAATAGTTTGTGCCTTTCCTATTCGATTAAAAAAAAATTATAGTGATGCGTAAAATCAAAGTCACGCTTTTTAAGCACACACTGAGTGTAAGTGAGCCTCCGGACACATTACACATACACTCACTATATATAAGAAATCAGAAGGCGCAGGCTGGACGTCACAACAGTGCAAAGACGGCACCAATGGAGGCCTACTATCGAGGTAACACATCGGTGCCCGCAAGTGTGTCACCGAAGTAGTGAGGGGGTAGTGTAGTAGCCGCTAATCATATCGGCAGTCCAGGGGGGTACGGGGGCGGGGCCACATGTCTCAGGGCCCACCGGGGTTTCTCCCGATCCTCCGGTGGGCCAGTCCGCCCCTGGTAGTAGGTGCCATATTAACACCCCAAAAGCATTGCTCCAGTTAGATGTTATCTAATTGCTATTAGATAATATTGTATAACCAGTGCCAATTGCTGCTGCTTGCTCATATGTTATGAATGACAGAAACTTACTGGAAACTTGAAAGAGAAGTTTGTAATGACCTAAGGCAGTCGTTATAAGACAACTATGTTCACAATTAAATCCTCCTTATGATGCTGTAATTAAGTTATTCTTACTTGTATAAGTGATTTAACTAATGTGATTTGCATTTTATTAAAGGTGCTAATAATTTACATTTTTTGTAGTAGGCGTCTTCTAATTATTGCTTACATTAACTTCAAACAACTTGATGGAGCAAGAAATGTATCCTAAATAAAGAACATGCTCCACCCTGCTGTATTATAATGTGTAGTACAACAATTATCAAAGAATGCATTCACCAAGAACACATATTGTAGGCACCTACGAAACCGAACGAAAAGACGAGTAGTGTCTCCGGATGTTGATTATTTACATACAATACGGACAGTTTTAAAAAAAAAAAAGGTATAACAACACTCCCCATATAAAATAATAAGTTCCTTTATTGCTATACGTTAAAAAATGCACGCATGTTGGCAACGTCCAAGTTGCAGTCAGACAACAGCCGTTTTGTGTATCCAAGTGCTTCCGCGGATCTGCAATCAGAGTGACATTGTCCGCTAAGGCTGAGTTCACATGTCCAGTAATCATCTGTTAGAATGGATCCTGCAGACATCTGTTGGCAAAAAAGTTGTTGCAAACACTACTTTTGTCCATTGTTAAGTGATTTCTGAAGGATCCATTTTTTTTTAACATTTGAGTCTATAGAGAACGGATACGGTAACTGATCGCTTATTATCTTCTATTTGAAACTGATCCAGTAAGGCCGGTTTCACATTGCAAGTCAGATCCGATCCGAGGCTGTCAGGGTGAACCTGACAGTCCCAGATTGGATCAGCACACAGAACCGGAGGGCTAATACGCCCTCCGGTCCGGCGTGCTGCCGCATGCAGCTGCCGCTACTAATGAATCAGGACCATAGCGGTTCTTTTTTAGCAATATGCTAGGTGCTTATCAGTCCTTAGGATGGGGATCAACCACCAACTACAGACCAAATATTTGCAAAATGAAGGCTGCAGCACTCAGAATCAGGATGTTTCTAGCCTTTAATGGCCTTCAGGCAATGGTACAGCGACGTTTCGGTCAGCTTGTGACCTTCTTCCAGCTGGCCTGAAGGCCATTAAAGGCTAGAAACATCCTGATTCTGAGTGCTGCAGCCTTCATTTTGCAAATAATTAGATAGATAGATAGATAGATAGATAGATAGATAGATAGATAGATAGATAGATGTACAAGAGCTATATAATGTCCCTGGCAGCTTCACATTGGCTGGTAATCCAAAACAGAGGTCACCCCACGCTGTTGTTTTACATTATTTATTTATAAATAAATAATTTAAAATAAAAAAAAACTTGGAGTCCCCCCAAAATTGGATCACGAGCCAAGGTGAAGCTAAGGTATGGTATACTCAGTGTGGAAAGGGCTTTAATTTTTTGTCCCTTCCCAGCCTTAAGATAGTTGGCCGCAGCCGCCCCAGAACTTGCACCTTTATTAGATGCACAAATCTTGGCGCTTTACCCTAGCTCTTCCCGCTGCCCTGGTGCATTGGTAAATAGGGTAATATTATTATTTGGGGTTGATGCCAGCTGAGGGGTGATGCCAAGGGTTAGTAATGTGGAGGCATCTACCAGATATCTGACATTACTAACCCAGTCAGTAATCAGAAAACTAAACACAACAAAAATTATTTTATTGTAAAAACACTCCCCAACACATGGGCTGTTTCACCAATTTATTAAAATAAAAACCCATAAAAAAATCCTGCTATAGTCCAGGGTTTCCAACATAGTTCAGCGAATTCGATGTAGTTCACAAACACAAACCTGTAAAATATAAAAAGAGAGAATTAGTAAATCTAAAACAACACACACCCTCATTCACCAATTTATTCACCATCCAAATCCATAGCAGGTCCAAAGTAAGTGGTAAGGCCCATAGTTATTGGGCCCCCTACGATACAGAATAGCAGCCTGCAGCCACCCCAGAAATTGGCACATTTAGAATTCCTGATGTTTTACTTGGCACTTTCAGATGCCCTGATGCAGTGGCATCAGGGTGATACAAGCAGTTAATGACAGCTGAGTATTGACAGCATGTTATTATGCCTAAATTGATAATGGTCAGGTGTCATTACTAATGCTGCTTAGACCACACTGGAGCCGCCACTGTACTGTCTGTAAACTAACCATCTGCCGACAAAGAGAGTAAACCCGGTTAAAGCTCTATGCTGTGTGAGACTGTGATTACTGCGCCTGAAGGGAAATAGACTGATTTCGTGAACCGGCAGCAGGAGACTGCCTGACTGTATCCTGCACCCTACACCCACAATGAGCCCTGCATTACAACAGACTATTCAGTTGCCCTGGGGATCCACTGTTCCCGTGGAGAGCTGAACCATCCTTGCTGCTACTCCCATCATCCCCAGAGGTCCTGACTGCAGCAGCGGCTATCCCAGCTACATCCCCACAGGTGACATCATGACACCCTTATTTTTGTTTTATTTTATTTTTCTACATTTTTCAAACTCCCCTTTTTAACTGCTCACCCGACGAGGGGATCACGGACCGGGTCACGCCACTGTGACATTCCACAGCCCCGGACGACGATGAGAGGGCCTGGTTCCGAGTACCCCACGATCCCTGCCAGGGACGCGACATCTACATATACAGTGGGGACAGAAACTATTCAGACCCCTTTACATTTTTCACTCTTTGTTTCATTGCAGCTATTTGGTAAATTCAAAAAAGTTCATTTTTTTCTCATTAATGTACACCTGCACCCCATCTTGACTGAAAAAAACTGAAATGTTTTCAAATTTATTAAAAAAGAATAATTGAAATATCACATGGTCATAAGTATTCAGACCCTTTGCTCAGTATTGAGTAGAAGCACCCTTTTGAGCTAGTACAGCCATGAGTCTTCTTGGGAATGATACAAGTTTTTTACACCTGTATTTGGGGATCCTCGGCCTTCTTCCCTGCAGATCTTCTCCAGCTCCGTCAGGTTGGATGGTGAACGTTGGTGGACAGCCTTTTTCAGTTCCATCCAGAGATGCTCAATTGGGTTTAGGTCAGGACTCCGGCTGGGCCAGTCAAGAATGGTCACAGAGTTGTTCTGAAGCCGCTCCTTTGTTATTTTAGCTGTGTGCTTAGGGTCATTGTCTTGTTGGAAGGTGAACCTTCGGCCAAGCCTGAGGTCCAGAGCTCTGGAAGAGGTTTTCATCCAGGATATCTCTGTACTTGGCCGCATTCATGTTTCCTTCAATTGCAACCAGTCACCCTGTCCATGCATCTGTAAAACACCACCACCATGTTTTACTGTAGGTATTGTATTGGACAGGTGATGAGCAATGCCTGGTTTTCTCCACACATACCACTTAGAATTATGGCCAAAAAGTTCTATCTTCGTTTCATCAGACCAGAGAATCTTATTTCTTATAGTCTGGGAGTCTTTCATGTGTTTTTTGTAAACATTATGCAGACTTTCATATGTCTTGCACTGAGGAGAGGCTTCTGTCGGGCCACTCTGCCATAAAGGCCCAACCGGTGGAGGGCTGCAGTGATAGTTGACTTTGTGGAACTTTCTCCCATCTCCCTACTGCATCTGTAGAGCTCAGCCACAGTGATCTTGGGGTTCTTCTTTACCCCTCTCACTAAAGGTACCGCTACACACAGAGATATCTGTGCAGACATTGCTTGCAACTCATTGGTTACAGTGAAATCATGGACACATTGTTCCATTTTGTACACGGCAACAAAATGGAACAATGTGTCCATGATTTCACTGCAACCAGTGAGTTGCAAGCAATGTCTGCACAGATATCTCAGTGTGTAACAGTACCTTTAGGTTCTTCTCTCATGATTGCTCAGTTTGGATGGAGGGCCAGGTCTAGGAAGACTTCTGGTGTTCTCAAACGTATTCCAATTAAAGATTATAGAGGCCACTGTGCTCTTGGGTACCTTCAGTACTGCAGAAATTCTTTTGTAACCTTGGCCAGATCTGTTCCTTGCCACAATTCTGTCTTTGAGCTCTTTGAGCAGTTCCTTTGACCTCATGATTCTAATTTGGTCTGACATGCACTGTGAGCTGTGAGGTCTTATATAGACAGGTGTGTACCTTTCCAAATCAAGTCCTATCAGTTTAATTAAACACAGTTGGACTCCATTGAAGGAGTAGAATCATCTCAAGAAGAATCACAAGCAAATAGACAGCATGTGACTTAAATATGAGTGTCTGAGCAAAGGGTCTGAATACTTATGACCATGTGATATTTAAGATTTTCTTTTTTTAATAAATTTGTAACAATGTCTGCATTTCAAGATGGGGTGCAGTGTGTACATTCATAAGAAAAAATATGAACTTTTTTTAATTTACCAAATGGCTGCAATACAACAAAGAGTGAAAAATTTAAAGGGGTCTGAATACTTTACGTACCCACTGTATTACATTACGTTTCCTGTAGTGATCCTGTGTTACACCCTGTATTATACAGAGCTGCACTCACTATTCTGCTGATGGAGTCACTGTGTATACACATTGGATTATTGATACTGTATTGATCCTGAGTTTATCCTGTACTATGCTGCAGAGCTGCACTCACTATTTTGCTGGTACAGTAACTGTGTACATATGTGGCGCCCTGCAGCCTGGCTGACACAAATGATATTTCTTTAATATATAGTGCCATTTCTGAAGAGAGTTGGATCTCCCTCTGCTGGAAGTCTGAAGCATCCAACACACCTGATCTCTGGCCAGGAAGTTGAGCGCTGAAGGCCTTATTTGAGCTGTGACTCAGCTTCTAGTTGGGAGGAGGGGGATAAGGGCAGTAAGACAGAGGGTAGTGAAGAAGAAAACCCTGAAGGAAGACAGCATCAAAGTCCAGAGCAGCATTCACTAATCTGCTAAATGTTATGAGAAACTGTAAATAAGCTTGTGGATAGTCATGTGTGGCGCCCCTATGACCAGGCGGCCACAGGGTGAACTGCAGCGGGACAAGTAAGGCGGTCAATTCAAAACAACACCCACGCATACACCCTCCGACCCAAAGCCAAAGTACTTTATGTCAGGCAAGGGGTAGCGGGAGTAGCATAAGTGGGTGGAAAGAGAGAGAGAACCAGGACAAATGGGTGGAGGAACAGTAGTAAAACACTGGAACACTAAGTTGGGTGGGACAATCGAGTGAATCCCTAGAGGGTGGAGGAGTAGGGAAACCTCCCCAAGCCGAGACACCCTTCACCAGAGTACTGACTACTCAGACAGTAAGAACAACGGGGCCCAGCGGTCTTCACCATTAATGGCCGGTTAGGAACCCAAGCTAGAACTGTATAAATACAAAAAACGAAAGTGACCATAAAATCCAATCAGAAATTCTAAAGGAAAGGTTCTTGGACAGGAAATACCCTAGGAAGTTGGTATTAAATGCACAACGGCACAGTAGAAATATCAGGCAAGAAGTATTATTAACATCTAATCCAAAAACCACCACTGATAGCAAACACTCATTTAATTTCATAACTATATTCAACAATTGCCATAAAGCTATAAAAAAAGTCTACATGCACACTGGCACATCCTGAAGAAAGATCCAATACTTGGGGTCATTATCCCAGAGAAACCTGGTATCACCTTCCGAAGAGCCTCGAACATCACAAGCATAGTAGCCCCCAGCCGTCTCAGATGTACCAATGTGATTAAAACTAGCGAAAAAGATACTGCAGTAAAGACTACATCAAGATGCGGGAAAAATAGATGTTTGTGCTGTAAAGTCATCCAAAGGAAGATTGAATTCTCCTCAACGGTCAATAAAAAGTCTTTTCCCATCAAACAAAACATGAATTGTACCACCGACTACGTCATTTACTTATTGGAGTGCCCCTGTGGATTACAATACGTGGGAAGAACCATTAGACCCCTGCATGAGAGACTTAACAAACATAGGTCAAATATAAAAAATGGATATAAATTTCATGGAGTCTCCCATCATTTTTGTCTGTATCACAATAAGAACCCGAAACTGTTGAAAATAATCCCCATTGATCATGTCCAAGTACATCTGAATAACAGATTTGAGATTTTGAAGAAGAAAGAGAAATACTGGATATTCCAGCTAAATACTCTGCAAACCTAAGGGGTTAAATATAATATCTGAATTGATTTAAACAAGTACACATCTTCATCATTATTATTTCACTCAGCATGGATATATATATATATATTTATTTACTCTCACAATTTTCCCCTACACATTTGAATAGAAAAAACTGATTTTATTGTATACGTAGACTGAACACATGATTTCTTCACTTAGGCTGCCTTCAGATTTGCAGATGCCCCCCGCAGTGTTTTGCGGAGACATCTGCAAGCATCTGCATGCAGACCGCAGCCCCTATGTTTATAATGGAGCGCACGGCGGTCTGCAGATGCTTGCAGACCGCCGTGCGCTCCCATTGCCCGCCATGAGTGATCTGTGCCCATGGATTTCCACGCAAATTCAAACTGGATGCTGCAAGAAGCGTCTGTTTACACATTTTTCATGGATCCGTAGGATCTATAATGATACGTCCCCCAGGGGGCGTATCATTTAGAACTGCATTCTGCGCATGCTCTAAGCATGCACAGTTCAGTGATCACAGCATAGAAGTACGGATCCACCGGGATCCGTACTGTCTGGTTGTTTGCGTGCCTATAAGCACCCATTCTAATTTTTCATGTGGTGCACTGATCCATGTGGATTAAAGGCATCACGTCCTTTTCACTAAGACCAAATCTGCAACAAGGTGCAGATTTTGCCTCCATGAAAAATATGTTTTGCCATGGATCCGCGTCAAAACAGTGACACCTGAATGCACGCGCAAGGGTTTCCGTCCCCATTGAAAGACAATGGGGGACAAAAACTGATCCATGTGCATCCAGTTTGTCACGGACACACATGGATGCCAAAATCAGCAAGTGTGAAACCAGCCTTAAAGCGAACCTGTCACCCCCTCCGGGCATCTAAAGATAACATAGCCACCCTCTGCAGCACTAAGGGCTGCAGTCTGACAAGGTGTCTATAGCATTTATGCTCCCTTGATTCACTGAAATAAAGACTTAAATAAAATCTGTTTCAAACCTGATCCAAGACCGGGAGGCGGGTTTTCAAGTGTCTGTCTCCCTCCTCTGTGGTGTCAGTCATCCCTCTCTGCTCTCTGTGCACCGCCTCCAGGGCCATCTCCCTCCATTACAGAGCTTTGTCAGCTCTGCTACAACATAGAGCTGCTGTTATAAGAGACCCCACAGTAGTAAATCTAGCAGGAGGATACTGCCTGCTACGTAGCAGCCCCTGAGCTGAGCAGTTTTCACTTTCAGTTTCTTGTACCCAGCAGCATTGCTCCTCAGCCCCTGATCTAAAGCACAAACTCAACTCTGCTGCACTGCTGACAGCTCAGCTCAAGGGCTGCTACGTAGCAGGCAGTGCTTTGTCTGCTCGTCCTCCTGCTAGATTTACTACTGTGGGGTCTCCTATAACAGCAGCTCTATGTTGTAGCAGAGCTGACAAAGCTCTAATGCAGGGAGATGGCCCTGGAGGCGGTGCACAGAGAGCAGAGAGGGATGACTGACACCACAGAAGAGGGAGATAGACACTTGAAAACCCACCTCCCGGTCTTGGATCAGGTTTGAAACAGATTTTATATAAGTCTTTATTTCAGTGAATCAAGGGAGCATAAATGCTATAGACACCTTGTCAGACTGCAGCCTTAGTGCTGCAGAAGGTGGCTATGTTATCTTTAGATGCCTGGAGGGGGTGACAGGTTCGCTTTAAGGGCACGTCACACGCTTCAATACTGTGAACGATATCGCTTAAGTGATCCGGATTTTAGATCGCTTAAGTGATATCGTTTGGGCGTCGTTGCGTGTAACCGAGCAAACTTTCAGTGAAAAATCACTTGATTGTTTGGTTGAAGATTTGTGAGCAGGATCTCAAATCTGTTGTTCATCGTTCAATTAACCTGCGTTCAACCTGCTGCATCGTGCTGTGTGACACCTCTCAAACCATCTCATTCTCGACTTCGCCTATTCCTGATGTTACATGGTGTCGATCGTTGAGTAGTGCGCACGATCGCTGGCATCTCGTTAACGAGATCTATGCTTGTGACACCACACAAGCGATATCAATAAATTGTTCTAGCGATCTCAATCACGTGACTTTTCAGGCGATATCGTGATTGAGATTGAAGCATGTGACGTGGCCGTTAGTTAGGGAACCATTTGGCACCTTGCTCATAAAGATAAACCCCTGTCCATATCACCTAAAAAGGAGAGCTGCTCAGAGATGTCAGTCTAGTCAGTTTTTATAACATAAATTTTTATTGGTAATAACACAGTTCACATGGGTTCAATCATATTGTTTGATACTTTTGTATACAGTCAGAAGGCCTTTCCATAATTAGTAATTACAATCAAAATAAACATAATGTAATCCAGATGCAATGGCACCTCCTAGTGTCTCTGTCCTATATCCGTGACTCAATGATCTCCATCTTTCAGCTTCCATAATTGTCAGTACAACACTTCAACATTGAAACACAAAGAAAAAAAGAAAAAAAAAACTGTCAAAAATAAAATACTACTAAAACAGGCTTCCCACCCCACAAGCATTATATAATTTTGCATTTCAGAATATGTCTTTAAGCATACTTTGCAGCCTTTAAGTCACTTTTACCTCGCCCACAAAAAATGTTCCTCCCTTTTATTGTTCATTTTTTGGTATTATCTCAACAAAATTAGGGCTGTTGAAATATATGATTACCGTATATACTCGTGTATAAGCCGAGTTTTTCAGCCCAAAATTTGGGCTGAAAAGTCTCCCCCTCGGCTTATACACGAGTCAGTACGGTGGTGGTGGCTGTGGAGGCTGGAGGAGGCGGGGGGAAGCTGCTGTATGAGCGGCCCCGTCACGTGGGGCCTCTCATTAAATATGCACTGCTTCCCCCTGTCAATCAGCGGCAGGGGGAAGCAGTGCATATAGCCCCAAATGCTGGCACTCGCCCCCCCTTGTAAGGGCCCCCCCCCGGTGGTTATATTACCATCCCGGTCTTCTGATCAGCGCCGCTCCTCGGTGCTCCTCGGTGCTCCGTCCGTCCGTCCTGCGATATCCGGGATCTCCGGCCGTCGCAGGCATATGACGTCATCGCGCGACGGCCGGGGATCCCGGATGTAGCAGGACGGACGGACGGAGCACCGAGGAGCGCCGAGGAGCAGCGCTGATCAGAAGACCGGGATGGTAAGAGAAGCGGGGGGGGCCCTTTCAAGGGGGGGCGAGTGCCAGCATTTGGGGGCTGCTGGGGACCCCCAGGGGGCTGCTGGGGACCCCTGGGGGCTGCTGGTTACCCCCTGGGGGCTGCTATATGTACCCTGGGGGCTGCTATATGTACCCCTGGGGGCCTGCTGTATACCACTGGGGCTGCTATATACTACCACTGGGGCTGTATATACCACTGGGGCTGCTGTATACTACCACTGGGGCTGCTATATACTACCACTGGGGCTGCTATATACTATCACTGGGGCTGCTGTATACTACCACTGGGGCTGCTGTATACTTCCACTGGGGCTGCTATATACTACCACTGGCGCTGCTGGGGCTGCTATATACTACCACTGGGGCTGCTGTATACTACCACTGGGGCTGCTATATACTACCACTGGGGCTGCTATATACTACCACTGGGGCTGCTGTATACTACCCTGGGGCTGCTATATACTACCACTGGGGCTGCTGTATACTACCACTGGGGCTGCTATATACTACCACTGGGGCTGCTATATACTACCACTGGGGCTGCTTGTTATACTACCACTGGGGCTGCTTATACTACCACTGGGGCTGCTGTATACTACCACTGGGGCTACTATATACTACCGCTGGGGCTGCTGGGGATGCTATATGCTACCACTGGGGCTGCTGTATACTACCACTGGGGCTGCTATATACTACCACTGGGGCTGCTGTATACTACCACTGGGGCTGCTATATACTACCACTGGGGCTGCTGGGGTGCTATATACTACCACTGGGGCTGCCCTGCTTGTATACTACCACTGGGGCTGCTATATACTACCACTGGGGCTGCTGTATACTACCACTGGGGCTGCTGTATACTACCACTGGGGCTGCTGTATACTACCACTGGGGCTGCTGTATACTACCACTGGGGCTGTGGGGCTGCTATATACTACCACTGGGGCTGCTGTATACTACCACTGGGGCTGCTGTATACTACCACTGGGGCTGCTATATACTACCACTGGGGCTGCTATATACTACCACTGGGGCTGCTGTATACTACCACTGGGCTGCTATATACTACCACTGGGGCTGCTGTATACTACACTGGGGCTGCTATATACTACCACTGGGGCTGCTATATACTACCACTGGGGCTGCTGTATACTACCACTGGGGAGGCCTGTATACCACTGGGGGGGCCTGTATACCACACTGCTGGGGGCTGTATACCTGTGCTGGGGTCCACCCTCGGCTTATACACGAGTCAATAGGTTTTTCCAGATTTTTGGGGCAAAAGTAGGGGGGTCGGCTTATACACGGGTCGGCTTATACACGAGTATATACGGTATGTGGTTGCTAATTCATCTACTAGTGGCCCCTGCAATATGAGTGGATCAGCAGGGGCTTCAAAACGTGGACTTATATTACCGTAGTTCATCTGCTGAATTAAAAAGAAAAGTTAAGTATGACAAGATTATTCCTTGGCATATATTTCATGTTTAGGGAAACTAGTATTTCACACAGCAGATAGAATTGTTACAAAGTATCCAGTCTAAACAATCTAAGTACAGCAGCAGCAGAAATCTCATCCAGGCTGTTACTGTAGTTTTTACCTAGATACATTGTAGGCGCCCATCAGGTGAGTGAGCAGATCTAGATCAGGAAAGGAGGTTTTCATCAGTACAGCCCCCTTCTTATAATACTAGGAGCAGGGGCATAACTACAACAGGTGCCGGGGTTGCAATCGCCACGGTCCCCCAAAAGTTCATTTGGCCTATAGAAAAGACTATTGCTATTAAAGATTTGCTATAATTGGGGGCCCCGTTGCAGCTTTTGCATTGGGGCCCATGAACTTCAAGTTACGCTACTGACTAGAAGTCGCTGATTAAGGGTAAATGCAAAATGAACAGGATCCCATATGGTTGTAAAGATAATTTTTGACCATTTTGCCTGTATTCTTTTCCATACTAGTGTTATTCATTTATTATTGTTGGTTTTTTTTAGACTACCAGATTCACTACTGTGCCTTGCCTAATATTGGGATCCAGGCCTAAAGTTTTGTCACTTGTAAGAGAATTTCTGTTAGTTACTTCTCACCAGTGGCGGACCGTGCCACCGGGGGGCCCTGGTGCAGACGGTGGGGACACTAAGGACCGGGGGGGGGGGTGCTATCTATCGATCGCGGCCGCGGGAGAGGACCAGGGGGAGGGGGTTTTTCGCGGCCGCGGCGAGGATGGGGGGGTAGTGATGCGGCCGCCGGCTCCTACCTGCATCCTGCATCGTGCGAGCCCCTGGGAGCCGGAGCAGCAGCAGAGGAGAGGAGGGGCGGGCTCAGCCGGGGGAAGCAGGAAGCTTCCCTCGGTTAACCCCCTCTCCTCTGGCACACTGGCACAGGGTCATGGGGGGCGGCTGGGGGCCCCCCTGCAGGCTCAAGGGGCCCCCTAGCAGGTCGGGCCCTGGTGCAGCTGCACAGGCTGCACCACGGTAGTTCCGCCCCTGCTTCTTACCTGTATTATTTGACAGTGTCTGGATCAAGTCAGACAATTGGACACTTAAGCCATTCTTTACAACATCTAAATTTCGGATCTGCACACGCGAACACCCATGAAATATCCCAGAAACTCACTAAGGCCGGCTTCACACTGCGTGTGTGATCCGATCCGTGGCTGTCCGCTTGAGGCAGACAGCCGCGGACCGGATCATCACACAGGACTGGGAGCTATTAAGCCCTCCGGTCCTGTATGCAGCGTGCGCAGCTGCAGCCGCTGACAGGTCAGGACCGCGGCGCCCAAGGTCCTCACCTATCAGCAGCGCACACAGGACTGGAGGGCTTAATAGCCCCCCAGTCCTGTGTGATGATCCGGTCCGTGACTGTCTGCCTCAAGCGGACAGCCACGGATCGGATCACACACGCAGTGTGAAGCCAACCTAAGTGGGAAAAACCTGCATCAGCCTCACCCACTGTGACAAATGTTATGTTGCTATATCCCAAAAATACAGCCAGGAGTTATGCTTATGCACATACAGTAACTGCATACAAGGACTAGTATACAGTTATATCCAGAAATATTTGGACAGTTAAACAAGTTTTGGCATTTTAGCTGTTGACCAAAATATATTCCAGAACGAAAAAGAAAAATACATTTTTATCGCTAAAAAAACCCTGAAAAATGTATTGTAAATACACATAAAAGGTTACATGCAATAATTGACCTTTAACTATTATACAAATTAAATAGAATTCTTGGACATTTGTAGAGAGGTGGATGATCATCAGTGTCTACAAACTGATGTTTTTAAAAAGGTAACATGTATTACCATGTTTTTCGGACAATATAAGGCACTTTTTCTCCCCAAATTTGGGGGGAAAATGAGGGGTGCATCCTATAGTCCAGATGTACGATTGGAGCTGTGGGAGGGCAGCAGTGATGGGGGAAGTCACTGGAGGCAGAGGCCGGTCACCAGCGGCGGGAGCAAGCTGGTAGGAGCGCCTGCTGGTGATGATGTGGGCCTGCTTTTTAAGCTAATTTAATATTAATCACTCTCCCTTGCCCATTATCTCTCAGCACTGAAGCGTTCACTGAGAGGTGGGCGGGTGATGGGCAGGGGGAGCAGTGCATATTAAATTAGCTTAAACATCGGGCCCACATGATGAACTGATCACATGTGCCCACAGTTAAAGACAGCAGATACACACTGTTTGCCATGCACACTGCGCGGGATCGGTGAATATCCCGGAAGGCAGCAGTGGATGGATGATTATACTCACCATCCGCTGCAGCAGCAAAACATTTTGTTCTGATCTCAGCTGCTGAGCTGACAGTGTGTGGAGTTCAGCGCATGAGAGTGACGTCATGCGCTGTGCGCTAACATGCTGCAGTGCTCAGTTGCTAGCATGAGAACAGGACAGCGCTCTGCAGCAGGGGAGCGATGATGGAGGGGTGACTTTAAATATTTATTATTCTAAGCATATGTTGGTTTGGGGCCATTCGTAGGATGAGGAGCATATATAGGATGAGGGCCATATACTAGGATGGGGGTCATATTCCGGGATGGGGCTTTATACCAGGATGGAGGCCATATACAGTACAAGGGATGGACATATGTTCCACAATGGGGACCATATTCCAGTATGGGGGGCATATCAGGATGGAAGACATATATACCACAGCAGGATGGGGAAAATTAGTACAGAATATGAGGCCATTACCCAAATAACAGTGTCAGCAGCAGATCCCCCCTCTGATAACAGTGCCTCATGACCACATTTTTTTCTTCATTTTATTTCTATTTTCCTCCTCTAAAACCTGGGTACGTCTTATGGTCCAAAAAATATCGTAATTCATTATTATGTGTATAAGGAATTGATTCCAGCTCACCGGGCTCACCGTTCATCATGGTTAATGGAAAAAATTGGTATCGGGCTCAAACAGGAATGGAGTTTCTTTTTTCTTTTTTAATAAAAATGGTGAATTTACAAAGTATAACAAAATTGTTGAATCATTGTAGTTTTACATGTACATTTTCTTACATATTTTAAATTACTTATAATAAAATATTTTACAATTTAGAAAATAATAATATATAACATGTACAGTATGAATTCATTTTTCTATATCATGCTGAATTGTCTCATATTTGAGTTTATAATTTATTATACATGGCTTAATGATTTATATCCTAATATTTTACCATCATTTGTGTTTTGACATTTTTGTGTGTGAGATAATTTTGTAATTTTTATTTAATTTTCACTGTGAAAACATTTCTGGCCAACAATGACTTGTATTCCTGTGACCAAATGTTATCTTGAAAACTGTAGTGTTGTCTGCCATGTAATATCAAACAGCTGACTGAATTAGTACACCTGTGTTAGACATTGTAAATAGGTATATAAGTCACTGCATGTTATTCTGACCACTAGTCATGAGTAAGACTGCTTAATGCAGTCGAAAAGCTTTGAATCGGGTCATGTTGACCATGTAAAATTTACTTTTGTATGCACCATGTTTATTAAAAAAGAAAAAGAAAATCCATTCCTGTTTGAGCAATTTTTTTACATTAACCATCATTATTATATGGTACATCTGAACATAGCACCTTCACTATAAAGGGTGTCTGTCCCAGCTGGTCAATTCCTTGGGATGAGGCAGATCTGCTCATCTGATGTTAAATTTGAGGGACAGGATAAATATCTTAGGGCAGGCTTAAATAGGAGGTCATAGCAATTGGTGCATAAAATATGCATACAAAAGAGTGAAAAGAACCCCATATTACCAACTTCTTCCCTCTAAAGTAAAAAAAAAAGCGGGTAAATTAATTTATTTCCACCTATAATCAGGAAAGGCGGATCATTAGGTCCATCCTTGGAAACCATTGGCCCATACTTCTCACTGAACCTTCGACCATATTTTTACATTGCTTCAAGGTCATAAGAGGAACATCAGGTAGGTACCTGATGTTCCTCTAATGACCCCAAAGCAATGTAAAAATCTCAAAGATACTATCATGCTATGCCAAACCCTTTTGGACTTGAAGGTCCTACTAATGGTACCTTTACACGCCGCGACGGCAGGCTGGATACATCGCGCTACAAGCTACAATTGTAGCTTGTAGCGTCCATATCGCCTGTAGTAGCGGCGTCTGAAGAGGCGACGCTACAGCGGCGACAGATACATCTGTTTATGGTCTCTGCTCATAAACTTAAGGCAACATCGCCGATTGTAGCGAGCTGTATCGGCGTGTAAAGAAGCAACGGAAGGCAACTCTGGACACCCGGCGATGTGGCTGCCATGTATCTAAGGCGTGACACAGTCGCCATGTTACCGCGCCCATCTGCGATCATTGGAGGTCGCTCCTGCTTTATGATTGGTAGTCGCAGCATAGGGCGGGATATTTAAGGAGCTGACCAGTCACACTACACAATTACTCGAGCGTGCTGTATTAATCAGCCTACTGCGATGCCTGGCCAATCCTGATGATATTGCGCTGTCCTATCATCGTACGGACGGCTCGTAATCCAAGATTGTTGCACGCCTATGTGCTATCCATGCTGCACCGGGTCCGCCCATAGTAGCTTGTTGGAGCGGTGTGTAAAACATGTTACGCTACGCTACAGCTGGCTACTTGAGACACCCGGCGATGTAGCTAGCTATAGATGTAGCGTGGCGTAGCGCACCTTATGGCGGCGTGTAAAGAGAGTGCGTTGACCGTTTGTAGCCGTTCGGGCGTGCTCGTGCACGTGAAGTAGCGCGATGTATCCAGCCTGCCGTCGCGGCGTGTAAAGGAAACCATAATAGATGTTTTCCATACGGTATTGTCATGGCTGCTCCAATGTCTTGGGCAGCTCCACGTTTGAGACATCTAATGGACATCCGCATAATAAAATTAATCATGGCATTTCTTGCAGCAGCACCAAAGTGATGTGTTATGCAATTTGTAGCTGTCCTAAAATATATGTTGGCTTCATTTCTAAAGAACTGAGAGTGAGGTTTAGGGAGCATTTGGGGGACATTAGTGCGGCCAAGACAGAAGTATGGTCCCAGATGAATTGCCTCTTTTTAATAAAAGTTCACCTTGCTGTTGTTTCCTATTTTTAATTGTGCATTAATTCTTCTTATTTTTTTTGTCACTTATCTTCCAGAGTACCTTGGCTAATAACAACCTTTTAAAACTGGCTATTTGGAATAACCCTTTAAAAAGGCTTCCTTGGAAATATTCAGAGAGACATCTAAATGGGATACCTTATCAGCCATAAACGCGGAACTCGTCATATGCACATTAGATTTTTTTATTTTACTATTTCATCTATTATACATTGTATCACTATTTGTACGTTTCCGCATTTCAGTGTACAATGCATAACATTGTGCTTATTATATCAAGATCCATGTATTTACACTGTTTTTGTAATACCTCTGTATACACTGGCATTTTTGTTGTGGTTTTATATCACTTGTATTTCCTTTTTACACCAAGGAATGGTTTTCATGTGCAGTGTGGTGTGCATGCGCCAACAGGTCAGATCTCATTTGCTACTTTGCAATCGTGCAGTGGATTTATTGTTAGTTTCAAAATCACTATGGGCTTAAAGTGCAGACTCCGCTTTAATTTGAAGGTATTCATATCCTATTGGAGTAAGGGTTTAGGAATTACAGCTTTGTACAAAGTAGCTGCCTCTTTTTTTAAGGGACTAAAAGTATTTGGACAATTATCTCAGTTGCTCTTTAATGGGCTGCATGGGCGTTTCCATCATCAATTAACCAAGCAAAAGGTCTGAAGCTGATTCCAGGTGTGGCATTTACATTTGTAAGCTGTTGCTGTCAACCCACAACAAGCTCTCAATCGAAGAGAAACAAGCTTTCATTAAGCTGAAAAAAAAAAAGAAATCCATTGGCGTACCTTTACACGCCACAACCGCGGCGATAAATTCTGATGGCGATATGTCGCCCTGGAATTATCGCCATCAGATTGCCTCCAAATTGTGGCGTGTAATTTGGGAATTTGGCGGAGATATGTCGCCTAGCCCCAGTCGCCTGATTTTGGAGCATTGCTCTGAAATCAGGCGACCGGGGCGAGGCGACATATCGCCGACAAATTCCCAAATTACACGCCGGAATTTGGAGGCAATCTGACGGCGATAATTCCAGGGTGACATATCGCCGTCAGAATTTATCGCCGTGTTTGCAGCATGTAAAGGTACCTTTAGAGAGATGGGAGAAATGTTAGGACCTTCAAATCAACAGTTCAATACATTCTGAAAAAAAAAAGAGCGCACTAATTGGGTTGGGAACACAAAGAACATACACCGAAGACAACAGTGGATGATCTGGAAAACAAGAGAAAAATGGAGTATAGAGCTCAAAAGACATGCAAAAAGATTTTATTACAAGTGATAACATACAGCATTATTTAAAATATATAAAATATTACTCCTTCTTTGTCATGTGCCCAAACAGTAGTTTCTGGCTACAAATTGATGAGTGCAGCAGTTAATAAAAATTGTGTAATGAATTGCGGAGTACATTTTCCTTTATTACCACTTGTGTAAATGAAATAAATTGAGGCTAAAACCATAATTTGGCAAAGAGATTGGCGCAGGTGGAGAGCAGGTGGATCTTCCGATTGGGGACCCTCACACCACAGGGACTCAATGAGAATTTAGGGTTCAGTGCTTTCCTTTAGATTAAGTTTGACCCAGATGTATAGTTGGAGGTTTTTTATGGACGTATATCGTTGATATTAATTATTTTGTTTTTTAGCTTTGTTTTAGTATAATGTGTCCGGTTTTGACTTCAACCGAGTCTAATTCCTGTCAAGAGCAAATGTCGGTGGTTTGGGTGAAGAGTCTTGGAGAAAAAAGTACGGATGACCTCACCTGAGAATGGAACACACCGACTTGATCATGGAAATTATATGCTGATTAATGTTTATGGTTATGGGTTTATTCATATATAAAATATGGGAGATAAAAGTATATGTGGCACCCCATGGGTTAATGTGCCACAATAACATCACATGGGTTCTCTCCCCCACTACACACTGACAAACACTACCACTCTGGGCAAGAGGGGGAGCACCACCTGCTTCCTTATATACTCTTGCTCATGAGGAAGAGCTCAGTTCAGCTCGGAGCAGGGCTGAGAAGAGGACAGAGCAGAGTTAGCTCAGTGCAGACCTAGCAAGGGTCAGAGGAACAGGAGAACGAAAGGCAGAGGAACGCATTTGGGAGCTAGAATGACACCATCACTTGCCCAGAAGTACGCACAGAGACGGACACCGGATCCGGTACTGTGTCTGGCACCCACAGCACAGTGAATCCAGGAACAGTGGGATCACTAGATGCCCCTAGTACCAGAGTGAAGCAACACGGAGGGGTCAGCACAGCATAGAGGACTCAAGTTGCCTAGCCAAGTGGTACCAGCAGCATACAGAGAGACGTGAGGAATCCCAGCAGCTTAGCTAGAAGCAGCAGCTCAGGACACACACACAGTGCAGCATAAGGAAGCCGACGACCCGGACAGGGTGTGGGAAGAGAGCTCAGCCCCATTACAGACTCGTGGACTATAATCTGCAATAATATCTGCAGTAAAGCCTTGGAAAACAGCTTTGGAGTCTGTGTATTGATTGCGACCTTTGCTCCAGATTCAGCACAGAGACAATTCCTCCCTACAGATCCAGCCTGTCAGCTCTGCAGCATCAGGAGAAGAAGAGAATTGCAGTGTCTACCAAACGTGAGTGTGTGTCCTCCAACCCCTCTTCCACATCTATAACCCCAATAGACTTTAACCCTTACTGCCCTGGGGGATACAGTTCTCCCCACTAGAACTATACCATCTCCGCTGCCATTCCATCACCCCCGGAGGTTCTGCAGCAGCGGCGGCCCCATCACTGGCTGCACCAAGTGGGTGGCGTCACCCGTGACAATCCCTTTGTAAATAACTCCCCAACTTTATTGTGAGGGCCCAGGGACACGGTCCGGACCAAGCCACCCGTGACATCCCCAGTACCGTCCGGTCCGGTACCGAGTACCCTAGTCCCGCCTGGGGCTCCACATATATATTGGTACTTAAAGGGGTTTTTTAACACATCACTAATGTCCTTGGATAGTGGGTAGCGGAGGGGGGGAGGGGGTGGTGGGGGTGAGTTAGGTTAAATTTTAACCCTGTAATAATACTTGATTGCCCGATTATAGACATGGGCTTGATTTTCAACATTGTATGGGTAGGGCATTAGTGTAATAATAGAGCACTTTAATCATGCATATTTTATATTTCCCTGTTAATAGTAAAATTGTGTGTTCTGTCACATTGTTATTTTTTGCACTTTATGTACTTTTTGTACCCTAATAAGTCACTTTTGTTTCACTGTTTTACTTTTTGTATATTAGCACTATTACGGTATGTCTTTTTACACAATTCATCTTGTATAAATTTGCACTGTCACTTTAAATACCTATTTTGTAGGCATTGGCACTTTAAATCCCGTTTGTATTATCGCATTTGTCATACTGGGGTCAAAAGTGGTATTTACTCCTTAGTGAGCTTTAGGCAGGTGGAGTACCACCTATTAACATAATTTTGCGCCCCTTAGTTTCATAGATTCTGTATGATATACATCACAGCACCATCGCCCGGGCAGCTTAGACGCTGATCACATCTTTCTGATATTGAAGCGTCTGCCCGGGTTACTATGGGGATGTGCGGCGCTGTCACGTCTCTCAGACGTACAGCGCATGCGCACCCGACAGACGCTGGATCGCACGCGCTGACTATATACGTCTGATGGGAAAACGCCTGCTCGGATCACTATGGAGACGCGTGGCGCGGCTACGTAGTGATGACATGCGGCGCTGTGCGCACTCCGAGTAGATTCTGGATGACTGATGGCGCGGTGGTGCGAGTGCCAAGCGTCTCCCGGGCAACGTAGTGCACATGAGGTAATCATGTGACTACGCTTTAACCTGGAAGTGGTGCGGCTCTTGGTGGAAATAGGCATTTGGTGCTGCTTGAGACAGGGGAAGGCATTGAAGGAGGCTCAGTGACCTGGAAATGGTTAAAGGGGGAGACTTGACTGTGACGGACAAGGGGAGTAGTTCTGACAGGTGTAGCTCATAATGAGGTAGTGGACACTATTTAAGACAGGAAACTTCCACATAGTACAATGCACGCCCTGAGGAAAAACAACAAACTTTGAAACGTGCGTCAGCTGTGGGGTTGTGGCTGGAGCACTGTGGCAGCAGGGGACCAAGGAGTGATTGTCTGTGAGAACGATTCTGCCACCAGGTATTTGAATACTTCAGTATCTAATGGATGATCATTTAATGACCATTTAGGCCTGTAGGAGCATTCCTTTTGATTTAAGAGAGGGATTAAGATAAATATAAATGTGATAGTGCTCCATTCTGTTCCCCTGTTAGTATTTGCTGCTAATTGTGTATTTTTTGTAGCCCACCCTATTATTTTTTGTGCATGATAGGGACTGTGTTCCCGATTAATACATGTTATGTACGGTAAATAATTTTAATATGAATCAATTTTAATAAATAAAGTGATTTTTTGCCATTAAATATTGGATGTGCTGATTCACAAAAAATATTGACACAGTTTTATCTGTGTCGATATTTGGTAAGGTAAAACCATATTTTGGTGGAAAAAATTGTAATGCCTCCGATTTATATTCCTTGTTGCATTAATTCCTGTGAAGCACGCGAACAGTAAAAGAGCTCCCTGAACGGCACAGATTATGAGCATAAAAAGTGCATAAAAATGAAAACTTGGAATACTGCCAATTTTTTCAAAATGTTCTGAAAATTTCAGATGTTTTCAAAAGTAAATCCAAATCAATCTAAATGTACCATAATCATAAAGTATAGTGTGTCACAAACAAAATTATAGAATGAAAAGAAGTGAGAGAATCCTATGGATGATCAGGAGAAGGAACATTCCAAAGTTTGTACCACATAACGTGACATGTTAGATGTAAATAACTGCCTTGGTGTGGGGAACCAAACCAGCTGAAGGCTTCAAAGGGGTATTCCAATAATATGGACATATCATGAATGTCTGAGGGTACCTTTACACGCCGCAATATCTGCTGGCGATATGAGGCAATCTAACGTGTGCGTGCACGTTTTTCATGGGCGCCTCAGATCGCCGATGGCTCTCTTACACGCCACAATTTCGCCCTCAACCTAAGGCAATGTGTCGCCCTGGAAATCGCCTCACCCACAGCGGAACCAATCCGGTCGCCTTCCCTCGCCGCTTCACGCGCCGCAATCCCCAAAGCAATGTGGGCGTACATGTTCAGCGCATCGAGAATATAGGCGTGCCAGACTGGTTTACTCCGTGCCCCAAACACATTGGACAATGCAATCGCGTTATGATTGGTCAGCCTGCTCTGGAAGGCTGACTAATACATGACGCTATTGAAGAAGTGTGTGTTGCTGAACGGACAGCCCTTCAAATATGGCGCCCTGTGAACTGACAGCCAATGGGAACACAGTAGCCACCACCAATCATCGCAGATGGCGCACAGACTCCAGCACGCTGTGGCACGCCTACGGGAAATCAATAGGCGACGCAGATTCCATCACTATCGCCCTTTCACACGCCAAAAGCCGGGAATCTCGCCTTCATGATTGCCTCTGATTTTGGAGCAGTGCTCTAAAATCAGGAACCAGCCAACAGGCAATTTATCGCCGACAAATTCCCCAGATACACGCCGCAACTGGTAGGCAATTTTCGGCGATAGTTTCAGGGCGACATATCGCCGGCACGATTCCCAGCAGATATTGCGGCGTGTAAAGGTACCCTGAGATGGGTAAAACTGGAAAATCAGAGCAGGCAGATGAAGCACAAGCCTGTTTTACTACAATCATACAGACAAGTAATAAATCCTGTCTGTAAACTATAATTATTCCAATAAAACAACACAAAGCTTACACAGATAATATAAACATTAGATATTGTGCTAATCTTCAATCCAAATATTATCTTACAAGATGTAACATGAAGAGAAACACGTTACATCAATATAAGGATAAGTGATGTGTCAGACTCTCACATCTCTGTGGTGCACTCTGGGGATCACATTTTTAGGCTTTGATAAAAGAATCTCTCAC
Organism: Allobates femoralis; assembly: GCA_033576535.1. Lineage (NCBI taxonomy): Eukaryota > Metazoa > Chordata > Amphibia > Anura > Aromobatidae > Allobates > Allobates femoralis. The sequence goes on from JARQOC010000007.1 coordinate 151,200,502, forward strand.
ATATTCACTTTTCTATAATATCTAAATTCAGAAAAATTATTACATAAATCAGTAACAAATGTTAATATTTATAACTTTAGAATATATTGTATTATGAGAAATAATTGTGTACCTCACCTTCCAGAAGCCTGTATTTTCTCTTTTCTTCAGGAACCTCCTCAGGCAATGAAAAATCTATCTAAATTAATATAGTAAATAGAAAAGCGGGGAGAAGGGGGATGCAGCTGCAGTTCTCCCATATATCTCTCTAAAATATATAATTCTGTGAGTCAGGTGACGCAGTAAGGCTAGGGTCACATTAGCGCTAAAAGCTAATGTTTTTCACAAGTGCAAATTGTGAAAAACACTAGCTTTAACGCCTCCATAGGCTCCCATGTTAAAAAAGTCTTGCAAAAGTGCAATGTGTTTAACGCTATACATTTTTGCAAAAGCCACAAAAAAGTTGCTAGCAGCGTTTTTTGGTGCTTTTGCAAAAACGCATGCATTTTTTTTAACATGGGCTCCTATGGCAAACGCATGCGTTGACACTAGCGTTAAATTTGCATTGCATCAAAATGGCAACAGAAAAAAAAATGCCTAGCATTAACACAGGCTTCCCAAAAATGTCCCTCCAAGTGTGACCCTAGCCAAGAGGTAGGGGTCTGGCTGGCCAAAAAGCACACCTCTGACATCACACCGATTAAATCCCACTCAACATGAGGAGAGGAAATATCACTTTACAAAAACCAGTAGAGGAAAGGAACGTAGATTGCACACATTTCTGGCTGCTCTGCGTCTATGGTGTGTGGATTGTTGATTGTAAACTGAGGTTGGATGCTTATCGATGTGATGCCATGGAAAAACTTGCTTCCAAGATGGGAGGGATCGGATTTGCTTTTAACACCACTGCAAAATGTGAAGTAGCAACTAAACACATCTGCCCAGGGGTACTGCTCCACCCCGGAAGTCTGACTAGCAGCGTCGGTCCCTCTAACCGAGAACCGTAGGTGGCGTCACAAACTTTCTGTTTTGTATTGACTGCCTTGTAGTATGGAAGTGCTGCTACTGTAGGTTTAAATGAAGCCTTTTTTTCCCTGCTCAGTGTGAATAGATGAGGCTAATGAGCGGAGCATGTAGTAGCAGGTGTTCCTAACCCCTCGACCTTAAATGGATCAGCTGACATTCTCCTGTTGTTGCTGATTTCAGTTCACTTCTGGTCTGAGACCTGGTGTGAGCAGACACTGATCTGAAGTTGCTGTGTTTTTTTCCCTTGGAAGTTGCTGGGCTCTGTGGTCCGTGGGTGGAGGTAGGGGCTTAGGCCTAGGGCTTCTCAGGAGCTTTAGGGACTTAGGCTGGCGGCTCGAACCTCCTCACCCTCAGAAGTACCTTCAAGATCAGAGCGAGTCAGGTACCCCAGTATCAGGGCCAGAGCAGGCTCTCCTTACGACCAGCTCCCTCCTATGTCTGGGCACCCCGGCACCCCCAGCGTGACACTGTCCTTCCATAAACTTTACCCCCAACCAATACATCCTAGAACCAGTAAATCTCCTTAGCACTGACTCCCCCAGGGTCACAGAAGCTGGGTCTCAACCCCTGTGACTCCCCGGCAGAACTGATGCCCAGTTCCGAGTACCCCGCGACCCTGGGGTTGGGCGAGTCATCTGTTATGTCACCAGGCACCACCATATTCACCCTGTAGGTGGTGCTGGTGATAGAGAAGTCAGAACCTCTGATCAGCGCAGGCTCTGCAAGTCCACTAAGTTTAGAGTAACTGGGACCTACAGTAGTTCAGTCTGACTAGTAGATTGTGGGCTGTCCAGTTGAAGTCATAAACTCCTAAGCTTTAGTCTATTGGAAACCACCACACTCTATTAATACCTTCAGCTTCTTGTTGGAAGCTTCCAGAAATAGCTTTTGGTTCCTCTGGCTAGTCTCCTTTCTTGTGTAGCGTTTTTCTGTGTTACCTCGGCCGTTATTTTGGATGCTTCTCCTGCCTCATGATTTTGTATCTTGCTGCCATCTTAGTCTTGACCCGGCTCCCTGACTACATTATTGGATCCTGATTTTGTCCTTTTTCTGACCTCTCTACTTTGACCCTGTTAAGTGACTTTCCAGTCTCCGGACTTCTGCCCTTCCCTAGGCAGCAATCTCCTGGACCCTGTTGTAAATCCAGATCCCTATATAGGGGTTAAAGGGAACCAACCACCCCCAATGACCCCCCCGGACTATTAATATCGGTCCCTACACACAGCACATACATGTGCTGCAATGATTTTTGCTAAAAAAACTGTTTTGTAAAACTTAAGATAATGCTTTTGAAAGTTTAAACCGAAGGGACGGGTGGGCGTTACTTATCTGTGGCAAAAGCCGAGTAGCAGCTGTCAGTCATCCTCCTGTGTCCCGCAGTAGCAGTTCTGGCCAGCCCTTTTCAGCGTCACAGCATGGTGCACGGGCTCGCATGCCCGTGCACACGTCATCATCTACAGCCGGGTTGCGAGCGCGCGCTCTGACTTCCTGCGCTCGGCTGTGGAAGTCAGAGCGCGCGCTCGCAACCCGGCTGTAGATGATGACGTGTGCACGGGCATGCGAGCCCGTGCACCATGCTGTGACGCTGAAAAGGGCTGGCCAGAACTGCTACTGCGGGACACAGAAGGATGACTGACAGCTGCTACTCGGCTTTTGCCACAGATAAGTAACGCCCACCCGTCCCTTCGGTTTAAACTTTCAAAAGCATTATCTTAAGTTTTACAAAACAGTTTTTTTAGCAAAAATCATTGCAGCACATGTATGTGCTGTGTGTAGGGACCGATATTAATAGTCCGGGGGGGTCATTGGGGGTGGTTGGTTCCCTTTAAAGGGTGTTAATGTCTCTCAGGGTTTTGTCTAATGGAGTGGATTGTTCCTAGTCTGTCCGAGATAGCCTTTTTTGCTTGTAGCCTCAGACAGATGTTACAGAATGGCAGCTTTCCAGTAGACATTACAGCTGTTTCTTTTCCTCATGGGGTACATAAAACAGCATCACCTTCTCATGTGTGAACAGCAAATGGACATAAATATGATCTAGGTCCAAATAGTCGTCCTCCTTCTTTTCCTAGTGGTTGTCTTCCTGGTAGCCTAGCCTCAAGCAATAACTGGCCAATGTCATCATCATATATTGCGTACCACAAGCTCAAAGCGTTTTGCCCATCTTGTGATAGGTGGGCACATCAGTAGACTATATTATTATTATTATGCTACTCATTTTGCACCAGACCCTCTGATATCAACTCTGGTGGCCGCGATAAGGTCAATGGAACACTAAGTTGATGTCCTATGATATTAGGGCTTACATATTAGATATTGTCACTTATTTTGTCACCTGGCAACTGTAATTCTATGATAGACTAGAGAAGATTGACATATTAAGGAGAGATAAAGACACTTACCTCCTATAAACTGCCGTATGTCTTAATTAGAATTGCTACATCAAATTATTATGCTTCTAGATAGACCTGTGCTGAGTAAGGTGGAAATGTAAATAGATACAAATTTTAACATTACTGAAGTGAGGAAATGAGAAACTCTATTGCCACCCAATAAGGGTAGCCATCCAACATTACTGAGTAAATGTTCAACATTAACAATTTATCTACACAGATCAGTGATATAACCTTAAACAAGTGTGGAAAACCTTATCTTTGTGAAAATGAATCAGGCATGGATCAGTAAGGACTTTCAGACAACTACAGCTAATGACAATTATTACATTAGTATTATCATCTGACTGTCCGTCATGTTCTACGGTGTGCTGCTGCTGCCATCTCCTGCCTATGTATTATTGTTCAACCTGTACTGCTGGTGAGGAGCCTATCTTGCACAAGGTCCCTATAAGAAACCTGAAACTGCTTCTAAAAAGGAATTATTTTAAGATTTTCTTTTTAAAGCCATTAGATTAGAACTTGGCTGCACAATTGCAACCAGGTATATTTTCCTTTGAAACGCTCCAGTGCCGACCCTGGCAAGCTTTTTCCAGCTGCGCTCTCAGTGATTGACAGGTCTCTCACTATGGAAGAGACCTGTCAATCACTTGAATCCCTACTGGGAACAGCTGGCACTGGACTAGTCTCATCGCAGGCTATGATCCTTGGCCATGCTCTCAATTTATACTGAAGCATTTCAGAAAAAAATATACCAGATTGCAATCATCTGGCCAAGCTTTGATTCATGCTACCTGTGATATGGGCAGAATGAATTAACTTACAGGCTCCCTTTAATAGGACATAATGTCTGGGTCCTGGACTGGTACTTCAAATTGCTTCTTTGTTATCTACACTCTCTGGGCCCTGAACTTTCTCAATGAAGTTTATGAACAATTGCCAAATCTATTGCTACTTTTCAAATAGGGATAATAATTTTTTTACATGTAAAAGGAGACAAAAGGACCATTTTTGGATCACTGCTGTGTATACCACATCTATATAATAACAGCCCGGCATATATCTGCCTCCAAAAAGAGATCAATTTTGGATTTTTTTTTAATTTTATAAAGCATAAAAAAACACAGACATTGCACTGTGTTATAAAACAGGCTGTTGATTACCATCGGTCACCATCCGTTTACCCACAAAAATATGTTTGAGTCATAGATGCCTTAAAAAGCTAGAAAGGGGTTGGATACAGTCCTAGGAGATCTCAGACATGTCTTCTCAGGATAATTGAAGGTTTTGGAAGACTTTTGATTTAGGGCAGACAATAGGGGTGGGGTGCAACCGTCCAGACACCATATCGTAGTATGGATGCCACACCACCCAAGTGGAATAATCTGAAAACAAAGAAGAGAAAAGAAATTCCCTACAAGCAGTGCACAACCAGTATTGTATGCAAAAAGGTGAATTTTATTATCATATAGACAAAAAACAGGAACCCAGTGATTAAAAACAATTAAAAGCAGTGAGTCCAGGTCCTTCCTACAGCTTGTATGTGTACATCAATAAGGAGAGGGATGTAGCCTCTAATCTGTGTAAAACAGGGACCGTAGAGATAAGGTAATGGAGCACCATATATGACAATTATTCAAACCCCCGACAATCAATATTTGAATTACAGTTTACAATGATGCTAAGAGATGGAGGGGGGAGCAGAAAGAGAAAACCACCAGGGGTAACAGATAACTCAAAATGACACATCGGGATTGAGTGAGTGATGTATATCACTGTTTGTATAAGGTAGGTAAATACATAGATAAACCGTATGACATTAGGTTGATACAGTGTGTTATACATAGCAGTCTGAGGCGGTTCAAAATTTAAATCAGTATTGACGATAACAAGTAAAAAAGCCCCAGGTCATTATAAGTGAAGTAGTCAATATAAAAAATAATAATAACACTGGTACAATGATATTAGTAATCCTCAAAGTACCAAAACCGCTATATCCACAGTAACCTTTAATGCCAAAGTGACATGCCTGTCCACCACTCTACAGACTTGGGGGCACACCCTCCCCGGTATACAGGGACTCTGGGCACCATATATTAAACCACCGGTGACCATCCCACTTCTACACCGGGATTCTCTTTGCTTTCCACACTTATTTTGAATGAGTTGTACTTTGGCAAGGAAGGTTACTGTGGATATTGCTGTTTTGGTAATTTCACTGTTACAGTACAACTCGCAGACCAAGACAGCCAAAGAGCTGAAAATAGTGGCCCATGAGTGGTACCATGCTCTTCCTCACTCGCCTGAACCAATATCACCGCTAACTGCTTCCTTAGGCTGCATACAGCGGTGAATACATTGAAGGAAGATGTAGTCACCAACTCCTTCTTCCACCATTCAGCATGTGAGACAGTAGATGCAATGATGCAACATTATCGCATCTCCTGCACAGAGAGTCAGTGCACCCACTACAGGAGCAGAGCACATCACAAGAGGTATGGGAGCAAGGTGAGTTTGTGAGGTTCTTTATGTTTACATGTATATATTAGGCTGTGTAGGAGACTATGTAAGGGCTCATACTGTGTATAGGAGGCTATGTAGGTGCTTATACTGTATATTTGGGGCTATGTGAGGGCTCCTATTATATATAGGAGGCTATGTGGATCCTCATACTGTATATAAGAGGCTATATTGGGGCTCATATTGTAAGGGGATATGTGGGGGGTTTACACTGTATATAGAGAGGCTATGTGACGACTTGTATATGGGGGCTATGTGAGGGCTAATATTGTATATAGCGCCTATGTGAGAGACTTACACTGTATATAGGAGGGCTATGTGGAGGCTCACCTTTTATATAGAGGACTATGTGGGGGCTCATACTGTATATACAGTAGGACGCTATGTGAGGGCTCATACTGTATGCAGTGGCTGTGTGGGGGCTCACAATGTATTTAGGAGGGCTATGAGGAGGCTCATCCTGTATATAAAAGGCTATGTGGGGTTCATACTGTATATAGGAGGCTCTGTGAGGGCTCATACTGTATATACAGAGTTATATGTGGGTTCATACTGTATATAGGATGGCTATGTGGAGGATCACACTGTATTTAGAATGGCTATGTGGAGCCTCATCCTGTATATAGAGGGCTAGGTGGAGGCTCATACTGTATATACTGTAGGTGGCTCTGTGAAGGCTCATACTGTATAAAGTGAGGCTATGTCAGGGTTCACACTGTATATCGACAGTCTATGTGGAGGCTCATATTGTATATAGTGGAATATGTGAGGGTTCATACTGTATATTGGTTGTTATATAGGGATCTCATACTGTATATAGAGGGGCTATTTGCAAGTTCATACAAAAATTAGCTTAAATGTCTTTTGTTTTTCTAGGCACATAATTTCCATCTAAGATAATTTTTACATGATAAAGGAGAATAGACACATTCAATAAATATATAATAAATCAGATTCTTCATTCCCTTTGGATTTCTTGTGTCCAACTTCAACATTCAAAAAGCCTTCCTTCATTTTGTGGAGTACATCAATAATAACACTGATGATCTGACATTTATGCATGAAGTAGAACATTTTTCTATTCTATATCTGTAAATACACTTGTCAGGCTATATTAAGGATTGCAGTGTAATGAATAAAATGTATAGAAAGCCAATTGTCCTGAATGTGTCTTTTCTTCTTTATCATGTAAAAAATTAATAAGATGGAAATTATGCGTCTTAATAAACATGAGATATTTATGGTAATTTTTTTTGCTCTGTCATTTCCTGCTGGGCACCATGTAAACATGTCCATGTGTAATATATGTATGCTGTGACTCAGAACTCATGTTTTAAACATGTAAGCTACTGGGATCTCTCTTGTTTTTAAACTTGTTTATGGACTTTTAATGGAATTAAATAAAGAATTTTCAATTTTATTCTCCTGAATTATCACATGTTTTGTATATAGGGGCATGTCTGCAGGCCTAATTCTTGTCAACACTAAGAGATAATATTTCATATAAAATAATATATAATGTTAATACTATAGAACATAATTAATTTCAGCCTATTGGTTCAACCTCTACAATAGTCACGGTCTCAAGTGGCCCCTCTGGAAAATGTAATGCCCTTTGTGAGGCAGTGACCGGGATGATGGCCGGTATATGCCTCACAGAATGGGCTCCATATCCCTATAGGAGCCCTCCTATAGGGTCTTGGAGGATTCCACAGGTGTAGGCACGGGGTTAAAGATGAGCAGGATAGGAGGGTGTGGTTCTCTTGTGGAGGCTTCTTTCTGAGTGGACACTCATGAAGCTAGTGCGCGGACGGTAAAGAGAGAGCAGAGGCTGTGTGCTGACATAACACAGCCTAGCCAGGAGGGCTTGGTCTTGCGTGGGACCTAGCCAAGAGAGAACCCGTTAGAAGGGACAGAGTGTCTATGTCGGCTATTGTGACTGTATGAAGTGTACCCGGCTGCGCCCCGGAACCTGGAAGTGTGTACTGTTGTGGACTGTGCCAATTAAACTATGTGCTGTGTAATCCAGTGCCTGGGTACCTGTCTCCTGACTTGTTAACCAATGTCGCTACCTCACACCTTGTATTAGAACCGTTTTAATATTTGATGTACACTATACACATATATGATGTATCACATTATTTTGCCAGCAGGGGGCAGAATGTGTATTTAGCATGTGACATTGCACATTGGGATGAGCGTCTGAGTCACTGTGCTGTGGGGTGTGACTTCTGCCTGCGGCGTGGATCCTTTCTCATCTTTATTAGAAGCAATCAAAATATTAACAACCAATAAATGTTCCAGTTGCCAAAAATTTGGCAGCATGGTATAAAAAAAGCAAGTGATATAAAACAAAGTCCACCCATTAGGCAATGCCTGGGTCAATGCAAGTCTATGAACACATTATGCGTAACCCAGAGGGTCTAAAACAATTGGGGGTACGAAGATAGTGGCACTAGGGGGCTGACTGCCATGGCAACCCATCAGCACCCCACAATTGTGTTGCTGGGGGGATGGAGGATATGTATGGCTGCAGCCCAGTGCGGTTATAGCCGGACACAATCGCTGCTGTAAAATGGTGACTACATGTGTAGCTCAGCCGGCACCCGCCATATATACATTATATATTATACAGCAGATGAAATAAGTATTGAACATGTCACTAATTTTCTCACCTCTCTTTATTCATATGTTCAATACTTTTTAACGGTGTCTTTTCTCATTATTAAACATAACCTAATTTATGGACATCTATGGTTTGATTTCTTTGCCTGTGTGTATTGGATGGGTTGGTACTGACATCTGGTGAGAAATTAATGTCAATAGCACTGTTAGAAATATATGTACTTGTAAAATTGGTTACGTGTTCAATACTTATTTCACCCGCTGTATATGTGATGATATAGTAGTAAATTCCCAACCTTTTACAATATGTAGGGAGTTTATGAAGAGCCGTATATAATGCCTGTGGTATTAAAAAGTTGTGTATTGTTACAGAAGCCATGTTTGTGTAGATACTGCTGTCATTTTGCACTTTTTTTGACCATAGGCTAGGGCCACACTTGGGAGCCTGCATCCATTTACTGGATGCATTACTGGATCCAGTTTTTGAAATAGGCATTTTCATGTCATTTTTGCCTCAGTTAACGCTAGCGTTAACGCTAGGTACATTAATGTAATGCACTTTGGCAAACCAGTTTTAACATTGGAGTCTATGGGTCCATTAATGATAATGGAGTCTGCACCTCCTCCCGGCCGACATTAATTTGTGTTCCATAAAATGGGGATGGCATCCGGCCTCCTGTTATATTGTCTAATATGTTTTTGTTTTTTCATTATACGCGAAAATTTACCTCAGCACCCCTGGCTCCTAAACAGAAACATTTATAAGCCATATACACATTCTTTAGTCATAAAATTAAATTAAAATGATATACAATTAATGTCTTCATAGGAAAGAATAAGCGTGTGCAGCGGGGGCCTGACTGACCAGAGATGGCTGGTTTCCCAAAGCAACCATAGGCTTTCATCTCTGCTGAGGTAAAGTGAAAGCTGTGCTGTGATTGGTTGCTCTGGCAATGAGCCCCATCATTTTTATTATGCTAATCACACTGATCAGAGTGTGTCTGATTTTCTGGGATATGGAAAAGATGGAAAAAGAAAAGTCACCATATTTTCCATTCTGTCAGTCCATAACTGCACATGTATGTTATCTTAGTGCGGTCCAATTGTTTTCACAGACCCATTGACTTGCAGCCGTCAGCTGTATACCCCCCCTGTTTTGTTAAAAAGTTGCGTATTGTTACAGAAGCCATGTTTGTGCAGAAACTCGCATCATTTTGCGCTTTTTTCATCGTTCTTGGCCCAATAGATTTATTATAATTTAGCCTGAAACGTTAATGATAATGGAGTCTGCGCCTCCTTTTATCCAGCGTTAATTTGTGTCCCACAAAATGCACAAGATGGGGATAGTTCCGGGCCTCCTCTTATAGTGTCCAATACGTTTTTTGTTTTTTTTCTATACACAAAAAAATTACCTCAGCAAAAACAGAAACATATATAAGGGCCCTTTCACACATATGTATATGGGTAAGGCTGCTTTCACATCAGCGTTTTTTTTAAATCGCGGCAGTTGCGGTGAAAAAACCGCATCTGCCGCGATTACCGCATAACCACTGGACTTGCGGCACACTTGCGGCAAGCCCCATACAATGTGTATGCGGGCTTGCAGCAGGTGCGGCAAGTGCGGATTTGGCAGTTGCGGCAGTCGCGGTCGCGAAAAAAAACGCGGTCAGCCGCGGACAAGGTGCCCGTAGGCCACATCCCGCGCCGCCTTGCTCTTGTAGTCTGGCAACGCCACCCGCCACAAGCATTCATGGTCCTGGTACATGGCTAGGAGGTCACACTCAAATTCAGGACTCGTAGCCATCTGCCAAAAGAAAACATACTGTTGTAGCCAAACACATACATGTACATATCAGGTCACACCCACTATGTGTGGCCAATACATGCCCAGCACTAGCAAGGACAGGTGGTCTGGTAGTTAGCTTGTGTATGTAGAAGCATTAATGGGCTTTATATGTGTACACAGATGTGACATGCTGCACACGACACGGGGCATATGTGGTTTGGCCTTGGCAAAGCAAATTAAAGCTGGATCATGTTAAAATGGCACATATGGCGTCCCACACAAAATGTAGACACAGGAAAGACCTCTACACATATTTATGTAACGATGTAGTGCTGTAGGACACATTGTGATGTCATTTGGTGGGAAGGATCATTATGTGTGCAACAGGACACGGAGGTGGTTAACGATGCAAACACGTTGCAAACCACACATCTACATGACACAACATGAAGCTCCACCGAACACGCCCATACATGGCGCTAAATATGGTTGGAAAGCCGACAATGATAGAGCATACATGAGAAGCACAATAGCATATCCAAGGACTTACCGTCAGTCCAACAGAGTTGTGGTGATGAGACGCTACTAGGACAATGCACATTGAAGTCGGAGCATGGGTGGCGGAGCAGCTGGGTCCACTTTTATACACAGCATGACCAATCGCAAAGCAGCCCAGGTGTCTAATCAATAGTCGCACGTGGCAATGCCCAGGCGGCTACGTCAATTAGATTGGATGGTTGCCACATAAAAAACGCTAGTGACAGTGTTACGGCACGCTTGCTGCCCAGAGTCATTAAGTAAGTACTGATTGATACGGCTGTGTATAGCGTTAGATTCTTCTTTGCACTACGGGTTGTTATTGTGTACTGTAGCAGACGCCCAAGTCCTAGTGTATATTGGTTGGAATGATGTGTTTGATGGAGCTATTCTGTGTCGCAAAGTAGATGGATGGCTTTCGTTGCCACAAAAAGCCCTCCTCATTGTCAATATATTTTGCCTTCACCATACAGGATCATGTAGAAAGGAGGGCTCTCTGGTTAGTTTAGTCGCACATATCAAATGTGTCCACATAGTAATGCCCTTTACCACACTGAATGGAATTCATCTGGCCATACTGAGATGTGGAGTGGCCCATGTGGATTGGGAATGTCTTCCTGTGAAGATCCGGCCTTATCACCACCATAGGGATGTGTGTTGGAAATGATGACTATGTGATTGTCAGTTGCGTGGGATGATAATTTGTGAGTAGCACATGGCTCTGGTACGTTTTGCATGTTCTTTTATTTGTCACTAAGCATCTGTCTGTGTGTTTGAGCTTTGTATTTTTCTAGCCCTTGTAAGTCGTACTTATACATTAGGAGCAGCTATATGGGGGTTTGGTAATGAGGTCACAATTTGGATGATGGACACATAGTTGGGAAGGTGGGCCCTGGGTGTAGTGATAACAGGTGTTGTGGTGAGCCAGTGTAATGTTCTTTGTGTCCATTGAACGGTGGCAAACATGTATGTGGGTGGTCATATGTGCAGAGTCTGCTCGGAAGTGGGTAACTGGCTAGGAGATGTGTAGGAAAGGAGGTAGTGGTGACTTTTGATGGCTGAGAACGTCAACCATGTTGTTTATTGTATTGTGGAGGCGTGATAGGAAACTGTGTATGATGGATGGTTTGATATAGTGGCTCCTGCAAGATGTATTAGGAATGCTGAGGGTTAATTATTATTATTATATAGTATAGGATATATTTGAAAGTCAGGGGTCCTGATGTAGTAGATAGTACATAGTGGTGAGGTCCTATTGTAGTGGATGGTATACAGTGGTAAGATACATTAATGATGGATGTGATGAATATGATGGGCACTACTTTAGTAAATGAGTGTAGGGGAGGTATATTATATTTGATTATTTCTAATAATCTTTATTGGCACTATTGTATGCACTTTAGTGGGTTTCTCATTAGGTCTCTGACTTATAGTGGGAGTGACGGCAGGAGATTGGGTGATGAGGGAAATAAAAAGCCCTAGCTTATGGGACCTTATACGCCCCCCGGAAGAAGCGGGTTGCGAAACAGCTGTAGGGGAGGAGGAACTATAGACGCTGACACCAGGTATGAACCTTGTCCGCAGGGAAAACGTTTAGTTAGAACACCGCTTGGGATTCATTGTAGAGGAGGATGAAGGAGATGGACAGCTAATACATAGTGTCTGGGTGAACTGTAATATATCCCCAAGAGATTGTGGTTTGAATGGGCTATGTTATGTGGTCTGTATCATCAGTGGATAAACTACTAATTCCCTATATATATATTGATATGCATGTTGGTATATGTCAAAACATTTGTGATACCATATATATGAGGACAATGGATGTAATACTATGAAGTTGTAATTACATGGTCAGTTTCTGATGTGTTTTCCCTGAGGGAATGCTCTAATGTTTTTAATATAATTTTTTATGATGAATTAATAAAGGATAATTAAATTAATTATCTGTAGTGAGAATCTTTTCTGAGATTGGGAAAAAATACCTGATCTGTTTTTGTGAATTAGATAATGGTAAAGCTATTTTTTAAAAAAAGGGAACTTGTTTTAAGTCATCGTGATTCTGTTTTATTACAGAGTGTCCCATCCTTATAGTGGGAATGGATTTTAAAGCACGGGAATTGTCATGGCGTACCAAAGCTGTTGACTTATTTAGGGCAGGTACTTCTAGTGTTTCGCAAGACACCACAGTGTCTATAAGAGAATTAATGCGCCAGTATAGAAACGATTTATATAAAAAAACAAAGATATGGTGGACTAAAACATCGTTGGAAAGTTATGTCGAGCAAAAGATAATCCCTAGAGGGTTGAGAGTGAATATATTTCCAACTTTTGAGATGGAAGAGGAGGAGTTGGTGAAAAGGTGGATTACAACAGCCACTTATTGTTCCTTGGATTTTCTCAGAATAATTATAGAAAAAAATGCTCTCACTCTGTCCAAATTGGATGAGGCATCTCCTGAAAATATGGAGAAATGGCTGAGTGAGATAGAAAAAGATCTACAGAAATGGGAGCAAGATAGAAGTTCTGGTAAACAAAGAAAATTCAAGCGTGATTTGACTGATCATGAGAACAACAGAATATTTAGATGGCAGGGGAGAAAGATGGCACAGAATGAGATGATGGCATGTAGTGTTTCAATAAGTTCAACTACTACGGTGGATACTGGAACGTAACTTAAGACAGCCAAGATTTAAGAGGACATATGGGAGAAAAAGGAAGAACAACATGGATAGAGGAGATGATCCTAATGGAGAACCTAGGAGGGTAATAAATCTATGTTGTCATGAAATAACAAAATGTCAGTTGGCTGTGTTAGGGAAAGGTTTGACTTTTTCTCCTTCCTGTTCAATAGACACGTTCATGGCAGTAAAAGTTCTGCATCTATTCGCCAGGAAATTAATATTAAAAAAGATTAATCTACATTTTCTAGGGAAGAAGAAGAATTGGTTGAAGTCCTGCAGTCTCTTGACGATGAATCAGATGCCAATAAGGTAGGAAAATTTCCAATCCATCCATGTGGAAAATCAAAAAAATTTCCTTCAATGGGCCTATTTCCGGCAGTTGAAGTGTTTACGAAGTTGGTGACTAATGATATTGAAAGTATGGTAAAACACAAAGGGAAGATCAATATGTCAATGAAGGAGATGGAGGCCATTGAGGAGATAAAAAAATTGGGATGATATTGTGATAAAACAAGCGGACAAAGGGGGTAACATAATGGTATGGCCTTGTGCTCTTTATGAAAAACAGGCATATCACTTGTTGAATGATAGAGCATGCTATAAAAGATTGTATAGTAACCCCTTGTCTGTTTTCAAAAAGGAATTATTGGACATCATCGAGGTGGCGGTGGATGGTGGTATTATTCCCAAGAAACTGCTGGACTTAATCAAAAAATACGAGGCTAGGATTGCAACATTCTATTTGATTCCAAAAATTCATAAGCACCAGTTGGACCCTCCAGGTAGACCAATAGTGTCGGGGAATCAGAGCCTATGTGAGCCCATTTGTCAGATCATGGACCACTATTTGAGGCCATTAGTGATGTTATTGCCTTCATTTGTGAGAGATACAACAGCTGTACTCCAAAGACTGGATCAAATACATCTTGATGCCAATATGATGATGGTAACAGCAGACGTCGAATCATTGTACACCTCAATTCGACACAGGGATGGATTGAAGGCAGTAAGGTGGTTTTTAGAATCCTCAAATATGGATGGTGATTTAATGAATTTCCTATTGACCTTGTTAGAGTATGTTCTGACGCATAAGTTTTTCATCTTTTGCGACAAGACATTCCTTCAATTACAAGGGACTGCTATGGGGGCCTCTTGTGCCCCTAGTTATGCACATTTATTTTTAGGCCTTTGGGAGAGAGACATATTCCAGGGTAACAACATTGTGGGGATAGAGAAGGTACATCATTGGGTAAGATGCATAGATGATGTGATGTTCATTTGGGAGGGTAGTATAACAGAATTGGAGGTTCTGATGGATGGTCTAAATAATAATGAGTTAAACATCAAATTAACTTACAAAAACATTAGGATGGAGGTGCTGCCAAATGGTGAAATTTGGACGGACGTGTTTAGAAAACCAACTTCTACCAATTCCTTTTTGTATGCAGGATCCTCTCACCCTCAGTCTATGATTAATGGAATACCCATCAGTCAATATCTAAGGAAGAAAAGAATTTGCTCGACAGAAGCTTTTCAACGTCAATCAAATGACCTCAAAAACAGATTTACAGCAAGGGGCTACGGACAACGTAGTATAAAAAGAGGATATAAAAAGGCCAAGGAAACATCTCGCAATGATTTGTTATATCATAAAAAAGAAAAAGCTGAGCATAATAACCAGGTAAGGGTCCTTACACATCAGCATTTTTCGAAGATCGCGGCAGTTGCGGTGAAAAAAACGCAACTGCCGCGATTACCGCATAACGGCCGTGATCGCGGCACACTTAAGGCAAGCCCCATACAATGTCTATGGGGCTTGCGGTAAGTGTGCGGCAGGTGCGGCAAGTGCACTTGAAAAAGGTCATCAGACCGAAACGTTGTGCACTGGACAGGAATGAAGCACTGAATAAAGATTGAAAATAATCCAGCTGGTGAGGCGCTGTTCCTTTCTATTATGTGCATGTGATACCAGGTGGGTCTCCCTGAGCTGAACGTGTGCCTCCCTGTGGGCGTTGGTGCCCCTAATAGCTGCGGGTGCTGTGGAACGAGGATTTTTATATAGTAATCAGAACTGTGGCTGGCAGTGATTATCTACACCACGTTCTGAGAACGAGAAAAAGTTGTCACCCAAATTGTATGCTTCCAGCAGGAATAGTGAAACCGTGTGTCTTTGGAACAAGGAGTGCCCTGTATCGGAGTGCCAGTACAAGGTGTGCCATGATAGTTGCCTGGAAACCAAGAGTGGCAGGGTTGAATTAATTATAGGCAAGAACCACCTGTTGGTAAAGTATAAGGGCCTTTTTACATCTGTGTTTGCTCTGCATTTGGTTGCATTTGCATTTCCATTGCTTATTTACCACAAAACGCATTGAAAAGGCATCCAAAAACGCACTTGTTGATATAAATGCAAAACGCATGTCAAAAGTGGAAAAACTGATGCTAATAACAGATCCAGGGCTTATGTTTGACCCTAGCCTTACAAGTCAATGCAATAAGAAATATGGGTGACCACAAACAATATTGCTCCTAACATATCCCCATATGCACTGGCGGACACAGACAGAAAAGGTCCACGGTGAAAGAACAATGTGTGAGCTCTTGCAGTCCAAGAGCTCCTCAAAATAGACACTTCCACCTGGTCTGGAGAAATGGGCCTCCTTATACCTTGGGCCCCTGTGCATCAGTACGGGTTGCACCAATGATATATCCGCCCCTGCTCATAAGGGTGTCAGCCAATGATCCCAAGTACCCAAAGGCAAATCTTGGTCAGTCATATATCTTGTATCCATATTCCTTAATATCAAGCCAGATTTATCACCTAGGACTCCAAGTAAGTTGGATGATATCCCATGTGATAGATGTAATGGCGGTCTCATTTTTTAGAAGACAGAGTTAATAAGAAGTGATTGATGATAAGGAAGATGAGCACTCCCATCTTTAGATTATTGTTCCTTCATCTCCTGTGGATGTGACAATGCATGAGTCAGACATCATACCTTACATTCCTCTACCAGCAGTTATGCCGAGCTACTTGGAAGTCTATTATACTTCTAGGTGCCCTGTATTATCATTGAAGGAGAATGTGCTGCCATTCCACAGTGGCATCTCTCCTGAACCCTCCTATAAGAGTCATTACCATCTGCAATGTCTGTCAGTCTGCTGTGACTACACTGGGCAAGGAGATACATAGGACAGGTGAGTGTCTGGATACTACATAGACAATGACATGGTGCAGCCTGGTCTCTCGCTCATGCAATATTTGTGGTGTGTATATAGATAACCAGTGATAACAAGTAGTCAATGGAGAATGTTTTTATCAGGGTCAAAGATTTGAGCTCGCCATACACATCAGCGCGCTCATTCAGCCGTCAGCTATCTCTCTTGATTCTCCCATAAACATAAATGTTCGGCTTAACCAAGTGTTTATGTGTTTTCAAAGGAGGAAGAAGAGAGAAAGCTGTTGCCAAAATGTCTCTGGCAGTGCCCGATCTATTGAAATAACTTAAAAATCTGCTGTTCAAAGTCAAACTGCCTGATCCTTATCTCATCATCAGTCGGGGGAGAGTGTGGAGGCCCCATACACTTTAGGCCAGGGTCACACATGGCATCCGTTTTTGCCTTGGATCTGTTTTTGGGATCATTTTTGTCATTTTTTTTTCTAAGTCCAAAAACGCATATTCGTACACATAGGTGTAGCTGCGTTTTTCATTGACTTCTCCCTGGCTCCAAAAAACGCTGCATGCAGTGTTTTTGGGTGCAGGAAAAAAACGAATCGTTTTTTTTTTAACATGGGGCCCTATGAGAATCGCATGCGTTAACGCATAGTACATATAGGCATCATAGGTTAACGCATATGTGTTTTTGATGAAAAAATGACTAAGTCCAAAAATCAGCCAGGAGCTCAGGAGACACTATTGGCACCCTAAATTTAACGGATCCGTTTTTCTAAAGCCTCAAAAAAGCGGATTGGTATGTGTGAACCCAGCCTTACACTGTTTGCCAATCCTCCTAGGGTTCGTCTGATTTTAGTATATTCTGTATAGGAACCATTGTTTTGCTATTCTAACCTAATATGTATATACCTTGGTCAAGGCAAATTTAGTGGTTTGATTGTCCTTCAGGCATCAAGTACCTGGCTTGCATTTGCTGTGAGCTCCACTGCAAAAGGCACTGGACAAAAACCCAACTTTCCATTTCCCTCTCGTACGTTCATCTTTCTCTTCCTACACTCTCTTACATATGTTGTTCCAATTCTCTATTTGCAAAACCCCTGGCTGCTGTCTCTGATGGTCACTTTCTAGTTTACATCCAGACGCTGAAAAATAGTCCTTGTACCAACTGACAGGATAGTTACAATTGTATCCATTGTAGATAATGATCATATAGACTGGATACAATTGTAGCAGGTTCTCCTTGAAAGGCAGCAGAGATCTTGCAGTGAAAAATTAGATCACTAATCTTTGAGGGAGTGGTAAATTATTTCATAATGCAATGACAGCTTTATTTGCATAATTCATGTTTGGGTGAATCTTTACAAATATCACAGAACATTCTGTATTAAAAGATCACGGCATGGGATCCAGTATATGTAACTGGACATGGTATAGCGGTATGCTTAGTGAATGTGGTATTAGGTTACTATAATAACTATGTAGGTGAATGGTAGAATCATCAGTGACTTTCTCGCAGAGCTGCACTTATCTATTCTGAAGGGTGTGATGAGAAAATATTATAGGAGCTTAATGACTCACAGAATATCAAGTCTGTAGAAACTCCTCACTACTGCTCCCATCCTCGGAATATGTTCTTTTTCATGCACCTCAGTTGGGACCCATCTAAGGCTACTTTCACATACCGATTTTGAGGGAGCCGATGCTGTCCGATATAAATCGGACAGCATCGGCTCCCTTCTGATGCCTGGAATCGGGTGCCAAATAGGCATAAAATCGGCGCCGGGCTGCAAAAAAAGAAAAAAAAAAAAAGTTTACTCTCACCTCTCCCCGAGCCCCCGCCGTCAACCGCCATCTTCCTCTAGGTTCCCGGTGGCTTCCGCAGGCTGCCGATGTCAGCAGAGGTGTACCTCTGCTGTACACAGGACCTGCGATGATGTCACAGTCACGTGACCGCGGGTTCACCATGGTGAACCCGCGGTCACATGACTGTGACATCAGCGCAGGTCCTGAACAGCAGAGGTACACCTCTGACACCGGCAGCCTGCGGGAGCCACCGGGAACCTAGAGGAAGATGGCGGTTGACGGCGGGGGCTCGGGGAGAGGTGAGAGTAAACTTTTTTTTTTTTTTTAACCCTTATGCTCCTAGTTAGGAGCTGTTTTACTGTACTGAGCATGCTCAGTACAGTAAAACGGGGTCCGAGGAGACATCAGATGTTTCCTCGGACCCTTCTCCATAGGGCCCCATGTTATAGGGATCGGACCTAATCGGATGTGCACTAAATGCCATCCGATTTGGTCCGATCCGAATCTGTCAGATTTTATTTTCGGTGCAAAAATCGGAGCACCGCGTTATTGCTAGCAAAACCTATGTTTTTAGCGCGACCCCCCCCGGGGCGTGTCTAAAAATGTTAATCTGACCCTAGCTTTAGTGATCTTTTACCCTTCACTAACCATAGCTATAAAGTGACTGTATTGATAACTTTAATCCATACACACAAGGGACACAGCACCAGTGGAGAAATTGGGTTTTGTCTTCTTACCCGCTCTGTAAGGAGTAAGTCACTCCAGGGAGATTCACCTGGAC
This sequence comes from Allobates femoralis, assembly GCA_033576535.1. Classification (NCBI taxonomy): domain Eukaryota; kingdom Metazoa; phylum Chordata; class Amphibia; order Anura; family Aromobatidae; genus Allobates; species Allobates femoralis. The sequence continues at coordinate 151,219,806 of JARQOC010000007.1, forward strand.
CATAACTCCAAAGAAAATAAAGGACAGCACCTCACCAGTTGGTGAGTTTCAATGCTCTTTATTGTCCGTCCATATCAGCGACGTTTCGACCTACAGTGAGGTCTTTATCAAGCTTGATAAAGACCTCACTGTAGGTCGAAACGTCGCTGATATGGACGGACAATAAAGAGCATTAAAATTCATCAACTGGTGAGGTGCTGTCCTTTATTTTCTTTGTATTCATAACTTTGTCTTTCCCTGAAGGTACCGTCACACAGGGAGATATCGCCGGCGATGTTGCCGGCGATCGCGGGAGCGCGCATCCCTAACAACATCGCCGGCGAGATGTTAGACTGAGCAACTTATCGGCGATGTCGCTGGCTAGTTGCCGCGGCTATCGCTCACTGGGTTGCCCAGCAACCCAGCGAGCGATAACTCGCAATGTTGTAGATAGGCGGAATCGCCCGCAACATTGCAGGTTGCCGCGTTACACAGGGCGATCAGGCATGATCGCCTGACCTACATCGCCAGGTTTCCCAACATTGTTGGGAAACCTGGCGATGTGACTCAGGCGATTTTTTTCCCCTGATTATCGCCCTGTCACACAAGGCAACTCTCCGGCGATGTCGCCGCAACCTGGCCACGCTCCTCAGTTGCCGGCAACATCGCCGGAGATATCTCCCTGTGTGACGGTACCTTAAAGCCATCAATGCCATCTTGCCACAGAATAGTGAGTGCAGCTCTGGAGTATAATACAGGCAGCAACCTAGGATCAGTACTGGATAAGTGATGTAATGTATGTACACAGTAACTGCACCAGCAGAATAGTGAGTGCAGCTCTGGAGTATAATGCAGGTTGTAACTGAGGATTAGTATAGGATAAGTAATGTAATGTATGTACACAGTGACTGCACCTGCAGAATAATGAGTGCAGCTTTGGAGTATAAGGTTAGGGTCACACTTGAGCCTTGGCAGCACTAAAAGCTAGCGTTTTTCACAATTGCAAATTATGAAAAACGCTAGCTTTAACGCTTCCATAGGCTTCAATGTTACAAATGTATTGCTAAAGTCCAATATGTTTAACGCTAGGAGTTGTTGCAAAAGCCTCAAAAAACGCTGCTAGCAGCGTTTTATGGGGCTTTTGCAAAAACGCGTGCATTTTTTTAACATTGGCTCCTATGGGAAACGCTAGCATTAACGCATGGTACATATACAGTATGTACCATGCATTAATGCTAGCACTAAAAATGGAAAAAATGGCATGAAAATGGCAAAGGTAAAAAACTGCTACCTTTAGCGCAGCCTACCAAAAAACGAGACCTCCAAGTGTGACCCTAGCCTAATACAAGAGGTAGCGAAGGATCACTACATGATCAGTAATATATTGTATGTAAACAGTGACTGCATCAGCAGAATAGTGAATGCAGCTCCAGAGTATAATGCAGGCTATAATTGAGTATTAGTACAGGTTACGTAATGTAATGTATGTACATAGTGACTGCACCAGCAGAATAGTGAATGCAGCTCTGGAGTATAATACAGGAGGTAACTCAGGATCAGTAATGTAATGTATGTACACAGTGACTGCACCAGCAGAATAGTGAGTGCAGCTCTGGAGTATAATAGAGGAGGTAAATCAGGATCAGTAATGTAATGTATGTACACAGTGACTGCACCAGCAGAATAGTGAGTGCAGCTCTGGAGTATAATACAGGAGCACTCAGGATCAGTAATGTAATGTATGTACACAGTGACTGCACAACAGAATAGTAGTGCAGCTCTGGGATATAATACAGAGGCACTCAGGATCATAATGTAATGTATGTACACAGTGACTCCACCAGCAGAATAGTGAATGCAGCTCTGGAGTATAATAGAGGAGGTAACTCAGGAACAGTACCGGATCCGTAATGTAATGTATGTACACAATTACTTCACCAGCAGAATAGTGAGTGCAGCTCTGGAGTAATATATAGGAGGTAACTCAGGATCAGTACAGGATAAGTAATATAATGTATGTATGCACCCGCAGAATAGTGAATTCTGGAGAATGATTACTCGATATGACGCGATTTTCATCATATCGCCATTATCGCCCCCTTGCAGCACAAGCACAGTCTCTGCTCTATAGCACGCCCATATGTGCGTGCATAGTTAACACGGTGGTGGCGGGAGAAGCACAAGAGACCGCCTTTTGCAGCTTCACATATAATGAAAAGCTGCAGATCCACAGGTAAAAAAAGAACTTTTATAAACTTTATAATAGCGCTTTATGGACACAAAGGGATGGATAGAAATGGATTACCATGGTGCAGGGACAGGTTAAAAAAGCCCGGGGGCTCATTTTTAGAGGTCAGGTTCCCTTTAAGGCTAGGGTGACACTTTCAAAGCCAATTGGGTTCACCGCATCCAGATCTGGATGCGGTGAACGCAATTGGCTTCACACACATTTTTAATGAAAAATGTGTGGATGAAGCCACAATTCGGTAACCGGATTGCTCCGGATGTGTAATCTGGAGCAATGCGGTTACCGTATAGTTTGTTCATCCCTGCTGCCGCAGGATGAGCAGACTGTTGAATCTGTAAAAAAAGATTAAACATTAATAATAATTGTGGGCAACATGTCTCTAGGGGTGCCCACCCCCCCTAGAGACATGCTGCCACTCAGGACGGCATGTCATGGGTTAATAACTCCTGTACAGTATAGCCGGCTATTGTCGGCTCTGTACAATTTTCTCAATGAAGCCGCGGCTCCCCTGTCAGCTGCGCACATACTATACGTAATGTATGTATAGTATGTGCTGCTGTCCGAGGTCCTGTAGGCATTTACAGTAGATCTATGGGCAGCGCACCGCAATAGAATCTAATGTAAATGCCTACAGGACCTCAGACAGCGGCACATACTATACGTACATTACGTATAGTATGGGCGCAGCTGACATGGGAGCCGTGGCTTCATTGAGAAAAATCTACAGAGCCGACAATATCCGGCTTACTGTACAGGGTACATTAACCCATGACATGCCGTTTGAGTGGGCAGCATGTCTCTAGGGAGGTGGGCACCCCCGAGAGACATGTTGCCCACAATTATTATTAAATCTGTAAAAAAAGATTAAATTTTAACAGTTTGCTCATCCCTGCAGCAGCAGGGATGAGCAAACTGTATGGTAACCGCATTGCTCAGGATTACACATCCTGAGCAATGCAGTTACCGCATTGGCGGTCAGAGAACCGCTGCGAAAACTGCATCCTACATGATTTTTCACACAGGCTGCAGATCTGGTGTTGGTAACTGGATTGCTTGTAAAGCAATCCGGTTACCATAATGGGCTCCTATAGGAGCGTTTCCTGTTCCGGTTTTGAGCTTTTTGAAAGTTCAAAAACGGATCAGGATTTAAAAAAAAAAATGCAGATGTGACCCTGGCATAAGAAAGGAGTATACTCACTGTCTTGAGATTATTGGTACTTCCCAACAATCAATCTCACCGACACCTTCCATAAGGCTCCATTTACATTGTGCGTTTTTGCACGTCAGTTTTTGTAGCCAAAACCAGGAGTGGAGCAATCAGAGGAAAAGTATAATAGACACATGGCCCCACTCTGTATTTATCACCCACTCCTGGTTTTGGCTACAAAAACTGATGAGCAAAAACAGACCAAAAACGCACAGTGTGAATGTTACCTAATACGTTTGATTGATGGGTCATGAAACCCAAAACATTCCTTTAAATAATAATTTAATAGGAATAATATAACTCTTTAGTAGATGAGAGATATAGAGTTGGATTTTTTTTTCTAACTGAAAAGCCCTTTACAGAAGACTTGAACTGTATTGTTGAGTTGGATTAGTGAATTAACGGGCTGACCTGAGTTGTTTTATTAGACATTGTAGTCAATATTCCTTTGATTTAAGTAATATGAGCACTAAGCTGCACCATATAATGGTAAATCACCAAGCACATTTGGGTCTGAGTAAAATAAGCTGTATCCTTAATGGAGAGAACAGTATAGAGTGAGAGAACCAGGCTCTGTCCTGAACCTATTGGACAGTACAATAACCACCAAGTTATGTGCCTTCTAGTAGTTTAAGCATCAATGTTTGAGCCTTCTAGTGGTGTAACTATCAAGCTATGTACCTCCTAGTAGCATAACCACCAAGCCTAGAGACTAGTCTCGCTTTGTGTTATCACTAGTGATGGGCGAGAGCGAAGATGCTTGGGATCTCGTTACTTGTAATGAATAAGGCTAGGGCCACACTTCACAGTGCACCCACGTTAGCCGGATGACGTTACATCAGTGTCCAGCCTGCTGTAATGCTGACTGCTAATGTCGGGTGTTTCCTGTGAACGCTGGTCCATAAAAACCCGCTGTTTACTATGGATACAGCTTCACAGGAAGCCCCAGGCAGTGCGCTTATCCAGGACACACAGGAAAACAGTGCTGACAATGTTTTCCTGTTCGTCCTGGATAAGCGCACTGCCTGGGGCTTCCTGTGAAGCTGTATCCATAGTAAACAGCGGGTTTTTATGGACCAGCATTCACAGGAAGCACCCGACGTTAGCAGTCAGCGTTACAGCAGGCTGGGCTCTGCTGTAACGTCATCCGGCTAATGTGGGTGCACTGTGAAGTGTGGTCCTAGCCTTAGTCAGACATTTAGATGGACTCGCCTTAAGTACTAAGTATAATGGAAGGCAATGGGAAACTTGAGCATTGTTCCAGAACACAAACTCTCTCTCTCTCCGAGTGGGAACTCGAGCACTGCACTCAAACATCCACGATACTAGGCCAAGCAATGAGCATGCATGAGCACCCTGATGCTCCATCTAGTATCGAGAAGTGGCGAGCACGCTCACCCATCACTAGTTATGACCAAGCTCTGTGCATCAGTTAACATGTGCGGCAAGATTTGTCCTTGCTGTCTGCTTTGCAACCATAAAGTTCATAAACTCGATAAGAGAAGGTAAAAATCACTCTAATCTGCCTCATCCTTAGTAGACTTGTTTAACAATAGCCCTCCCACATCTGTCACTTCACTATCACTCATGTCTGTAGTCTTATTCCCTACAATTTCATGCTGATTTGAATTTGCCAAGACCCAATGACCTTAACCCATAAGGACACATAATTGTGATATGTCCACCAGGACAAAGTCTTAGTCAAAATCATTATTTTCTATCCAAAAATGAGCATTTTATCAGTTTGTAAATCTATTTCATAAATTTTGATCATGTGTCATTCTACATCTTTTTTTTTCTTGTATGCAAAAAAAAAACTAATTTAGATTTCTCAAGATTCTTCTAACATCCAGTTAGTAAAAAGCATTGCTAAAACCAAACAACACCTACCTATTCAATTGTAGTATTTCCGTGCACCAATCCGGCAGTTTGTGCTCACTTGGTATATCATAGCAGTTGTAAAGCCGCAATGAGTTAAAAAAAAAATTGAAAGCACCAAAAATGCTTCTTCAAAACTCTATTAAACCCAGTGTACACATCAGAAGATTGCAGAAAAAAAAAACAATGTTACGGCAATGTGTTTTTAATGGCTTGCTTGAAGAAGCCCTGTGTGGCTGAAACGTTGTTTTTTTCTGCAATCTTCTGATATGTACACTGGGATTATTAAAGTGTTTTGAAGGAGGGTTTTCGGTGCTTTGGATTTTCTAGAACGTATTACTTCCACCCATCAACTCTTGGTTTGTTTATGACATCGTTTCCCAGATGATTTGTTGTGTTTTTATTCACTATTTCAGCAGCATGTGAATTCCGACGAACGGTGCTAATGGCTTCATTCATACATAGTAGACAGTGTATAAGTCAACGTGCTAATGTGAATATTAAGTGTTTACCTCAATATTCATAACATTTAAATATATGATAATGTAATCTACACTGGCATGCAAGAGTCATTATCCCATCAACGGGTTCTGAATTGTAATTCTTAAAGGATGGGTCAGAAAGAAATTAGAGCACTGGTTCTCCATAATGCATTATGTTGACTATTTGAAAGGCAGAGACGACGTGTCACTTATATTTATCTGATTAAAGTATTAATAGGCTAATCAAAATGGATTGAAGAGAATGGACCTGCATAAATAGTAAAGGATTAGAAAAAGATTGCCGATTGCTTCCAAACAAAACACTAAAAGAAACTTTCCGTGTGCTATCGCAACTGAGCCACGTTACAAGGCACGAGTCATGGACACGTCTGGAGCCATTTCTAGAAACGACTGCCATGATATTTCAAATATGTAAAATCTCCAGTCTTCAGTTGTTGAGGTTTACATATTCACTAATGATTTACAGATTTAGGATGATGTTGGACATTGTCCATGGGTGATAACACCGGCTCTCCACGCTCTACCAAAGACCCAGCCATGGATAACAAGGACCTCAGGAGAATATTCATACTTTCCTCCAAGAGATAAACCCAAAACAATGACTGAGGAGTAGATAAGTCAGAGGGCATGGGGACAACCAGCATGATCTTTCTTTAAGTGACCCTCCTTGACTATGCTAAATAGTTACAGATATAAGATTTGGAAAGATTCTACGATAAATGTAGCATTATATCTATTTAACTTTAAAACATTTGGTGGATCCTAAATTGAACACTTTTTAAGTACAATGGTGTAGAATTCTACAATGGTCACTTGGATGGTTGGCTAGTGTAGACTTTAGACACCTGGTAGCTGGTTTGATCATAGTCCTAAACTATCAAAATTAACTAGAAAAAAATAAAATAATGACGTTAATGAATGATTTTCGAAGCAAGTTGGATAGCAGACTCATGGAATTGCATCCTTAAATTATCACAGAATCATGGAATGGTGGAGTTGGAAGGGACGTCCTGAGTCATCTGGTCCAACCTCCTGCTCAAGCAGGATTCGCTAAATCATCCCAGACACAATTTCTGTCCAGCCTCTGTGTAAAGACTTCCATTGAACAGGAACTCACCACCTTCTGTTCCATTCGTTGATTACCCTCACTATCAATAAGATTTGTCTAATATTTAATCTGTGTCTCCTCCCATTCAGTTTCATCCCATTGCTTCTAGTCTTTTCGTATGCAAATTAGAGTAAAGCTGATCCATCTACAGTATGACAGTCCTTGAGATATTTGTAGACAGCTAATAATGTCTCCTCTATGTCTTCTTTTTTCAAGCTAAACATTCCCAAATCTTGTAATCTCTTATAGTCCCTTTACACGCGGCCACAGGAAGGTAAAAACCGGCAGGCATCGGACACAATTGTGCCTGTTGCCTTGAAAAGACCTCGATGTGGCTGCTGTAATTCAGGACTTTCCTTCCTGTGTCTTCCCTGAAGGAATGAAATTCCTGAATTACACGCCGCCACATCGTGGTCTTTTCAAGGCAACAGGCACAATTGTGTCCGATGCCTGCCTGTTCCTACCTTCCTGTGGCCGCGTGTAAAGGGACCATTAGGGCATGGTTTGCAGACCGGTCACCATTCTGGTCGCTCTTCTCTAAACTTGCTCCAATTTGTTGATATGTTTTTTTTATAATGTGGAACCCAGAACTGGACACAGTATTCCAGATGAGGTCTGACCAAGAAGAGTAGAGGGGGATAATGATTTCACATGATCTAGACCAGTGGTTCCCAACTCCAGTCCTCAAGGCACACCAACAGTACAGGTTTTCAGGATTTCCTTAGTATTGCACAGGTGATAATTGAATCACCTGCACTGGGAATGATTCCAATTTCTAAGGAAATCCTGAAAACCTGCACTGTTGATGTGCCTTGAGGACTGGAGTTGGGAACCTCTGTCTAGACTGTATGCTTCTGTTAATACATCCCAGAATTGTGTTTGCCTATTTTGCTGCTGCATCACACTGTTGACTCATGTTCAGTCTGTGATCTATTATATAGCCAAGTGTTTTTCACACGTGCTGTTGCTTAGCCCTATCCCTCCCATTCTGTATATGATTATTTCATTTTTCTTGCCCAGATGTAGGACATTGCATTTCTCTCTGGTATAAACCATTCTGATAGTTGTTGCCCACTGTTTCAGTTTGTGTAGCTCTTGTTGAATCCTCTCTATTCTTTAGTATTGGCCTATCCCTCCTAGATTTGGGTCACCAGTAAATTTAATCACTTTACCCTTTGTGCAACAACAACAAAACAGGTGTTTACAGTGCAGTACCTACTACAATATATCAGTCAGGAAATGTACATTTATGTTGAAAGATCACTATGTACAAGGGTTCCTAGGAATGCTTGTTTCCCAATAATCTTGCAATATAACCAGGCTGCCGACCACCCAATAAATGAGCAAAACACTTGATCATTGGGTGAAATGATTTTAAGGTTGCTTAAAAATCATTGTTCTCGGCAGCACACAAAACAGAGTCTATTCTCACTGATTCACCTATTATGCATCGTTCGATGCTCATCAGTTAGCATAGTCTAGCTCGAGGAACAGGTTTTTAAGCCAACCGCTATCATGTGAACAGACCTCTGAAAATGTGAGAAATTGTCACTTTGCCGCCGCAAGTGATTTTACAGATGTGACAAAGGATATGAGCCACAAAGTAACTTGTCAAAGAAAGTTATCTTCAATGTCCAATGTCAATCATGTGCCATGATATCCCAAGTTTGTGTTATTTGAGTCAAGGTAACCTTTGCTACATCTGCAGGTGTCAATTTACACATTTTTGTGACGTGATATCCTAGTGCTATGTTCTCTGAGTCAATTTAACCTTTGCAAGATCTTTATATAAATTGCAAAGATCCAACCCTGATTGTTCTAGTGTTGTCTTTAATTTATCCATTGCCATCAAAGCTTACCGTGTAACTCAAAAGTCCCGGAGCTAAAAAAAAAAATTTGATAGATCTATTATGACTTAAAGACCGGTTTTACAAACCTACCTTTATTATGTGCATAATTATAATCAACTTATTTTCAGCTCTTGACTTGTTCATTTCCATAATGAGCACACAATTTAATTTGATATGATATATAAGCAGTATTAATGACAGCCGCTGCTCATTTCTTTTCATCTAAAATTGCCTGGAAAAGACTCGATAGTCAGGAGCGGGTGAAGGATCTAGTGGTAATGAAATAACTAGGATCACTCTGTTACAAAAAATAGAAGCATATGCTATAAAAAAGACTCCTCTCGCCTTCAAAAGATCTGTATTACCACCATTTTAGGTTTTCTTTATTTTTTTAATTACGTAAGAAGAGATTTTCATTTTGTCTTCATAGACCAGAAGATGGTTTTGTTTTTCTGCCTCTTCAGATTTCAACACTTTATATTTTAATATCAACATTCCTTCTCATTTGCACAAGGAAAGATTAGAAGCAATGGGATAACACTGAATAGGAGGAGACACAGATATTAGAGAAAACTTTTTGATAGTGAGGGTGATCACAGTGGAACAGGCGGCCACGAGAGGTAGTGAGTTCTCCTTCAAGGAAGTCTTCATATAGAGGCTGGACAGACATCTGTCCGGGATGATTTAGTGATTCCTGCTTTGAACAGGGGTTGGATCAGATGACCCAGGAGGTCCCTTCACATGATGACCAGGAGATCCCTTCACACAATGACCCAGAAGGGTTCCTTCACACAATGACCCAGGAGGCCCCTTCCAAACTCTACCATTCTATGATAACATCTTTATCCCTTTCCTGTTTATAATAATTAAAATAAATGCACTCCAGATCTGATATGTAGCTTGATCACAAAAATTATCCCTATATCTACTTATAATAGTACTTTAATTAACTGTGATTTCCCACAGCGGAGATTTTGTTCCAGAAATTAAATGAAATTGTTTCCGTCCTCTGAATAGAGCTGTTTGGATAAATGGGACAGTTGTGGAATTTTCATTGACAAAATCTGCAGCAAATGGCAATGTGTATAGATGGGTTTTCTTCATTGGAAATTCCCTACTATTTAGAACAGTCACATGATGATAGGCTGGGTCCCCAGATAATCAGTTGTTAACTGCAGGGAAACTTAGCAGTTATGTTGGAATTATTTATTGCTATTATTTAACGTCTTTAGTTCAATCTCAAGCTATGGAAAACTGATGGATACATGTTCTATAGGAAGATCAATCATGTGCAACCTAGAAAGGTCTATTAGGGTCTTCTCCAAGCCTAGATAGGTCCACTGGGGTCTTCTCCAAGTCTAGATAAGTCCACTAGGGTCTTCTGCAAGGCTACATACTGTAGGTCTTCTAGGGTCTTCTCCAAGCCTAGATAGGTCCTCCAGAGTTTTCTACAAGCATAGATTACAAGCCTAGATTAATCCACTAGGGTCTTCTCCAAACCTAGATAGGTCCACCAAGGTTTTTTCCAAGCCTAGATAAGTCTGCAAGGGTCTTCCCCAAGCCTAAATAAGTCCACTAGGGTCTTCTGCAAGGCTACATACTATAGGTCCTCCAGAGTCTTCTACAAGCCTAGATTAATCCACTAAGGTCTTCTCCAAGCCTAAATAAGTTCACCAAGGTTCTCCAGGACTAGATAAATTCACTAGGGTCTCCCTCTTTGTTCCTTCTATTCTTCTGACCATGTTGTCCTTCACCAGTGATTTCTCTCCTTGTATTACGTGTAGACAAGTTGTAGCTTGGTGACCTTTGCTTCAAGTGACATGTCCCAGTCTGTCATTGTTAATTTGCTTACTGTAAACTCTATCTATAATTTTGCATTTAACCCCTTCTCATGTACAGCACCACAGAATTAATTGTGCTATATAAATAAATAACAATAATGTCTGGCTTGATTTGTTCCAGTATTGATGTGTTTGTTCTTCTTACCATCCATGGCATTGATATTCTCCTTCTGCAGCTCCACATTTTAAAGGTGTTGATTCTTCTTCAGTCATGTTCCTTTATCATCCAGGTTTCACTGGATTCTGGATTTACATTTCTTAGAAATTACGGTACCGATCTTGGTAGTACAGCATCCTGTTCAGGCAAAGCCCTGTGAGCTAACAACAATGTCAACCATTGCTTCTATGCACATGAAATGATCTATTACTGATCAGAACCCTCCTGAGTCCAAAGTTAAAATTAAAAGCAGACAACTGCTTGAATTTCTGTGTTATGTCCTGGAAAAATATTAGAATCTGAGAGTCCTCAGCGGTTGATACCTTTTATTGGCTAACTGAAAAGATAGTAAGCATAGCAAGCTTTCGGGGCACTACGGCCCGTTCATCAGGCTGATAATTTCACAAATTCTGAAGACATACATATATACATTAGCCGGGTTAGGTGATGTAGTAAATACGACAGATGATGTAAAGCAGAGTCAGGCTAGGGAGAGGTAGAGGAGCTGGGGAGGTAAAATCAAAATTCTAAGATAAGAGGAACAGATTGTATTATTGTTCTATGATTAGTGGCCTGTGGAGACCTGAAGATTCCTCAGTGAGTTGTAGAAAGCTATAAATCGAAGCAAGAGAGTTCACATCAGAAGTGTCAAAAGTTCATTATCCTCTAACTTGAGTCTGTTGGAGATGTCATATCACCAAATGTCCTTTCATTTTATATAAAGACACATGAATCCATTATGTGTATGTCCTATGATTTTTTTACATATAGAGTTTTCTGGAAAAAAAAATCCAAACAAAGTTAAGCATAACAGAGCAAATACTGAAAAATCTAATTTTGCAGCTTAAAATCATTCTCTCCATCCAGGGACTTTGTGCTTTTACAGAATTAACAAAATAAACAATCAGGTCTGTGGTGTAAATCAGCTGGGACAGGAGGAACAGCAAACCAAGTGTTTATTTCTGTAAATGTTGATGATTATGACTTACAGCCAATGAAAACCCAAAGGTCCTTATCTCAGAAAATTAAAGCAGGGAGGATGAAGGGTTAAAAACTGCACTGCCTGTAGAGACACGAAAGAGTGAATATAGCATTGATTTATTAGGCAACACATTTCAGGGCTCCCAGAAACATGGCAATATGATATTGATTTGTCCTAAGGAAGAGGCTAGGAAGATCTGAAACATGTTGACTAATAAAACAATTATTATATCCACCCTTTAATGACTCATGGAATACGGCAGCGTGGTTTTTAACCCTTCATCCTCCCTACGCTATACGCGCCACGCTGGCGACTGCAGCAGCCGTGATCTGCTTTTATAGTGGTTGTGACTCTCACAACCACACAAGGTAAAGCGTCTGATACCTATTTAGGTCATATTTTATCTCTCAGACCCTTCATCCTCCCTACTTTAATTTTCTGAGATAATGACCTTTGGGTTTTCATTGGCTGTAAGCCATAATCATCAACATTTACAGAAATAAACAATTGTAATAGATGACTCCGTTTGTAATGATTCTATATAATATAAGCGTTTCACTTCATGTATTGAATGACAGACATTAATTAACTTTTTGATGATATTCTAATTCACTGAAATGCACCAGTTTTAGTTTGAAACTGTGATTAAAGCCACCTTTATATTGCAGGCTTCTAAGTCCCGACATTAAATTTAGGACGGATAGGAAAGTCCCAGAATTAACAGCACAATGGCGCTAGGGACCCCTCTGCTTCTTCTGGCAGGTAAGTAATCACAATAATAACTGGGACATTGAAAATGAGCTCTAATATGTGACTTTCCTTGTGTTATAAATATCTTAAAAATAAAATGTCTGCAAACAACTGAAACTTTTCAGTAGAAATGATAAAAAATTGGGTCAGCATATGATCTGAACATTGTTTCAGTGCTAAGAGACCCATGATATCCAGGAATTATGCAAAATATAAAAGTCATGGGCCTAAAGGGCAGCCTTTGTGATGTGTTCCCAGCTGAGAGCATTGTGACTAATGACCCAGTGGCGAACTTCAGGCCCAGGGGCCCCCAATGCGAAAGCTCACAATGGGGCCCCCAATTATTGCAATATCTTAATAGTATTAGTCTTTTTCTATGGGCCAAAGGGACATTTGGGCCCCCCTAGGCTGCAGGACCCAGGTGCGATCGCACCCCTGACCTATTGTAGTTACGCCCCTGTCTATACCTGAATTGTATCTAGCTCTCCGCAGACAGCAGGGCAGGCTACGTACAAGGATGTCACTCATGGATACCTTAAAACTGGAAGAAATTGAAGCAGAATTTACTGAAAAGTTTCAGAACCTTTTCATTTATAGAGCAATTTAGCTTTATTTATGTAAATAGGAAAGTCTTTAACTCTTAATTACAAACTCACAATTAGCTCTGTTTCTAATGGAGTATAAATATAATGTATTTTTATATTTGCAATTTATTCTCTTTTCCTTTTCTTAAGGCTTCATACTGGTGGTGAGCGGTCAGAGTACTTCTTCAGGTAAGTAAAGGAGGATAAAGGATAAAGTTCACTGTATATAGTTCGTTTAGGACACCATGAAAACATAAGTCAAATGTGCAAAAATAAAATGTTGTTCAACAATTATATTTATTGAATTAAGAAATAATAAAACACAACTACCAAACAATGCTATTTTGGAACTTAAAGGGAACCTGCTCACCAGGTTTTTGCCATCCCTCTGAGAGCAGCATAATGTAGAAATAGAGACCCTGATTCCAGCATGTGTCACTTACTGAGCTGCTTGTTGTCGTCTTTGATACAATTAGTGTTCTTCTCTGTTGCAGATTTAGCAGTCTGTGAATATGCTCAGACTATCTGGCAGCAGGCCAAGTAGACTGCTAATGAAATCATCAGCTGATTAAACAGTGATTTTATCAAAACTACACTGAGCAGCCCAGTAAGTGACACATCGCTGGAATCAGGATCTCGGGTCCTATATTATGCTATTCTCAGATTAGGTTGCAAAAACCTAGTGACGGGTTCCCTTTGAATGGGAAAATCAGAGGAAGAGAGAAGGGGAGGGTAGGACGGGATCAGTTTTTATTGGGGGAAAAAAATTCCAAATGGTTAGCTGGGTAAAGGAAGAGAGAAGGAAAAGGAGTCATATCTATAATATGGTTGTGTTGACTAAAAATAGATAAAAATAAAATGTTGACCAAACTATAAGCATTAGGTAGAAATGTAAAAATACTGGGTTCACCAGCATAAACCTTAATGATCTTGAAAATAATCGCCATGTCCTGACTCATATGGGTTTCATTAGAGACCTCTATGTGATCCGTCTCCAGGGATATCCATGAGAGAAACAGAAATGAGTCAATGCTCCGGCCTAAAGGCAGCCATACCTAGAGATCAGTTGTGGTCCCAGCTGATCGACCCTCTATAATGAGACTTTTAGAACATCTGTAATTGGCAAAAATAGGCTAAAAATGGAAGCATAGACATTACAAACTCACAATTTGCTTCATCTCCAGTTCAGTGAAGATATAATGTGTTTATATTTGAAATATATTTCTTTTTTCCTTCTAATGAAGGCTCAACTCTGATGGAAAGCAGTCCGTCTACCCCCTTAGGTGAGTAAAGGAGGATAAAGGATAAAGTTCACTGCATATTGTATGTTCATAGACACCATGAAAACATAAGTCTAATCTGTACAAATACAATGATGTTTAAGAATAATAGTTATTAGATTTAACATATAATAAAACAACTTGCAAACGTGGCTATCTTAGAACATTAATGGGAAAATCAGAGGGAGGGGGGAAAAGATGACTTGTCAAAGGAAGCGAGAAGGAAAAGGGGAAGAAATGGCAGGAAAAGGAAAAGGAGTCATATCTACTAATACGGGTGTTGACGGAAAATAAATAAAATAAAATGTTGACAAACTATAAGCATCATGTGGGAATGTTAAAATACTGGGGTCACCATTAAACCTTAATGATCTTGAAAATGGTCTACCATGGTCCTGACTCATTTCATTAGAGCCCTATATATGATCAGTCTCTAATGATGTCCATGAGAGAAACAGAACAAGTAGATGCTCTCGCCTAAAGGCAGCCATACCCTAGAGATCAGTTGTGGTCCCAGCTGATCGACCCTCTATAATGAGACTTTTAGAACATGTGTAATTGGCAAAAATAAGATAGAAAAGGAAACATAGAAATTCAGAGCACGCTTCATGGACAATTATACCGCGTCAAAGGAATGACTCTGAAACCCATACCGGAATGTGGTCATAGCAATAAGTGTAATTGACAAGTTGTAAAGCACAATTATATTAAATCAAAATGTCTTTACTAATGGCCCTCTGTGTGTGATATGATACAGCAGATTATAGCAGATCACGTTGGGGTATGATAGGCTAACGTGAGCCATCACCAGTCTACAGATATGGAAATTATATTTATAATCATAGGAAAATATTCACTTCCGCGTTGTTGTGCAGAGAGATGTCAGGTCTGTGCCATCCTGGGAATAATCTGAATTCTATAGACATCAGTGACACCAAGTGGAAAAACCTTGTGCAGCACGTAGACTCAATATAGAGGGACACAATATGAACGTTTTTATTATAGGATATATTTTACATCTAATTATGGGAACATTAGATTTAATTGGAAGCTTTTTAAATCATTATTTTTCTGGACGGAGCATCTGAGCATAAGTGACCACCACCTCCGCACACACTGGATAGACATTAAGATATCACAAAAGAACAAAGGGCAGGACTGTGGCAACTATATAACACCAGGGGGGCCCATAACAAGAATATACCGTAACAGTAATATACACACTGGAACCTGTTTTTTTTTTCATTTGTTAGGTTTTGTGACATCTTGCAGGACAAAGTGATTGAACAATCAGCTCTATGATAAATGATAATTATGCTTAGAATAAATATGAGACATATCAGCATTATGTTTTACCCATTTTATTAAGTTAGGTTTGGGTTAAGGCATACGCATAACCCCAGAAATCTCTTTTCCATCTCCCTTTTGCTCCATACTGTAACTATACTGTTGTTTATTTCAAAGTGAAATGTACTTTCAACAAAGTTTCATAAATCAGTACTACATGTGAAAATAAGAGACTTTGGAATATAATTCAGAGAATTCAGAATTTTTTCTCCATTTATGAGCCACATCCATGTCTTCTCCTCCACCTGCATCCTAAGCGTGCATCAAAAAACATTGCACATTGTGGGATTTGCAGACGTCAATAGGAGAAAAGCTATGGACAAATCAACAATGAAGTCACTGGACGAGGTCTTCACATCAAGGTACATTGCACTGGCAATGAAGACACAGCTCGTACATAGTCTGGTCTTTTCTGTAGTACATATGGAAGTGAAACCTGGACAACAATAAACAAGACAGAAGAAGAATCAATGCTTTCAAAATGTGGAGCTGGAGAAGGATGATATCAATACCACGGATGGCAAGAAGAAGAAACACATCAATACTGGAAAAAATCAAGCTAGACATGTCACTGGGAGCAAAGATCACCAAGCTACGACTTACTACACATCATACGAAGAGAGAAATCACTAGAGAAGGACATCTTGGCAGGAGGAATACAAGGAACAAGGTGAAGATGAAGACCAGCAACCCAATGGCTTGATACTATCAAGATAACGGAGGCAAAGACACTGCCAGACCTATCTAGGCGTGAAGAAGATCATGACTGACCTATCTAGGCTTGGAGAAGACCCTGGTTGACCTATGTATGTTTGGAGGAGACCCTGGATGACCTATCTAGGCTTATAGAAGACCCTGGTTGACCTACCTATGTTTGGAGAAGACTCTGGTGGACCTATTTAGGCTTGGAGAAGACCCAGGTGGACCTATCTAGGCTTGGGAAGACCCTGGAGGACCTCTGTAGCCTTGGAGAAGACCCAGGTGGACCTATCTAGGCTGCACAAGATCAAGCTTCCTACAGAACATTGATCCATCAAGTCTCCATGGTTTGAGATAAAGCTCAAGGGCAGTAAATAAGGACATTATAATAATAAAAATTGGTGATTTGTGACCTTTAACTCAATTACAAATTCATCTCTAATTGAGTATAGATATAATTTGTTTATATTTGCAATTTATTTCTCCTTTCCTTTTATTTAAGACATCATTCTCGTCGAAAGCACTCAGACTACCCTGTCATGTGAGTATTGGAGGATAGAGGATAAAATTTACTGCATACAGTTTGTTCACGGACAGCATGCAAACATAAGTCAAATGTGTACAAATAAAATTTTGTTTAATAATAATATTTCTTAAATCTAATAAATAACAAAACACAACCTGTAATTCTGGCTATCTTGGAACTTATATGCTACAATCAGAGGGAGAGAGAGTGAGGGTAGGACGATATGATTTTTCATTGGTGAAAAAAATTCCAATCCGGTAACTAAGTAATGGAATTAAGAAGGAAAAGGCTGAAAAAAGAAAGAAGGAGTCATATCTACTAATATGGTTGAGTTGACAAAAAACAAAATTGTTGACCTCCCTATAAGCATCAGGTGGGAATGTTAAAATACTGGGTTCATCAGCTAAAACCTTAATGGTATTAAAAATGATCCGCCATGGTCCTGACTCCTATAGAGTTTCATTAGAGCCCTATAGGTGATCAGGCTCCAATGATGTCTATGAGAGAAAAAGAAACAAGTGGATGCTCCGGCCTAAAGGCAGCCATACCCCCTACCGTAGAGACCAGTGGTGGTCCCAGCTGATTGACCCTCCATAATGAGACTTTTAGAGCATGTGTGATTGGCAAAAATAAGATAGAAACGGAAACAAAGAAATTCAGAGCACGCTTCAGGGGCAATCATACCGCGACAAAGAAACAACTCTGACCCATACCGGAATGTGGTCATAGCAATCGGTGTAATCAACAAGTTGTAAAACACAATTATATTAAATCTAAATGTCTTTACTAATGGCCCTCTGTGTGTGATATGATACAGCAGATTATAGCAGATCACGTTGGTGTATGATAAGCTCACGTGAGCCGTCACCAGTCTACAGATATGGAAATTATATTCATAATCATAGAGAAATATTCACTTCCACGTTGTTGTTGATGTCAGGTCTGTGCCATCCCGGGAAGAATCTGAATTCTATAGACATCAGTGACACCAAGTGGAAGAATCTGGTGCAGCACGTAGACTCAATATAGAGGGACAACCTACGGAAGCTTTTATAATAATAATAATGATAATAATATAATATTTTTATATATAGAGTCAAAAGCATTTTGCAGCATTTTACAATTCAGAGGGGACATATACAGACAATATGAGACAATACAAAGTTATAAAAATTCACCAAATACCAAGAGAAGTGATGTTCTTGCTCGTAAGCTATAATCTATGATTTAGATCCTCGCGTTCCCCATTGACTCCCAGTACACTCCGTACTCAAGTCATGCCGGTCCGAGCATCAACTGCTCATTACAAGCACCGAGCCCCCGAGCATGCTAGTGCTCGCTCATCACTAATAATAACACAACTGATCATTATTGCTATTTCTATTAAGTTTCTACTAATTGGTTTATAATAGTTCAGTTATTTGTAGGATATAATCATTATAACCATAATAAAATCCGTCTCTCTACATACAAACTTCCTCCCGAGGTTATTCAGGGCAGGCAATATGAAGGAGAGAAAAGACAGCAGCCTGGCCCTATAATGAGTCTGGAGGTGATTTTCAGACAATCTATACCTTCAGTAGCTTGTGCAGCTAAATTGGGGTCACTTGTTCTGCTCTAATGGATGAAGAGAAAAATATAGTCACCTGTAATGTGAACATACCCACATATTATCCATGGGAAAAGATTTACTTATTTTTTTATAACATTAAGTTTTTTTTCCTTTAGTTATATATGTTACGTTTGTTTTAAATTTTAATATATTCATTATTTCAATGCAGCTCCAAGTACTCCAATAAGAACAACAAAAAGTCCAATTGATGATCCTGGACGCAAGCCTAACAGGCCTTACCCATGTTGTCCACCTACCGTAGCAAGACCAAGCAAACGAAAACCTATCATTGAATCCTCCACAACAAGAGGACCCACAACCAGTGGGACCACAACGAGCAATCCCAGTACTTTCACCACAGTCTCAATCACAACCAGAACAATAGCTAGATCAAGTACTTTAAGATATACCACAGAATCTCAGCCCACCCCAAGGTCTGGTACAACAACTACACTCAGCAGCACGAGGTCAACCAGTGCACCAAACTCAAGATACAGTACTTCTCCTGGAGTGACTACAGTCAGTAGAACAGTATCAACAACTCAGGCCAAAACTACTGCTGTCCAAACAGGTACAAATGATCAAACAATATAGCTCAATCAAACCAGCTAAAATCCTACAAATAAAGCAACAGGCAAATCCAACTATCCAACCAGCCACAAATAAAGCAAAAGCCCAGCCCTCCCCATTGGTCCACAACCCACAAACAAAGAAACAGTACAGGCCAACCCAACATGTCAACAACCCACAATTAAAGCAACAATTATAAGCTAGCTCAACAGGTCAACAACACACACCTAATGCAACAGTCCAGCCCAACCCAACGGGTCAACAACCCAGAAATAAAGCAACAATTATGCTAGCCCAACAAAAGCAACAGTCCAGCCCAACCCAACAGGTCAACAACCCATAAATAAAGCAAAAATTAAGCTAGCCCAACAGGTCAACAACACACACCTAAAGCAACAGTCCAGCCCAACCCAACGGGTCAACAACACAGAAATAAAGTGATAATCCAGCTCAACCCAATTGGTTAACAACCCACAAGTAAAGCAACATCACTGCCCAATCTAACAGGCCAACAACTCATAAAGGATACATCACCCCAGATCATCCCCACTAGTCAACAACAGAAAGGATGCATTAGCCCAGCCCAACCCCTATGGTCACCAATCCACAAATAAAGCAACAGTCCAGCCTAATTCAACTGGCTAGCAACTGCCAAAAAAAGCAACAGTCTCCCCCAGCTGAACTGGTCAATAACACACAAATAAAACAACAGTCCTGCCCCACTCAACCAACAGCCCACAAATAAAGCAACAAATCTAACAGGACAAAAACACACAAATAATGCAATAGTCCACCAACCCAAGTGTGAAACAACCAAGCCCAATCAAACAGTCTATTCAACCCACCCACAGCTTATTGAACAGTCCAGCCCAACCCAACTGTGAAACAACCCAAAAAGAGTACAACAACCCAACCAAACCAAAATCGCCAAAAACCCACAAGTAAAGAAACAGCTCTGCTCAACCTAAGTGGTCATCATCCTAAAAATAAAGTAACTGTCCAGTCAACCCAACAGATCAGTTAGTTACAACCGATGCTCACAAATAGTGTATGAGTAAGCTTCGGTAATAACATCTTGTTCATATCCACTAGGTAAAGCAATCCGGTTCACAGTTCAGAATGAAAACATGGAAAGTGACATGACAGAGTTTAATGAAGAAATTATAGCGGAGGCAAGTATTTTCACAAGCATTTTTTTTTTCTTATGATTTATTTCACCAAGTAAAAAAATGTTGTAAAAAACATGATTTTAATTAATCAGAGCAATGCTGCAGGTTTGCAGTAGAGCCTCTTGCACTGCTTTGAATTAATAGTGATTCACTTTAAAAAAACAATAATTTATATTCCTTTATGAAAATATTCATATTGCAATCTGTCAAGCAGCAGGGATGCTCTCATTATTTGTAACTTTGGGGACACTTTTGAAGACTACAGACTACTGCAGCCTATTTTCTTAGGAATTAATGTTTTCAAATTAACAGAAGTACCGTATATACTTAAATCCTTCACCTCCATGGAGTCAGCACGGCCCCTCCAGAGATGTGTGCTGCTGGAATGTGAACAGGGCCAATAAACCTGTGATTGGAAGCAGATGTCAGGTGACTAGAGGGTGTGTCATTAGAATGTCAACAGGACTACTAAAGCCTGTGATTGGATGCAGATGTCAGGTGACTAGAGCGGTGTGTCATTAGAATGTCAACAGGACCACTAAAGTTATCAGTGACCCATCCTATGATACACTCTTTTAATTATCTGACCGATGCAATGCCACAGACATTTCAGGCACAGACCTCCGGAGTAGTCTGTGTTGCATCCATGGGGGTGATCAAAATGTGAATATGCCTTTGAAAAAAATATTTTAGTGATAGACATCCCTTTAAAATTGATTTTCTATCATATGCATTAATAGCATATCACTAGGACATAGCATCTCTTTATGATTGATGGGAGTCGAATAATGGAATTCCCACCAATCCAAGGAATAAAAGGAACGTAGTGCTGGGGACAGGACACTTTATTAAAGAAGACTCCTTAAATTAACATAATTTTTGACACTTTATCATTAGATGACTCCAAGTGTTTAAATGTCTCTACATTAGAAATGTCTTGTTTATTTAGCTTAAAAAATGAGTGTTAATGTAAAAAAACATTATCTCAATAATGGTTGTCTGCTCTCATAGTGGCGACTGTCTATATCTGTATGTAGTGAGTCCCCCAAGTGGTGACTGTATAAGTCTGTATTCAGTGAGGCTTCTCACAGTATGTACAACACTACCAATTTTAATAGGGCTAGTGGTGAGATGTTGGGCACAGAAATTACAATGTCCGTCTCTCCCAAAAAATCAAATTGGTTTTATTTGCCAAAAAAAACAAGTCTCTGTCAAATCCCCCCAGCCTCCCTATTGTAGCCGGACTGGTTCTGTCACTGAACCTATTTCTTAGGGTCCGGTCACACTTGGCAACGTTTCAGCGATCCCACAACAATACGACCTGGTAAGGATCGCTGGAACGTCACTATGTGGTCTCCAATGAGATGTCAAACAGTCAGATCTACGCAACGAGCAGCAACGATACGGCGACCTGTATAACGACCTCGGCGATCATTGGGACCCTGTCACACAGCAGCTAGTCTGACGACTCAGACCTACGTGGCCGAGTTCTGAGTCGCCAACGAGGTAGTTGTTAAGGTGTCAAACACAGCGATGCATGCTGCCCAGCGGGTGCCCGATCATCAAAAAATGATCCAGGCCATTCCGACACGATCAGCGATCTCAAAACCTGTGACGCAACAGCGATCTCGCTAGTGACCTCGCTATGTGTGACGGGGGCTTTAGTACCTTGTTGGCTGTTGCGCCCCCTACTAAACAATGTCCCTAACAGTTTTTCACTTGTTATTAATGAAATTGAATGGCAAGATGAATTTTCACATACTTCTATTGTTGTAGAAAGTTTTATACAAGTATTCCCCAGGAAAGGAGTGTGACTGCGTCAGTGAACTATTAAAAAGTTTTGGGAAAGACAGTAATTATGTGTGTTTTGTGCAGATGCCCTCAATTTTGTCTTGACTCATAACACCAAACTACCCACTTGGTTGGTTGGTATGTTCAAAGTACGGGTACAGCGATGGGTACGCCTGTCGCTTGAACCCTGGCAAATTTGTATCTTGCTGTCCTTGAACAAAAATTTGTTTTTTCCAAAGCTAATCCATTTCTATGTTACAGCAAACATTTTTTCCGCTACATAGACAATATATTTATCATATGGCAGTCAAAGATGAACTTATAGTTTGTGTTAAGGCATGATGACAAAGATGTCGTTCACATTCATTTGGGCACTCAGTTTTGGATGTTTGTTGCTTTCAGCGCCTCCAGTCACTAACACTCTCCATTCAGCATTACTAGGGTCGATAATTCTGTAGCTTCTTTTGAGAACCAGGATAAAGAACGTTTTTTCATGTCGAGGTTAACCAAAAAAAAATGGCTAAATGACGCACATGAAAGAGTCAAAATTTTTCTCAAAAATATCTCTTGCCAAAAAATCATTCAAAGAGAACCCAAA
Organism: Allobates femoralis; assembly: GCA_033576535.1. Lineage (NCBI taxonomy): Eukaryota > Metazoa > Chordata > Amphibia > Anura > Aromobatidae > Allobates > Allobates femoralis. The sequence goes on from JARQOC010000007.1 coordinate 151,242,485, forward strand.
AAAAATCATTTTTTATTTCAGATGTAACACCATGAGCACAGTTGTACGGTCTGCTATTAAAAATCATTACAAAATTTAGCAAAGCGGACGCTAAGCAGCTTTGTGTGCGCTTGGTAACCAGGGAAAATAAAAGAAGGAGTTGGAACAGAGGCGCAATAGTGCCCATCACTTGCACGAATATAAAGTGTGAAAAAGGAATTCACTCACTGGACCGTGTGTCACCACAATGCTGAAGGGATACTAAGTTATTCTGCTGTGACTTCACCTTCCACTCAAGTTGGAGACACATCGAATTGTAGGAGAAAAGGGTACACGTCCGTGCTGCGAAATGTTACTCCAAAGTAATGCACATGAGATGGAAATTCCAAAGTAACCTTTATTTCTACCTTTCGTGCCCTCCGCACTTCCTGGATTCCTACAATTCCATGGTAACAGGAACACATCGGTTACCAGAGGCGTCTCAGAAGCAGCGGTTTACCGCAAATCGCTGCAGAAAATTTCTAAGTTTTTGCAGTTGCCGTAATCGCTAAACGTGTGTGACCTAGCTAATGCTCATCAACTCTTCCCTGTGAACTTTCCTTAGCTATTCAGAAATAAAAATGCACCTGTTTTAAAAAAGCATGCATGCTATTCTGGTGCGTTTCTGCTGTGTTCTTGTAAGGGCAGCGGTTTTCAGCTCATTAGAATGGCGGGCAACTGGAAAACGCAGCCCAAAAAAACCACAAGATAATTGACAGGGACTTTTAAAAAACATATGCGTTCTTGGCACAACTGAAAATCGCACATAGTATGCACAGCTTTTGGAAAATCACAATGCCTTTCATTACAAAACTGTGGGTCAAGCGTTTTTGGTGCAGAAAACGCAGCAGATAAGCAAAGTATGCCCATAGCCTTATTGTTTTTTTTGCCTTTGCAGCTTTCCAAGGTCTTCAGTTCAACACCCAGGCTTTGATTATGCAGAGGTTCAAGGTCTGAGGTAGGTTTCCAAATGTCTTTTGATAAAAAAAAAAAAAAAACTCTACTTAAAGGGGTTTTCTCAGGATAAGTTCTCCCCCATCCATAGGAAAGAGTTTAGCTTACTCATCGGTGAAATTCCAACCCCAGCAGCCCCAAAAACAGGCCTCTGTCTGGGGGACTGGAGGTGAGGATGTCCACTCTCTACGCTTCACCCATGGTTTATTCATTTGCAGATCTGTGTTCTAATGGTGCCTTCACACGCATCAATTTACTGAACGATATTGTTAGCGATCACATGCACGCGCGATCGCTAACAATATCGTTCAGATCGCTGGTGAGCTGTCACACAGGCAGACTCACCAGTGATCAATGGACCAGAGACATCGTGGAAATGATTTAAACATCGTTTCCATGATGTCTTGCTCCCGCTGCCAGGCTGCGGTAAGCGGGAGCAGGCTGGTCTCCAAGGTAAACTGCGGGTAACTAGGCAACGCGTGCTGCCTAGTTACCCGATGTACACCTTGGTTACCAGCCTTCTCCGCTCACTGGCTGGTATCCAAGGTACACAGCGGGTAACTAGGGTCCCTAGTTACCCGCTGTGCACCTTGGATACCAGTCGGTGAGGGGAGAAGGCTGGTAACCAAGGTATACTTCGGGTATCTAGGCAGTGCGCGCTGCCTAGTTACTTGCAGTTTACCTTGGATACCAGCTCCCAGCGCTTGCAGAGAGGCGCTGGGAGCTGGCTTATCGGTCGTCTCCCGGTGTCACACGCATCGATGCTGCGTGTCCACCAGGCGACCAACGATAGATTTGAGGTCCTGTCCTCAAATCAAACGATGAATGATCAGCCGACTGATCGTTCATCGTTTGTAGTGTCACACGCAATGATGTCACAGAACACGTGACTTTTGAATGATATCGGCAACGATATTGTTACGTGTGACGTGGCCTTTAGAATCACTGGCATATAAACTTCTATCTTGTAAAAAGAGTGTTATAGAAACTACAATACAAGGTGTAATGCTGCACACGAGCTCACAGTCTTTTATAAATATATTGTAACCTGGTCGTGATTGTGGTGTCCATGGACCATGCAGGATCTGATGTGATGATGGGGCATGGAGGATATATTAGTATCAGTGGCAGTGTGTCCATGATTCTCCGTTTACTGAACTAAATAAGCTCAGGTAACACTAAATATTACTGGGGAGCAGTGGAGATGTGGGGGTTAATTTCTGTTAATTAAGTTGTATGACAGATTATCAGAATTTACTATAAAGTTATTCCACAACTATATGATCAATTAAACATTTAGGGAAAGGGATTCCTCAAGCATTTTATGATTAAACATTGTGATATTATTTTGCATTATTACAACCTTTTATAGACTGTTTATCCACTCCCCTTTCATAGAGGGATTAACACATGAACACTCCAGCATCCAGTAAACCATTTAAAATCCCTATTTATTGAAACCTCTTGTTAAAAATCACCAAATGCATATTCTGAAAAAAAAAATAATAACAGTGAGAAATCTCTGACGCGTTTCTGATCAAGAGCAAACACCCAATGAGCGAGCACACCCATGGTGAGAGTAGCAGGCATTGTTATCGGTAGCATATCCTCCTTTGTAAACATGACCATCCTCCATTAACTTGATGTTCTAGGTGTGCAGAACTTTCCCGTGCGCACAGAATTGTTGCCGGCCTGTTTAAATGAGTGGTCCAATGGCCACAGTTGAGGAACGTAAATCGACCTTAGTCAAAGCTTTCTGAGATGCATCACAAATCAAATCCGGTTTTCCTTTTTCAAAACCAAGCTTTTAGTCAAACTCCTAAGATCCAGCACTGCCCTTCTTTGTTACTCTGGACTTTGTTGAAAACCTGCAGCAGGGATGTATATAGCGCTGCAGCCAATCACTGAGCTCAACAGCATGTGTTGTCTTCCTCGGCAGGGTTAATAAGCTCAGCGATTGGTGCAGCACCATGACAGGTGCAGGGGTTGCAATCGCACCCGGGCCCTGGAGAATAGGGGGCCTCAGAAGTCCCTTTGGCCCACTGAAAAAGGTTATTGCTATTAAAGATTTGCAATAATTGGGGGCCCCGTTGGAGATTTTGCATCGGGGCCCATGATCTCCATCTGCCCTAATGAAGTTGTATTTACACAACGAAACGCGTAGGCAAGTGGCTAAATAAACAGAGTATACACCATTAGGCTGCGTTCACACAGTGCGTATTTTGACGCGTATTTTTACGCGCGTATTTTCTCTAGAAGAATGTGCATCTGTATGTCCCAGCAAAGTCAATGGACATTCACTTTTGCCATTCACAAGTCGCGTATTTTTACGCAGCGTAAAAATGCGCACGTAAAAAAAATGAACATGTCAATTCTTTCCAGTTTTTTACGCGCGTATTTTCCATAGGCCCCATTATAAGCACTGGAAATACGCGCGTAAAAAAACGCGCGCGTAAAAATACGCAACGTGTGAACGCAGCCTTACTCTGTCATCATTGGAGGTCAGCGCGGTGATTTCTTTCAACTCAGTGCTTTCTGTTTGTTTATCAAAGGTTGAATAAAGTGATTTATAAACTTACATGTCCACAGACATGTGGGTGTTCCTAGATTGCTGGCCATGGGGTGGGCAGTCTCTCCGGGTGGGCAGCTCTGTCGGGTGGGTAGTCCCGCCTCCTTCCTTATGATGCGCTGCAAACGACAACGACCAGCAATCTAGGAACGCCCACCCGACTGTGGACATGTAAGTTTATATATTTCTTTATTCCACTTTTATAATTCACTATTAGGTCAGAGAGGGATGGTTAGTAATGTAGTAGGAAGCTGCGGGGACAGGTAGTAATAGGTTAGGGGGGTTAAACTAGGTAAGCTGATGCATGTCTTCTTTTTGGAGTTTACACTTTTTTATGCCTCTTTTTTGAATAACAAACTTGCTTTCTTTTACTTTTATTTACGGTACTCCCCTACCTCATGTCAAGGTGGAAAAGTAACAGAAAATTAACTGAAACATTAAAAAAAAAGGATTCTATGCATTATATGGGATTCTATGCATTCCCCTTACAATAACTACACCGGATCATCATGTCACCAGTGTAAAATCTCCTCCCGTTTTCAGTATACAGCTCCTATACAGAGCCATATGTTGCAGTAGTTGCAGACTACAAACTAGAGAGTAGACTGATCCTGCAGTCACACCTTACTCCACTCCTTTTCTACTAGAGGTGGCAGAGGAGAGCACAAGACGCTAAAATCTGGGCCACACATGGGTCAGCAGAGGAGTTGTATACAGAAAAGCACTGACAATTTGCAGAGCTGATTCATTCTCCTGTTTTTAATCATTTGAGCAACATCAAAATATAGTTGCAAAAATGTATATTCCCTAGTACTGTAAATTATGCATTTCTTTCTTATCCATTATAATTGCATGATTGTGATACATGAGATCAGAAGTGGAGAACTCCAGGCGTTGAGGGCCGCCAACAGGTCATGTTTTCAGGATTTCCTTAGTATTGCAGAGGTGATAATATAATCACCCAATGGCGGGACTAGAGCCCGGCGGGTCCTGGTGTAGCAGTTGAGGAGGGGGGTGCTGGCAGTCGTAGTTTAGGAGCGGGGGGGGGGGTGCTGGCAGTCGTAGTTGAGGAGCAGGGGGGGGCCGGCTGGCTGTTATAGGTGATGCGGCTCCTACCTGCACCGAGCCGCGCATTGCAGGTCTGGGAGCCGGGGCGGCAGAGGATGGAGGGGCGGGATCAGCCAGGAAGCTTCCCTCGGTTAACTCCTCACCTCTGACACAGGGTCACGGGGGGCGGCTGCAGGGCCCCCTACTGGTGCTTGAGGGGCCCCCTAGCCGGTCGGGGCCATGGTGCAGCTGGACCAGCTGCACCACGGTAGGTCCGCCCCTGTAATCACCTGCAAAGATGATGATTCCAACACCTGGGCAATGCTAAGGAAATCCTGAAAATATGACATGTTAGCATCCCTGGAATCCTGGCGCTCCCCACCCCTGCATTAGATATTCACAAGCTGTTATATGTTTCTGTTCTGACAGCCCAGGATCGGTGATCGTAGATGTCCTCTTGTTTTCACCAGCTCTTACCAATCGGCAGATTGCAGATATGCTAGCTAATTATATATTGGCTCACAGCAATACTCTTGGCAGGTTTAAGGTGGATGCTTTGAGTGTTCGGTCTGGAGGTAAGTAAACTCAAAAGATTTGTATTCTTCAGTTGAAAATCTTGCCTGGTCATCCAATAGCCCCTTGATTGATAACATGACTCACTTCTTCCTATTAAATCATCTAATGAAAATAGTTTTGATGTATATTCTGCTAATGTCTACCACAGACATAAGATATTGTTGCCAAAACTTGAATATTCTCTATAGAATCTGCAATCTAAAGTGTATTGTCCATCACAGACCTCATATCTTCAGTGGATCACCAAAAATGTCTACAGCTGGCCAAAAACAAGATAAGAAAGCTATTGATATTTTTATAGTGGGCACCAATATTAGCAGCCCTTGGACCATACTGGTGACAACTTAACATGATGTATAATAAAATGATACGTGGTGCAATTAGTTCAAAGTTCCGCAAAAAGCCTTTCATTGTGACCTAACATGTACAGAAATGGTGGCTTAAACTGAAGGACTTGTCATTAGTGATGGGTGAATCTGACTTGTAAAGTACAGGGTACGCCGTTCTCTGACCATGAACACATATTTCTCAGGAAAGTCCATGTAATTGTTTGGGTTTGGCTAGGGGTGCTGCAAAAGGATAGAAAACGGTGATTAACCAGTTAAATCATACTTACCATGCTTCCGTGCCGCTCTCACACTTGCTTCCGGGTTTTCTGATTAAACCTCATACATATACACTGCTTCCCCCCGTCTGTGATTGGTTGCACTCAGACACCCTTTGTGCCAGCATCTGTGATTGGTTTCCCTCCACACATACATGCACATGTAAAAATAAATAAATAATTGGAAAACATGATGTGGTTCCCCTGTATTTTTGATTCTCAGCGCAGATAAAGTGGACAGCTGCAGCTTGCAGGCCCCAGCTGAGCAGTTTATATTGTCTGATTATCAAAACACGGGGGACCCCAAGCAATTTTATTTACGGTAGTTTATCACCATTTTACTTCCTTTTGCAGCTCCCCTAGCCACCATTTTATAGCTTAAGTTTGGGTCTATGTAGACTTATATGGGGTTTGGGGTTGGGGTTAAGTCCGGTGCCAAACCTAATATTTTTTGTAATTCGTGCTGAACCAGAGCATTTGTGGGTTCGCTCATCTTTACTTGTCATGACAATTTAGAAAAAATGTAGCTGCCTTTTTCAGTACACCACTACCCAGATTTTCATGCATAGTTGAGTTACTTGGCCTTACAACCATGACAAAGTTTTATTTTTTGGCCATAATTCCTCCTTGAAGACCAATTCTAGTCACAATTTTCCAAACACTCTAAGGTTGTATCAGGTCATGCTGGTTACTGCCAGTTAAGGGCTGTATAGTGGAAGAAAACACAAAAGATGTTTGAATAGGATCACTAGAAAGTACATACATAAAGAAGTGAGAAGATTTCAAGATCTAATTAGAAGGTATGGGTCGGACCATAATATGATACACAGCTCCTTTCCTCCTAAAGTTATATACAGATGGAAGGAAGCAGTTAAATGTGTTGTCTGGGCACATGTGAAAGGTAGAACTTGATTGACCCATGACTTTTTTTCAACCTATGTAACTATGTAATTAGTGACCCATTTATAAGAATTTGAAAGTTATCCCCTATTCATAGGGAACCTCACTAACAGGCTAGCCAACTGTCCTGACATACCCAGAAAGTCTTTAAAGGGACACTGCCAGGTCATTTTTCAGTATGATTATTATTATTATTTATTTATATAGCGCCATTGGTTTCATGGCGCTTTACATAAGGAGTGGGGGTAACAAGGACAGGTACAGTACATATGAGCAGTCAATGCTTGCTGATACACGACGGGAGAGGATCCTGTCCACGACGGCTCACAGTCTACAGGGGTGGGGGGGACATGATAGGGGGGGAAGCGCCAAGCGGTTGGTGGAGCGGTGCTGGGTCTCATCATGGGTTGTAGGCTTGTTGGAATAGATGAGTTTTCAGGTTCTTTTTGAAGCTCTTGAGGGTAGGCGAGTGTCTGACGTGCTGGGGGAGGGAGTTCCAGAATCTAGGGGAGGTGCGGGAGAAGTCTTGAATGCGGTTGTGGGAGGATGAGATGAGGGGGGAGGAGAGGAGGAGTTGTTGTGAGGAGCGTAGGTTGCGTGCAGGTTGGTATTGGGAGACCATGTCAGAGATGTAAGGGGGGGACAGGTTGTGGATGGCTTTGTAAGTCAGGGTTAGGATTTTAAATTTAGATCTTTGGGGGGTGGGGAGCCAGTGAAGTGCCGTGCGGAGAGGGGAGATAGGGGAGTAGCGAGGTCGCAGGTGGATTAGATGGGCAGCTGAGTTCAGGATAGAGCCTGTGTGTGTCTTTTCCTCTCCTGTTACTAATACTAATATTACCCTTAAATAGGGCCTTGGCAGACCTTTTAAAAACATGTAAAATAATTATTCTACCTTTTGTAGTTTCCATGTTATCACCATTTTCAGACCCTGCAGGCAGCTGGTACATTAGTCCTCTCCATTACATTCACAGATGATTAGTTTGGCTGTGTAAACTGTCATGCACTCTTTCTCAGCAACTCTCTCCTCCCTATGCTCTCAGTGCAGTGTCAGATTTCAGTTTCCACTAGGAGCTTCTGTTCTGTTGAGGACACGGAGGGAGAGAGCTATGGCAGTTTGCCTCACCTGATCTAGACTCCATTTGATTCTCTAAGCAGGAATCCCTGCTGTGCTGTGAGAGATTCTGTGTGTTATTTGACCTCTTGGTTTTGCTGCAAAGAGAGCAGAGAGGAGGATACAGCCCCCCCCCCCCCACTGCTGTCATGTGCAGGATTTTGGTGTAAATATGGGATATGAACATTCATCCTATGGGGAGTGGACAGCAGAGAACTAAGTGCATCACTCACTGTGATTGACAGATGAAATGAGTCTCTTTATTTGAAGTTTACAGAGCATAGGAGGGGAAGATAAATAAAACAAAAACATAAATGGAGAGAGCTTAGAGCGAGGAATTAGAAAATGATAGCGATTACATAAGGGTTTTTGCCCTGACAGATTCCCTTTGGATTGAACATATTTTTTATTTATCCATGAAGAAAAAAATATGATGTGCCCATAATTTTATCAAATTGGAGAAATGTATACAGATTACTATGATTGTAAATATCCTCCTTATATACGTTCGTGTGTGTTAATTATAGGAATTCAATCATACAGTGTAAGTGTAATGTAAACCTCACGCTACACCCACTAGTCTACAAATATCTATCACTCAAGGAATTATTTAATCTTTACTGCGACAGGAATTTTATTTGTTTGTTCTTTTTTATATATATATATATGTTTTAAAAAAAAACGAAATTTTGGGCATAAAATAGAATAATTAACAAATCATAAAGAGTATAAAACCGGGGATAGCTTGTAGGGTTGGTGGCTGGCACTGGTTTGTTGTCACAATGTCAGTCCAGGAAACTCAGTCAAATTCTGGAATATATAACATATATGGTGCCTATTGGATATAGTATTGTGGTCTAAATTTCGCGGTGATACACTTGTATGCTTTTACTGCACCTTTCATTGGTCAAATAGGGAAAGTCGAAACTCCTAAAAAAGTTCATAAAGATATTGACTATATAGATACATAGTGACCTAAGAGCAGTTCTATTGTCACATGCATTTCATAGATTTCATTATGACAGGATTTGATTGAGTTAAATGACTTTTACCTGTCAATTCTATGAAATGGAACGTAGCGAATATGCTGGTGGTTGTATGGTTTTCTGCTTCTCAATGAATTAGAATATCATCAAAAAGTTCATTTATTTGAGTAATTCAATACATAAAGTGAAATGCATATATTATATAGTCATTACAAGCAGAGTGATCTCTTTCAAGTGTTTATTTATGTTAATGTTGATGATTATAATTTACAGCCAATGAAAACCCAAAGGTCATTATCTCAGAAAATTAAACTAGAGAGGATGAAGGGTCTGAGAGATAAAATATGACCTAAATAGGTATCAGAGGCTTCACCTTGTGTGGTTGTGAGAGTCACAACCACTATAAAAGCAGATCACGGCTGCTGCAGTCCCCAGCGTGGTGCATATAGAGGAGGGAGGATGAAGGGTTAAAAACCGTGCTGTCATATACCACGAGATATCAAAGAGTGAATATAATATTGATTTATAAGTCAACATGTTTCAGGGTTCAAGACATATCAATATGATATTGCCATGTTTCTAAGAGCCCTGAAATGCGTTGAGTAATAAATCAATATTCTATTTCCCTTTGATGCCTCATGGAATATGGCAGCGTGGTATTTAACCGTGTATTCTCTCTACTCTAATTTTCTGAGATAATGACCTTTTTTAGTTTTCATTGGAGCCATAAGCCATAATCATCAACATTTACAGCAATAAACACTTGAAATAGAACACTATGTGTGTAATGATTCTATATAATATATGCGTTTCACTTTTTGTATTGAATTATTCTAATTCATAGAGGTGCACCTGCATGTATTGAAGAAGAAAAGTATGGGTTAATATACATGACAGCCACCGACCACTCCAGCTATCCCAGTTTTTATACTCTTTCTTATTTTTAAATTATTTTATTTTATTCCCAAATTTACATTTTTGTAAAAATAACAAACAAACATTTTATTATTTTATTAAGGATGAACAAATAAAATTCCTGTTGCTGTACGGGTTAAATAATCCCTTGTGTGAAAGAGAGATATTTTTAAACCAGTGGGTGTAGCGCGGGGTGCACATTAAACTTGCATTACACGTTATAAAGGACTAAGATCACTAAACATGATATTTTACGACCATTTTGCAGATGTAGGTCCAAGTCTATTAACTACAACTCCCGCGTCAAACTCAGCAACTTCAACTCTAGGAACAAGGAGCACAGCCACTTCCACATCTACAGGTACAACACGAACATCTACAACAACTCCTCCAGTAACCTGTGGCTCACCCAGGTCTTCTACCACTAAATCTCCAACCACAACTACTCCAAATGGAGAAACAACAATCACACCTGGTCCAGGGAGTGCTACTACACCCAATACATCTACTAAAAGTGGTAATTCTACATCGCCTCTTATTCTACAGCTTATTCTACAACTCTAAGGACCTAAAATCATCCAAATCATCCTTGTAGAGGTGTCCTTTAGCCAGTAAAAGAGCGAGTTGTATGTACTATAGGGGTCATACATGGATACTACTTTCTTGCGATCATTGGTTTGGGCCCAACTATTATTAGGGATATTGTATGATACTGCATAGTTACATATCCATGATTGATAAGAGGTAAAACATGAATAAGCAAAGTACACGTTATAAAGGATTTCACTCAGTAACCCTGATATTCTATCACCATTTTTCCGGTAAAGTAACAACACCTGAAAAAAGTCCAATAACCTGTGATAATGCTGATTGTTCAACGCCTACGACCCCAACCACCACTTCCATCCCTACTACATCGGGATCCCCTGCGACTGTAGTGACCAATTCATCTCCTACAAGTGGTAATTCTCTTATTAATCTATTATTAATCCTCTTATTCTACAGCATTAATCATTAATAATTATTGTTATCCTTGCGCTAAGATCCTAAATGAGCTAAAATAGTAGCAATCATCTGATGCACCCGGGGGCCTATGGGGACTCGATATCCGGGTGTTTAGTTGCAGGGATATCACCGGTGGCCCGCCTGGACCCATAGCCCTAGTGGTCAGCCTAAAAATTGGGGGAGGTTGTTGAAAGGGAATAAGAGAATAAAGTTTGTCATGACGCCATCTGCAGATTCTGGTGAGGTTCACCAACGCCGCTTCAGATCTCTGGAGACGATGGTATTGCAGCTTTTATGTTGCAGCTCCCTGCAGGAGGAGCTGAGTCCCCGAGGCAGGTCAGCACTTGTGGTGGTGCTGCTGGGTATTGTCTGTGGAGCAGTGCAGCTGTCTAGGATGAAAGGAGACACTGAGACCTTATTACTCTGTACGGGTACTTTACTGGAACCGGTTCAGATCGGGTTTCAAGTTACAGCTTATACAGTCTTTAGACGGGTAGCTGGCTGGGTAGTCGCAGAAGAGGTAAAGTCTCTTTGAAGTTCCCGTAGTATACCTTCTCTTGTCAATCCCACATCCTGCTGGTCTGTCCTGCGCCTCCTCACTTTCCTCGCGCTGCCCTGCACAGCCCGCTTGTCTACCAGGTTCCTTCTAGTGGACTGCACGTTCTGAACAGGGATGTCGAGTTTGCTAAACAAACTCACGACGGCCGGAGTCGACGGCTAAGGGGGTGAACTCGCCTGTACCATTCCTTGGAGCCGGCACTCCGTTGGTGGACTAGGATTCCCCCGGACTATGGACGGTCCGGTATGGAGTTTCCTCATTCTTTTCCTTGCCTTTTCTCAGGCCCCCTCCCTGGAAGACCCTTCTCTCTCTCAGGCCCCCACCTTGCTTCGCTCCTCAGTCCGGACAACATCCAACTGTGTATCTTCCCGCCTCACCTAACTTTGCCCTCTGGGACTGGATCTCTGTCCTAGGATTTAACCCCATCATCCCTGGCTAGTGTGTGTGAGTGCTAGGATGTGAACCTCATGTTGACTTTACATTCCCCTGCTACAGGAATACTGTACACTCTATTGTGGGTGCAGTACCCCTACTGTGGCGCACTGACTAGTGGAGTGCCACACATCCTTATAGAGATGTCCTTAGCCGCTATCAGAGCCTGTGTATGTACTATAGGGGTCATGCATGGATGCTACTTTCCTGCAATCATTGGTTTGGGCCCAATATTGTATGATACTACATAGAGAGATATCCTTGATTAACAAAAGGTAAAACGTGAATAAGCAAAGTACACGTTATAAAGGATTTTACTCAGTAACCCTGATATTCTATCACCATTTTTCTGGTATTTCCATATCTAAAGTAACAACACCAACAGCAACTACAATAACCTGTGGTAATGCTGATTGTTCAACGTCTACGACCCCAACCACCACTTCCATCCCTACTACATCGGGATCCCTTGTGACTGTAGTGACCAATTCATCTCCTACAAGTGGTAGTTCTCTTAATCTCTTATTAATCCTTTTATTTTGCAGCATTAATCATTATTGTTATCCTTGCGCTTAGCCTGACTTCACACCACAATTTTAGGGATCCGAAGCTGTGAAACGGACAGCCCCGGATCCGATTTTGGCCCCATTATATCCCTATGGGTCCTGAAAGGACCTGAAAGGGCCATATGGCAGTGTTTTGCCATCACCTGAATTTCAGCACCTGGACAGCTCCCTGGCTGAAATATCAGAGCACCGCGGCCAGCTCTCAGCAGCCGCTATACTGATATTTTAGCACTGGATAGCGGAAGCCGCTGATTCTGGCAGAAAACAGGATCGGAGGGCATATTTGCTCTCCGGTTCTGTTTTCTCCAGGGCTGTCAGGTTCTGTCCGATGGTTTCTGCAAAACACCGGAGAGAACCTGGCAAGCAAAAATTGAGGTGTGAAGCCAGCCTAACAACCTAAATGAGCTAAAATAGTCCCAATCATTATTGTAGAGATGTCCTTAGCCGCTATCAGAGCCTGTGTATGTACTATAGGGGTCATGCATGGATGCTACTTTCCTGCGATCATTGGTTTGGGCCCCTCTATGATCAAGGATATTGTATAATACCGCACAGTTACATATCCATGATTGATAAAAGGTAAAACATGAATAAGCAAAGTACACGTTATAAAGAATTTCACTCAGTAACCCTGATATTCTATCACCATTTTGCAGGTACTTCCATATCTAAAGTAACAACACCTGAAAAAAGTCCAATAACCTGTGGTAATGCTGATTGTTCAACATCTACGACCACAACCACCACTTCCATCCCTACTACATCGGGATCCCCTGTGACTGTAGTGACCAATTCATCTCCTACAAGTGGTAATTCTCTTATAATCTCTCGTTATTCCTCTTATTCTACAGCATTAATCATTAATAATTATTGTTATCCTTGCGCTAAGAACCTATATGAGCTAAAATAGTCCCAATCATCCTTGTAGAGACGTCCTTAGCTGCTATCAGAGCCTGTGTATGTACTATAGGGGTTATTCATGGATGCTACTTACCTGCGAGCATTGGTTTGGACACCGCAAGGATTAGAAATATTGTATAATACCGCATAGTTACACATCCATGATTGATTAAAGATACATTATATGAATGAGCAGACTATAAATTAGGGTAAGTGCATATGTTGCTTTTTTGCCTAAACTTACTTTCTTTTGTTCCTAACATGTTTTTGCCAAGAAAAGTGCTGAATTTTATCACCCAGCAAAGTGAATGAGATTTCTGAAATCTCATACACTCATTGCTTATTCTTTGCTTGCCAATACTTGTCAATTCAGTGTTTTTGCACCATTTTTCTCCAATTCTGATGATTGGGGAAAGCATAAAAATGCATTACAAGCTCAGTAAAAATGTTTGATTTCTATGCATCATTTTTCCTGCCAACTGATAAATTTTTCATGCAGAAATGTCCCCGACAAATACATAAAGGGAACCTGTCGTGTCCTTTTTTGTTATTAAACCACCCGCAATGTTATTTAGATTATGTACAGAGCAGTAGTAACCTGTTTTTTTTTTTAATTGTTGTATTTATACCAAAAATCACTTTAGATACTTAGAAGTTTTCATTAGCTACCTGCCCAAACAGTCATACAGTCTGGGCGGTTAGCAAACATGTCAATCAACTGCAGACATGTCAAAATTCATCTAATGCTGTAGGACCTGTGGTGATGTCACGGCCATGTGACTATAATGGTCAGATGATCGGGTCATTCCATGTCAAGTGATCCAAAAATGAATATTTTTTTTCCCTGACGTCCTCAGATTTTTTTTAATTTTTTTCTATATGAAGAACAACTTTATCTAATTACAAAAAAAAAGTTTTGAATTTTTTTCTTTATCAGTTAATTTTTTACAGATTTTTAAAGTTTTAAAAAAGTGCGAATTTTGGCCTGGTATGGCTTTACATTTTCTATCATATCTCGAGCTAGAAATAAGATAGAGAAACAAAATAAACACCAATCTACTCAGAACTATACAGGCTTTCATGAGATATGTCACAAGAGGATCTTTGTTAATATTTTACCCATGTGATCGCAAGCGCAAAACTTTAAAACGCATTTCCGAAAAATCGGCGCGCTTTAAATATTTCAAAAACTGCCCATGTGTCTGCTTTGCTCTTAGCCACATCTATACCAAATTTCAAGTTGGGATCGCGATGGGATCATATTTTAACATATTTTACTAGTAATAGCGTCAATGGGTCATTCCATATCAAGTGATCTAAATTAGTGATGGGCGAATCCTAAATTACTCGGAATCGCTTGACTCTAGCGAGTCCGAGCACAGGACTCGCTACTCGTTGCGAGTCTAGCGAGTCCAATGTTAATGAATGGGGAAGCGAGTAATACCGAGTAGTGTGAGATTTACAAATCGCAGATGTGTCTCGGAAGCTTCAGCCTGAAGCAATCCTAGTTTTGTCATTTATTTGCATTGGACTAGTTTACTTTGCAACTGTAATCGCTGGCTGGGAAACTCGCACAGATAAGAGTCCTGTCTTCTTTGTGTGCTGGCTCCAGGGTCCTAGAGCCCGCCTTCTGCCTGATGTAGCAGAGCTGAGATTGTTCTCAGTCTGCTCATTCCCTGTGTACAGACATGAATGTCTGTGCACAGAGATGATGTAGCAGAGCTGAGATTGTTCTCAGTCTGCTCATTCCCTGTGCATATTGCGTTTTGGACTGCGTCGGACGGAAGAGGATTTTTTTAATTAAAGATGGAGTCTCTAATGGCTTTTTTTTTTATTTCTAATAAAAAAATTTCTCTGTGTTTGTGTTTTTTTTAAAACAATTTAATAGAAATTCATGGCGGTCATTACTAATATTGGCATGACCGCCATAAATTTCGGGCTTAGGGCCAGCTGATAATACAAAGCTGGCCCTAACCTCTATTACCCAGTGTGCCACCGCCACCAGGGCCGCTGGAAGAGCGGGGTTCAGCGCCAGAGGATGGCGCTTCAATGAACGCGCCATCTTCTGGGGCGGCTGCGGGCTGCAATTTGCAGCGGGGGGTGCCCAGAAAGCTTGGGCATCCCTGCGCTGCGGATTCCAGCCCCAGCTGCTTAGCTGTACCTGGCTAGACATAGAAATTGCGCGGAGCCCCACGCATTTTTTTGACTCCGACTCCGAGACGACTCCGACTCCAACTCGACTCCGAGACGACTCCGAGATGACTCCGACTCAGACGACTCCGACTCCGAGACGTCTCCGACTCCGACTCCGACTCGACTCCGAGACGACTCCGACTCCGAGACGACTCCGACTCGACTCCGACTCCATGACGACTCCGACTCCGAGACGACTCCGACTCCGAGACGACTCCGACTCCGAGACGACTCCGACTCCGAGACGACTCCGACTCCGACTCGACTCCGAGACGACTCCGACTCCGAGACGACTCCGACTCCGAGACGACTCCGACTCCGAGATGACTCCGACTCCGAGATGACTCCGACTCGACTCCGAGACGACTCCAACTCCGAGACAACTCCGACTCCGAGACGACTCCGACTCCGACTCGACTCCGAGACGACTCCGACTCCGAGACGACTCCGACTCCGAGACGACTCCGACTCCGAGGCGACTCCGACTCCGAGGCGACTCCGACTCTGAGACTCCGACTCTGAGGAGACTCCGACTCCGAGACGACTCCGACTCCGAGACGACTCCGACTCCGAGACGACTCCGACTCCGAGATGACTCCGACTCGACTCCGAGACGACTCCAACTCCGAGACGACTCCGACTCCGAGACGACTCCGACTCCGAGATGACTCCGACTCGACTCCGAGACGACTCCAACTCCGAGACAACTCCGACTCCGAGACGACTCCGACTCGACTCCGAGACGACTCCGACTCCGAGACGACTCCGACTCCGAGGCGACTCCGACTCCGAGGCGACTCCGACTCCGAGATGACTCCGACTCTGAGGAGACTCCGACTCCGAGACGACTCCAACTCCGAGACGACTCCGACTCCGAGACGACTCCGACTCCGAGATGACTCCGACTCGACTCCGAGACGACTCCAACTCCGAGACAACTCCGACTCCGAGACGACTCCGACTCCGACTCGACTCCGAGACGACTCCGACTCCGAGACGACTCCGACTCCGAGGCGACTCCGACTCCGAGGCGACTCCGACTCCGAGGCGACTCCGACTCTGAGGAGACTCCGACTCTGAGGAGACTCCGACTCCGAGACGACGACGACTCCGAGGCGACTCCGACTCTGAGACTCCGACTCTGAGACTCTGACTCTGAAATTCATTAAATAATAAAAAAAATGCGTGGGGCTCCGCGCAATTTCTATGTCTAGCCAGGTACAGCTAAGCAGCTGGGGGCTGGAATCCACAGCGCAGGGATGCCCAAGTTTTCTGGGCACCCCCCGCTGCAAATTGCAGCCCGCAGCCGCCCCAGAAGATGGCGCGTTCATTGAAGCGCCATCCTCTGGCGCTGAACCCCGCTCTTCCAGCGGCCCTGGTGGCGGTAGCACGCTGGGTAATAAAGGGGTTAATACCAGCTTTGTTATACAAGCTGGTATTAAGCCCGACATTCTTAATGTCAGGCCACGTTTGACCCAGCCACTAAGAATCTCCAATAAAGGGTTAAAAAAACACAACACAGAGAAAATTTTTTATTTGAAATAAAAAAAAAAAGCCATTAGGGACTCCATCTTTAATTAAAAAAATCCTCTTCTGTCCGACGCGATGTCCTCTCTGCTACATCCCTGTGCATCAATATAGATGTCTAGAACAATCTCAGCACTACTACATCATCTCTGTGAGCAGGCGGGCTCTAGGACCCTGGAGCTGCACAGAGAAGACAGCTGGACTCTGCTCGCAATGTAACAGCAGTTATCTGCGAGTTTCCCTGCTATCACTGGCACAGTAGCCAGTGATTACTCGCACGAGTCTAATGCAAACAATGGCAATCCTAGTTTTGTCAGCGTTTCTGACAAAACTAGGATTGATATTGATTTGCATTGGACTCGTGCGAGTAATCACTGGGAAACTCGCAGACTACCGAGTCCTGCGAGTCCCTTACTACTCGCCGAGTATTGAGTCCTAGCGAGTAGATTCGCCCATCCCTAATCTAAATATGAATATTTTTTTTTACCTGACGTCTTTAGATTTTTTTTTTTTTCTTCCTTTATGAAGTACTACTTTAGATAATTACAAATTAAAAGTTTAGAATTTTTTTCTTCATCAGTTAATTTTTTACAGATTTTTAAAGTTTAAAAAAAGGGTGAATTTTGGCCTGGTATGACTTTACATTTTTTTATCTCAGGCTAGAAATAAGATAATGAAGTGGGAGAGGCATCATTTTACTCAGAACGGTAACAGCTTTCATTTGAGATGTTACAAGACTATGTTTCTTTATATCAAATTCAAACTATTGACGGGCAATTGTGAAAAAATGACTGATTGTGTTCTTGGTGATTTTTGAATTGACACTATAATAGTTAAATATTTTGCACTTAGGTCCAATGAATGCGTCCATGGGGTCAAGCTGGGACAGAGTCATCACAAATTAGCCTTATTTGCAGATGACCTGCTACTTTACATCTCCCAGCCCCTGGTCTCCATCCCTTCGGTCTTAATGGAGTTTGAACGGTTCGGACAATTGAGCAACTTTAAAGTGAATTGCTCCAAAACCGAGGCACTCAATATTTCTTTGCCTGGAGAATTGGTTTCTCATCTATCTAAACAGTTCCCATTTAAATGGAAAATAGAAGCCATTAAGTACTTGGGAGTCCTTATACCAAAAGATCTTAAACAAATATTCAATTTAAATTATCAACCCCTTTTGACTAACGCGGAATCGGCATTTACCTCCTATAGACAATTAAAGCTATCCTGGTTCGGGAGAATAAACGTAGTCAAGATGGATGTCTTGCCCCGACTCTTATATACTTTTCAGACAGTTCCTGTTCTATTGGATAGAGGCTTCCTCTCCAAAATGCAATCTATGATCCTTAGATTTGTCTGGGGGGGCAAGAGGTCCAGATTGCGAATGAATATCCTATCCTTGCCCAAGACCAGAGGAGGGGTTGGACTACCCAACATACGAGCGTACTTTGTGGCTTCCTCTCTTGTTAGAGCTCTAGATTGGCATTATCATGCGTCCTCCAAGAAATGGGTAGGGGTGGAGCAAGAGGGTTTGGGGATTCCGCTGAAACACCTGCTTTGGATTTCCCCTAAAGACTCCACAGACCTAGTACACCTTGAAGGTATGGCACCTAGTGACGAAAACCCTCCGCTTAAACGACAGACTTAGCCCTTTGACTCCCCTTTTTTCCAACCCATCTTTCCCACCCAGATTTGACAGGCAGAGATTTTTATGTTGGTGGATTGTGGATGACACCCGAGTAGGACAGACTCTGTCCAGTGGTGGTTTGCCCCCGATGGCAGAGCTACAACTCAAAGAACCTACGAGACCTCTTAAGTGATTCGAATTTCTCCAATACAGAGCATACTTATATTCAGCCGACCACTCTTGCAGGGTAAGATTGACGCCCAACGTATTGGAGAGGTTATTCCAACTGGAGGCTCCACCGAGGCGCAAAATATCAGTTCTATACCAGGCCTTAGGGTCCATGAGAGAGCAGGGCACCCGTTACTTCCAACGTGCTTGGGAGAGGGAATTGGGGTGTAGCATTTCAGAAGCTAATTGGCAGAAATGCTTTATATTTACTCACTCACTAGCTAGCGCTTGTTCTGCACAAGAAAGAAGCTATAAGCTGCTCACTAGATGGTACTTGTGCCCGACGACACTCCGGAACATGTTCCCTGGAACCCCTGATACCTGCTGGCGCTGTGGGGAAGAGAAGGGTACAATGATACACATTTGGTGGAGTTGTGGGGAAATCCGGCGGTTCTGGTCTGAGGTTTTCAATGCATACGCCCGGATAACAGGTAAACAAGCGAATGCTGCCCAGAATCGGCAATGTTATCCATTTTTCCAGGTCCTATTGGGCTACAGAAGGAGGGATATTCTCCGCTTTTGCATCTCGGCTGCTCGTGCTGTGATCCCGAGGTTCTGGAAATCAAGCCGGGCTCCATCTCTACTTGATTGGTTCAAAGAATTGATGGACATATATCGAATGGAGGAGCTCGCAGCTGATGCGTCGGGATCTCGGAACAAATTCTTAGGGATTTGGGTTGAATGGATTCTTTTTCACGACTCTGCAGAATTTAGGAGTATCTTTTCCAGCACAGATAATATGGCTCGACCTCTGGCTGATGGGGAGCCAGTGGGATGAGTACCCTTTCTCCTTCCCATACCTCACCCGTCCCCCCCCCTCCTTTTTTTCTTTTTTTCTTACGTGGCTTTTCTTTCCCAGTATAACTTTTTCTAATGGTTTTTGTTTCTCTTCTCTCTCTCTCTTCTTTTCTATCTCTCTTTTCTTCCCATCTGATACATTCAGTCTAGGTATTTCCTTTCTACACCTATACCTTCAGAATTCTAGTGAACATTAGACAGGTATCGAAAACTCTGAGCTGTGAGTAGATCATTAATATTTCGGCCTTCCTTTCCGGTACACCAGTCGATAGACTATTCCAACTAGGCCTCAACGGGTAATGACCCACTTACGTGGTCAACCTGTTAGAAGGGGCCAAGTGATAAAAATCATTCTGCTGGGGCTGCTTGTCCCCTTGACATCAGAACATCCCAAAACCCTGAGAAAGGTTGTATACTTGAGTGTTTGGAATTATATTTAGATTGTAGTATATATTGCACCAGAGATAAGCGCAAAAGTAAATTTGCAGCTTATCTTAAAGTTACTAATAACTTTGTGAATTCTCTTTTTGTATATTTTATATGTCTCAAGATTTTGTTAAAAGATTGAATGTATGTCTTTCATATGTTTTTTCAAAATTTAATAAAAATGAGATTAACCATAGTTAAATATTTTAAAATATGATCCCATCACGATCCCAACTTGAAATTTGGTACAGATGTGGCTAAGAGCATAAAAGACACATGGGCAGTTTTGGAAAATTTTTATTAAAACGTTTTTTTCGGAAATGCGTTTCAAAATGTTGCGTTTGCATTCGCATGGGTAAAAAATTAAAATGAACAAATATACTCTTGTGACATATCTGGTAAAAGCCTGGACAGTTCTGAGTAGAATGGTGTTTATTTTGTTTCTCTATCTTATTTCTAGACCGAGATAAAAAAATGTAAAGTCATACCAGGCCAAAATTCACCCTTTTTTAAACTTTAAAAATCTGTAAAAAATTAACTGATGAAGAAAAAAATTCCAAACTTTTAATTTGTAATTAACTAAAGTACTACTTCATAAAGGAAAAAAAAAAAAAAAATCTAAAGACGTCAGGTAAAAAAAAATATTCATATTTAGATCACTTGATATGGAATGACCCATTGACGCTATTAATAGTAAAATATGTTAAAATATGATCCCATTGCGATCCCAACTTGAAATTTGGTACAGATGTGGCTAAGAGCAAAGCAGACACATGGGCAGTTTTTGAAATATTTAAAGCGCGCCGATTTTTCGGAAATACGTTTTAAAGTTTTGCGCTTGCGATCACATGGGTAAAATATTAACAAAGATCCTCTTGTGACATATCTGATGAAAGCCTGTATAGTTCTGAGTAGATTGGTGTTTATTTTGTCTCTCTATCTTATTCCTAGCCTGAGTTATGAGGAGAAACGTAAAGGCAGGCAACAGCGAAATTCACACTTTTTCCGAACTTTGAAAATCATTTAAAAAAAAAAATACATTTTTTAAAAACTTTTTCTCTTCACATTTTGCATTGTCTGACATGCTATTATCAAATAACAAAATCTCAAAAGAATTAAAAATATAGAGGTAATAATCATTGGTTCACTTGACATGGAATGACCCGATCGTGACATCAGACAGGTCCTTCTAGAGAGGATTACATGAATTTTGGCACACAGTTGATTGACTTGTCTGCTAACTGCTCAGATGACTGTTTGTTTGGCAGGTAGCTAATGAAAATATCAAAGTATCTAAAGTGCTTTTTTCGGATGAATACTATGATTTAAAAAAAAACAAAACCGGTTACTAATGAACAGTACAAAATCTAAATAACATAGAGGGGGGCGATTTAATAACAAAAAAGGACATGACAGCCGGGGATCACAGCTGATTCTTTCTGTGATAAAACACGTTTTTAAACAGGTAAGGAAATGTTTACATTACAGAAAGAATCAGCTGTGATCCCCAGCTGGAATGTCTGTATGGTCTTATATACTGTGATCTCCGGCTGTAATGTCTGTATACTCTTATATTCTGTCATCCCCGGCTGTAATGTCTGTACACTCTTATATTCTGTGATCCCCGGCTGGAATGTCTGTATGGTCTTATATACTGTGATCTCCGGCTGTAATGTCTGTATACTCTTATATTCTGTCATCCCCGGCTGTAATGTCTGTATACTCTTACAGTCTGTGATCCCCAGCTGTAATGTCTGTATACTGTGATTTCCTTCCCTGCCCAGGAGCTGTGGTATATCCCACCTGTTCCTGCATGGTTGGACACATACATTACACAGAGGCACATTTATAAGAATATATCTTGGGACAGGAAATTGTTTTTACTACATTCAGTTGTGGAACTTATTTTTATTCTAAGATCTATTGATTAAAATATACAATTGTTCGTGGCACAACTCTTTTAAGTTAGTCAAATATCTAGAGTTGTAATGGAAATGTACATCACTATATCTAGAGGGGTAGGTTACAGGTTATCTGTTGTTATTAACAATCCTTTCTCTATCACAGCAAATTACATACCTAATTAAAGCCTAGATTATCAAGGCATACACAGCGACATTCATTGGCATTGCATAAACAAACCTTGCTTGGTACCGCTGCTACATCACAGCACTATAGAAATGAATAGTCGTAAGCGACACCTTACACTACTGAAACCAGGACAAGCAAGTTAGTTTGGCTGTTTTGTGACTTGCTTGTCGTAGGTGTCCATTCACCAATATATTTCCAAATGGACGGTGCTGTTTAATCCGCACTTTGGTGCCTTGTCTATACTCTTACTATGTGTTTATAGTAATGAGCTTTAATTACTACAACATGGGGTTCTTATATTTTCTGCATCTACTTCTGGTGCTGACTCTTGGCAGAATCTCCAGGTTTGGGCTTTGGTTCTAACCCTGGTCCTTTCTTGGTACTGGTGCTATTTCTTATCTATAACCTGGATCTCAAAGGTCTCCTGGTTTGGATGCTGGTTTCCTCCTGGGTATATTTCTGATCCTGACTGGTTTCCATATCTGGCTACATCTTTTTGTTTCAAATCTGGTTCTACCATGATTTCCACCTCTCTCAGCTTCTGATTCTGGTATTGCTAATGCTCCTAAAATGTAACATTTGGTCCTAACTGCAGACCTCTCCTGGTTTTGGGACCTATCTTCTGACTAAAGTTTTCTTCTTCTGCACAAGCTCTGTTTAAAGTTGCAGCTATTTGGAGATGACTTTGAAGGCTTTTACCTGGGACCC
Organism: Allobates femoralis; assembly: GCA_033576535.1. Classification (NCBI taxonomy): domain Eukaryota; kingdom Metazoa; phylum Chordata; class Amphibia; order Anura; family Aromobatidae; genus Allobates; species Allobates femoralis. The sequence goes on from JARQOC010000007.1 coordinate 151,265,225, forward strand.
TTCTTGCAAGAAGTAATCCACTTGAATAATAAGGGATTCCTTCGACTCTCTAACTCTGTTTAGCCTGGTTATTCTCAATCTGGTCATGTTACATGGTCTAATTCATTCTAATCAATCACAACAGCGCTTACTAACCACCATTCTTCTGAAGGTAAAACCAATTGACTGCCGGCCTCGGCACGCACTTTCCATAAAGGGATATGGAAGGAGGTTTTCTCAGGACTAAAAAGCTGAAATAGCAACGGCAAAACAAGTGTCTAACAATCCTGTAATAACTGGAGGCTAAATGAAACACCTTCAATTCTCTATTACTCCAGAAAACGTAATATTGCAATTCTTCTGTACATCTTTAAAGTACAGCAGAGCTTTGCAAAGAATACTGCCTAACAGTAAGCAGTAAATACTGCAGATAGACTTACTCGTCTTCGTCCCATTTTAACTCATCTGTATTCTTCATATTTCCTACTGATACAGCTACAATCAAAGGTTCAACAACTACTTCTAGATCTGAAATAACAACCACATTCGGATCAAGAACTACTAAAGAAACTGGAACGAGCACAAGGACATCTCTAGATAGTGGGTCCTCCACTAGTGTTAGTGTAAGCTCAAAATCCTCAACTGCAGAAAGTGGTCCTACAGTACCCGGAGGGACAACAAGTGCTGGATCTATTACCCCAAGTACAGGATCAGTTAAAACAACTTATCCAAATGTGTCCACAAACACTCAATCCACAGAAAGTGTTTCTCCAACGTCTCGACAGGCTACCAATTCTCCAGGTAGTAGTGCATCTATCATTCCAAGCGTTAGCTCAAAGACCACATCTGGGATAAGTGGTTCTCCAGTACCTGGAAAGACAACAACAGCTTCAAGTAGTGTGCCTATAAGCTCAAGTGGTCCCCCAGTATCAGTAAAGACTACTACTACAGATGTCAGCATGAACACACAATCCACACCAAGTGTTTCTCCAATGTCTGGACAGACTACAATACCTTCAGGTAGTACTGCATCTACCATTACAGGTGTGAGCTCAAAACCTACATCTGGGACAAGTGGTTCTGCAGTAACAGGAAAGACAACAACAGCTTCAAGTAGTGTGCCTATAAGCTCAAGTGGTCCCCCAGTATCAGTAAAGACTACTACAGATATTAGCATGAACACTCAATCCACACCAAGTGTTTCTCCAATGTCTGGACAGACTACAATACCTTCAGGTAGTACTGCATCTACCATTACAGGTGTGAGCTCAAAACCTACATCTGGGACAAGTGGTTCTGCAGTAACAGGAAAGACAACAACAGCTTCAAGTAGTGTGCCTATAAGCTCAAGTGGTCCCCCAGTATCAGTAAAGACTACTACAGATATTAGCATGAACACTCAATCCACACCAAGTGTTTCTCCAATGTCTGGACAGACTACAATACCTTCAGGTAGTACTGCATCTACCATTACAGGTGTGAGCACAAAACCTACATCTGGGACAAGTGGTTCTGCAGTAACAGGAGAGACAACAACAGCTTCAAATAGTGTGTCAATAACCACAAGTACTGTTACAGGATCAGAAAAGACTACTAATCCTATTGTGACTTTGAACACTCAGTCCACACCAAATCCTCAATCTCAAATGACTGGGAAGACTACGAGTGGTGAGTATACAAATCCAATTGTAAACCTAAAAATCTTTGCTGGCTGCAACAAGAGTTCCTCAGTAAGCTCATCTTGGTGGTAGAATTTGTAAAGATCATATGAACGCTCGTCCACAACAATCGAGCAGTGTAAACAGGCTGAAAATTATTCGATGAACAAGTAAAAGATCATTGTTCTCATGTAGACAGAACTTGAGCTGCCGAGAACGCTGGCAGCGAATTACAGATCTATTACAAGATAACTCAGTGATCATCAGAGGTCAGGGCGGATTGTGAATGCACATCAAAAGGTCGGGGTTCAACAGATAAAAGAAAGCACTACCACCAGACAAGCTGACTGATGGATTCAAAGTTACCACTTTATGCAATCAGCTGTGTATTGTGATATATAGATCTTGGAGGAGGCGAGTGGTTAAAAATGTTAAATGAAACACATTTGCAAAAATGAATTTTTGCCAAAAATACATGCGTTTAAGCAAAAAAATTTATGAGATACAAAGTTTTAAAGGAGATGCCAAACAGTGCATATAGATAGAGGGGGTATGCTATAGCTTGTGATATATGATGGTTTCATCAGCAATTTTTCTTAATCTCAGCTAATATGTAATTAAAAGCCTGGGCGAAAGACGCACATAAGAGGAACAATATAAGTCCATGAACAAGAGCTGAGACTACATATATTTTTATAGTCAGAGAGTGAGTTTACATGGGCTGATAATTAGCAATAAATGTTAAGTCCACTCAGTCACCAATTACATACCCATGTAAAAAGGCCTAAAGAGGACCTGCCACCTGGTCAATACTGTCAAAAGTGGTCCGTTTTTGCCCTTATTTTATTCTTCCTGCACCACTTTAGATTATTTCTTTAACTACTTAAAAATGTGTAGATTTGGGTCTTTTTATTTACCGTAATATACCTATTGTTTTAGCACTTTGCCTATTTAAAGTGTAACCAATAACCCCTTAGTAAAGACCAGAAAAATGTGCGTTAGATAAAAAGACCCAAATCTCGGGATCCATAAAGTGGAATTTTTACACACAAAATAGAATAAGAGCAAAAACTGGCCACATTTGTCCTGGGGACGGGTCCTCTTTAAGTCTGGGATGTCTTGAAGCATTGTGTTATACTGGTTGGTTCTTTCGGTGGCTTATCTAGAGCCTAACTGAGTGCCAATGTTTTTTTTACACACGTTTTGTGATCTAAAGTCCTAATTACCAACATTTTAAGCTGTTATTTCCTGTATTAACTTCTGCTACTGACTTTTGATAACATCTACTGAGTTCTGACTTTGGATCTAACCTGATTCAGGATTGGTTCTGATTCTGTTCTTTATCTCTGACTTGGAGCTCAGTTTTCTCCTGGTTTGCATTCTGGTTCCTCCTGGGTGTATCTCATCCTGACTGGTTCACACTGGTTAATTCTATTGGTCCAAAATCTGGTTCCTCACTGGTTTCAATCTCCTGGTTTTTCTTCTCATCCTGGTTTTTCCACTGTTCCTAAAATCTAACATCTGCTCCTGACTACCGTCTACATCTTCAGGTTCTGGTTCTTGTGCTGCTGCTCAATCTCTGCTCACAGTTGAAATCATTTAGAGATTACTTAGAAGTCTATGAAACCTGAAATTGGTATCACAGAATTAAATTATTGTGAAAAATCAAAGGATTCTTTAAATTTTGCACCTCCTTGGTCAAGAAACAAGTCAAACTACTTTAATAAGAGGAAGACAAATGTCTAACAATACTGTAATAACCAGAGACTAAAAGGAACGTCTTCAATTCCCTATTACTCCAGAAGACATAACAATGCCATTCTTCTGTACATCTTTAAAGTACAGCAAATATTTGCAAACATTGCTGCCTATCAGTGAACAAAGCAGTATACACGGCAGATAGACTTACTCATCTTCATTCAATTTTAACTCATGTGTCTTCTTCATATCTCCCAACTAACATAGCTACAATCAAAGGTTCAACAACTAATTCTAGCTCTGAAATAACAACCACGTTCGGATCAAGAACTACTAAAGAACCTGGAATGAGCACAAGAACGTCTTCAGATAGTGGGTCCTCCACTAGTGTTAGTGTAAGCTCAAAATCCTCAACTGAAGCAAGTGGTCCTACAATATCAGGAGAGACGACAAGATCCTCAAGTAGTGTGTCTACTAGTCCAAGTAGTGTTACAGAATCAGGAAAAACAACTAAGCCAAATGGGACCATAAACATTAAATCCACAGCAAGTACTTCTCCAACACCTGGACAGACTACAAGATCTTCAGGTAGTACTGCATCTACCATTCCAGGTGTGAGCTCAAAATCAACTTCTGGGCAAATGGATCTCCAGTAACAGGAGAGACAACAACAGCTACAAGTAGCATGTCTACTAAAACAAGTAGTGTTACAGGATCAGATAAAACAACTAATCCAAGTGTTTCTCCAATACCTGGGAAGACTACAAGTGGTGCGTATACTAATCCAATTATAAGTTTAAACATGTTTACTGGTTGGAGAATGAATGAATTATAGTGAGTCCATCAGTGAGCTTGTTTTGGTGGTAGAGTTTGTAAAGTTCCTAAGAATATTGGTTCAAGTTAATCGAGCAATCTCAACAGGCTGAACACTCATTCATTGGTAAAAATGATCTTTTTGCGTCACAAAATCACAATCATTCTTATGTAGACAGGACTGCGCTGCTGAGAACGATGTCAGGTCGTTCAGTGATCATCTGAAGCTGGGGCGGATCGTGTATCCTCATCAAAACTTAGGGTTCAATAGATGTAAGAGTTACAACCACTTCCACCAGAACAGGCTTACTGACGGACTCAACTGTGCCACTTTCTGCTGCCATCTGTGTACTGTGATAAATAGATCTTGTGGAGCCAAATGGTTAAAAAGGTTTACTAAAACCGAATTGTGAAAATTAATTTTTGCCCAAAGGTAAATGCACTTACAATATGTAAATAATTCTATAAAAGGTTTCAAGGGAGATACCAATCAGTATATCTTGGTGACGTAGGCAGGCTATAGTTTATTATACAGCACATGATTATGTGACAATGAAGCCTGTCTTAGACACAGATAATTTTAGTCATATATAAAGCCTGGACTTAATATACACTTAAAAGGGCCGACTTATGGCCATGAACGAGTGCAGGTCAACTATATATATGGATGTACGGTATATGGTTTTTTCATTCAGTAATACACCAAATTTGTATTGCTCTGTATACTTACATTGTGATCAATAATCCCTTGGTAAAGTTAAAAAAATTAGCACTACATAAAAAGGCCCATATCTGTGGGAATGTATGATGGATTTTTTTTATAAAAAAAAAAAAAAAAAAAGAATACTCACATAAGCGGCAGAAATAAATGAGAGCAATAATTGGCAATATTTGTCCTGGTCCTCGCTAAAGCCCCGATCACACATAACGAAATCGTTAGCAAGATTGTTGTAACGTCACAGGTTTTGTGACGTAACAGCGATCTCGCTAACAATCTCGCTAAGTGTGACACTTAGCAGCGATCAGGCCCCTGCTGTGAGATAGCTGATCGTTACAAAGTGCTCCGGGTCATTTTTTGGTTGTTGTGCTTCCGCTGGTCAGCACGCATCGCTGTGTGTGACAGCGAGAGACCAACGATCATTAATTTCACAGGCTGGTAACCATGGTAAACACTGGGTATCTAGTCAGCACGCACTACCTAGATACCCAGTGTTTATCATAGTTACTAGCGTCCTCCCCGCTCCAACGATGTGGGGGTGGCTCCCTGGTTGCTGGGGAGATCTGCCTGTTTGACAGCTCCCCAGCGATCAGGTAACAACGCACCAACGATCTCTACAGGATCGTTATCGTTGTCGGGATCGCTGGTGCGTCATTGTGTGTGACGGGAGCTTAAGTCTGGAATGTCCTGAAGTACTTTCTCTGCAGGTGGGTTCTTTTGGTGGCTTATCTAAAGTCTAACTGCGGGCAGGTATATCTTATGCATTTTTGTGGTCTATAGCCCTAATCAGTCACATTTTAGGCTGTTATCTCTTGTATCAACTTCTGATACTGACTTTTGATAACATCCACTAGTTCTGACTTAGGATCTAACCCTGGTTGGGATTGGTTCTGATTCTGTTCTTTATCTCTGACTTGAAGCTCAGTTTTCTCCTGGTTTGGATTCTGGTTCCTCCTGGGTGTTTCTCATCCTGACTGGTTCACACTGGTTAATTCTATTGGTCCAAAATCTGGTTCCTCACTGGTTTCCATCTCCTGGTTTTGTCTGTGATCCTGATTTTCCCACTGTTCCTGAAAACTATGATCTGGTCCTGGCTACAGACAACATCTTCGGGTTCTGGTTCTTGTGCTGCCACTCAATCTCTGCTCACAACTGCAATCGTTCAGAACTTACTCAGACATCTGTGAAACCTGAAATTGTTATCATGGAAAAAAATTCATATGAAAAATGTAAGGATTCCTTAAATTCTGTACCTCACTTTTCCCAGCCCTTGGTCAATCTGGTCATGCTTTAGGATCTAACATGTTCCAGTCATAACAGCGCTTACTATACTAACCCCAATTCCTCTAAGGGTACAAGCAAATGACTGCCGGCCTCGACACACACCTTCCATAGAGGGATATGGAACGAGGTTTTCTTGGAAGTAACAAGGTAATCTATTAAAAGGAAGACAAGTGTCTAACATGGCTGCAATAACTGGAGGCTAAAAAAAGTCTTCAATTCTCTATTACTCCAGAAAAGATAATAATGCCATTGTTCTTCACATCTTTAAAGTACAGCAAACATTTGCAAAGAATACTGCGTATCAGTGAACAAAGCAGTATCTACAGCAGATACTTACTCATCTTTATTCAATTATAACTCTTGTGTCTTCTTCATATCTCCCAACTAACACAGCTACAATCAAAGGTTCAACAACTACTTCTAGGTCTGAAATAACAACCACGTTCGGATCAAGAACTACTAAAGAACCTGGAACAAGCACAAGAACGTCTACAGATAGTGGATCCTCTACTAGTGTTAGTGTAAGTCCAAAATCCTCACCTGAAGCAAGTGGTCCTACAGTACCAGGAGGGACAACAAGATCTTCAAGTACTGTGTCTACTAGCCCAAACAGTAGTACAGGATCAGGAAAGAGAGATGTAGCCACAAACACAAAATCCACAGCAAGTGTTCTTCCAACATCTGGACAGACTACAAAATCTTCAGGTAGTACTGCATCTACCATTTTAGGCGTGAGCTCAAAATCAACATCTGGGACAAATGCTTCTCCAGTAACAAGAGAGACAACAACAGCTTCAAGTAGTGTATCTATAATCTCAAGTGGTCCCCCAGTATCAATAAAGACCTCTACTTCAGATGTGAGCGTGAACACTCAATCCCCAGCAAGTGTTTCTCCAATGTCTGGACAGAGTACAAGATCTTCAGGTAGTACTGCATCTACTATTCCAGGTGTGAGCTCAAAGACCACATCTGGGTCAAGTGGTCCTACAGTACCAGGAGAGACAACAAGATCTTCAAGTATTGTGTCTACTAGCCCAAACAGTAGTACAGGATCAGGAAAGACAGATGTAGCCACAAACACAAAATCCACAGCAAGTGTTCTTCCAACATCTGGACAGACTACAAAATCTTCAGGTAGTACTGCATCTACCATTTTAGGCGTGAGCTCAAAATCAACATCTGGGACAAATGCTTCTCCAGTAACAAGAGAGACAACAACAGCTTCAAGTAGTGTATCTATAATCTCAAGTGGTCCCCCAGTATCAATAAAGACCTCTACTTCAGATGTGAGCGTGAACACTCAATCCCCAGCAAGTGTTTCTCCAATGTCTGGACAGAGTACAAGATCTTCAGGTAGTACTGCATCTACTATTCCAGGTGTGAGCTCAAAGACCACATCTGGGTCAAGTGGTTCTCCAGTACCAGGAAACACAACAGCTTCAAGTAGTGTATCTGTAAAACCAAGTGGTTCCCCAGGATCAGTAAAAACCACTACTTCAAACGTGAGCGTGAAAACTCAATCCACAGCAAGTGTTTCTCCCAACAACTGGGAAGATTACAAGTGGTGCGTATACTAACCCAGTTATAAGCTTAAACATTTCTACAGAAAAAGTTAAAGTGAGTCCATTAGTGAGCTTGGTTTGGTGATTGAGTTTGTAAAGGTCCTAAAACTGTTCTTTTATGATAATTAAGTACCGTAGTCTAAATAGGATGAAAATCATCAGACGAACAAGCTAAACGCTCATTTGTCGGTTGAAATTAACTTTTGTAATCGCTCTCGTGTAGACAAGACTCGCGCTACCAAGAACAACGGCAGTCAAATCATTAAAAATGTTTCATGGAACCGAATTGCAAAAATAAATTTTAGCCCAAGGTAAATGCATTCATGTAAAAAGTTTTATAAAAAGTTTCAAGGGAGATGCCAATCAGTATATGTAAGTAGAGGTTGCAGGCAAGAGTTTATTATACACAATTATGTGACGATAAAGCCTGGCTTAACCCCAGATCAATTTAGTAATATGTAAAGCCAAAACTAAAGACAAACTTAAAAGCGCTGATTAAATCCATGAACTGGTGGCGCTGGTAAACTTATTTTCCTCATTAGAAGTGTTTTGTCCATATGTTCATCAACTATTTGCCCATGTAATGGCGGCTTCACACTGTAGCACGATCCGGTCCTGGGCTGTCCGGGATGACCCTGACAGCCGCGGACCAGATCAGCACACAGGACTGGAGGGCTAATATGCCCTCCGGTCCGGTGTGCAGCGCACGCAGCTGCAGCCGCTGACAAGTCAGAACCGCGGCACCCACGGTCCTGACTTACCAGCAGCGGGAACTGCGTGCGGCTGCACACCGGACCGGAGGGCATAATAGCCCTCCAGTCCTGTGCGCTGATCCAGTCCGCAGCTGTCAGGGTCATCCCGGACAGCCCCGGACCGGATCACGCCGCAGTGTGAAGACACCCTAAATAGACCTTAAGGAGGACCTGACACCTGGTCAAGATTCTCAAAAGTGGCCAGTTTTTTGGTGTTAATTAATTCCTGCTGTTCCTCTTTGAATTCTGTGGGTTTCTTTTACCCCTTAAAGATGTGGACATCCAGAGATTTGGACTAATATGCCAAATTTTTATTCCTCTGCAGTTACACTGTGACCAGTAATCCCTTGGTAAAGACCAAAAAATTAGCATACAAAAAAAGGCCCATATCTATGGGAACACACGATGGAATATTTATAAATATATACATACATACATAAAGGAATACTTACAGAAGCAGCAGAAATAAAAATAAGATTATTAATTGGCCACATTTGTCTTGGAAACAGGTCTTCTCTAAGTTTGGGATGTCCTAAAACATTGCTTTCTGCTGGTGGATTATCTAAGTGTGCTTCTAGGTTTTTCTTATACGCTTTTTGTGGTCGAAAGCCCTAATCACCCACATTTTGGGTTCTGGGTCAGTCTCTAGTACTGAGTTTTGATAACATCCACTGGTTCTGACTTTGGATCTAACCCTGGTTCTAAAATGGTTCTGATTCTGCTCTTTAACTCTGACTTGGAGCTCAATTGTCTCCTGATTTGGATTCTGGTTTCCTCCTGGGTGTTTCCACCTTCTGGTTTTGCTTCTGATCCTGGTTTTCCCACTGATTCTGTAATCTAACATCTGGTAAAGACTACATCTTTGGGTTCTGGAACTGTAAACTGACTCCGGATCTTTTGCTGCCGCTCAAGCTCTGCTCACAGCTGCACTTATTTCGAGAATACTTCAAAGTCTGTAGAGCCTGGAAGATTTATCACAGAAACAAATGAATGTCAAAAATCAAGGGATTCCTTAAATTCTGTACTTCATTTTTCCAAGCCCTTGGTCAAGCTAGTCATGGTACAGGATCTGACATCTTCCAGTCATAATAGAACTTACTAACCCCAATTACTCTCTCACGGTATAACTAAATGACTGCCGGCCCCAGCGCGCTCCTTCTATAGTGGGATATGGAAGGAGGTTTTCTTAGAACTAACAAGTTAAAATGTTACCAGCAAGACAACTGTCTAACAATAAAGTATTGTAATAACCGGAGGCAAAAAAGAACATCTTCAATTCTCCACTATTCCAGAAACGATAACATTCTTCTGTACATCTTTAAAGTACAGCAGAGTTTTGCAAAAACACTACCTAACAGTGAGCAAAGCAGTATATACAGCAGATACTTACTCTTCTTCATTCAATTTTAACTCTTGTGTCTTCTTCATTTCTCCCAACTAACATAGCTACAATCAAAGGTTCAACAACTACTTCTAGGTCTGATATAACAACCACATTCGGATCAAGAACTACTAAAGAACCTGGAACAAGCACAAGAACGTCTTCAGATAGTGGTCCTCCACTAGTGTTAGTGTAAGCTCAAAATCCTCAACTGAAGCAAGTGGTCTTACAGTACCAGGAGGAACAACAAGATCTTCAAGTAGTGTGTCTACTAGCCCAAACAGTAGTACAAGATCAGGAAAAACAACTAATCCAAATGTGACCATGAACAGTCAATCCACAGCAAGTGTTTCTCCAATGTCTGGACAGACTACAAAATCTTCAGGTAGTACTGCATCTACCATTCCAGGTGTGAGCTCAAAAACAACATCTGGGATAAGTGGTTCTCCAGTAACAGGAGAGACAACAACAGCTTCACCTACGGTGTCCATAAACTCAAGTGGTCCCCCAGTGTCAGTAAAGACCACTACTTCAGATGTGAGCGTGAACACTCAATCCACAGCAAGTGTTTCTCCAATGTCTGGACAGACTACAAGATCTGCAGGTAGTACTGCATCTACCATTCCAAGTGTAATATCAAAGACTACATCTGGTAGTGGTTCTCCATTGCCAGGAAAGACAACAGCTTCAAGTAGTGTGTCTATAAGCCCAAGTGGTCCCCCAGCATCAGTAAAGACTACTACTTCAGATGTGAGCGTGAAAACTCAATCCACAGCAAGTGTTTCTCCAACAAATGGGAAGACAGCAAGTGGTGCGTATACTAATCCAGTAATAAGCTTAATCATTTCTACTTGCTGCAGAAATGGTTATAGTGAGTCCATCAGTTAAATTGTTTTGATGATTGAATTTCTAAAGGTCCTAAGAATGTTCTTTTATGATAACTAAGTAGTTACATAGAATGAAAATCACCCGACGAACAAGCAAAACGCTCATTTGTTGGTTGAAATGATCTTTTGTGGTAAATGCATGTAAAAAGTTCTATAAAAGGTCTCAAGGGAGATGCCAATCAGTGTATGTAGGAAGAGGGGGCTATTGTCTATTATATGTAATTATGTGACGATAAAGCCTGGCTTAACCCCAGATCAATTTAGTGATATTTAAAGCTAAGACTGAGAACAAACTTAAAAGTGCCGATTTAATCCATCAACGGGTGCTGTTCAACTATATATATATATATATATATATATATATATATATACTGTAGATAAGTGTGTATATGATTTCTTTTATTAGAAATAAGTGTTTATCCATTCGGTAATCAACTATTTGCCCATGTAAATAGACCATAAGTGGGAGCTTCCACCTGATCAGATTGTCATAAGCGGTCAGTTTTTTGCTCTTAATTAATGATACTCCCCTTTAAATTTGGTGTTTTTTACCCCTTAAAAATTTGGACATACATAAATTTGAGTCTTTCTGACTAATACACCAATTTGTTTATTGCTCTGAATAGTTACACTGTAACCAACAATCCATTGTTACAGACCAAAAGGTTTGCACTAAATAAAAAGGCACATATCAATGGGAAGATATGATGTATGCTTTTTATATAAAAAGAAGGAATGCTCACAAGAGCAGCAGAAATAACATAAGAATAACTAGCCACATTGGCCCTAGTAACAGGTGCTCTCTAAGGCCAGGTTCACATATATCATCCGTTTTTGCGTTAAATCTGTTTTTGGGAACATTTTGGACATTTTTTTGTCAAAGTCCAAAAACAAATATGCGTTAACGCATGTGTGTGCGTTTTTTTTACAAACGCATGCATTTTTATGCAGCAGTCCAAAAATGCTGCTGGCTGCGTTTTTGGGGTGCTTTTAAAAAACGCATGGGATTTTTTAACATGGAGCCCTATGGGAAATGCATGTATTAATGCATGGCATATATAGTCCCAAAATTTGCTAAAATCGTCCAGGGACCTCAGGGGACACTATTGGCACCCATAGAAAAACGAATCCGTTTTTCTTAGGGCTTAAAAAACGCATTTGTATGTGTGAACCTGGCCTAAGTCTGGGAAGTCCTGGAGCATTGTTTTCTGCTGGTTGGTTCTTCTGGTGGCTTATCTAGGGCCTAAGTGAGCATCTGTGTTTTTCTCATACACTTCTTGTGGACAAAAGTCCTAATCACGCACATTTTGGGTTCTGTTTCAACGTCTGGTACTGACTTCTGATAACATCTACTAGTTCTGACTTTGGATGTAACTATGTTTCTGAAATGGTTCTGATACTGTTTTTTATCTCTGACTTGGAGCTCAATTGTCTCCTGGATTCTTGTTCCCTCCTGGGTGTTTCTCATCCTGACAGGTTCACACTAGTTACTTCTATTTATTGAAAATCTGGTTCCTCACTGGTTTCCATCTCCTGGTTTTGCTTCTACTTCTTCTGGTTCTGGAACTGTAAACTGACTCCGGTTCTTTTGCTGCCGCTCTATCTCTACTCACAGTTGCAATTATTTCCCGAATACTCCAAAGTCTGTGGAGACTGAAAGATTTATCATAGAAACAAACAAATGTGAAAATGTGAAGGATTCCTTAAGTTCTGTACCTCACTTTTCCCTACCCGTGGTCATTCTGGTCATGGTACAGAAGCGAACAACTTCCAGTCACAATAGAACTTACTAACCCCAAGTTCTCTCATGGTATAACCAAATAACTGCTGGCCTCAGCACATACCTTCTATAGTGTAATATAGAAGGATGTTTTCTTGGAACTAACAAGTTAAAATATTAACAGCAAGACAAAAGTCTAACAATATTGTAATAACCGGAGGCTATAAGGAACGTCTTCAATTCTCTATTACTCCAGAAAACATAACAATGCCATTCTTCTGTACATCGTTAAAGCACAGAAATGTTTTGCAAAGAACACTGCCTAACAGGGAACAAAGCAGTATATACAGCAGATAGACTTACTCTTCTTCATTCAATTTTAACTCTTGTGTCTTCTTCATATCTCCCAACTAACAGCTACAATCAAAGGTTCAACAACTAATTCTAGGTCTGAAATAACAACCACATTTGGATCAAGAACTACTAAAGAACCTGGAACAAGCACAAGAACGTCTTCAGATAGTGGGTCCTCAACTAGTGTTAGTGTAAGCTCAAAATCCTCAACTGAAGCAAGTGGTCTTACAGTACCAGGAGGGACAACAAGATCCTCAAGTAGTGTGTCTACTAGCCCAAGTAGTGTTACAGGATCAGGAAAGACAAGTAATCCAAATGTGACCATGAACAGTCAATCCACAGCAAGTGTTTCTCCAATGCCTGGACAGACTACAAGATCTTCAGGTAGTACTGCATCTACCATTCCAGGTGTGATCTCAAAGACAACATCTGGGTCAAGTGGTTCTCCAGTAACAGGAGAGACAACAACAGCTTCAAGTAGTGTGTCTATAACCCCAAGTGGTCCCCCCGTATCAGTGAAGATCACTACTTCTAATGTGAGCGTGAACACTCAATCCCCAGCAAGTGTTTCTCCAACAACCGGGAAGACTACAAGTGGTGCGTATACTAATCCAGTTGTAAGCTTAACCATTTATACTTGCTGCAGAAATAGTTATAGTGAGTCCATCAATGAGCTTGTTTTAGTGATTGAATTTGTGAAGGACCTAAGAATGTTCCTTTATGATAACTAACCAGTCTACATAGTATGAAAATCACCCGACGAACAAACAAAACGCTAATTCGTCGGTTGAAATGATCTTTTGTAATCGTTCCCCTGTAGATAGGACTCGCGCTACCAAGAACAACGGCAGTCAAATCATTAAAAATGTTTCATGGAACCGAATCGCAAAAATGAAGCTTAGCCTAAAGTAAATGCATTTATGTAAAACAATCTATAAAAGGTTTCAAGTAAGATGTCAATCTGTGTATGTAGGTAGAGGGGGCAGACTATAGTTTATTATATATAATTATTTGACGATAAAGCCTGTCTTAACTCCAGATAAATTAAGTGATATTTAAAGCCAGAACTAAAAACAAACTTAAAAGTGTTGATTTAATCCATGAGCGGGAGCTGGCCAACTATATACAGTTAATGTGTGTATATAGTTTCTTCATTACATGTATTAAATCCATTCGTTCATTAACTAGTCAATTTTTTGCGCTTAGTTAATTATCGCTGCAATTCCTTTAAATTTGGGTGTTTTTTTAACCCTTAAAAATGTGGACATTCATAGATTTGAGTCTTTTTGACTAATACACCTATTTTCTATTGCTCTACACAGTTACACTGAAACCAAGAATCCCTTGGTAAAGACCAAAATATTAGCACTAAATAAAAAGGTCCATATCTATGGAATGGTATGATGGATGCTTTTTATATACCGTATATAAAAAAGGAGTACTCACATGAGCAGCAGAATTGAAATAAGAGTAATAATCGGCCACATTGGCCCTGTTAACAGGTTTTCTCTAAGTCTGGGATGTCCTGAAGCATTGTTTTCTGTTGGTTGGTTCTTTTGGTGGCTTATCTAGGGCCTAAGTGAGCAACTATATTTTTCTCATACACTTTTTATGATTGAAAGCCCTAATTATGCACATTTTGGGTTCTGTTTCAACCACTGGTACTGGCTTCTGATAACATCTCCTAGTTCTGACTTTGGATCTAACCCTGGTTGTAAAATGGTTCTGATACTGTTTTTTATCTCTGACTTGGAGCTCAATTGTCTCCTGGTTTGGATTCTGGTGGATTCTGGTTTCTCCTGGGTGTTTCTCATCCTGTCTGGTTCACAATGGTTACTTCTATTTATTCAATTATTCTATTTATTCTATTTTTTCATTCTGGTTCTGGAACTGTAAACTGACTCCGTTTCTTTTGCTACCGCTCAATCTCTGCTCAAAGTTGCAATTATTTGGCGAATACTCCAAAGTCTGTGAAGACTGAAAGATTTATCACAGAAACAAATTAATGTGAAAAATCAAGATTCCTTGCATTCTGCTCCTCACTTTTCTTGGCCCTCGGTCAATCTGGTTTTGGTAAAGGATCCAATATCTTCCGATCATAACAGCATTTACTAACCCCAAGTCCTCTCACGGTATAACCAAATGACTGCTGGCCTCAGCACAGCACCTTCTATAAAGGGACATGGAGAGAGGTTTTCTTGGACATAACAAGTTAAAATATTAACAGCAAAACAAATGTGTAAAAATACTGTAATAACCGGAGGCTAAAAGGAGCATCTTCAATTCTCTATTACTCCAGAAAACATAACAATGCCATTCTTCTGTACATCTTTAAAGTACAAAAAAGTTTTGCAAAGAACACTGCCTAACAGTGAACAAAGCAGTAGATACTGCAGGTAGACTTACTCGTCTTCATTCAATTTTAACTATGTGTATTCTTCATATCTCCCAACTAACATAGCTACAATCAAAGGTTCAACAACTATTTCTAAGTCTGAAATAACAACCACATTCGGATCCAGAACTACTAAAGAACCTGGAACAAGCACAAGAACGTCTTCAGATAGTGGGTCCTCCACTAGTGTTAGTGTAAGCTCAAAATCCTCAACTGAAGCAAGTGGTCTTACAGTACCAGGAGGGACAACAAGATCCTCAAGTAGTGTGTCTACTAGTCCAAGTAGTGTTACAGGATCAGGAAAGACAAGTAACCAAATGTGACCATGAACAGTCAATCCACAGCAAGTGTTTCTCCAATGTCTGGACAGACTACAAGATCTTCAGGTAGTACTGCATCTACCATTCCAGGTGTGAGCTCAAAGACAACATCTGGGTCAAGTGGTTCTCCAGTAACAGGAGAGACAACAACAGCTTCAAGTAGTGTGTCTATAACCCCAAGTGGTCCCCCAGTATCAGTAAAGACTACTACTTCAGATGTGAGCATGAACAGTCAATCCACAGCAAGTGTTTCTCCAACAATTGGGAAGACTACAAGTGGTGCGTATACTAATCCAGTTACAAGCTTATACATTTGTACTTGCTGCAGAAAAAGTTATAGTTAGTCCATCATTGAGCTTGTTTTGGTGATTGATTTTGTAAAGGTCCTAAGAATGCTCCTTTATGAGAATTAATTAGTCTAAATTAGATGAAAATCACCTGACGAACAATCAAAATACTCATTCGTTGGTTGAAAGGATCTTTTGTGCTACAGAAAACATAATTGTTCTCGTGTAGACAGGACTCGCACTACCAAGAACAATGGCAGACGAATCGTTAAAAATGTTTAATGGAACCGATTTACAAACATGAAGCTTTGCCCAAAGTAAATGCATTTATGTAAAAAGTTCTATAAAAGGTTTCAACGGAGATGCCAAACAGTGTATGTAGGTAGAGGGGGCAGGCTATAGCCTGTTTATGACACATGATTATGGGAAGATAAAGCTTGTCTTAACCCCAAATAAATTTTGTGATATTTAAAGCCGGGACTAAAGACAAACTTAAAAGTGCAGATTTAACCATCAAAGGGTGCTGGTCAACTATATATATATATATAATATATATATACTGTACATGTGTGTATAGTTTATTCATTAGAAATAAGTGTTTAGTTCATTTGTTCATCAACTATTTGCCCATGTAAATAGACCATAGGAAGGAGCTTCCACCTGGTCAGATTATCAAAAGTGGTCAATTTTTTGCTCTTAATTAATTATCGCTGCAATTCCTTTAAATTTGGGTGTTTTTTTTATACCTTTTAAGAATTTGGATATTCATAGATTTGAGTCTTTTTGACTAATACACCAATTTTTTTATTGCTCTGAACAGTTACTCTGTGACCAGCAATCCTTTATTCAGACCAAAACATTTGCACTAAATAAAAGGGCCCTTATCTATGGGAAGGTATGATGGATGCTTTTTATATATATATATAAAAAAAGGAGTACTCATCACGGGAGCAGCAAAAATATAATAAGAGTAATAATCGGCCACAATCGGCCTGGTAACAGGTTTTCTCTAAGTCTGGGATGTCCTGAAGCATTGGTTTCTGCTGGTTGGTTCTTTTGGTGGCTTATCTAGGGCCTAAGTGAGCATCTACATTATTCTCATACACGTTTTATGATTGAAAGCCCTAATTATGCACATTTTGGGTTCTGTTTCAACCACTGGTACTGACTTCTGATAACATCTACTAGTTCTGACTTTGGATCTAACCCTGGTTGTAAAATGGTTCTGATACTGTTTTTTATCTCTGACTTGGAGCTCAATTGTCTCCTGGTTTGGATTCTGGTGGATTCTGGTTTCTCCTGGGTGTTTCT
Organism: Allobates femoralis; assembly: GCA_033576535.1. NCBI lineage: Eukaryota > Metazoa > Chordata > Amphibia > Anura > Aromobatidae > Allobates > Allobates femoralis. The sequence goes on from JARQOC010000007.1 coordinate 151,282,344, forward strand.
CATCCTGTCTGGTTCACAATGGTTACTTCTATTTATTCAATTATTCTATTTATTCTACTTTTTCATCCTGGTTCTGGAACTGTAAACTGACTCCGGTTCTTTTGCTACCGCTCAATCTCTGCTCAAAGTTGCAATTATTTGGCGAATACTCCAAAGTCTGTGAAGACTGAAAGATTTATCACAGAAACAAATTAATGTGAAAAATCAAGATTCCTTGCATTCTGCTCCTCACTTTTCTTGGCCCTTGGTCAATCTGGTTTTGGTAAAGGATCCAATATCTTCCGATCATAACAGCACTTACTAACCCCAAGTCCTCTCATGTTATAACCAAATGACTGCTGGCCTCAGCACAGCACCTTCTATAGAGGGATATGGAAGGAGGTTTTCTTGGACATAACAAGTTAAAATATTAACAGCAAGACAAATGTGTAAAGATATTTTAATAACCGGAGGCTAAAAGGAGCATCTTCAATTCTCTATTACTCCAGAAAACATAACAATGCCATTCTTCTGTACATCTTTAAAGTATAAAAAAGTTTTGCAAACAACACTGCCTAACAGTGAACAAAGCAGTATATACTGCAGGTAGACTTACTCGTCTTCATTCAATTTTAACTATGTGTATTCTTCATATCTCCCAACTAACACAGCTACAATCAAAGGTTCAACAACTATTTCTAAGTCTGAAATAACAACCACATTCGGATCCAGAACTACTAAAGAACCTGGAACAAGCACAAGAACGTCTTCAGATAGTGGGTCCTCCACTAGTGTTAGTGTAAGCTCAAAATCCTCAACTGAAGCAAGTGGTCTTACAGTACCAGGAGGGACAACAAGATCCTCAAGTAGTGTGTCTACTAGTCCAAGTAGTGTTACAGGATCAGGAAAGACAAGTAATCCAAATGTGACCATGAACAGTCAATCCACAGCAAGTGTTTCTACAATGCCTGGACAGACTACAAGATCTTCAGGTAGTACTGCATCTACCATTCCAGGTGTGAGCTCAAAGACAACATCTGAGTCAAGTGGTTCTCCAGTAACAGGAGAGACAACAGCTTCAAGTAGTGTGTCTATAAACACAAGTGGTCCCCCAGTATCAGTAAAGACTACTACTTCAGATGTGAGCGTGAACAGTCAATCCACAGCAAGTGTTTCTCCAATGTCTGTACAGACTACAAGATCTTCAGGTAGTATTGCATCTACCATTCCAGGTGTGAGCTCAAAGACAACATCTGGGTCAAGTGGTTCTCCAGTAACAGGAGAGACAACAACAGCTTCAAGTAGTGTGCCTATAAACACAAGTGGTCCCCCAGTATCAGTAAAGACTACTACTTCAGATGTGAGCATGAACAGTCAATCCACAGCAAGTGTTTCTCCAACAATTGGGAAGACTACAAGTGGTGCGTATACTAATCCAGTAACAAGCTTATACATTTGTACTTGCTGCAGAAAAAGCTATAGTTAGTCCATCATTGAGCTTGTTTTGGTGATTGAGTTTGTAAAGGTCTTAAGAATGCTCCTTTATGAGAATTAATTAGTCTAAATAAGATGAAAATCACCTGACGAACAATCAAAATACTCATTCGTTGGTTGAAAGGATCTTTTGTGCTACAGAAAACTTACTTGTTCTCGTGTAGACAGGACTCGCACTACCAAGAACAATGGCAGACGAATCGTTAAAAATGTTTAATGGAACCGATTTACAAACATGAAGCTTTGCCCAAAGTAAATGCATTTATGTAAAAAGTTGTATAATAGGTTTCAACAGAGATGCCAAACAGTGTATGTAGGTAGAGGGGGCAGGCTATAGCCTGTTTATGACACATGATTATGGGAAGATAAAGCTTGTCTTAACCCCAGATAAATTTTGTGATATTTAAAGCCGGGACTAAAGACAAACTTAAAAGTGCTGATTTAACCATCAAAGGGTGCTGATCAACTCTCTCTCTATATATATATATACTGTACATGTGTATATAGTTTATTCATTAGAAATAAGTGTTTAGTTCATTTGTTCATCAACTATTTGCCCATGTAAATAGACCATAGGAAGGAGCTTCCACCTGGTCAGATTATCAAAAGTGGTCAATTTTTTGCTCTTAATTAATTATCGCTGCAATTCCTTTAAATTTGGGTGTTTTTTTATACCTTTTAAGAATTTGGATATTCATAGATTTGAGTCTTTTTGACTAATACACCAATTTTTTTATTGCTCTGAACAGTTACTCTGTGACCAGCAATCCTTTATTCAGACCAAAACATTTGCACTAAATAAAAAGGCCCTTATCTATGGGAAGGTATGATGGATGCTTTTTATATATATATAAAAAAAGGAGTACTCATCACGGGAGCAGCAGAAATAAATAAGAGTAATAATCGGCCACATTGGCCTTGGTAACAGGTTTTCTCTAAGTCTGGGATGTCCTGAAGCATTGATTTCTGCTGGTTGGTTCTTTTGGTGGCTTATCTAGGGCCTAAGTGAGCATCTATATATTTTTCTCATACACGTTTTATGATTGAAAGCCCTAATTATACACATTTTGGGTTCTGTTTCAACCTCTGGTACTGACTTCTGATAACATCTGCTAGTCCTGACTTTGGTTTTAACCCTGGTTGTAAAATGGTTCTGATACTGTTTTTTATCTCTGACTTGGAGCTCAATTGTCTCCTGGTTTGGATTCTGGTGGATTCTCGTTTCTCCTGGGTGTTTCTCATCCTGTCTGATTCACACTGGTTACTTCTATTTATTCAATTATTCTATTTATTCTATTTTGTTCTGGAACTGTAAACTGACTCCGGTTCTTTTGCTACTGCTCAATCTCTGCTCAAAGTTGCAATTATTTGGCGAATACTCCGAAGTCTGTGAAGACTGAAAGATTTATCACAGAAACAAATTAATGTGAAAAATCAAGATTCCTTGCATTCTGCACCTCACTTTTCTTGGCCCTTGGTCAATCTGGTTTTGGTAAAGGATCCAATATCTTCCGGTCACTTACTAACCCCAAGTCCTCTCATGTTATAACCAAATGACTGCTGGCCTCAGCACAGTACCTTCTATAGAGGGATATAGAGGGAGGTTTTCTTGGACATAACAAGTTAAAATATTAACAGCAAGACAAATGTGTAAAAATACTGTAATAACCGGAGGCTAAAAGGAGCATCTTCAATTCTCTATTACTCCAGAAAACATAGCAATGCCATTCTTCTGTACATCTTTAAAGTACAAAAAGTTTTGCAAAGAACACTGCCTAACAGTGAACAAAGCAGTAGATACTGCAGATAGACTTACTCGTCCTCATTCAATTTTAACTATGTGTATTCTTCATATCTCCCAACTAACATAGCTACAATCAAAGGTTCAACAACTATTTCTAAGTCTGAAATAACAACCACATTCGGATCCAGAACTACTAAAGAACCTGGAACAAGCACAAGAACGTCTTCAGATAGTGGGTCCTCCACTAGTGTTAGTGTAAGCTCAAAATCCTCAACTGAAGCAAGTGGTCTTACAGTACCAGGAGGGACAACAAGATCCTCAAGTAGTGTGTCTACTAGTCCAAGTAGTGTTACAGGATCAGGAAAGACAAGTAATCCAAATGTGACCATGAACAGTCAATCCACAGCAAGTGTTTCTCCAATGTCTGTACAGACTACAAGATCTTCAGGTAGTACTGCATCTACCATTCCAGGTGTGATCTCAAAGACAACATCTGGGTCAAGTGGTTCTCCAGTAACAGGAGAGACAACAGCTTCAAGTAGTGTGTCTATAACCCGAAGTGGTCCCCCAGTATCAGTAAAGACTACTACTTCAGATGTGAGCGTGAACAGTCAATCCACAGCAAGTGTTTCTCCAATGTCTGTACAGACTACAAGATTGTCAGGTAGTACTGCATCTACCATTCCAGGTGTGAGCTCAAAGACAACATCTGGGTCAAGTGGTTCTCCAGTAACAGAAGAGACAACAACAGCTTCAAGTAGTGTGTCTATAAACACAAGTGGTCCCCCAGTATCAGTAAAGACTACTACTTCAGATGTGAGCATGAACAGTCAATCCACAGCAAGTGTTTCTCCAACAATTGGGAAGACTACAAGTGGTGCGTATACTAATCCAGTAACAAGCTTATACATTTGTACTTGCTGCAGAAAAAGTTATAGTTAGTCCATCATTGAGCTTGTTTTGGTGATTGAGTTTGTAAAGGTCCTAAGAATGCTCCTTTATGAGAATTAATTAGTCTAAATAAGATGAAAATCACCTGACGAACAATCAAAATACTCATTCGTTGGTTGAAAGGATCTTTTGTGCTACAGAAAACATAATTGTTCTCGTGTAGACAGGACTCGCACTACCAAGAACAATGGCAGACGAATCGTTAAAAATGTTTAATGGAACCGATTTACAAACATGAAGCTTTGCCCAAAGTAAATGCATTTATGTAAAAAGTTCTATAAAAGGTTTCAACGGAGATGCCAAACAGTGTATGTAGGTAGAGGGGGCAGGCTATAGCCTGTTTATGACACATGATTATGGGAAGATAAAGCTTGTCTTAACCCCAGATAAATTTTGTGATATTTAAAGCTGGGACTAAAGACAAACTTAAAAGTACTGATTTAACCATCAAAGGGTGCTGATCAACTCTATATATATATATATATATATATATATACATATATATACTGTACATGTGTATATAGTTTATTCATTAGAAATAAGTGTTTAGTTCATTTGTTCATGTTGCAGCAAGTGTGCCACAAGTGCAGCCGTTATGCGGCAGATGCGGTGAATCTGCCGGATCTGCCGCAAATCAGCAAAAACGCTGATGTGAAAGGGGCCTAAGCTTAAACATTTCTACTTTCTTCAGATAAAGTTGTAATGGGTCCATTAGTGAGCTTGTTTTGTTGATATTTTGAAAAGATCCTAAGAATGTTCTTTCATTATAATTGATCAGTCAGATAGTATGAAAATCCCTTGATGAACAAACAAAACATTCATTCGTCAGTTGATATGGTCTCGTGTAGACAGGACTCGCGCTACCAAGACTATGGCAGTCAAATTGTTAAAAATGGTTCATGGAACCGATTTGCAAAAATGAAGGTTAGCCCAAACAAATGCATTTATGTAAAAAGCTCTGTATAAAAAGTTTTAAGGGAGATACCAATCAGTATATGTACGTAGAGGGGGCAGACTACAGTCTATTATACATGATTATGTGAAGATTTAGCGATATTTAAAGGCTGGACTGAAGGGCCGATTTAAGCCGTGAACGAGTGCAGGTCAACTATATATATATATAGATATATATATATATATGTATGTATGTATGTATGTATGTATGTATGTGTGTGTGTGTATACATGGGATCTTGATTAGAAAATAAATATGTGTTAAATCCACTCATTCATTAACTATTTGCCAATGCAATTATAATAATAAGGAAGACCTGCCACCTGGTCAAAATTGTCAAACGTTGCCAGTTTTTGCTCCTTATTAAGTCTGGCTGCTCCCCTTTAAACTATGTGAGGGTTTTTCCCCTGTAACATTTTGGACATCCAGAGATTTGGGTCTTTTTCAGTAATACAACAATTTATTATTGCTCTGCATAATTACAAAGTGACCAACAAATCCCTTTGTTAATATAACAATTATAATTATTCAAGCAAAATAAAAAGGTCCAGATCTATGGAAACACATGAAAATTTTTTTTTTAGAAAAAAAGGAATATCAACAGGAGCAGAAGAATGAAATAAGAGCAATAATCGGCCACATTTGTTGTGGGACAGGTCCTCTATAATTCTGAGATGTCCTGAAGCATTGCTTTATGCTGGTCGGTTCTTTCAGTGACTTACCTAGACACTAACTGTGCACCTATGGTTTTCTTATACACGTTTTGTGATTTAAAGCACTAATCAGTCAAATTTTGGGTTCAGTTATTTCCTGCATCAACCTCTGGTGCTGACTTCTGATAACATCTACTAGTTCTGACTTTGGATCTAACCCTGGTTCTAGATTGGTTCTGATTCTGTTCTTTATCTCTGACTTGGAGCTCCGTTTTCTCCTGGTTTGGATTCTGGTTCCTCCTGGGTGTTTCTCATCCTGCCTGGTTCACACTGGTTAATTTTATTGATTCAAAATCTGGTTCCTCTCTGGCTTACATCTCCTGGTTTTGTTTTTGATGTTGGTTTTCACCTGAAATGTAACATCTGGTCCAGAGTATAGACTACATCTACTGGTTCTGGTTCTTGTGCTGACGTTCCATCTCAGCTCACAGTTACAATCATTTAGTGAATACTTAAAAGTCTGTGGATCCTGGGAGTCAAATTACAGGAAATAATGTGAATGAAAAATGAAAGGATTATATAAATTCTGTACCTCAGTTTAGTCTACAAGTTGACAACTGCTGAGATCGTTCCTCACAAGGAGAAAAACCCAGAACAGCAAAACTTTATCTACAAAAAATATGTCTAATGTTTCCCCTACAACTGTTCCAGGCGGAGGTTCAGCAACCACCAGGAGCACTACAAGAGTAACATCATCTACAGAAAGTAAACCAACAACAACAGGACCAACCGGGGTAACAACTACAACAGTAACACCAGGAGACACAACAACAACAGCAGGAAGCACAACAGCAACAACAGGTGACACTAGATAGATCACTAGTGATAAGCGAGCCCTAAAATTCTCGAGTGCTCTGTACTTGAATTGTGCAAGACATACTCTCTAACAGGTTCATCCCGAGTAATGAGAATAATGGAAGTCAGTTAGTGATGGGCAGTCCGGCTCTCCGCCCACATACAGCCAGCTTTAAAGACAGCATTACCGGGGGATGGTGGAAGTTTTTTTTTTTTCCCAGCAGCCCAATAGAGAATGAATTTATCCACTGCGTTTGCTGGTGTATTTTGCAATAGGGCTAAAAGTTTACCATTGGCGCTAAAAATGCATAAAAAACAACTGATACCTCTGACATATTAATTACCTATAGGTCATCAATATAAAAGCAATGGCATTATCCTGCACTGATCCTGAGTTGTATCCTGTGTTATACTCCAGAGCTGCGCTCACTATTCTGCTGGTAGAGGCACTTATTACATACATTACATTATTTTCTATACATTAACACAGAAGTCATGTAACATTAACAGAGGTACTACAACTGTGACAACATATACCGGTAATGTGATACAATATAACATTGATACCGAGTAATAATAGTTTATATAACACTATTATCATGTAGTATTATTCCACATAGCAAGAAACATTGTATTCATTTACCAAAATAATATTAGTGTGGATTAACATATAAGGATATAGAAGTAGTTATCTCCATGTGAACAAGCAGCTGTGGAGGGAAAACCAATGTGAACCTGTCTGTATGCAAGACCGGGGTCTCATGTAATGATTGTCTCACAAGATGTCAAAAAACTGCTATGTGGGACCCCGGTCTAAACAGCAATCTAGTCATAGGTTGCAGAAAATGATAATTACAGAACTTGAAAGAAATAACAAGTAATTTATTATCCTGAGGTGAGAGTGAAAATTCAAAACAATCACTTTATCTACAAAGAATAATTCTAATGTTTCCTTTACAACTACAGTCAGTTCAGGGACCACCAGGAGCACTACAAGAGTAACATCATCAACATCATCTACAGAAAGTACAACAACAACAACAACAGGACCAACCATGGAAACAACAACAGTAACACCAGGAGGCACATCAACAACAGCAGGAAACATATCAACAACAGGTGACACTCTCTGATATAGTATAATCACATCATGATTGTCTGAGACGATCTATAAAGCCAAGATAATTATTGACATTTTTCATACTTTAGTTACATCAGGTGATGCTACTAATCAGCATTATTATGATTCCTGTTATTTCTTGTATCACCTTCTAGTACTGACTTCTGATAACATCTACTAGTTCTGACTTTGGATCTAACCCTGGTTCTAGATTGGTTCTGATTCTGTTCTTTATCTCTGACTTGGAGCTCAGTTTTCTCCTGGTTTGGATTCTGGTTTCCTCCTGGGTGTTTCTCATCCTGACTGGTTATTTCTATTGGCTCAACATCTGGTTTCACACTGGTTTCGATCTCCTGGTTTTGCTTCTTATCTTGGTTTTCCCACTCTTCATGAAATCTAACATCTGGTCCTGACCGTACACTACATCTTCTGGTTTTGGTTCTTGTGCCGCCAGTCAGTCTCTACTCAGTTACAAACAATTGGTGAATATGCAAACATCTGTGAAGCCTGGAAAGCATTCTACAGGAAATAAAGTGAACGAAAAATGAACGGATTGTATAAATGTTGTACCTCAGTTTAGCGTAGAAGTTGATATCTGCTCCGTGGGACCCCAGTCTAATCCAGAGCTGTAATCACATGTAGCAGAGAATGCCAATTATATAAAATGAATGAAATAACAAGCAATTTATTATCCTGAGATCATTCGTCATGTGGAGGACAAACCCAGAACAGCTTTATCTAAAAAAAATATTTGTAATGTTTCCCTACAACTGTTCCAGGTGGAAGTTCAGCAACCACCAAGAGCACAACAAGTAAAACATCATCTATAGAAAGTAAAACAACAACAACAGGACCAACCGGGGTAACAACAACAACAGTAAAACCAGGAAACAAATCAACAACAGCAGGAAATACAACAGCAACAACAGGTAACACTAGATAGGTGATCACTAGTGATGAGTGAGCCCTAAAATGCTCGAGTGCTCTTCACTTAAATCGAGCAGGTCAGACGTTCTGACGGACTCAACTCGAGTAACAAGAATAATGAAAGCTAGTTATGATGGGCAGTCCGGCTCTACACTCACATACAGCCAGCCATAAACAGAGCTGGGCATTTTTTTTTTCCACCAGCCCCAATGAGAATGAATTTGTCCGCAGTCAGACCTCAGGTTTGCTAGTGTATTTTATGATGGGGCTAAACGTTTTCTATTTTCGGGGATAAAAATTCCCTCGCCTGAATCGGTGGAAGTCCCAAAGGTCAGACATTGGCCAATCAGAAAGGTATCAACAATTATATGGATAACAACCCCGAAAATAGAAGAGGACGCCATCACTTGTAAATAACTTACAATTTCAATTAAGATTGATATTTTCATTTATTTACTATTGAAGGAGTTCATTTTTGTTTTTGGCTTTGTTGTACAGTTTGTGACCCCAATTAAAATATATTTGACTGTTTAGTTTATCAATAACATGACTACTTAAGAACTTGTTTTTACTGGATAATACCTTTAATTCCATATAGAAACCATATAACACTTATACCCATTGGCGCAACAAGAGTCAGATGGGCCTAGGTACGAAATTGGGACCTAACCGCCCCCAACCCCAACACCCCCATGCACACGCTGGTCAGATGTATGAGCCCTATGCAACTTTCTAAATTTTATAAAGACTCACAAATTGTCCCTTCTCCCCCTTCATTATGAATTAATGTCCCTTATTCTGCTATATATGGTCTCCATCCTGCAATATATGGCACCCCTACCGGTAAACATTGTCCTCCTCCTGGTATATAGACCTTATCTTGGTATATATGTCCCTGATCCTGGTATATATGTGAGTCGGTCGACAGGGTAGGGGGTACTCGGATACCAGGACAGGTGGTTACTTCAATGGGGATCACGGCTGGTGGGTTCCTGGTTCCGTGCCCTGGACCCTCAGTGGCGGGGATGGTGGGGGGATGATGATGATGGGGAAATGGTAACGTGACGCCACCTGTGGTACCTGGTAATAGGGTTACCAGTGCTGCGGCCGGCTGCGGAGGTGATGGGAATGCAGCTTTGGTAGTACAGCTCCCACAGGCGGAGCTTTACCTCAGGGCAGCGGGGTGGATGAGGGGTGTAGTAGTTCTCACCTTTGGGCGATGGCGCAGAAGCCCTCTGGGCGACAGATGAAAGGAGCACAGACACCACTTTAGCTCAAATAGTTCTTTACTTGCACCAGATGGGAAAACAGGTACACCGTACAGTCTGGTTGAACGGGTATTGTAATTGCGGCTCGAGGAGGCTTCTCCAGAGTCTGACAGTGATGCCTTTCAATATGGTGCTTGTGGTTCTGTTACTCTCTGCTCTCTCTACCCTCTTAAGTCAAGTCTCTAGTCCACAGGGTCTGTTACCTAAAATCTCTGCTTGTCGGTGTCGTGAACCCAGCTAGGGGACTGATGTTGGACTTCTCTTAGGGGTGCTTTGGCTCCCTTTTTGTGTCGAGCCATCAGCTTGCCGATCTGTGGTCGGGGATAAACCGTGGCTAACCGCCTTGGCTCCGGTGTGTCGGTGTGGACCTGGGTCCCCAGCTGGCTCCAACCAGTCCTGGGATAACCCCCTTCCAGTCTGGGTCACCTCTCTCCTAAGAAGTGCCCTCCTGAGTGGCTGCAGGGTCCCCTGCATCCTTCTTGTTTGCCTTCCTTACACCAACTGTCTGACACTGCTGTCACTCCCCGTATCCCGCTCTCTAGGCTCCACCCCCTGGGACCTACTAAATATATGGTCCCCTGTATTAAAGTGGCCTGTGTTGGGGTGCAGACTCTGAAGATTTTCCCACGCTCCACGGCTATGGAGGCACCACACCAATATTTAGGTGCAGTACCTCCCTGTGGCGCCTTGCTATAGGGGCGCCACACACACCCCTGGTTAAATACACTCGTCCGCGAGTGTCCTACCCAGACTGGGTTTGAGCTAAACTTTTTGTTCATTTATTTTTATTAACATTTACTAACGGGTAACTTTTAAACGCACATAAACAATACGGTTACTTTGGTCTTCCCTTGTGGGAGGTGCTAAGCTTTAAACGTTGCATATACACACTTTAGTTCACACTTGCCCAACGGGGCTGGGTAGTGAGTCCTTGATTTACAAAGTTCAATCAAGCTTTTCACACAAGTTCACATTTAGAGGTTACACAGTCCAGCAGATAAAGTCTCTGTAGGCTGACAGATTCATGATACACAACAACCATTAACTATTGGTGCTACGGTGTAGGAGTCCTTGGTACTGCAGGGGTCTCTTCTGGCTATAAGTGCTGTAGGCCTTCTGGCCTTGGGGTCACCGATTGGCCAAGATTTTGCTCTCCTTGCACGGCTCCTTACGCCCACTCCACCCTCCTTGATATTGTGTACCGGATTTTACCTACTCTTTACCCGTTTCATATACTAGCACAACAACAAGAAAATACACACTATAATACTGCTGCAAGGGAATAGGCACGATAATCAACTATTTACATCACATCAGTTAAGCCTTCTAATCTTCATACTTATCCGGATCGCGTACCACCCTCGGGCTCCAGCATGGTGTTCATACATGATGGTATTGCCCCGATATAAGTCCCGATCCGGGTGTCCTTGTGGGAGGTGTGATTCCACATCCCTACGTGCAACAAAAACTGCTGAGTAGAGGTCCTTTTCCCGGGCAAAACCATAACCGGTTCCCAGGTTGAAGGCAACCACAACCCCCTGCCTACGCTGGTTGAAGGGTTGTGGGGGCTGAGCTCGGGCAAACATACGGGCTTGGCAGGTCTTCAACGTATTTGCCCACCAGGCCTCACGTCGCCTCTGTCGCTCCAGCTCGTCTGGTGTAGGCTGGGTGAACCAGGGTTGTCCCACGGGTCACCAGGAATGGTCGGCATCCTCCGCGGATCGGATTTCTCTCCTCGCTCCTGCGTCGACCTGTACCATTGGGGATCCAGCCCTCCATAGCTCGCAGGGCTCGGTCTGTTCCACGCTACCGCTGGCTCCTTCCTCCGGGTTTTCCTCCTCCCCAAGACTGGCAGGAACTCCAGGACTTTCATTCTCCTCTTCCACAGTCTGGCTAGGCTCCTCAGGAAACCGGATGAGGTCTTCCTGCTCAATAGTCTCCTCGTCCCTGGGCCCAACGGTGGCTGGCGCCGTGAGTTCGGGAGTTGCGGAGCTGGGCGCGTCGGGCTCTCTGGGGGCAGTGACCTAACCGGCTACCAGGTGCACGGACACTGCTGTTAAAGTTGCCTCTGGTTCCAGGTCTATCCTGGATTCCGCCCTCTGTTCCATGCATACGCCGGCTCAACTTAAGGATCATCTTCACATCCCAGTGGCGGATGGTCCATTCAATTGTCTCCTGAATCCGAATCCACAGGTCTCGCAGTTTCTAGGGTGGGGGTTCCTAGGGCAGCATGGTCAGCATGGAGGCCCTCCTCGACCTCCCGGATCAGTTCACAGAGTGTAGGGACTGCCATCTCTACCAGGCCGCACACGGGTAACGGGTCCGGAGTCTGAACAGGTGTCTCGTTCTGTCTTCCTTGCTCAGTTTTTATAGTCCTGGGGTGGTGCAGTCTGGTTCTTGACCTGCCCCCTTGGTTGTTTGATAGCAAGGGGGAGACATTTTGGCACCTCTTGCATCGCCCTCCTTCACTGAGGGGCCAAGGCACACCCCTGGGCCAGCACATTTTCAGTCACATTTCCAGGCCGCCATTTTGGGCCTACGCAGTAGAAATAAAAGTTCAGTCAATAAAGTCCAATTTGAGGTGCACAGTACCCGGTTTTACCAGATACGGGATCCTGTTCGTGATGCCAATTTGAGTCGGTCGACAGGGTAGGGGGTACTCGGATACCGGGACAGGTGGTTACTTCAGTGGGGATCACGGCTGGTCTGTTCCCGGTTCCGTGCCCTGGACCCTCAGTGGCGGGGATGGTGGGGGGATGATGATGATATGGTAACGTGACGCCACCTGTGGTACCTGGTAATAGGGTTACCAGCGCTGCGGCAAGCCGCAGAGGTGATGGGATTGCAGCTTTGGTAGTACACCTCCCCACAGGCGTAGCTTTACCTCAGAGAAGCGGGTGGATGAGGGGAGTAGTAGTCCTCACCTTTGGGAGATGGCACAGAAGCCCTCCAGGTGACAGATAAAAGGAACACAGACACCACTTTAGCTCAAACGGTTCTTTACTTGCACCAGATGGGAAAACAGGTACAAGGTACAGTCTGGTTGAACGGGTATTGTAACCGTGGATCAAGGAGGCTTCTCCAGAGTCTGACAGTGATGCCTTTCAATATGGCGCTCGTGGTCCTGCTACTTTCTGCTCTCTCTTCCCTCTTAAGTCAAGTCTCTAGTCCACGGGGTCTGTTACCTAAAGTCTCTGCTTATCGGTGTCGTGAACCCAGCTAGGGGACTGATGTTGGACTTCTCTTAGGGTTGCTTTTGCTCCCTTTTTGTGTGGAGCCCTCAGTTTGCCGGTCTGTGGTCGGGGATAAACCGTGACTAACCGCTTTGGCTCCGGTGTGGACCTGGGTCCCCAGCTGGCTCCAACCAGTCCTGAGATAACCCCTTCCAGTCCGAGTCACCTCTCTACTAAGAAGTGCCCTCCTGAGTGGCCGCAGGGTCCCCTGCGTCCTTCTTGCTTGCTTTCCTTACACCAACTGTCTGACACTGCTGTCACTCCCTGTCTCCCGCTCTCTAGGCTCCACCACCTGGGACCTACTAAATATACGGTCCCCTGTATTAAAGTGGCCTGTGTATAGGTGTTGGGGTGCAGGCTCTGAAGATTTCCCCACGCTCCACGGCTACGGAGGCACCACACCAATATTTAGGTGCAGTACCTCTCTTGGGCGCCTTGCCATAGGGGCGCCACACATGGTCCTCCTCCTCCTACCACCATAGTTCTCCAATTGTTATAATGCACCCTTATATTTCTACATACATTACTATGTACCCCTATAGTCCTCTATGTATTATAATATATCATATAATCCTCCATGCATAAGTTAGCCCTCATAGTCCTGCAATTATTATAATACACCCCCATTATCCTCCATATAGTATAATGCAGCCTCATATCCCTCTATATAATATACAATGTAATAATAGTTTATATAAAACTAATATTGTAATATAATTAAACATAGCAAGAAATATTGTATTCATCTACCAAACAATAGTAGAGGGGATTAAATATAAAAGAATATAGAACTAATTATCTCCATGTGAACAAGCAGCTGGTATGGAAAACCAATGTGAACCTGCCTACATGTAAGACCGGGGTGTCATATAACGATTGTCTCACATGACGGTATCTAAGGCAAAAACTGCTATGCGGGACCCCGATCTAATACAGCAATCTAGTCATAAGTAGCAGAAAATAATAATTACAGAACATGAAGGAAATAATAAGCAATTTATTATTCTGAGATAGGGATGAAAACCTAAAATAGAATCACTTTATCTAAAAGGAATAATTGTAATGGTTCCTTTACAACTACAGTCAGTTCAGGGACCACCAGGAGCACTACAAGAGTAACATCCTCAACATCATCTACAGAAAGTACAACAACAACAACTGGACCAACTGTGGTAACAACAAAAGTAACACCAGGAGACACATCATCACCAGCAGGAAGCATATCATCAACAGGTGACACTCTCTGATATAGTATAATCACATCATAATTGTATGAGACGATCTATAAAGCCAAGATAATTGACATTTTTCATATTTTAGTTACATCAGATGATGCTACTAATCAGCATTATTTTGATTCCTGTTATTTCTTGTATCACCTTCTAGTACTGACTTCTGATAACATCTACTAGTTCTGACTTAGGATCTATCCCTGGTTCTAGATTGGTTCTGATTCTGTTCTTTATCTCTGACTTGGAGCTCAGTTTTTCTCCTGGTTTGGATTCTGGTTCCTCCTGGGTGTTTTTCATCCTGACTGGTTCACACTGGTTAATTCTATTGGTTCACCATCTGGCTCCTCTCTGGTTTCCATCTCCTGGTTTTGCTTCTGATCCTGGTTTTCCCCTGAAATCTAACATCTGGTCCAGAGTACAGACTGCATCTTCTGGTTCTGGAACTGTAAGCTGACTCCTGTTCTTGTGTTCCGCTCAATCTCAGTTCACAGTTTCAATCATTTGGTGAATACTCAAAAGTCTGTGAAGTCTGGAAATTATTTTACAGGAAAAAATGTACAAAAACAATGAAAGGATTAAATAAATTCTGTACCACAGTTTAGCCTACAAGTTGACAACTGCTCTGTGGGCCCTCAATCTAATCCAGAGCTGTAGTCACATGTAGCAGAGAACGCCAATTATATAAAATGAATGAAATAACAAGCAATTTATTATCCTGAGATCATTCCTTACATGGAGAACAAACCCAGAAAAGAACTTTATCTATAAAGAACATTTCTAATGTTTCCCCTACAACTGTTCCAGGCGGAAGTTCAGCAACCACCAGGAGCACAACAAGAGTAACATCATCTACAGAAAGTAAACCAACAACAACAGGACCAACCGGGGTAACAACAACAGTAACACCAGGAAAGACAACAACAACAGGACCAACCGGGGTAACAACAACAGTAATACCAGGAAAGACAACAACAACAGGACCAACCGGGGTAACAACAACAGTAACACCAGGAGACACAACAACAACAGGAAAAACAACAACAGGTGACACTAAATAGGCGATCACTAGTGATGAATGAGACCTAAAGTACTCAAGTGCTCTTCACTTAAATCTAGCAGGTCGGACGCTCTGACGAGCTCAACTCAAATAACGAGGTTTAATGGAAGTTAGTTAGTGATGGGCATTCCGGCTCTCCACCCACATACAGCCAGTCATAATCAGAGCATTACTGGGGGGAGGGTGAGCATTTTTTTTCCAGCAGCCCCATAGAAAATGAATTTATCTGCTGTCAGACATCAGGTTTGCCAGTGTATTTTGCAATGGGGCTAAAAGTTTGTCATTGGGGATAAAAATTCCCCAGTCTGAATCGGTGCAAGTCCCAAAGGTCAGACACCGGCCAATCAGAAAGGTGTCACCAATTATATGGATAACAACCCCGAAAATAGGAGAAGACTTTATCAACAGTAAATAAGTTACTTTATCGATAAAAATTAATATTGTGATTTATTTACCATTGAAGGAGTCTGTTTTTGTTTTTGGCTTGGGTGTAAATTTTGTGATTCCCATTAAAATATATCATTACAACTTGTTTTCACTGGATAATCCCTTTAATACCATGTAAAAACCATATAATACTGATACCCAGTGGCGCAGCTGGAGTCTTCGGTGAAATTTTAGACATCCCCCCCCCCTTTGCACTCATGTTAGTCTGGGGTATGGGCCCCGTGAAACATTCGAAATCCTATAATGACTCACAAATTGCCCCCTCCCCCTTCACTATGTATTAATGTCCCTCATTCTGCTATATATGGTCCTTCTACTGGTGTACAGTGGGTACGGAAAGTAGTCAGACCCCTTTACATTTTTCACTCTGTTTCATTACAGCCATTTGGCATATTCAAAAAAGTTTATTTTTTTTCTCATTAATGTACACTCAGCACCTCATCTTCACTGAGAAAGACAGAAATGTAGAAATTTTTACAAATTTATTAGAAAAGAATAACTGAAATATCTTATGGTCATAAGTATTCAGCCCCTTTGCTCAGTATTGAGTAAAAGCACTCTTTTCAGCTAGTACAGCCATGAGTCTTCTTGGGAATGATGCAACAAGTTTTTCACACCTGGATTTGGGGATTCTCTCCCATTCTTCCTTGCAGATCCTCTCCAGTTCCGTCAGGTTGGATGGTGAACGTTGGTGGGTGGACAGCCATTTTCAGGTCTTTCCAGAGATGCTCAGTTCGGTTTAGGTCAGGGCTCTGGCTGAGCCTGTCAAGAATAGTCTCAGAGTTGTTCTGAAGCCGCTCCTTTGTTATTTTAGCTGTGTGCTTGGGGTCATTGTCTTGTTGGAAGGTGACCCTTCGGCCAAGTCTGAGGTCCAGAGCACTCTGGAAGAGGTTTTCATCCAGGATATCTCTGTACTTGGCTGCATTCATGTTTCCTTCAATTGCAACCAGTCATCCTATCCTTGCAGCTGAAAAACACCCCCATAGCATGATGCTGCCACCACCATGTTTTACTGTTGGGAGTGTTAGGTGCAGGTGATGAGCAGCGCCTGGTTTTCTCCACAAATAACGATTAGAATTATCACTGAATAGTTCTATCTTTGACTCATCAGACCAGAGAATCTTATTTCTCATAGTCTGGGATTTCTTCATGTGTTTCTTTGCAAACTCTATGCAGGTTTTTATATGTATTGCACTGAGGAGAGGCTTCCGTCGGGCCACTCTGCCATAAAGGCCCGACTGGTGGAGGGCTGCAGTGATAGTTGACTTTGTGGAACTTTCCCCATCTCTCTACTGCAGCTCTGGAGCTCAGCCACAATGATCTTGGGGTTCTTCTTTAGTCTCTCACCAAGGCTCTTCTCGCATGTTTGCTCTGTTTGGCTGGACGGCCAGGTCTAGGAAAATGTCTGGTCGTCCCAAATGTCTTCCATTTAAGGATTGTTGAGGCCACTGTGTTCTTAGGAACCTTGAGTACTGGAGAAATTCTTTTGTTACCTTGGCCAGATCTGTGCCTTGCCACACACAATTCTGTATCTGAGCTCCTTGGGCACTTCCTTTGACCTCATAATTCTTATTTGGTCTAACATGCACTGTGAGCTGTGAGGTCTTATGTAGACCGGTGTGTGCCTTTCTAAATCAAGTCCTATCAGTTTAATTGAACACAGCTGAACTCCAATGAAGGAGAAGAACTATCTCAATGAGGATCACAAGGAAATGGACAGCATGTGACTTAGATATGAGTGTCTGAGCAAAGGGTCTGAATACTTATGACCATGTGATATTTCAGATATTCTTTTTTAATATATTTGCAAAATGTTCTACATTTCTGTTTTTTTCAGTCAAGATGGGGTGCAGAGTGTACATTAATGAGAAAAAAAATGAAATGTTCCCCATCCTGGTATACTTGGTCTTCCTCCTCAAGCTACCATAGTCCTCCAATTATTATAATGCACCTTCATACTCCTCCACATATTGTTATGTACCTCCATAGTCGTCTATGTATTCTAATGCATCCCATAATCTTCTATGCATAAGGTAGTATAGTACTTATAGTCCACCAGTTATTATAATACACTCCAAATATCCTCCATATAGTATAATGCAATTGCATATCTCTCCATATAATATGTCATACCAAGTAATAATAGTTTATTGTGATACACTAATATTGTAATATAATTAAACATAGCAAGAAATATATATCTAATATATAAAAGCCGAAGGCACTTCCGTCACTTTGTCCACTCACACACACATACACACACACTCCGCTATACTAACCACCGGCCCTGCGTCCGCCGCCTGGATCCTCAGTCGACATGTCGCCGCCCCCGACCTACTGGATCCAATATGGCGTCCGAGACAAATAATTTATTATCCTGAGATGAGAATGAAAACCGAAAATAGAATCACTTTATCTACAAGGAATAATTCTAATGTTTCCTTTACAACTACAGTCGGTTCAGGGACCACCAGGAGCACTACAAGAGTAACATCATCAACATCATCTACAGAAAGTACAACAACAACAACAGGACCAACCATGGAAACATCAACAGTAACACCAGGAGGCACATCAACACCAGCAGGAAATACATTAACAACAGGTGACACTCTCTGATATAGAATAATCACTTGTATGAGATGATCTATAAAGCTGAGGTATTTATTGACATTTTTCATACTTTAGTTACATCAGATGATGCTACTAATCAGCATTATTTAGATTCCTGTTATTTCCTGTATCAACCTCTGGTGCTGACTTCTGATAACATCTACTAGTTCTGACTTTGGATCTATCCCTGGTTCTAGATTGGTTCTGATTCTGTTCTTTATCTCTGACTTGGAGCTCAGTTTTCTCCTGGTTTGGATTCTGGTTCCTCCTGGGTGTTTCTCATCCTGACTGGTTCACACTGGTTAATTCTATTGGTTCAAAATCTGGTTCCTCTCTGGTTTCCATCTCCTGGTTTTGCTTCTGATCTTGGTTTTCCCCTGAAATCTAACATCTGGTTCTGCCTACAGACTACACCCTCTGATTCTGGTTCTTGGGCAGCTGCTCAATCTCTGCTCACAGTCACAATCATTTGGCAAATACTTAAATCTGTGAATCCTGCGAGTCAAATTACAGGAAATAATGTGAGCGAAAAATTAAAGAATTATATACATTTTGTACCTCAGTTTAGCCTAGAAGTTGAGAACTGCTCTGTGGGACCCCAGTCCATGTCTAATCTGGAGCCATAGCTACATGTAGCAGAGAACACCATTTATATAGAATGAATGAAATAAGAAGTCATTTATTATCCTGAGATCATTCCTCATGTGGAGGACAAACCCAGAACAGGACAACTTTATCTACAAAGAATATGTCTAATGTTTCCTCTACAACTGTTCCAGGCGGAGGTTCAGCAGCCACCAGGAGCACAACAAAAGTGACATCATCTATAGAAAGTAAACCAACAACAACAGGACCAACTGGGGTAACAACTACAACAGTAACACCAGGAGGCACATCAACAACAGCAGGAAGCACAACAGCAACAACAGGTGACACTAGATAGGAGATCACTAGTGATGAGTGAGCCCTAAAATGCTCGAGTGCTCTTCACTTAAATCGAGCAGATCGGCTCTCTGACGGGATCAACTCGAGTAACGAGAATTAATAGAAGTCAGTTAGTGATGGGCAGTCCAGCTCTCCGCCCACATACAGCCGCCATAAACAGAGCATTACCGGGGGAGGGTGGGCAGATTTTTCATTTTCCCAGAAGCCCCATAGAGAATGAATTTATCCGCAGTCAGACCTCCGGTTTGCCAGTGTATTTTGCAATGGGGCTAAAAGCTTGCTGTTGGGGATAAAAATTCCCTATTCAGAAGTAATAATAATAATAATAATAAAAAATATTTACTCATTTATATAGCGCTATTAATTCCATAGCACTTTACATACATCAGTAATGCTGTCTCTCTTGGAGCTCACAATCTAAACATCCTATCAGTATCACCAATTATGTGGATAACAAAGCGAAAAACAGAAAAGGACTCCATCAACGGTAAATAAATTATAATATCAATAGAGATTAATATTCTGATTTAAACTAATTTACCATTCAGGAGTCCTTTTTTGTTTTTGGCTTTGCTGTACAGTTTGTGACTCCCATTAAAATATTTTTACTTATATATTTATATTTTTAGATTATCAATAATAAGGGTAATTAATAGCTTGTTATTATTGGATAATCCCTTTAATAACATGTTGAAACAATATAATACTGATACCTCTGACATGATATTAATTACCAGTAACTACATTAGGTATAGGTCATCAATATAAAAGTAATGGCATTACCTTGCAATGATAAAGAGTTACACCCTGTATTATACTCCAGAGCTGCACTCACTATTCTGCTGGTGCAGTCACTGTGTACATACATAACATTACTGATCTTGCACTGATCCTGAGTTATATCCTGTATGATACTCCAGAGCTGCACTCACTATTCTGCTGGTGCAGTCACTGTGTACATACATTATATTACTGATTCTGAGTTACCTCCTGTATTATACTCCAGATCTGCACTCACTATTCTGCTGGTGCAGTCACTGTGTACATACATTACATTACTGATCCTGAGTTACCTCCTGTATTATACTCCAGAGCTGCACTCACTATTCTGCTGGTGGAGTCACTGTATACATACATTACATTACTGATCCTGAGTTACCTCCTGTATTATACTCTAGAGCTGTACTCTCTATTCTGCTGGTGCAGTCACTGTGTACATACATTACATTACTGATCCTGAGTTACCTCCTGTATTATACTCCAGAGCTGCACTCTCTATTCTGCTGGTGCAGTCACTGTGTACATACATTACATTACTGATCCTGAGTTACCTCCTGTATTATACTCCAGAGCTGTACTCTCTATTCTGCTGGTGCAGTCACTGTGTACATACATTACATTACTGATCCTGAGTTACCTCCTGTATTATACTCCAGAGCTGCACTCTCTATTCTGCTGGTGCAGTCACTGTATACATACATTACATTACTGATCCTGAGTTATCTCCTGTATTATACTCCAGAGCTGCACTCACTATTCTGCTGGTGGAGTCACTGTGTACATACATTACATTTCTGATCCTGTACTGATCCTGAGTTACCTCCTGTATTATACTCCAGAGCTGCACTCACTATTCTGCTGGTGCAGTCACTGTGTACATACATTACATTACTGATCCTGAGTTACCTCCTGTATTATACTCCAGAGCTGCACTCACTATTCTGCTGGTGCAGTCACTGTGTACATACATTACATTTCTGATCCTGTACTCATCTTGAGTTACATCATGTATTCTACTCTTGAGCTTCATTCACTATTCTGCTGGTAGAGGCATTGATTACAAACATTACATTATTGTATATACAGTAACAGATATATCATGTAACATTAATAATTTAAATAGAGGTGCTACAACTATGACAACATATAATATGATACAAAATAACATTGATACCATATAATAATAGATCAAATAACACTGATATCATGTAATATTTTTCCACAAAGCAAGAAACATTGTATTCATCTACTAAAAAATATTAGATCGGATTAACATATAACAATACTAATTATCCCCGTGTGAACAAGCAGCTGTGGTGGGAAATCCAATGTGAACAGGTTGCATGTAAGACCGGGGTGTCATATAATGATTGTCTCACATGATGGCATCTAAGGCAAAAACTGCTATGCAGGACTCTGATCTAATACAGCAATCTAGTCATAATTAGCAGAAAATGATAATTACAGAGCATGATGGAAATAAGTAATTTATTATCCTGAGATGAGCAGGAAAACCCAAAATAGAATCACTTTATCTACAAGGAATAATTGTAATGTTTCCTTTACAACTACAGTCAGTTCAGGGACCACCAGGAGCACTACAAGAGTAACATCATCAACATCATCTACAGAAAGTAAACCAACAATAACAGGACCAACATGGAAACAACAACAGTAACACCAGGAGGCACATCATCACCAGCAGGAAGCATATCAACAACAGGTGACACTCTCTGATGTAGAATAATCACACCATAATTGTATGAGACGATCTATAAAGCCGAGATCATTGTTGACATTTTTCATATTTTAGTTACATCAGATGATGCTACTAATCAGCATTGCTTTGCTACATAATATTTCCTGTATCACCTTCTAGTACTGACTTCTGATAACATCTACTAGTTCTGACTTTGGATCTATCCCTGGTTCTAGATTGGTTCTGATTCTGTTCTTTATCTCTGACTTGGAGCTCAGTTTTCTCCTGGTTTGGACTCTGGTTCCTCCTGGGTGTTTGTCATCCTGACTGGTTCACACTGGTTAATTCTATTGGTTCAGTATCTGGTTCCTCTCTGGTTTCCATCTCCTGGTTTTGCCTCTGATCTTGGTTTTCCCCTGAAATCTAACATCTGGTCCAAAGTACTGACTACATCTTCTGGTTCTGGATCTGTAAACTGACTTTGGTTCTTGTGCCGCCGCTCAATCTCTGCTCAGTTACAATCATTTGGTGAATACTCAAAGGGTACCATCACACCTGGACACTTCACCGGCGATTTCACAGGCAGTGCAGGGGTGTGGCCTCTCGCCAGCAACAGCGCCGCTGCTTCGCCTAGTGTAAAGGGGCGATAATGAGGCGAAAAATCGCCTTAGAGTGGTCGCCTGGTTTCGCAGCACTGTTCTGAAACCAGGCGAGCACTCTGGGGCGATGTGTACACATCACCCCATGTAACATGGCAATCACCGATGTTACAGGCGATGTGAGTCATAGGCTCCCATGTTACAGGATCGTCGCTGGGTTTGTAGACACCCCAGCAGCAATGCCGCCTGTAACATCGCCCAAAGCGCCTCCGGAGGTATTGCCACGTGTAAACATGCGACGGTGACGCTGGCGCAGCGCCAAAAACGTGCGCGCTCCCGTGCGTCGCTGCCGATATCTCCGGCGAAGTGTCCAGGTGTGACGGTACCCAAAGTTCTGTGACGTCTGGAAATCATTTTACAGGAAAGAATGTGAATGAAATATGAAAAGATTATATAAATTTTGTATCTCAGTTTAGCCTACAAATTGATCACTGCTCTGTGGGACCCCAGTCTATTCCAGAGCTGTAGTCACATGTAGCAGAGAACGCCAATTATATAAAATGAATGAAATAACAAGCAATTTATTATCCTGAGATCATTCCTTACATGGAGAACAAACCAGAAAATAACTATCTACAAAGAACATTTCTAATGTTTCCCCTACAGGGAACACTGGGAGCACTACAAGAGTAACATCATCTATGAAAGTAAAACAACAACAACAGGACCAACCGGGGTAACAACTACAACAGTAACACCAGGAGGCACATCAACAACAGCAGGAAGCACAACAGCACCAACAGGTGACACTAGATAGGTGATAACTAGTGATGAGTGAGCCCTAAAATGCTTAAGTGCTCTTCACTTAAATCGAGCAGGTCGGAAGCTCTGACGGACTTAACTATAATAACAGAGAATTAATAGAAGTCAGTTAGTGATGGGCAGTCCGGCTCTCCGCCCACATACAGCCGGCCATAAACAGAGCATTACCGGGGAAGGGCGGCAATTTTTTTTCCAGTAGCCCCATAGAGAATGAATTTATCTGCTGTCAGACATCCATCAGGTTTGCCAGTGTATTTTGCAATGGGACTAAAAGTTTGTCATTGGGGATAAAAATTCCCCAGTCTGAATCAGTGCAAGTCCCAAAGGTCAGACACCGGCCAATCAGAAAGGTATCACCAATTATATGGATAACAGAGCTGAAAACATAAGAGGACGCCATCACCAGTAAATAAGTTACTATCAATAAAGATTGATATTGTAATTTATTTAGTATTGAAGGAGTCCTTTTTTGTTTTTGGCTTTGTTCTACAGTTTGTAACTCCCATTAAAGTATTTTGACTGCTTAGGTTATCAATATTACGACTACTTGAAAACTATTGGATAATCCCTTTAATACCATGTAGAAACCATATAACACTGAAACCCAGAGGCATAAGTAGAGTTCGATGGGTCCCGGTGCAAAATTTGGACCTGTCCACCACTGTCCCCCCTTCCCCCACGCACACATTGGTCAGATGTATGAGCCTTGTGTAATGGTCTAAATCCTATAAAGACTCACAAATTGGCCCCTCTCCCACTTCACTATGTATTAATGTCCCTGTCCTGCTATACATATGTCACCCATCCTGATACATATGGTCGTCCTCCTGGCATTTAGGGTCTCACAGCTGGTATATATGGTCCTCCTCCTGGAATATAGACCTTATCTTGGTTTTTATGTGCCCCATCCTGGTTTATATGATCTTCCTCCTCCCGCCGCCATAACCCTCCAGTTATTATAATACACCCTCATATTCCTCCATATATTATAATGTACTCCCGTAGTCCTCGATGTATCGTAATGCATCCCATAGTCCTCCAGGCATAAGATAGCTCTCATAGTCCTCCAATTATTACATTGCACCCCATTAACGTGTATATAGTATAATGCAGCCTCATACCCTCCATATATTATACCATGGAATAATATCTTATAAAAACATAATATCATGTAATATAATTAAATATAGCAATAAATATTGTGTTCATCTACCAAACAATATTAGAGGTGATTAACATATAAGAATATAAAACTAGTGATCTCTGTGAATAAGCAGCTGGTAGGGAAAACCAATGTGAACCTGTCTGCCTGAAAGACCGGGGTCTCATATAACGATTGTCTCAACGACGGCATCTAAGGCAAAAAAACTGCTATGTGGGACCCCGATCTAATACAGCAATCTAGTCACATGTAACAAAAAATCATAATTACAGAACATGAAGGAAATGACAAGTAATTTATTATCCTGAGATGAGAATGAAAACCCAAAATAGAATCTCTTTATCTACAAAGAATAATTCTAATGTTTCCTTTACAACTACAGTCAGTTCAGGATACCACCAGGAGCACTACAAGAGTAACATCATCAACATCATCTACAGAAAGTAAACCAACAATAACTGGAACAACTGTGGTAACAACAAAAGTAACACCAAGAAATACATCAACAACAACAGGTGACACTCTCTGATATAGAATAATCACATCATGACTGTAGGAGACGATCTATAAAGCCAAGATAATTATTGACATTTTTCATATTTTAGTTACATCAAATGATGCTACTAATCAGCATTATTTTGATTCCTGTTATTTCTTGTATCACCTTCTAGTACTGACTTCTGATAACATCTACTAGTTCTGACTTTGGATCTAACCCTGGTTCTAGATTGGTTCTGATTCTGCTCTTTATCTCAGACTTGGAGCTCAGTTTTCTCCTGGTTTGGACTCTGGTTCCTCCTGGGTGTTTCTCATCCTGCCTGGTTCACACTGGTTAATTCTATTGGCTCACCATCTGTTTCATTTCTGGTTTCCATCTCCTGGTTTTGCTTCTGATCTTGGTTTTGCCCTGAAATCTAACATCTGGTTCAGAGTACAGACTGCGTCTTCTGGTTCTGGAACTGTAAACTGACTCCTGTTCTGGTGTCGCCGCTCAATCTCTGCTCACAGTTACAATCATTTGGTGAATACTGTGAAGTTTGGAAATTATTTTACAGGAAAAAAATGTATACAAAAAATGACAGTATTAAATAAATTCTGTACCACAGTTTAGCCTACAAGTTGATATCTGCTCTGTGGGCCCTCAATCTAATCCAGAGCTGTAGTCACATGTAGCAGAGAACGCCAATTATATAAAATGAATGAAATAACAAGCAATTTATTATCCTGAGATCATTCCTTACATGGAGAGCAAACTCAGAAAAGAACTTTATCTACAAAGAACATTTCTAATCTTTCCCCTACAGGGAACACTGGGAGCACTACAAGAGTAACATCATCTATAGAAAGTAAAACAACAACAACAGGACCAACCGGGGTAACAACAACAACAGTAACACCAGGAAAGACAACAACAACAGCAGGTGACACTAGATAGGAGATCACTAGTGATGAGGTTTTTTTTCTCTAGCATAAATACAATGAACCAAACATATGCAACTTCTTATTATACTTCAGAAGTTAATTTTTTTAGCACTTTCTAAAAGAAATACATCATCACCAGTAGGAAATACATCAACAACAACAGGTGACACTCTCTGATATAGATAATCACATCATAATTGTATAAGACGATCTATAAAGCCAAGATAATTATTGACATTTTTCATACTTTAGTTACATCAGATGATGCTACTAATCAGCATTATTATGATTCCTGTTATTTCTTGTATCACCTTCTAGTACTGACTTCTGATAACATCTACTAGTTCTGACTTTGGATCTAACCCTGGTTCTAGATTGGTTCTGATTCTGTTCTTTATCTCTGACTTGGAGCTCAGTTTTCTCCTGGTTTGGATTCTGGTTCCTCCTGGGTGTTTCTCATCCTGCCTGGTTCACATTGGTTATCTCTATTGGTTCACCATCTGGCTTCACATTGGTTTCCTCTTCTCGTTTTGCTTCTGATCCTGGATTTCCCACTCTTCATGAAATCTAACATCTGGTCTGGACTACAGACTACATCTTCTGATTCTGGTTCTTGTGCTGACGTTCTATCTCTGCTCACAGTCACAATCATTTACTGAATACTCAGGAGTCTGGGAAGTCTGGAAATCATCTTAGAGGAAATAATGTTAACGAAAAATGAAAGGAATTACCGTATATAGATCCTGTACCTCAGTTTAGCCTACAAATTGGCAACTGCTCTGTGGGACCCCAATCTTTGGGAGGGCTGATTTGGGTGGGGGGCAGACTGGCTTTTTTTCTCTAGCATGAATACAATGACACCAAACATATATCACCTTTTAGAGGTTAATTTTTTTAAGCACTTTCTAAAAACAAAATTTGGGTTTGTGCCCCCATTTTATGAGACCTGTACCTTTCACAGGGGGCACTATTACCATGAGTGACACAGTCACAGTCCTATTACCATATATGGGCACAGTTACCATATATGGGCACAGGGAACACCATTACCATGAGGGATACAGCGTACTATTACCATATATGGCGATATTACCATAAAAGGCCAATACGGGTATAACCGGACACAGGAACAAAGACAGACGCCACAAGGCAATTATATATAGAGAACATGAAATAAATAACAAGTAATTTATCATCCTGAGATCATTACTCATGTGGAGAACAAATCCAGAACAGAAGAATCTTATCTACAAATAATATTTCTAATATTTTCCCTACAGGGAGCACTGGGAGCACTACAAGAGTAACATCATCTGCAGAAAGTAAAACAACAACAACAGGACCAACCGGGGTATCAACTACAACAGTAACACCAGGAGGCACAGCAACAACAGGTGACACTAGATAGGAGATAATTAGTGATGAGTGATCCCTAAAATACTCTAATGCTCTTTACTTAAATCGAGCAGGTCAGAAGCTCTGACGGGCTCGAGTAACTAGAATAATGGAAGTCAATTAGTGATCGGCAGTCCGGCTCTCCGCCCACATACAGCCAGCCATAAACTGAGCATTACAGGGAAGGGTGGGCATTGTTTTTACAGGCAGCCCCATAGAGAATGAATTTATCTGCTGTCAGACATCAGGTTTGCCAGTGTATTTTTTAATAAGGCTAATAGTTTGCCATTGGGGATAAAAATTCCCCATTATGAATCTATGCAAGTCCCAAAGGTCAGACACCGACCAACCAGAAAGGTATCACCAATTATATGGATAACAAAGCTGAAAACAGAAGAGGACTCCATCACCAGTAAATAAGTTACAATAAAGATTGATATTGTAATTGATTTACTATTAAAGGGGTCCTTTTTTGTTTTTGGCTTTGTTGTACATTTTGTGACTCGCTTGACAACTTGAGAACTTGTTTTCACTGGATATTCCCTTTAATACCATGTAGAAACCATATACAGTAATACTGATACCCACTGGCCTAACTAGAGTCCGATGAGCCCCGATGGAAAATTTGGACCCCACTCCACCCCCATCCAGGCTCACGTTTGTCAGATGTATGAGCCCCAAGTAATATTGTAAATCCTATAAAGACTCATAAATTGACCCCTCTCCTCCTTTATGTAGTAATGTCCCTCATACTCCTATATATGGTCTCCATCCAGTAATATATATATCTCACCCTTCCTTCACCATAGCCCTTCAATTATTATTATACACCCTCATATTCCTCCATATATTATGTACCCCCATAGTCCTCTGTGTATTATAATGCATCCCATAGTCCTCCATTCATAAGGTAGACCTCATAGTTCTCCAATTATAATAATGCACCCCTATTATCCTTCATATAATATAATGCAGCCTGTTATCCCTCCATATAGCATAATGCAGCCTCATATCCCTCCATATAATATAATGCAACCTCATATCCCTCCATATAGTATAATGTAGCCTCATAGCCCATTACAAAGTATAATGCATCCTCATAACCCCTATAATGCAGCGCTATAGCCCTTCATATAGTATAATGCAGCCTCATAGCCTTTCAAATAGAGTAATGCAGCCTTATAGCCTTCCATATAGTATATAAAATCCTTATAACCCTCCATATAGTATAATTCAGCCACATAGCCCTCCATATAGTATAATGTAGCCTAATAGCCCTCCATATACAGTGAAAGAAATAATTATTTGATCCCTTGCTGATTTTGTAAGTTTGCCCATTGACAAAGACATGAACAGTCTATAATTTTAAGGGTAGGTTAATTTTAACAGTGAGAGATAGAATATCAAAAAGAAAATCACATTGTTTAAATTATATAAATGTATTTGCACTTTGAAGAGAGAAAAAAGATTTTGATCCCCTACCAACCATTAGGAGTTCTGGCTCCTACAGACCACTTTGGCGCTCCTAATCAACTCGTTATCTGCAGTAAAGACAGCTGTCTTAAAGTGTCACCTGTACAAATGACTCCTGTCTGTCCACACACTCGATTAACCAGTCAGACTCTAACTTCTACCACATGAGCTAGACCAAAGAGCTTTCTAAGGATGTGAGGGAAAAGATCCTAGACTTGCACAAGGCTGGAATGGGCTACAAAACAGTAAGTAAGACGCTGGATGAGAAGGAGACAAACTGTTGGTGCAATAGTTAGAAAATGGAAGAAATACAAAATACGTGTCAATCAACATTGATCTGGGGCTCCATGTAAAATCTCACCTCGTGGGGCATGAGAAAGATGAGAAATCAGCCTAAAACTACACGGGGGTAACTTGTTTATGATCTCAAGGCAGCTGGGACCACTTTCACCAAAAAACCAATGGTAACAGATTATGCCATAATGAATTAAAATCCTGCAGTGCCTGCAAAGTCCCACTTCTCAAGAAGGCACATGTGCAGGCCCATCTGAAGTTCACCAATCAACACCTTGGTGATTCTGAGAATGATTGGGAGAAGGTGCTGTGGTCAGATGAGACAAAATTTGAGCTCTTTGGCAATAACTCAACTAGCCGTATTTGTAGGAAGAGAAATGCATCAATGGAACAATGGATGGAGCCATGTACTGTAAAATCCTGAGTGACAACCTCCTTTCCCCGCCAGGACATTAAAAATGGGTTGTGGCTGGATCTGCCAGCTCGACAATGATCCAAAACATTCAGCCAAGGCAACAAAAGAGTGGCTCAAAAAGAAGCAGATTAAGGTCATGGAGTGGCCTAGCCAGTCTCCAGACCTTAATTCCATAGAATATTTATGGAGGGAGCTGAAGCTCCGAGTTGCCAAGTGACATCCTCAAAATCTTAATGATTTAGTGATGATCTGCAAAGAGGGGTGGACCAAAATTCCTTCTGACATGTACACAAACCTCATCATCAATTACAAAAAAAATCTGACTGTTTGCTTGCCAAGAAGGGTATTGCCACCAAGTATTAAGTCTTGTTTGCCAGAGGGATCAAATAATTATTTCTCTACAAAATGCAAATACATTTATATAACTTCGATCAATGTGATTTTCTGATTTTATATTTGATTTTCTATCTCTCACTGTTAAAATTAACCTACCCTTAAAATTATAGACTGTTCATGTCTTTGACAGTGGACGAACTTACAAAATAAGCAAGGGATGAAATAATAATTTCCTTCACTGTAGAATAATGCAGCTTCATAGCCATCCATATATTATAATACAGCCTCAAAGCTCTCCATATAGTAAAATGCAGCCTCATAGCCCTCCCTAAAGCATAATGCAGCCTCATAGTACTCTATATAATATAATGCAGCCTCATAACCCTCCATATACTATAATGCTGCCTCATAGCCCTCCATATAGCATAACGCAGCTTCATATCCTTCAAAATAGTATAATACAGCCTCCAGCCTCATAGCCCCCAATTAATATAATACACATCCATGTAGCAAAATATAGTATAATGCATCCCCCAATGCCTGCCATATTCCTCTGGCCACCATGTACTTACTGATTAAAAAAATTAATGAGTAATCACCTCTCCTGGTTCCCACGCTGCTCCAGTCTCCCAGTGACCACCCTGCACTTCTTACATCTCAGTACAGCAGTGACGTAGTGACGTCACCGCGCTCCGCTACGCTGACATGTCAGAGAGCAGACAAAGCAAGACAATGAAGTTAGAGGGAGCGCACCCTCTTTTTTCATTGACCTGTGCGATGACAGGCAGGGTGAGGGCTAGTGCCGGAGCTAACACCGGGCCTCCCTGACATATGGGCCCCATAGTGGACATGTAGTCTGCCTCTCAGTAACATAAAAAAAAGCATCACAAACACATCATCAGTTTGTGTTGCTTTTTTTGCTTCATTTCCGGGACAAAGACAGACACACAAGACACACAGATGGACACACACACTTTCTTACCCTCCCCGGCGATCCCATGATGTGCCCCGGTGATGTCTTCCGAGCCCCACCAGAACCTGCGGGTAGTACGAGTACTTACAGGACCTTGGCCATGTGACTTTTAGGTAATCACATGGCCAGGTCATGTAAGTACCGTACCTACAGATCCTGCCGATGCCTTGTGAGGAGACACGCTGAGGCTCCATAGGATTGCCAGGAGAGGTAAGTAATGGAGTGTTGATGGTGTGGAAAGCGCACAGAAAATGGAGCAATAATTGACACTCATATTTTACTGGATGCGCTTTCTGCACACAATTGCATGCAGTCAAAAACGCAAACGTATCTGCAAACAAATGTAAATACCCCTCACTTTTGTCATATGCAGTGATGATCTGTTTGGTACAGTTTTGAAGAAATGTAGTCGAATGATCAAATTATGTGCTAAGATTGTCTTACGCATTTGACAGCTTCTATCGTCTGCTTAGGACGAATCTGACGTATATTTGCCTACCATCTAATGGAGTGAACGTGCTATTGTTCCTAGCGACAGCGTAGAAGCTGTCAATCTGTAAGACGAATTGTGCCACGCCGCCTGAATTTCAATAGAATTCAGCACAATAGCGTAGAGAAAACACAATACTATTTCAAAGTGAATTTGCAGAATCGCATCACTTCTTGAGCGTGCGCACATGGCCTAAGGCTGGTTTCACACTGCAGTTTCTCCCTAATCAGGTTCAATCAGGTTTGTGTGCCAAAACAGGAGTGTCTCCAAAACCCAGAACAGGGGTCAATCTTTCAAGTATAGTTTTTCTCTGCAAGTCCTCTCCGTTCTCCTGGTTTTGGCACACAAACCTGATGGACACTGATTAGGCAAAAAAACGAAGTGTGAAACCAGCCTAAGAATATACCTTCCCATAAGTGAATCCACCCGTATACAAGCAGCTGGGGAGGAAATAACAATATGAACTTTTCTGCATATAAGACGTAGCGATTGTCTCACATGAGGCATCTAAGCCAAAACTACTATGTGGGACCCCGACCTAGTACAGCAATCTTGTCACATGTAACAGAAAATGGTCATTACAGAATATAAAGGAAAATAACAAGTAATTGATTATCCTGAGATGATTTCACAGGTGGAGATAAACGAGAACAGAACAATTTTATCTACTAAGAATATTTCTAATGTTTCCCCTACGATAGTTCCAGGCGGAAGTTCAGGACCACCAAGAAAACTACAAAGTAACAACATCTACAGAAAGTAAAACAACAACAACAGGACCAACCGGGGTAACAACTACAAAGTAACCCAGGAGGCACATCAACAACAGGAAGCACAACCTCAACAACAGGAACAACAACAACAGGCCAACCGGGGTAACAACTACAACAGTAACACCAGGAGGCACATCAACAACAGCAGGAAGCACAACCTCAACAACAGGAACAACAACAACAGGACCAACCGGGGTAACAACTACAACAGTAACACCAGGAGGCACATCAACAACAGCAGGAAGCACAACCTCAACAACAGGAACAACAACAACAGGACCAACCGGGGTAACAACTACAACAGTAACACCAGGAGGCACATCAACAACAGCAGGAAGCACAACCGCAATAACAGGAACAACAACAACAGGACCAACCGGGGTAACAACTACAACAGTAACACCAGGAGGCACATCAACAACAGCAGGAAGCACAACCGCAATAACAGGAACAACAAAACAGGACCACCGGGGTAACAACTACAACAGTAACACCAGAGGCACATCACAACAACAGGAAGCACAACCGCAACAACAACAAGAAAGGTAACAATCTCAACAGTAACTAGACACATAACATCATATGAAGCACAACGCAACAACACAACATATAGTACATTTGATATAGAATATATACATCATATTGTAAAGAGATGATCGATAAGCAGATATTTATTTACATTTTGCATTAGTTTACATTATAAAATAACTACTCAATTATCTGTATTTACCAAGTAGTCATCTCACATTACTCGTCAGTTTACATATTAATTAATCTTCGAGTTACTCCTGTAATATACTCCAGAGCTGCACTCACTATTCTGCTGGTGCAGTCACTGTGTACATACATTACATTACTGATCCTGAGTTACCTCCTGTATTATACTCCAGAGCTGCACTCACTATTCTGCTGGTGCAGTCACTGTGTACATACATTACATTACTGATCCTGAGTTACCTCCTGTATTATACTCCAGAGCTGCACTCACTATTCTGCTGGTGCAGTCTCTGTGTACATACATTACATTACTGATCCTGAGTTACCTCCTGTATTATACTCCAAGGCTGTACTCACTATTCTGCTGGTGCACTCACTGTGTACATACATTACATTACTGATCCTGAGTTACCTCCTGTATTATACTCCAGAGCTGCACTCACTATTCTGCTGGTGCAGTCACTGTGTACATACATTACATTACTGATCCTGAGTTACCTCCTGTATTATACTCCAGAGCTGCACTCACTATTCTGCTGGTGCAGTCACTGTGTACATACATTACATTACGGATCCTGAGTTACCTCCTGTATTACACTCCAGAGCTGCACTCACTATTCTGCTGGTGCAGTCACTGTGTACATACATTACATTACTGATCCTGTACTGATCCTGAGTTACCTCCTGTATTATACTCCAGAGCTGCACTCACTATTCTGCTGGTGCAGTCTCTGTGTACATACATTACATTACTGATCCTGAGTTACCTCCTGTATTATA
Source organism: Allobates femoralis (assembly GCA_033576535.1). Classification (NCBI taxonomy): domain Eukaryota; kingdom Metazoa; phylum Chordata; class Amphibia; order Anura; family Aromobatidae; genus Allobates; species Allobates femoralis. The sequence goes on from JARQOC010000007.1 coordinate 151,315,946, forward strand.
CCCCAGAGCTGCACTCACTATTCTGCTGGTGGAGTCACTGTGTACATACATTACATTACTGATCCTGGGTTACCTCCTGTATTATACCTCAGAGCTGCACTCACTATTCTGCTGGTGCAGTCTCTGTGTACATACATTACATTACTGATCCTGAGTTACCTCCTGCATTATACTCCAGAGCTGCACTCACTATTCTGCTGGTGCAGTCACTGTGTACATACATTACAATACTGATCCTGAGTTACATCCTGTATTATACTCCAGAGCTGCACTCACTATTCTGCTGGTGCAGTCACTGTGTACATACATTACATTACTGATCCTGAGTTACCTCCTGTATTATACTCCAGAGCTGCACTCACTATTCTGCTGGTGCAGTCACTGTGTACATACATTACATTACTGATCCTGAGTTATATCCTGTATTATACTCCAGAGCTGCACTCACTATTCTGCTGGTGCAGTCACTGTGTATATACATTACATTACTGATCCTGAGTTACCTCCTGTATTATACTCCAGAGCTGCACTCACTATTCTGCTGGTGCAGTCACTGTGTACATACATTACATTACTGATCCTGGGTTAACTCCTGTATTATACCTCAGAGCTGCACTCACTATTCTGCTGGTGCAGTCACTGTGTACATACATTACATTACTGATCCTGAGTTATATCCTGTATTATACTCCAGAGCTGCACTCACTATTCTGCAGGTGCAGTCACTGTGTACATACATTACATTACTGATCCTGTTCTGATTCTGGGTAACATCCTGTCATTTACTCCATTTTATTACTACTCTAGCTGAATCTGGAGAAAGCTCGTTCCCTGTATACGCCAGGGTGCTGATGGGATTATTTGTGGCAGTAATGGTCGTGGGTCCAGTAATCATCGTTTGCGTAAGTAAACAACTTGTAACTGTGCACAATACACCACAAGTATACACACAACAGGATTCTTTCATTAGTTGTGGAGGATGTTAGAATTTTTGGCTTCTCCCCACATTTAGGCTGAGTTTATTGATTGTCATACATTGAGGTTTATCTACCATATAGTTTTTCACTGAAGAAAAGAAGATCGCGTTACATATTCCAAACTGCATATAAATGGATATAAGAATGGGTATAAAATTCTCTCATTTCTTGTTTTCAGTTCGGACTGGAATTTACCAAAATTTATTTATTTTTTGCTATTTTTGAGGCCAATAATTGTTAAATCCCAAAAGTCACCAAAACAGCTAAATATGTAGTGCTAGAGATAAATGTACTAATTTGCTCCATTATAATCACAGACCTCTAATTTTAACTATTTCACCAACAGTATTTCAGACAATCATGGTGTGGGGACATAATTTATCATCTGTCACATTCCTAAATTTTACTAAGTATTTACAGTGATCCTATAGTTCGTTAGTTTACATTTAAGTGCTAGTTTCTCGTTATCTTTCTATAGTGGTTTGCGCACTAATCTTCAGCCACCACTAGGGAGCGCTGGTTACACACAGATACGTATATACAACTCCGATTTAACTCTCAGTATTTTCAGTAAGCGCCGAAGGGTAAGTTCACCTGTCCAGTGATCGTCCGTTGGATCAGATCCAGCACAATCCATTCTGCAAACACAACTTGTTTGTACATTTTGAAGACATAGATTTTTGCTGGATCCATTTTTATAACGTTGGAGTCCATAGAGAACGGATCTGGTAACTGATCACTATTTATCTTCCATTTGAAACTGATCCAGTAAGAAAAAAAATGGATCCTTTATAAATGAAAGGAAAACAGAGGCTAAATAGGGATCAGTTACTGGATCCATTCTCCATAGACTCCAATGTTAAAATCCAGCAAAAATCTACATATTTTTCAAAACCGACAAAAAGGTTGTATTTGTACAATGGATTTCTTCATCTAATGGATGATTACTAGACATGTGCCTAAGGCTACTTTCACATAACGATTTTGCTAAATCCGATGCTGTCCGATGAAAATCGGACAGCATCGGATCCAAACTGATCCCTGCAATCGGATGCCAAATAGGCATCCGTATCCGACATTTTGCAGGATCAGTTTAGACTGTCACCTAGCTCCCCCTCCTCTCTGCCTCCTGTCATCTTGCTGTCTCCCTGCTGTCCCCCTCTGTCCCCCTGCTGTCCCCCTGCTGTCCCCTCTGTCCTGTTTTGCCCTAGTGTCCCCATACTGTCCCCCTGCTCTCCCCCTGTTTTCCCCCTGTTGTCTCCCTACTGTCCCCCTACTGTCCCCTCTCCTGTCATTTCAACATAACAAATGTTTATTCTCACCTTCCAGCGCTCCCTCGGCGTCTCCATCAGCTTCCGATCGGGTGTACAGGACCTGTGATGACATGAGAAGCATCATCCGGTCACATGACCGGTTACCGCGGTAACCGGTCATGTGACCCGATCAGCTGATCGGTTTGTGACATCATCACAGGTCCTGTTACCGAGCGGCTGCAGATGGAGACACCGAGGGAGCGCTGGAAGGTGAGAATAAAGATTTGTTATTTTAAACACTTGATTTAACTTATATTTAACTTCTGCAATGTATGTATAACATTGCAGAAGTTAAATTAGGCGGCACACAATAGGTTTAGTGCACTGAGCATGCTCAGTACACTAAAATCAGGTCCGAGGAGACATCAGATGTTTCCTCGGACCCTGCTCCATAGGGCCCCATGTTAAATTGATCGGACCGAATCGGATGTGCACTAAATGCCATCCGATTTGGTCCGATCCGATATTGTCCGATTTTATTTTCGGTGCAAAAATCGGAGCATGCTCCGATTTTTGCACCGATAAAAAAATCGGACAGAATCGGATCGGACCAAATCGGATGCCATTTAGTGCACATCCGATTCGGTCCGATGCCCATAGGGCTGCATGGGGGCCAAAATCGGTCCGATGCTGTCCGATTTTTATCGGACAGCATCGGAAATGCAAATATCGTAGTGTGAAACCATCCTAAGCTAAGATGTAAGAGGTGTTTTTTTATATATAAGATGGCTAAGTAATATTTGTCTTTTGCAGATCTCATTCAAAGGTCTTCTTGCTTAGTTCTGCAGGATCATGAGACAACTGTATTGGTAAGTAAGTAAAAAAATAAACATACAGCAGTGTTTCCAGATATGTCAATTGGGGGAAATTGATAGTTTTACTGCACATAAGATGTCTCAATGAGCAAACACTGGGCAAATGAGATTTAATATTGATAAATGTAGAGTAACGCACCTAGGACGGAGTAATCTTATTGCTGTATATGCATTAAATGCAAGTAAACTGGGGACTACAGAACAGGTAAAGGACTTGGGTATTTGGATACCAGTAAACTGAGCAGCAGTACTCAATGTCAGGCAGCAGCTGCAAAAGCAAACAAGATTTTAGGGTGTCTAAAAAAAGATAAAATTCAAGGATGCCAACATATTGTTACCCCTCTATAAATCACGATAAAAGAAAAAAGACGTCTCAGAGGAGATATCATTTATATGTATAAATACATGTGTGGTCAATACAAAGGATGGCACAAGACCTATTCCTTCCAAAGACAATACTAAGGACCAGGGGGCACTCACTGCAGGTGGAAGAACGGCAATTCCAGCAGCTACATAGGAAAGGAATCTTTACAGTTAGAGCAGTCAGCAGGGCCGGACTGGGACTAAAAAGCAGCCCTGGAAAACAAACCCCACCAGCCCACATACTATATCACCCATCAGCCCCGATTAGTGAAATGTGCTTTTATGTTGTCGTGGCCTCATCACTTTCTTAAAGGAGTTATCTGAGAAGCTACATGTGAATGGTGAAGCAGAGGGAATAATCAATAGCAGCTCCATTTACATGGTGATCTTCAAAGCTACATTTCTCACGATTGTGGGGTCCCAGCGGTCAGATCCACTGCGAAGAGAAAGTTATCACCTGTACAGAAGAGAAATGATGACGCCCATATTGGGGATAATCAATTTAAACAATATTTAAATGCTGAAAATCCCAAAGTCCAATACCAACTCTCAGTATTCAGGACAGCAGAAGTGGTACTGTGCAGTGTATATATACAGAATAATACAGATACTGAGGATTACACCCAGTATACAGGACAGAGAAGTGGTACTGTGCAGTGTATATATACAGAATAATACAGATACTGAGGATTACACCCAGTATACAGGACAGGAGAAGTGGTACTGTGCAGTGTATATATACAGCATAATACAGATACTGAGGATTACACCCAGTATACAGGACAGGAGAAGTGGTACGGTGCAGTGTATATATACAGAATAATACAGATACTGAGGATTACACCCAGTATACAGGACAGGAGAAGTGGTACTGTGCAGTGTATATATACAGCATAATACAGATACTGAGGATTACACCCAGTAAACAGGACAGGAGAAGTGGTACTGTGCAGTGTATATATACAGCATAATACAGATACTGAGGATTACACCCAGTATACAGGACAGGAGAAGTGGTACGGTGCAGTGTATATATACAGAATAATACAGATACTGAGGATTACACCCAGTATACAGGACAGGAGAAGTGGTACTGTGCAGTGTATATATACAGAATAATACAGATACTGAGGATTACACCCAGTATACAGGACAGGAGAAGTGGTACTGTGCAGTGTATATATACACACACATCCATATGTAGACATACACATTATATATACACGCATACATTATGTATACACATACACATCCAGATGTACACACATACATTATATATACACGCACATCATTATGTAAACACATGGTATATACACATACACAGTATTTGTATATATATACACACACATCAATTTGTACACACATCCATTTTATTATATATATATAATATAGTACATCAATTTGTACACACATCCATTTTATTATATACATATATAATATATAATAAAATGGATGTGTGTACAAATTGATGTGTGTGTATATATATACAAATACTGTGTATGTGTATATACCATGTGTTTACATAATGATGTGCGTCTATATATAATGTATGTATAATGTATGTGTGTACATCTGGATGTGTATGTGTATACATAATGTATGCGTGTATATATAATGTGTATGTCTACATATGGATGTGTGTGTATATATACACTGCACAGTACCACTTCTCCTGTCCTGTATACTGGGTGTAATCCTCAGTATCAGTATTATTCTGTATATATTCACTGCACAGTACCATTTCTTCTGTGCTGTATACTGGGTGTAATCCTCAGTATCTGTATTATTCTGTATATATACTCTGCACAGTACCACTTCTCCTGTCCTGTATACTGGGTGTAATCCCCAGTATCTGTATTATTCTTTATATAATCACTGCACAGTACCACTTCTCCTGTCCTGTATACTGGGTGTAATCCTCAGTATCTGTGTTATTCTGTATATATACACTGCACAGTACCACATCTCCTGTCCTGTATACTGGGTGTAATCCTCAGTACCGTATTATTCTTTATATATTCATTGCACAGTACCACTTCTCCTGTCCTGTATACTGGGTGTAATTCCCAGTATCTGTATTATTCTGTATATATACACTGCACAGTACCACTTCTCCTGACCTGTATACTGAGTGTAATCCTCAGTATCTGTATATATATATATATATATGAGAATAAAAACTGCACAGCACTCACAGACATAATGTGAACTGGTGCCAGCAGGGACGCTGGATCACACAATTAGAAAAAAATTCTCTGCAGCACTCAGCTACTACCAATGATGTACATATGCTAACAAGCTGTATATATATTAGAAAAAAGTTTAAAAACTTACGTTTTTTTCAAAAAAACTCAAAATTCTTATTTTTTTATTTCTGAAGTTCTTAGTACACACATTGGCCAATGTACATCATTGGTAGTAGCTGAGTGCTGCAGTGGTGTTTTTTGGCCGATGTGTATTATGTTTTGTATCTTGTGTTTGCAGTGTGTGTGTCTTTACATGACACAGTGTGTTGTAATTGAATGTGACTGTCAATGATTGTGGTATAGTGTTTTGTGTTTGTGCATGTGTAAAGAAAAAAACTGTAAAGAATTAAAAGCATAGTAGCAAAGTATACAGGCGTCTGTGGTGGTGGCAGAGTATACAGGCGCCTGCGGTGGTGGCAGAGTACACAGGCGCCTGTGGTGGTGGCAGAGTACACAGGCGCCTGTGGTGGTGGCAGAGTACACAGGCGCCTGTGGTGGTGGTAGAGTACACAGGCGCCTGCGGTGGTGGCAGAGTACACAGGCGCCTGCGGTGGTGGCAGAGTACACAGGCGCCTGCGGTGGTGGCAGAGTACACAGGCGCCTGCGGTGGTGGCAGAGTACACAGGCGTCTGCGGTGGTGGCAGAGTACACAGGCGTCTGCGGTGGTGGCAGATTACACAGGCGTCTGCGGTGGTGGCAGAGTACACAGGCGTCTGCGGTGGTGGCAGATTACACAGGCGTCTGCGGTGGTGGCAGAGTACACAGGCGGCTGCGGTGGTGGCAGAGTACACAGGCGTCTGCGGTGGTGGCAGAGTACACAGGCGTCTGCGGTGGTGGCAGAGTACACAGGCGCCTGCGGTGGTGGCAGAGTACACAGGCGCCTGCTGTGGTGGCAGAGTACACAGGCGCCTGCGGTGGTGGCAGAGTACACAGGCGTCTGCGGTGGTGGCAGAGTACACAGGCATCTGCGGTGCTGGCAGAGTACACAGGCGTCTGCGGTGGTGGCAGAGTACACAGGCGGCTGTGGTGGTGGCAGAGTACACAGGCGTCTGCGGTGGTGGCAAAATACACAGGCGTCTGCGGTGGTGGCAGAGTACACAGGCGGCTGCGGTGGTGGCAGAGTACACAGGCGGCTGCGGTGGTGGCAGAGTACACAGGCGGCTGCGGTGGTGGCAGAGTACACAGGCGGCTGTGGTGGTGGCAGAGTACACAGGCATCCGTGGTGGTGACAGACTTCCTGGCCGCTGTGTGCAGGATGATGGCGGGCTCCAGGGTGTTGGGGATGCTGGCCGTGCTGTGTGCGCTGTGCTGGGCTCCCGAGCTGAGCACGGAGCCGCTGGAGGAGGAGGGCGAGGTGAGGACGGTCAGCTCCGGCAACTGGACGGCGGTGATGGCGGGGCAGTGGATGGTGATGACGTGCTAACGGCGCCAGTAAAAATGCGGCTCGCAATGGTGCATGCACGCCATCGCTCGCGGCGCTGCCGCAGTGCATGCCGGAATGGCGGCACACCATTGCTGTTTATAGATATATATATATTCATGTGTATACACATATTCATATGTACACACACAGTGTGTGTGTGTATATATATATATATATACACACATACACAAATTTACAGTACATACACACACACACACATTATTATGCATAGAGAAGAAGGGAGACACAGAGTGTTATCAGTGCTGTTCTGCTGCCCAAGTCACAGTTATCTATCCAGTACATTTCTCTGTGGTCGGTCGCTCTGTCTGTGGGATTGATGGGATTTATAGCAGCTGGTTGAGATTCCACAGATCGGGCGTCTGGAAGTGAAAGTTCAATCAGTTGCTATAAATCCTCTGTGCCTCAGACAGAGACCGCAGGGACAAGACAGAATCCTGACATCAAACTGTGCAGAAACATTCTGCCTAGGAGGCAAAATATCCCCTCTTACCACCCAGATGAAGGAGCTCAGCCCGCGCAGGAGTTGAAGTCTGCCAGGAAGGAGAGGCATGGGAAGGAGCCCTGCAGCAGCCGACAGTGTAGGAAGTGCACGGCCCCGGTCAGCAGGTTGTACAGCAGGGTCAGGGAGGCATCCTGCAGCTGGAGCCGCTGAGGAGTGAAGGAGCTGTCATACTCCTCCTCAAAGAAGTGGCTGCAGGAACACAGCCGGAAGGAAGCTCCCCGCCGCCGGAAACACCTCTGCGGCTGCTGTGCAGCTGTCTGGCTGTGCCCGGCCGGCGGCCGCATAAAGACTTAAAGGGGCCGCAGGCGACCTCTTAAAGGCAACAGCCCAATTTCCCTTCAGCCCACCGGGAAAACTCCCGGTATGCCCTATGGCCAGTCCGGGCCTGGCAGTCAGACTGTGAATGACGACAGCAAGAGGTAGTAATGGCCGACACTATAACAGCGTTTATAGAAGGGCTGGATGATTTCCTCAGTACATAACATTGTCAGTTATAAATGACTCAGTGACAAAAAATGTATAATTGATGGAGAAAGGTTGAACTCAATGGACCTAGGTTTTTTTTTTCAACCTACGTAAGTATGTAACATAAGGAGTTGGCGTTTAGATCGATACCAAAGCTTAAAGGGGTTGTGTAACATAGTTCTTCAACAGCGCACGGCTCTCCTGTTTACAGTCTTCCTGCTTGCCAGGAGGTGGCAGTGCCCTCAGATCAGCATCATGGTTGAGTTCCTACTCCGAACTGTGAGCTCCCTGATCTGTCAGGTGGAGGGAGTTTTGCCTCTGTGATATCGGAGGAGTGCAGGACAATGACGCTGGTTGGATCTAGAAACTTGGACACACTTGAGAGCAGCACTTGCGTGCTGCATAGCAAAGAGCTTGCAAGCGCTGTCTGGTGTTCTTATTTGTGCACTGTGTGATGATATCATTTGCATACAGAATGGCAGTATTATTGGGACTGTTTATGGTGGTGCTGGTGCTATGTTGGCACTCTGGTGGTTTTATTTGGGCACTGTGTATGGGAACTGTGTGTGTTATGCTATTGTCTGGGCTTGATCAATAATCACTCAGAAAACATCACAATTCTCTTACAGAGCCATCTATTGTTCACCTAATGAAGTCGGATGTTTTGAACCCATTCAGCGTTTTAAATGAAAGTAAGGATTTCAAAGGATCAACCTGATCCATCTTCAGAGAAGCAACCAGAGAACCAAACCCTGCGACCGCGCAGTCAGACTCCATCATCACACAACTAAGCATTGACCCCCGCTCCATAGCCTGGAGCCTCCCGCCATGATGGAGACTGAAACCTGGAAAAAAAGAGACAGTGAAATATTACATATTTTTAAGTGACATATTAAAAAAATAAATCTTTTCTACCTTTCTTAATTGTCACAGACTGACAAAGTTAGTTTGGGAAAAATATATCCTCGAGTTATGAGAATGTAGAGAACCTTATTTTAACAGTGAATATAATCTCCCATGAGAAAGAGACGCAGATTATGTGATCCGGAGAGTTCCTTGAAGGAAGTGAATCCGCATACGGTAATCCCTCATTCTGACTGTAAGGATGAAGATCATCACTCATCATTACTTTACCTCTATGTTTTATAGTGTACATTAAATCTAGTGCTGATTTCTAAGAATCACAGTGTTAATATTTTTTAGAAATGTTATATCTTATGGTACAATGTATCAATTGTTTTATTATTCATCATTTTATGAAATGAAAATATTTTGTTTTAGAAGTGACTGACTGAATGATTATGTATATTAGGGAAAATGAATAAACTAAAGTTAAAAACAGACAATAAATGATCTTGTCCTTAAACTCATACTTGTTCTACTTTATTATTATTGAGAGGTTACAGATAGAAATATATATTTTTTTTATCATTAATGAACTGTTTGTGTGACACTTAGGCTATGTTCACACAGAGCGTTTTTACCTTGGTTTTATGCTACTCCTTTCCTGCGTTTTTGATTCCCAGCAAAACCCATGTGATTCAGGGAAGAGCCGTCCACACACGTTGGTTTTATTTCTGTGCAGAAACTGAAACCTGCACAGGTTTTGCTGCGTTTTTAAAAGAATGAGCATGGCAATTGTTTTCTGCATTTGTGCTATAATTTCTATTGCAAATCTGCAGCAAAAACGAAGGAACCATCTGCAGCAAAAATGCGGTAAAAACGTGCGAGGACAGCAGCAAATCCACAGAAAACAAACACAGCAAACCTCCTGCCAAGAAATAAGAAGGAAAAAGCAACCACTAGGATTTGCTGCAGATTTGAGGTTGCAAAAACCAATGTGTCTGTACATAGCTAACTGGGTAAATGCTGTCGTTATCACCTCCTGTTGCATTTTTACATCATGGTAGCCATGTATCCGGAGACAGGACTTGTTTACCCACTTTCTTTATTGGATCACATTGCACACAGGGCAAATCACTGCAGAAATTCCAGCACTCTGTGGTCTATACATCCACCTCAGTCTCACCCTGTGATACTCTGTGGTCTACACATCCACCCCAGCCTCACTCTGTGGTACCCTGTGGCCCATACATCCACCTCAGCCTCACCCTGTGGTACCCTGTGGTCCATACATCCACCCCAACCTCACACTGTGGTACCCTGTGGTCCATACATCCACCCCAGCCTCACCCTGCTGTCCATATATCCACCCCAGCCTCACCTTGATGTCCATACATTGACCCACCAGGCCCCCACACTAGTGGTACACTGTAGTCCATACGTCAACCCCAGCCTCATGCTGTGGTACCCTGCGCTCTGTACATCCACTCCAGCCTCACCCTGTGGTCCATATATCCACCCCAACCTCACCTTTCCTGTGGCCCATACATTCACCCCAGCCTCACTCTGTGATACCCTGTGGTCCACACATTCACCCCAGCCTCACCCTGTGATACCCTGTGGTCAATACATTCACCCCAGCCTCACCCTCTGATAGCCTGTGGTCTATACATTCACCCCAGCCTCACCCTGTGGTCCACACATTCAACCCAGCCACACCCTGTGATACCCTGTGGTCCACACATTCACCCCAGCCTCACCCTGTGATACCCTGTGGTTCATACATTCACCCGGGCCTCACCCTGTGATACCCTGTGGACCACACATTCATCCCTGCCTCACCCTGTGATACCCCGTGGTCCACACATTCATCCCAGCCTCACCCTGTAATACCCTGTGGTCCACACATTCATCCCAGCCTCACCCTGTGATACCCTGTGGTCCACACATTCACCCCAGCCTCACCCTGTGATACCCTGGGGTCCACACATTCACCCCAGCCTCACCCTGTGATACCCTGTTGTTCATACATTCACCCCAGCCTCACCCTGTAATACCCTGTGGTCCATGCATTCACCCCAGCCTTACCCTGTGATACCCTGTGGTCCATACATTCACCCCAGCCTCATCCTGTGATACCTTGAGGTCCATTATCATTTCACCCCAGCCTCACCCTTGATACCCTATGATCCATACATTCACCACTGCCTCCTGAGTGCCGGCACATATCGCATACATAGATTAAGCCAGCACTAGGTGCACTAGGCAATTAATTGGATTAATTGCCTAATCCCATGTATCCCTCAACTGTAAGGTGATAAAAAAAAAAGATCCTCAATCCAATTCAGCTAAAGTTACATGACATGTCTCGAAGTCTCAAAGATGGTGCCCCCACCTCCCTTAGCATAAAGCAAGTTATCCCTTATCCCACTTAATTTTTTTGGAAATAATGTCTGGCCCACAAATGTCTGGGTACTCAGGTCTCGGGCGGTCGGGTGCAGGGATGTCACGAGTTGTTGGTGCCCGAGTCTGTGCCCTTGGGTGACAATAAAAAGGGGTATTTACAGGGATAAAAGTTTACAGAAGAATGTCGTGATGTATGGGTTGGTTAATGGAATAGGGTAGCGCAGTAGGAATGGGGCAGCGCATTCTTTGCTGCAAAGGACAGGCTGAAGGAATGGACACTCACACAAGAAAGTCTGTCCGGTACCTTTACTGATGGTTTTGCAGGTACACATCCAGGTCTGAAGGAAACACCTTGGGACTTCCACACCGAGTGAGTTATAGGCCTCCTTGTCCTGCTCCCTTGTCTTGAGTCTGGCATGTATGAAACCAAGCCTGACCTTTCCTGCTGTTTCACGCCCGTGTTGTTGCACTGAGGGCTCTCACCTGGCTACGGCTATCTCTGCTACGGCTTCTGGCTCTCAAATGTGGGTGCTGCGGGTGTCCGAGAAGCTAAGCCTCCACGGTTTACTGGGATTCTCTGCTGGCTAACCTCTTTCCCCTGCAGACTCGGACTCCAGTGACCGGTGTTCTCCTAGGGTGAGCTGGGATGGCTCCTCTGCCCCCGCTGTACTGTTCCTCGCCTTTGCCTTTCATCCTCACTCTCTGGACCTCACACTGGCTCTGGCAGTGCACTGATCTCGGGCCAAGCACAGCTCCGGTAACCAGTTTTGCTCACTAGGCTCTGAGCTGACTTCACAGTTGCCCTAGTGACTGCCCACTCTGACTAACTCCACCCCAGTACCTGTATTTATAGGGGATCTGGCTTAACAGCAACCAGTGGTACTCCCCCTACAGGCCTGGAGTGGAAGGTGTTGTGTGTAGGTGAGTACCAGATGTGGAAATCCCTTAGTGAACTAGTTGGTTCTGTGGCTTACCTGGCACAGGGCGCCACGGCTGCCACTAGGAATTTCGGGGGCCCCTTACTGCCAAAATTTTGGGGCCCCCTTGAGACTCCGCCCAGCCTCCACCTGGCTCCGCCTCCACCCATGCTCCACCTCCACCCATGCTCCGCCTCCACCCATGCTCTGCCCAAACATATATTTATAATTAAAAATTGGAACAGCACCAAAAATTACCTCAATTTATGTGCAAAGCTTTCCCAACAGCAATCCAAATGGTTCTTTACAACAGCGTAAAAAATGGGAAAACAGCACACAAAAAATACAAAAAAGTGGACTTTATTGCCCAATGCAAGGCCACGCCATTGGGTAATGAAGTCCACTTTTTTCAATATTTTTGTGCTGTTTTTCCTTTTTTTACACTCTCTATTATATATTACATACACACCCTTGAGACTGCTGTAGGCTGAATACACATTAGCTGAGCCTGTATATACAATAGAGAATACACAATAGAGACAGCTGCAAGCTGTATACACAACAGATGGTTGCAGGCCATATTCACAATAGAGACTGCTGCTGGCCATACATAATAGAGAATACACAATAGAGACTGCTGCTGGTCGTATAGACAATGGAGATGTCTGTCGGCCCGGCCCTATAGACAATGGAGATGGCTGCTGGCTATACACACAGTAGAGGATACACAATAGAGACTGCTGCTGGCTGTACACAATAGAGAATACACAATAGAGACTGCTGCTGGCCGTATACACAATGGAGATAGCTGTGAGACAAATGCACAATGGACATGGCTGCGGGACAAATGCACAATGGAGACTGCTCTGAGACGTATGCACATTAGAGACTGCTGTGGGTCATATGCACATTAGTGACTGCTGCGGGATACACATTGGAGACTGGGCAGGATGTATACACAGAGACTGCTGGCCGTATGCAGAGACTGCCGGCTGCATATATTGTATACACAGACAGCACTCTACTGTATATAGAGGTCCACACTATATACATATAGTGTATAGATACACAAATACATCATGCAGTGTAGACTTGTATATAGAGTATAGTGCAGTGTAGAGATAGAAACAGAGGGAGACAGAGAGACACAGACAGACAGAGAGACAGAGAGAGAGACGGACAGAGAGAGAGAGAGGACAGAGAGAGAGAGACGGACAGAGAGAGAGAGATGGACAGAGAGAGAGACGGACAGAAAGAGAGAGAGATGGACAGAGAGAGAGAGAGACGGACAGACCGACACAGAGAGAGAGACGGACAGACCGACACAGAGAGAGAGAGACGGACAGACCGACATAGAGAGACAGAGAAAGAGAGACAGACAGAGAGAGAGAGATGGACAGTGAGAGACACAGAGAGAGAGATAGACAGAGATAGAGAGAGAGAGAGACGGACAGAGGGAGAGATGGACAGAGAGAGACGGACAGAGAGAGATAGAGACGAACAGAGAGAGAGACGGACAGAGAGAGAGAGACTGACAGAGAGAGAGATAAAGACGGGCAGAGACAGACAGAGAGAGACGGAGAGAGAGAGAGAGAGAGACAGACAGAGAGAGAGACAGAGAGAGAGACGGACAGAGAGAGAGGACAGAGATAGAGACGGACACAGAGAGAGAGGGACAGAGAGAGATAAAGACGGACAGAGACGACAGAGAGAGAGAGAAGACGGACAGAGAGAGAGAGACGGACAGAGAGAGAGAGATGGACAGAGAGAAAGATGGACAGAGAGAGGACAGAGAGAGAGACGGACAAGAGAGAGACGGACAGAGAGAGAGACGGACAGAGAGAGAGACAGACAGAGAGAGAGACAGACAAGAGAGAGACAGACAGAGAGAGACAGACAGAGAGATGGACAGAGTGATGGACAGAGAGAGAGAGAGACGGACAGAGAGAGAGGGACAGAGAGAGAGACGGACAGAGAGACGGACAGAGAGAGAGATGGACAGAGAGTGGGTGATTGTCACGAAGACTTAGTCAGGACCTGCAGCTCTCTAGCGCCCCCTTATTCTGCTGGTCACATCCGGTATTGCCAGAGGTAAAAAGGAGCCCAGCTGCCCTAATTTATGTTGTCTACTGCGGCACGTGATGTGACAGAATGTATATATACCACCAGTTCATGCTAGGAAGGAATATATACCTCTATCCAGTCACCCTCAGGCCCACAATATCACATAAATACAAAAACGTAATGCTGCCACCACCGATCTCTTTAAGGTGGAACGGTCACCTGCTCTGGTAACGTGTAAAAGCGGGGATGCGTGTCAGGTCGTCATAGAACAATAAGAACGAAAATAGTAAATTATTATATTTTACTCCCAAAGTTGGCAGTGCTTATAAAAAAGATATACAAGATATTATAACAGAGACAATGTAAAGATATGCATAAACAGTTATTAAAATAAAAGGAATAAAATAAGAATTTGCCAGACGTAGCCACACGGTGACAAAATTAGATCCGTTGGGGGGGACGGCTCCCCAGAAGTGTATGATTCCTCCACACAGCGATAGGGTCCTGCTGTGTCCGTGCCCAGGGTGAAATCACCTACATCACCAAGACGTCAACAGAGAGCTGGCAGCCAAGATCACCACAATGCTAGACATCATCCTGGCACAACATCCCGTCATTAACCACAACCACCTGTTTGACGACAAACATTTCAATAACCAAGGAGTCAGCCTTCTTGCCAAAGAACTTAAAGACATAGTATTTAATAGAGTCCCCGACTAAGAACCCATGTAAACCGAAAACAGGTTCAAAGATCACCAACAACTAATAGACCTAAAATGGAATACGCTCCACAAACTGAAAACCGGAACCTGTATGTAAAACAAGCTCATGAGAGACACAAACCATGGAAGACATCACCCGCTCCACACAGAGTGAAGCAGAGCAGTGACCTGGCAGAAATAAAGACTATGCTCAGCTCCGTGTGCAAGGAACTCATGCTACTGGACCAATTACCTACAACAAGGTCACCAGTCACCAATCCAAGATGTCCTATGCAGGGCAACCCATTACAAGGTACACAGCTAAACCATGTCAACCCTCATCATTAGTAGCTGGAACATCCAGGGCCTGAACGCTTCTGCCTTCGGATGTAAACAAACGACCAGGACTTTAACCAAAGACTGAAAAACATCGATACTACAGATCCTCCTTGAAACATGGACTAAGGCAAATAATAAATCCTACGTCCCCACCGGATACAGGGAATTTTTTGTCTCCGCCCTGAAAAACAAAAACATCAAACAGGACCGGAGCTCAGGAGGAATATTAGTCTGGTACAAAGAGGAGCACAATGAACATATCAGAGCTGTGAAGAGAAGAGACAGCCACATCTGGATAAGGATAAGCCGCTCCATCCTCACCTCCCGGGCCGATATCTACCTGTGTGCAGCGTACGTAGCTCCTCCAGAGTCTCCATACTTCAATCCAGACCGCTTTGAGACCCTAAAGACTGAAGCCCACTTCCACACTCTGGGCAACGTTCTCATCTACGGAGACTTCAACGCAAGGACTGGAAGGGAAAGAGACTACCTGACCACTGATGGAAACATCTATATATTTGGAGCATATACCGACTGTGACAACCCAGTGCACACCGACAGGAACAGCTATGACTGTACAGTCAATAAAAGCGGCAGAACACTGCTGAACCTATGCCGAAGCCTGGGACTTTGTATCCTCAATGGCCACACCAAGGGAGACTCATTGGGAAGACACACCCTAAACTCCCATGTGGGCAGCAGTGTGATAGACTAAGCCATCACAGATATGGACCCTACAAATATTGGTGCTCTCATAGTCACCCCACAAACACACCTGTCAGACCACAACCAACTGCTTCCATACATCAAATCCACAAACAAATCATCTTCACAAACCGCGCAAAAGACTGGCCTCTTTAACTTACCGCCATCCTTCAAATGGTCCAAGATGTCGGCCCCAAAATATAAAGATGCCATCAATAGACCAGAGATCAAGGAGAAGCTCCAATACATCCATAATAATGTGTATGAGCTTAACCCAGAAGGAGCACAACTGGCGGTAAGGGACCTCAACAACATTCTCTATGCCATGGTGGAAATGTCCTACCTGAAAAAAGCATCAATAAGAGGCCAAGTAAATCAAATACCAACAACTGGTTTGACAAAGAATGTAAGACCATACGGAAGGCCCTAAGAATGGCCTCAAATAAAAAACACAGAGACCCAAACAACGCCACTTAGGGAGAAGCCTACCACACCATACAACGAAATTACAAAGCCATCCTCAGAAAGAAAAAGCAAAACCACATCTCCACCAAACTCCTCCAACTCCAAGACGCCCTTGAATACAACAAATTCTGGGAACTGTGGAATCAGCTTGGATCTAACCAGAAAAGCAACAGCCTCCACATCCACAGCGGCCACATCTGGCTCCAGTACTTCAAGGACCTTTACAAAGACATCCCAGGTGAAGACCTGAACCCGGCACAAAAAGAGCTTGTGAAAAAACTGAAAGCCATGGAGGAAAAGCTAAAAGATTTCCAAAATCCTCTGGATACACCAATCACACTGCCAGAAATAACAGAAAGGATCACACAGATAAAAGGTAAAAAAGCCAGTGGTCCAGATGGGATCATCCCAGAAATGCTAAAACACAGCCCGCCAGACATCCAGGCTGCGATAACAAAACTATTTAATATCGTACTGCAGGCTGGCTACTTCCCCAAAATCTGGAACCAAGTCCTCATAACCCCAATACACAAAAACGGGGACAAATACGACCCAGCAAACTACCTGGGGATATGTGTCAGCAGCAACCTGGGCAAACTCTTCAACAGCATCCTGAACAAGAGGATCCTCACCTTCCTCACCGAGCACAACATCCTCAGCAAGAGCCAAGCAGGGTTCATGCCGAACCACGCACCACTGACCACATCTATACTCTGCACAGCCTCATCAAGAGCCGTGTCCACAATACAAAGAATGGGAAGATATACGCTTGTTTCGTGGACTTCAAAAAGGCCTTTGACTTCAGTGTGGCACCCAGGTTTATTTCTAAAACTGCTGGGGAGCGGAATAGGAGGCAAAACATATGATGTCATCCGAAGCTCCTACACTGAGAACAGCTGCAGCGGGAGGGTCAATGGAAGGAGGACAGACTATTTTCAACAAAGCCGGGGAGTAAGTCCAACGCTCTTCATCTACATCAATGAGCTGGCAGTGGCTCTAGAGTCCTCCTTAGCACCAGAACTCACCATGTCACCCAGGTGAAATTTCTGCTGTATGCCGATGACCTTGTGCTGTTATCCCCAACCAAGAAAGTCCTCCAAGATCATCTGAAAATCCTAGAGACCTTCAGCAGCACATGGGCAATGCCAATTTAACCAGAAGAAAACTAATATCATGGTGTTCCAGAAAAGAAAGCAGAAACCTCTGGGTTTCACCCCTTCAGGATAGACAACTATCCACAGAAACCAACAAGTACACCTACCTGGGCCTAGAACTCAGCCAATCAGGGAGCTTCAAGCAAGCCATAGAGTTACTGAAAGACAAGGCTTCCAAAGCCTTCTGTTTCATCAGAAGACGTCTGTATCATCTCAAGGCACCAGTAACCATCTGGCTTAAAATCTTTGACACCATCATTGCCCCAATCCTTCTTTACGGCAGTGAGGTCTGGGACCCAGTCTCATACCCAAATGGTCAAAGTGGGATGCTGGGCCGACTGAAATATTCCACCTAGAGTTCTGCAAGCATCTTCTCCAAGTCCATCAGAGCACATCAAACAGTGCCTGCCGAGCAGAGCTGGGCAGATTCCCTCTACACCTCGAGATCCAGAAGAAGGCGCTGTCATTCAAGGCTCATCTACAAAGCAGTAGTCCCAACTCTTACAATCCCAAAGCCCTCCTGCACCAGGAAGCCCCAGGAAGCCTCCCAACACAAAGTACCCAAAGCCTCCCAACACAAAGTACCCACAGAAAGCCTGACCAAGCCACCAACCCACATGGCCTGTCAAAAGGAGAAATCCAGAAGATGGTACACAAAGGCAAAGAGGAATATCTCAGCATCTGGAGGAACGGCATAAACAAATCACAGAAACTGACGATATACCAGAAACTACAGAGGTAGTATAACACTGGCCCTATATCTAGAGAAACTGGAAAACCCCAAAGAGCGACAGATCCTGAGCCGGTACAGACTGAGCGCCCACAGCCTGCTCATCGAATTCGGGCGGCATCGACAGAACTACAAGCCCCGAGAGAGCAGACTGTGCCACCAGTGCCCCCAGGAGGCCGTGGAGGATGAGGCCCACTTCTTGCTGAGGTGCCTAAATACTCTGCAGTGAGAGACACTCACTTCAAGAGATTGTCTGATCTTCTCCCAGACTTCACCTCCATGGAGGAGGAAGAGAAACTGCCAATATTACTGGGGGAAGAGGAAAGTGCTGCAGCCATAGCAGTGCAATGTCAGTGCCTGCCACAGACTAAGAGGAGACTGATATGTCATGGACTTCTGTACCCCACCCTGGAACACTTCCCTATTCCCCAACTAAGAGCCTGATATGCACTAGGACGTATATACCCCACCCCTGGACATGTCCCTACAGGGGACCTGGGGCCCCCTGTTCTGGTTACAGGGCACCTCTTTTAAGTGTCAGAACTTGGCCTCCCCTGTGGACCCCAGGACATGTTGGCCGGGGTATAGGCTCCATACAGTGGCGTAACTTCAGGCCTCAGGGCCCCGATGCGAAAGCTCCAATGGGGCCCCCAATTATTGCAAATCTTTAGTAGTATTAGTCTTTTTCTATGGGCCAAAGGGACGTTTGGGGCCCCTCTAGGCTGCAGGGCCCGGGTGCGATCGCAACCCCTGCACCTATTGTAGTTACGCCCCTGGCTCCATACATTGCTGGGACTTGTGGTCCCCCCACACACTGAGGCCTCCTCACCACTATGACATTGACTAAAGTGGTCTTCCTAGAGTGCTGCAGCCCGACCAGCGTCAGCTCCATCTCCTCCCTCCAGAAAAAAGAGCGGAATTAGTCCAGCAACTGAGACAGCAGGGACATCATGGCAGCTTCAGGGCTGGGGGCACTGTGCAGGGGACCGGGGGGAAACACAGGAGTCGGTACACACCGGACCAACAACAACAACCGAATCACCGGAAGCGGAAGTGCCGCCGTGTGTGTGCAGGGACAGAGCTGCACTTTCTCTAGTGGTGAGACGTGGCACTGACGGCACAAAGCCATCACTGCACTACAACTCCCATGATTCCACAGCACAGGCGACCACAGCTGGGCATTCTGGGAAATGTAGTTCAAACTGGTGTCCAGACACAGCCTCAGTCAGCGTGCTGGCCGGGGGGCAGGCTTCATTGCCTCAACAGCCATGCCCCTCGCTTGCTCGCCCGTGCCCCCCTACGCCTGTTCAGATAGCCACGCCCCCTCCAATAATTGGCCGGGCCCCTTAATGATCAGGACCTGTAAGGGTCTAATGGCGGCCATGCAGGGCACCACAATAACAAGATACATGATAAACACGCGTTAAACATTAGGATCACAATAATAAAAGACAAGTGTTGATGGTTATAGGTTAGGTACGTTTATGGGGCTTTAGCCCCTACAAGCCACTGGTGATCATTCACTCATGGCAGCAGTGTCTATGGTCCCAGCTAAGTTACTCTTAAGGCCCCGTCACACGCTTCAATATCGTTCTTGATATTGTTGCACGGTGACCATTTTGGTGACGCTGCAGCGATCTTGTGAACAACATCGTTGCTTGTGACACCTGTCAATGATCAACGATCAGTTATTGATCGTTGATCGCAGATTTGTGAACATGTTCACAAATCTATCGATGATCGCCCGCTGGACACGCAGCATCGCTGTGTGTGACAGAGGGAGACCAGCGATCAGCGAGTTCCCAGCGCCGCACAGCAAGCGTTGGGAGCTGGTATCCAAGGTAAACTGCGGGTAACTAAGCGCCACATGGCGCTTTGTTACCTGCTGTTTACCTTGGATACCAGCTTGCTCGCTGATCTGGATCGCTAGTAAGTCTGCCTGTGTGACAGCTCACCAGCAATCTGAACCATGTTGTTAGCGAACGCGCGTGCATGTGATCGCTAACAACATTGTTTATTAAATTGAAGCGTGTGACGTGGCCTTTAGTATACAGTATATTTGTGTATATAGGATCTCTTTTCATATCCTCAATTGCTAATGATCATAGGGGCCCAAGCAACTTAAAGTTTATCTCATACTTTGGCTTTTCTCCCCTACCACCACCATGTTCCTAACTAAAATGTCAATATCCTGGCTTTCTTATGTTTCTTTTTCTTCTTTAATAAATGACAATGGCTAAAAATGAATAAACAAATGCATGCTGCATATTTTGCGTAATTCTCCATCAGCTGCTTGTGAAATCCTAGGATGAATCTGGCACAACATGTTCTTCTTGCTGGGGTGTAATAAGCACCTCTCCTCTAATAGCCGTTCATTTGGATTTTATTTCTCCTATTAATACAATGTCGCTGACAAACGCCTGTTAATGTTGTAACTGAGCCATGTATGAGGAAGGTTAGAGGCTTAATGTGGAAATTATCTTTTTATATGAGTGAAACATTTTATTTTATGAGTAAGAGGTAAAGCATGTTGGACGGGAACTAGCTACTCCTACATTGGATACAATTCTCACACAAGGGTTATGTTTTTGTAATCTCTATTATAGTTGACTTCAGTGGATAAAGATGAAAGTAAGAAAAGGCTAAATTTCTAAAGAAAATAATAGCAACCAGACAACACTCAGTAATGATTTTAAGGCCCATATCCAAACGTATCTGCAGGCTTGCCGGCTTTACCGGATGCGGAGACTGACTGCCTTGAGCAACCATTCTCTGAAGAGGAACTTTCACTGGCCATAAAGGAAACCAAAAACTCGGAATGCTCTGGGTCCTGACGGATTCTCCCTACCCTTATTATAAGACGTTCCTAAAGTCCTTGTCTCCACATCTGGTCGCGAGCCTAAATTCCATCCTCAAGGGTGAGGGTCTACCTGAGGATTCCTTGAGAGCACATATATCGGTCATTCATAAGACAAGAAAGGACCCATCCCAGTACTCGAACTATAGACCTATCTCCCTCCTCAATATCAACACTAAATTATTTGTTAGGATGTTGGCCTCTAGGACATCTCTTTACTAATGGACCTTATTCCCCCAGACCAAGCTGGTTTTATGGGAGGCAGAGAGGTTACAGACAACACAACTAAGGCTTTAAACCTTATTTATAGAGAAAACCTGAAGTCTCAGCCCCTCATGCTTCTCTCTACAGATGCAGAAAAGGCATTCGACAGGGTGAATTGGACGTTTTTGTTTGAGGCAATCTGTCGAATTGGTCTGAAGTCAAATATGCTTGGCTGGATATCTGCTCTGGATTCTAAGGCCCCTTTCACATCAGCATTTTACGCTGATCGCAGCAGTTGCGGTGAAAAAACGCAACTGCTGCGATTACCGCATAACGGCCACGATCTCGGCACACTTGCGGCAAGCCCCATACAATGTCTATGGGACTTGCAGCAGGTGCGGCAAGTGCGGCCGCGAAAAAAACGCGGTATGCGATTAGTCTGGCAGAATTAGGGCGGACAGTATGTTAGTCACCTCGGCATTTACAAACCAGGCTGGAAAAGTAGATAGTTCAGTCTAGATGCGAACTGTTGGTCTTTTTATGCAATCTGATACCATGACTATACATTGTTATTGTGAAGTTTCTTGAATAAAACCAACTTTATAAAAAAAAAATATACAAAAACATTTTCTGTATATATTTTTGGTGATCTATTTAAAAAATGTAATTTCATCAATGTGGCTGAATCTTGGCCAAGCAGTCCACTTTTATACAGTAAAGGAAATATGGCCACATACTGGCGTGTCGTGTCTTACATTAGAAATTTATCAGTGTGATATTGAGATTGTTCATCCTATCCTAATCTTCCACTATTTTTACACAAAATTAAAATTAATTTCTTATTACTTTGTAAATTCTGCAGTTTCAGATTTGGGATCTCACAGTATGCCCTGCTCGATCAGTTTACTGTGCTGATGCACAGTCTGATATAGGAAAGAATAACTATCCCCCTGTAGGAGTATGATTAGACTGGTAGTGAGTGCCTGTAACTAAGCCAAAGTGACAAATGCTGGCATAAGTAAGAGGCAGTCACAGACGTCACGACCGTCCCTGGAGGTTCAAGGGACCTACCAATGCTAGTGCCTACCTTAGGTGGATGTGCGTCCGAGGATGTACATTCAGCTGAAGTGCCTTGCTGTGTAGAAACCCGTCAGGTCTCTACACTGCAATACAGTCTCCCGGCCGAACAGAGCAGAGGAATTGTGACTAGCAGACTGTTAATGGCATAACCAATGTAGCTGAACATATTCACCATTTATTACAGTCTGAAAAGAAAGATATATTTTTATTAATTCAGACAGAAAAGTTGTTCCCACAAAAAAGTATTTATCCTTTATTAATTGGGAAGGTGACGAACGTATAATCACTGGGGTTCAACCACTGGACCCTCACAGATCAGTAAGGTGGTTTCTTTTGGAAAGTGTGTTTGGAGTGCACTGGTGGTCACCTTCAGAAAGAGGACATGGACGATCAGGGAGGTCCCATCAATGGAGCCCTCTGTAATCATACTGTGTGGAAAAGTAGTGAATATTTTTGTGTATTTTTGGATGTTTTTTATTTGCAAACAATAAGAGGAAGAAAAGAGATGAGAAAGGTCAGGAAAGGACTTACAGTGGCATGCAAAAGTTTGGGCACCCCTGGTCAAAATTACTGTCTTTGTGAACAGTTAAGCAAGTTCAAAGATGAAATTATCTTTAAAAGGCATATAGTTAAAGATCAAGATGTTGGGAAAAGGGTGTGTAACAGTCCGTGCTGCCAGGTCCACCTCCACTCCAAAGAACACACGTGTAGGTGATGTTCAAACAGTTTTCCTTTATTTTCTCCGACGCGTTTCGGTGCCCTCCTGGCACCTTCCTCAGGGATCCCTGAGGAAGGTGCCAGGAGGGCACCAAAACGCGTCAGAGAAAATAAAGGAAAACTGTTTGAACATCACCTACACGTGTGTTCTTTGGAGTGGAGGTGGACCTGGCAGCGCGGACTGTTACACACCCTTTTCCCAACATCTTGATGTGTCTCCACGAGTGAGTGGTCGGTGGAAGTCCAGCAGCAGCCATCAGTACATTATAACTACCGTATATACTCGCGTATAAGCCGAGTTTTTCAGCCCAAGAATTGGGCTGAAAAGTCCCCCCTCGGCTTATACGCGAGTCATACGGCCCCCCTCAAAGTTTGGCGCCCCCACCTCAGTTTCTGGGCCCCCCCGCATGCAGCGCTGCACATATACATTACGTGTCTAGCAGCTGTTACCCTCCGGTGGCAGATCGCGGCTCCCGGCTCCGGGCTCCATCTTCCTCTCTGTCTTCCTGGTTGTCATGTGACCGGCGCGATGACGTCATCGCGCCGGTCACAAAGCAGGAAGACAGCGAGGAAGATGGAGCCCGGAGCCGGGAGCCGCGATCTGCCACCGGAGGGTAACAACTGCTAGACACGTAATGTATATGTGCAGCGCTGCATGCGGGGGGGCCCAGAAACTGAGGTGGGGGCGCCAAATTATGAGGGGGGCCCTGCTGGGGCCCTGTATACTACCACTGGGGCTATATACTACCACTGGGGCTATATACTACCACTGGGGCTGTATATATACTACCACTGGGGCTATATACTACCACTGGGGCTGTATACTACTACTGGGGCTATATACTACCACTGGGGCTATATACTACCACTGGGGCTATATACTACCACTGGGGCTGTATATATACTACCACTGGGGCTATATACTACCACTGGGGCTGTATATACTACTGGGGCTGCGTGTATACTACCACTGGGGCTGCTGCTGTATACTACCACTGGGGCTGCTGCTGTATACTACCACTGGGGCTGCTGCTGTATACTACCACTGGGGCTGCTGTATATACCTCTGGGGCTGCTGTATACTACCACTGGGGCTGCTGCTGTATATACCACTGGGGCTGCTGCTGTAACACTGCTGGGGCCTGTATATACCACTGGGGAGGCTGCTGTATACCACACTGCTGGGGGCTGTATACCTGTGCTGGGGTCCACCCTCGGCTTATACACGAGTCAATAAATTTTCCCAGGTTTTGGGGGCAAAAGTAGGGGGGTCGGCTTATACACGGGTCGGCTTATACACGAGTATATACGGTATATGCCTTCAAACCAGTTGTGGGTCTCACAACTGGCATAGGTGAGTGAAATTCTTACACACCACCTTGATATTTAGTGTCACTAGTGATAGGGCACTATTGCGCCTCTTGTTCCCCCTCCTTTCTTTTATTGATATAGTTAAAGATGACACATTTTCTTTGTATTGTAGGCTAAACAAATATATATTTTCATCTTTAACATTTTAAAAACTACAAAAATATAAATAAGCCAATGTAAAAATATTGCCACCCTGCCAGGTTAGTACCTATTGTTGGCAAGTATTACAATTTATAAATGCTTTTTGTAGCATTTCAGTTCTTGTTTGATGGATTTTCATCCATTCTTCCTTGGAAAAGTCTTCCAAATCTGTGAGATTCCTGGCTCGTCTTCCAGTTCTGTGAGATTCCTGGCTCATCTTGCATGCTTTGATCTTTTCAGGTCTAGCCACAGATTTTGAATGATGTTCAGATTAGGGGACTATGAGGCCATTGTAAAACCTTCAGATTGCACCTTTTGAGGTTGTCTATTGTGGATTTTGTATTTAGGAGCATTATCCATTTGTGGAAGCCATCCTATTTTCAACTTCAGCTTTTTTACAGATGGCATTATGTTTGCATCAAGAATTTGTTGAAATTTCATTGTATCCATTCTTTCCTCTACCTGTGAAATGCTTTTTGTAGCATTTCAGTTCTTGTTTGATGGATTTTCATCCATTCTTCCTTGGAAAAGTCTTCCAAATCTGTGAGATTCCTGGCTCGTCTTCCAGTTCTGTGAGATTCCTGGCTCATCTTGCATGCTTTGCTCTTTTCAGGTCTAGCCACAGATTTTGAATGATGTTCAGATTAGGGGACTATGAGGCCATTGTAAAACCTTCAGATTGCACCTTTTGAGGTTGTCTATTGTGGATTTTGTATTTAGGAGCATTATCCATTTGTGGAAGCCATCCTCTTTTCAACTTCAGCTTTTTTACAGATGGCATTATGTTTGCATCAAGAATTTGTTGAAATTTCATTGTATCCATTCTTTCCTCTACCTGTGAAATGTTCCCACTGCCATTGGCTGCAACAAAACCCCAGAGCATGATTGATCCACTCCCATGCTTAATGGTTGAGAGATGTTCTTTTCCTGCAATTCTGTGCTTTTTTTCCTCCATCTGTCATCATTGTGGCCAAAAAGTTGTATTTTAACCTCATTGGTCCACAGGACTTGTTTACAAAATGCATCAGGCTTGCTTAGATGTTTTTTTGCGCACCTCTGTCCCTGAATTTTATGGTGAGGATGCATGAGCGGTTTTCTTCTGATGACACTTCCTTGGAGGCCATATTTGTGCAGGTGTCCCTGAACAGTAGAACAATGAATCGCAACTCAAGAGTCTGCTAACTCTTCTTGAAGGTCTCTTGCAGTCAAGCGGGGGTTCTGATTTGCCTCTTTAGCAATCCTACAAGCAGCTTTTACTGAAATTTTCCTTGGTCTTCCAGACCTTACCTTGACCTCCACTGTTCCTGTTAACTGCCGTTTCTTAATTACATTTCGAACAGAGGAATGGCAATTTAAAAAATGCTTTGCTTTCTTCTTATAGCCTTCTCCTGCTTTGTTAGTCTCTACCCTCCTCATTTTCAAAGTTCTGGGCAGTTGCTTAGAAGAATCCATGGCTGCTGTTTTTTGGCACAAGGTTAGAGGAGGCTGGGTTTTTATAAAGCTGTGAAATTTGCATCACCTGGCCTTCCGTAAAATGATAGTGAACAAGCCATAACCTACCGTGTTTCCCCGAAAGTAAGGCCCCCCGATTGTAAGGCTGCCTAGGGGTAAAGGGGGGGCCTGCTAATGTAAGGCCTCCCCCGATTATAAGGCCGGGTAGGGGGAGGGGGGGCCTTACTATCGGGGAAACACGGGGGGGGAAGGTTTACATGCATACATACACACATACAGACACATGCATACACATATATACACACCATACACACCACACACACCACACACACACATAGCACCTCTTCTTACCGGGTCCGGTGTGGGGTCCCCGATGGTCCTGTGCCGTCCTCTGTGCTCCGGTCCGGTCCCCGAGATGATCCGCTGCCGTCCGCCGTGTTCCGGTGCCGGTCCTAGGCTCCATGGTCCCTGCTCTTCCGGAGTTCAGGCCTAGCTCCGCCCAGGTCATAGTGTGGGCCAATCAGCATAGCGGCGCTCAAGCAAGCGTCATCGGGCGCTTGCCTCTGACGTCAGCGCCGCTATGCTGATTGGCCCACACTATGACCTGGGCGGAGCTAGGCCTGAACTCCGGAAGAGCAGGGACCATGGACCCTAGAACCGGCACCGGAACACGGCGGACGGCAGCGGATCATCTCGGGGACCGGACCGGAGCACAGAGGACGGCACAGGACCATCGGGGACCCCACACCGGACCCGGTAAGAAGAGGTGCTATGTGTGTGTGTGGTGTGTGTGGTGTGTATGGTGTGTATATATGTGTATATATGTGTATGCATGTGTCTGTCTGTATGTGTGGGAGTGTGTGGATGGATGGATGGATGGATGGTGGGGCCTCCAATGTAAGGCCCCCCCCCGAAAGTAAGACAGGGGGCCACTTTTGGCCACAAAAAGAATGTAAGACCCTGTCTTACTTTCGGGGAAACACGGTAACAGGCTAATTAAGGTCTGAAACCCTGGTCAAAGTTATCTGATCACACAAATCACTAAGGGTACTCAAACATTTGCATGCCACTGTATTCTGAAGGGGAAGGACATGATGAAAGAACCAGTCACTTTCTTGGGTGTTTTAAGGTTCATGGTGGAAACATTTAAAAAATGCACATGAGGTTTTAAAGCAATAAAAATTGATTCAATACATTTTTTATATATATTAGGAACCAATGACACAATGACCTTGATTGTACAGTTCCTGGATACACCTGTCATGCCTCACATTCTTCTCTATTACGTTATCATATAAATTATAAATAGTGATGAACCAACGTGAGTGATCACCCTTGTAGGCTGAATGTGTTATCTCTGAAGGAGGACATGCTGCCCTCACCTGCTGATATCCGTCACCACCTGGTCCATCCCTCTTTTATAAAAGTCACTGTCATCTTTAATGTCGGTTACTTGGTATCTGCAGAGAGAGGACTATTCTGGGCAAGACCAAGAGAAGGGCAGGTAAGCGGCCAGAATGGAAAGTTCTTTGAGTTTGATATTTCCTAGGGAATATTTTGGGGTTTTTTCCTCAACGGTCAATCACATCATAGTCATTCATGGTTTTGCCATAACTGTGCCTCATAAAGGGAATCTGTTAGCTGTTTTTTTTTATCTCATCTGAGAGCATCAGGATGTAAGAGATCCTGAATCCAATAATGTATCAGGTGCAAGACTTTTAACACAATAAACATTTTTAGATTTAGCAATGCAGCAAAGCTGGGAGCTGCCCCCGTCTACACCTTGCTCTTTATACAAAGTCTATAGACAGTGAGTTGCTAATCACAGGGGTGGGGAAGGTGTGCTGGACTTGGGCTCACGAGCTCCTGTGTCCGAGCACTGATAACCAGGTAAACAACAACACACAGTGTGATAAGAAACACTTGGCTGAATTCTTTCTGTTAATCCTTACAATGTGCTGTCTTCAGATTACATAGCAAAAACCTGATGACATATTCTCTATAATGCAGGTCACAATTCTGCAATCTACATCTATGTCAAAAAGGCTATTCCCCCAAACATCATCCTGGCTGGTGAATAGAGATATGGCCACACATGTGTCCTCACCATTCATTTTTATGGGAGTTGTAGAAACAGACAATGACTTGTCTGTCTCTATCTCTAACCATAGGTTCAAGTCCTAGATTCGGATGGTATCTTGTGTAATTGCCATTGATGTCTGTGATATAAAACATTTATTATTAAATGTAAACTGGTTATTATTTTCTTTCCTTCTCAATTTTTATATCATTTACTTCAACAAGCTTTATATCAATAAATTGAAGATGTGAATATGAAAATATTTCTAATATCTTTTAGCAATGAAATATGCTTTTTTCGCCACTTACAAGCCACTTCTGTCACCCACCTAGCTCAAAGAGATCACCTTACTCCTGTGTACTGAAGTCTATAGAAAAAGAAGGGGTACAGTAAAAGAGAAAAACAAAGAGATGCTGCATGCTATTTCACTGCAGAGCTGGATTCACAGTTGCACTGCTCAGTACTGCTGCATAATGTTCTCCATGCTGCTGCTTCAGAAAATGAGCTGCAAATATATAGGAGAGAATAAATCTGTCACAGCTGTTTATTTTGTATTTGTGAAACATCATAACAGCCACCCCCTATCCACTAATTTAAAACGAATTAAAAATTAAAAGAAAAGGCTGCAGAGGAGAAAACCGGTGAAAAATGGAGGATGCGGGTCATATAGTGGTCAGAATTAGTATTATGTCTCATATAGATACGTTTGACCGTTTATTATGAAAACTCACATGGAACGACAGTTTTATGTATCTACAGTTATGATTTTTTAATTCCTGACAGGATTAATTTTAATGCAGTTTCTATTTGTAAAAGCTGAAATATATATATAGATATATATTTAATATGACATTATAATGTTACAATTTATATTTATTTACCAACATTGGACATACTGATACGTCTAATAGTGGCTCTCTGTCTTTGGGAAGCTAAGCCCACATATTTTCCAGCAGATGATGGCTGCCTTATTCAGCCATCATCTGCCTCTAACATTCACAGTTGTAGAAGAACTGTGTTCATGGCTATTAACCTATTAAATGGTGCTACCAATCTGTGACATCCACAGTGAGGTGCCAGGAGATGTACCGTTCTAAGTGCCCATCAGAGTCTCCCCTGCTGACAGGGTGCCATGACCGCTGAGAATCTGCTGAAGGCTTCCATGTCTGTCATGAGATGGCGTCTATGAAAACCAGCGAGGTGCTGGATTTCATAAGAGACTGCCAATTTTGCTATACACAGCAATACTCTGGTTTGCTGCATATACCCTTTTTCACCGAAAATAGAACCTACCCCAAAAATAAGCCCTAGCATGATTGTTTGAATTTTTGAGGATACTTGATATATAAGGTGTTCTGTCTCTTCCTAGAGGCTGCAAATCTCAAGTGCTCTAATTACCAGTCCCTTAGATAATTGTATGCTTGTACTTACACTTCCCAGGCACCAACATACAGCTTTGAACTTGGCAGGTACGATGACTTGTAGTAAGACACGAGAAACGCTGCAGTTTTCTTCTAGAATCATGTATTAAGTTCAACATAACAGCAGGCGAAAAGGAATAATCTGGACAGGGTTGCAGACATGCATCTTCAGCAATGGCTTCTCTAGACTAAACTGGGGAAGAAGGGAGGAGCATCCTGTACAGAGGGCAGCTAAGGGAGGGAGGTAGGTACAATCTTAACGCACAGTCTAATCTACCTGGTAATAAGAACGAAAGTTACAGATTGGAGGAAAAATACACAATGCAAAGAATAGACATTACAGCTTGTTCCATTTGTGGGACACAATATAAGGCTACTCCAAAAATAATCCCTAGTTACAGTTCATAATAAAAGCCAATTTAAATAGTGTCGAGACAATTATACATGTAAAATGGAAAAGGTTAAATCAATTGTCAATAGAATTGCTAGACCCTTCACCAAAGAAAGCAGACACCCTCAAAAGACCCCATGAGACACAAAACATTAAGGATTGGCAAGTGCGGCTCTTTCAAACACATATCAGATAGTCCTGCTAGCGTCACTCCACTCCCAAGTCCATTTATTAGAGCATTGTGGCTTCTTCCATTCACAAGGTGAAGCCAACTGGTATATTTGACTGTAGGGCAGGGGGGAACCTCAGTCCAGGCAATGTGACTCTCAATGACTATTTTGCATTCCCCGGGCAGATTCCTGGAGACCGCAGTGCTTGGCTGGCAGATCCATTTTGCCAACTGTCTGCCCTTTAAATCCAGCTCTCCAGTGATCTCTATGCCCCAGCCTCAGGTGCTCCCAGTGATGTATGTGCTAGGGCTTTAGCAAACCTGGAAAAGCAGTTGAGAAGCAGCATCAACCACTGCAGTAGGGGTTAGGTAATTGTTTAACCAAATATAGCGGGTCATTTTCAAGTTGATAATTTTGTACATCCCCTGAAGGATTGTAGATTTCCAAATGGCCCTCGACAAAAAAAAATGGTTCCCCGCCCCTGCTGTAGGGGAACACAGAAGAGAGCAGCTGGTGTGCCAAGAGACCTGAACGTAACGCTCTGTGACAGCAGTGACACAAGTAGAACTGCCCAATCTGTGTGTCAGAGCCTTTGCACGGAAACTCCAATCGCTAGGTGCCGGATGAAGGTCCATCCCACCATATAAGAATCCACACCGGACCAGGTGCTCAATGATGAATATTTATTTGCACACAACAAAAAAGGATTATGATGGAAAGCCCCCCCACCGGAACGTTCCGTTGCTGGATTTCTTATATCATCACTTGCCATCTCTTATTGTTTTGGGTCTCGTGGAGTTTTTTTAGTGTGATTCTGTTGGCTGTGTCTGCTTTTCTTGGTGAAGTTTCTATCCACCATTTGCAATGATGCAGCATGTAGTATGTAAACAGATGAGCTAGAGATATACTGTAATGGAATATTTTTTTTTAAACTATAAATTATATGAACAAAAAGTATTTTCCAATATGACATACACAAATCATGACCAATTATAATAGTATAAACCGCCGCTTCTCCTGTCTCCTTAGCAGTCCGCTATACAAAGGATCTCTTTCAGGTGGTTATGACTCCAACTCCCTGCAAGGCAGGCAGAGTCTGCACAAGAAAATAACAGGGTGACAAAGTGTATATGGTGATCAAGTAATCTATCCAGTTAACAAAAAGAACAAACTAAGGTGTAGCATAGTATCATTAAAGTCATATAAATAAAAAAGACATAGACAAGACAGGGGGAATGGATAAATGGGGTAGGAAGGTATGGGTCCTATCGGCCAGCATGCTTCTATTTAGTGAGTTTATAGGTCGGAGCTTGCTGCATAGTAGTCCCAAGGAGACCAGACCACCAAGAATCTTTCCATCGAGTCGTTCCATAGAGCTGTGAGGTGTTCCATCCGTCTGACATCTAGAATTCTTCTCTTGAGGTTCTGGAGCGAGGGTGCACCCGGCTGTTTCCAGCACCGCGCTATTAGGCACCTGGCTGCCGTAAGGATGTGGGACTAAGTCTGGAGGATAGTTTACCCATTCCCAGAGCCCCAGAGAAACACTAAAGGGTCTAAGTCGATGTTTAGTGAACAGCACCCTATCTACTACAGATTTGACTTGTACCCAAAAAGGAAGGATCTGCGGGCATGACCAGAATATGTGTAGTGTAGAGCCTATGCCACCCCTACATCTTCAGCAAGTTGGAAAGATAGACGGGTCCAGCCTATGAAGGAGCTCGGGGGTGTGGTACCAGAACATTAGAATTTTATAGATGTTTTCGTTGTACAGGATACACACCGAGGTTTTAGCGGCATTTCTCCAGATGGCTACCCACTCCCGGGCAGAAATCCCCCTCCCCAAGGCGGATGCCCACTTTGTCATGTATAGAAATGGTTTGTCTTGTCCCTCCCGGGGATCAGATCGTAATGGAATATTAACCCCCAGACAAGATGAGTGAAAAAAGAAAGAGCTTTTGCATCGAGAAGAAGAAAGGAACCATGGAGGAGTCTCAGGGTAAAAATTGTACTGCTTTCTGCAAAGAAAAGATGTTGGATATCCGGAATGGTGGAGATCAGATTATGATAACCTCAGTCAACAGGTTACAAAGAAAATGCTGAGAAGCCCAAGTGTGGATCAGGCCACAACATTGACATGATCTGTGGATGGGTGGCTAACAGGAGAGTGAGGGCTTTGGATTGGTTTTGGTCATGACTATTTGAATAAACATTGAATTTATTTGTTAAAGAATAAATGAAAATTGTTCAAGGAAAAATAAAACATCCCTGAAGATAAGTCCTGTCAGGTCTAGTGGTTCTGCACCTGAGTGGGAACGTTGCGCACCTGGGTGTGTTCTGGCTCCCTGGTGATGACAAGGGGCGGACCGTCACCTTCAGTAGGTGGAACTTGCATGGATGCCTGCTCTGACACGGTACATCATGGTACATGTACTCCGGGTGTCGCTGGGAAGCCGCTGCTTCCGACAACGGTGCCACACTGGGGTGATGGGACCCCTGGTGTTGGCTGTTGCCAGTAGATGTTGTATCTAATGGGACAGTCAGATGGTGGGAGGTTCCCTCCACTTTATTCTCCCCCTCTCCTCCTTTGGTTCTGTGGGCAGAAGGTGGGGAGTGGACGTTGCCTCTGCAGGTCACGTGACTGCTGGGAGGTAGTTTTAAACCTACATTGTACTGTGCTTAGCTGCTGATTATTTAGTTATGTTGGGTGGTTAGGTCAGTCCATGTGCTCTGTGGTTTGCTGCTGTTTGCAGCTCTTTCTTTTGTTACTGCTGTGTTTCAGCTTTCTCTTTTGGTTTATGCTGTGGTTCAGCTTTTGTTTCTTTTGCTGTTTTTTTTTGTTTGCTTTGCTTTGGTGTGTGGTTGAGCTTCCTATGGCCATGTGTCAGGTCACCAGCCGCTGTGCTGTTCACTACATGGGAATAGCTCTGCCAATGTCCCCCGTTGTCAGGACCGGCAGGTGGGTGAAGATTATCCCTGGCCCTTAAAGGTGCACAGCAGTGCGATGGCTTGCATCAAAGTGTGACCAACACACTGCACTCGCTGGCGTGCAGTCGGTCAAACCCCCATTGCCCTGCGTTACACTAACATCTTTTGGAGGAAAAATTTATATAAAACTGTGTTTAATTTTCGGGGAAACATGGTTGTACAAGCGATTGGCTAATCACAGGTCTAAGTCCAGCTAATCTATTACGCATGGTCTTTTCTACTTCCTTGATCATGGCTTTTTCACTATACACAACATAGCACCCTTTTAATTCATTTATATTTGTTTTATTTAGTGGTGCACCCTCCTCTATATATAGATTGATTCAGAGTGACTGGAGTGGACAGAGGAGTCAGGAGAGCACAAAGGAGTCTGGTAGGGATAATGTTTAGAGGAGACAAAGGTATATGTGTGGGGGAATCTGGGGCTCTGCCACCCCCACCCTAGAGGGAACTATATCTTTATATGCATATGTTGAGGTTATATATTGGTATTTAAACTCTGCATGTGTAATTATTAATATGTGGCCACCTAGTTGTCAAGATAAGGACTGCTCCCTGGTTATCTTGGATTAGGTAAGTAGGTAAAGGGAAGTAGTTCCCTTCTTATGGGTCGGGCCTAGTTAATAAAATGGGCCTGAAGTGTGGTTTTACTAAGGGAATCCACAAAGGGAAAACTGGAACATGGGTTGTGTGCTACACTGGCGTGAGACAAAGAAGTGAGAAGCTCAGCATTTGATTCAGCTGAACCCTCTGAGTTACCCTGGGATTTGAGTACAAGAATTTGGACGTGGGCCAGGACGAGTGTAAGTGTAAGCCTCCCTGCCTCTGGTGGGCCCCTGCGACACAATTGACTGCTCCAGTATCTGTGGCAGTAGAATTCAACATAGACTGGGGTGAACGGGTTGTCACGGTGCTGGTAGTGACGGTTGCCCTAATTGTTCCTCAGAGCAAATTCCCTGTGGGTGGGATAGGGTTGGAGCCAGGGGAGACTATATGAATTTACAGCGAACCACCGTGATGTTGGACAGAGAGGGCAACAGTTTAGAGGTATTGGGATGACAGGAGCAGTCTGCTATAAATTGTATTAAAATGAATGGCCACTGGAATGCAACATGCAAGTATTGTACACGTGTTACACGAGACTGTTCCAGTAAAAGATTGGTAAAATAGATTTCTAGATTTCATGTCTACATTGTCCTTTGAATAGCGTGATTATGTCAAGGACTGGGAATCGGCCAGGGCATAGATTGCCAATCCAGGGCTACTCTGCAGCCTAAGCTTGGCCTCACCGAAGCCCCGCATTGGCCCCTCAACATATGAACGGCACAAAGGCTTGTGGTGGGGACAGATGAGAATGGAGGGGACTTGAATACCAAGAAATGTATGCAGTTGACTGTTTAGGCCACGCTACACACACAGATATCTGTGACCAACTTCTGAACAGATCTCTGGTTGCAGTGAAATCATGGACACATTGTTCCATTTTGTGGCTGTGTACAAATCTAACAATGTGTCCATGATTTCACTGCAACCAGAGATCTGTTCAGAAGTTGGTCACAGATATCTGTGTTTGTAACGTGGCCTTAAGGGTACCTTTACACGTCGCAACATTGCATGTAATCTCACTTGCAACTTACTGGTTGCAGTGAAATCATGGACACATTATTCCATTTGTACACAGCCACAAAATGGAACAATGTGTCCATGATTTCACTGCAACCAGTAAGTTGCAAGTGAAATTGCATGCAATGTTGCGACGTGTAAAGGTACCTTAACCTTCCTAGCGTTATTCCCGAGCCTGACTCGGGTTAACATTCACTACCAGAAGCGTTAACCCCGAGTCAGGCTCGGGCTTACCCGCGTTCGCGGCAGATGCGGTAAAAAAACCGCATCTGCCGCACTTGCCGCACTTGCAGCATAGCTGCCGCACTTGTGCCGCACTCGCGGCGCGGTTGCGGCGCGGTTGCGGTAATCTGCATAGTAAAGGGAACCATGCAGTAGACATGAGATAATGATTGTATACACTTACATGAGGGCGTCTCCCTGTGTGTGCTGGCACTTGTGAGCTGTGTTCGTCATGCCTGCTCTCCCCCTCCCTTATGCCCGCCCCCTCTCAGCCTGCTATAGTGATGTGAGGCTGATCTCGTCATAAAGGGGCGGGGCTACCGGGATGCGCGATTTAGCCCCGCCCCTTTATGACGAGATCAGCCTCACATCACTATAGCAGGCTGAGAGGGGGCGGGCATAAGGGAGGGGGAGAGCAGGCATGACGAACACAGCTCACAAGTGCCAGCACACACAGGGAGACGCCCTCATGTAAGTGTATACAATCATTATCTCATGTCTACTGCATGGTTCCCTTTACTATGCAGATTACCGCAACCGCGCCGCAACCGCGCCGCGAGTGCGGCACAAGTGCGGCAGCTATGCGGCAAGTGCGGCAAGTGCGGCAGATGCGGTTTTTTTACCGCATCTGCCGCGAACGCGGGTAAGCCCGCTTTTAGCAACAAAAACCAGACCTAAACAGACCGCCAGGGAGGTTAATAGATTTGTTTAAAAAAACAAGAAAATTGGCTTCTTCTGAGACCTCATGTTTGGGCCCTGCTGGCCTGCTCCCAATAGGAAGTGTTTGTATGTCTACAGCATAAGAAAACCTTTGCTCTTTCTAGAAATCAGTCTTGTTCTTCAGGATTATTTCCATTAGTAATACTTTAATGGTTAATAAATTAAATAATTAAAATTCATGTATTTTATTGTCACCCTGCCATTCAAGATTATACTTTATGCTATGTTATATTTAGCTTTAACTCAGCTTTTATTACATTTCAGCTTATCATTGTCTTTGTGTGACCCAGACATGGACTTGTATTGGGATCACCAAAGCTCTTTCTTTAATAGTGAAATATCAGGGGTAAATCTAATCATCTAAAGGGATGATGGAGCACAAACAGGTTTCACAAGGTAAACAGTAGACCAATAAATGTAGACGTATTGTACTAATAAAAAAATAAATGTTTAAAAGGTATAAGTCCCCCTCATTTTTAATAACCAGCCTAGATAAAGCAGACAGCTGTGGGCTGATATTATCAGGCTGGGAAGGTCTATGGTTATTTGGTCATTTACAGCCTAAGGATAGCAGCCCGGAGCCGCCCCAGAAGTGGCACCTCCATTAGATGTGCCAATTCTGGCATTTCACCAAGGCTTTTCCCACAGCTAAAAATCACAACAATAGTCCTGTAAATTATCGAATAGCTGTGGAGAAAGAAACACATTGTGTGCAGATGATAGGCAAAAAATAAATTGCACACTCACATGTCATATGGAAAACCAAACAGATTGCACTCATCCAACTTTTCTGGATGAAAATCAGAGCCATTTTTTCATACACAGATTTGAGCGAACCCTTACAAGTTGAGTTTTATGCTGACTTTTGTCCTGTAAGTGTGGAAAGAGAAGTCTAAAATCTGTTGGAATGCAAAAGGGGTTGCTTGTCTAATGACGGGGCGTTTCATTAAAAAAATACACGTTTCTATCACTGGAAAACACAAGTGACTCAGTGACTGAGGAAATGTCGGAGAAATTGAAAGACTAAGCCATGTGATATCAAGAGGACGACTTTTCTATGTGTTTACTAAAGGGCTTGATGCCGTGTATTATTTTAGATTAGATGTTATTAATTTCCTGATAAAGACTTAGGTCTAGAGAAGTCACAATCGTATATTATTATTATTATTATTATTATTATTAATAATTATAGGGCGCCATTGATTACATAGTGCTGTACATGAGAAAGGGTTACATACAGTACTAACAATTAATAATACAATGAACAAACTAACAGTGACAGACTGGTACAGAGGGGAGAGAGGACCCTTCCCTTGTAGGCTTACATTCTACAGGCCAATGGGGAGAGAGACAGTAGGTTGGGTCTGCTCTGGTGGTGGTGGAGCTCTGGGTCCGATGGTGGTGGAGCACCGGGTGCAGTAGTGGTGGAGCACCAGGTCCAGTGGTGGTGGAGCACCAGGTTCAGTGGTGGTGGAGCGCCGGCTCCGGTGGTGGTGGGGTGTCACTGTGGTCATTGCAGGCGGTAGGCTGTTCTGAAGAGATGTGTTTTCAGGTTCTGCTTGAGGTTCCAAGTGTAGGGGTTAGTCGGACGTTTTGAGGTGCAGAATTACAGAGAATGGGTGATGCTCAGGCAAAATCTTGCAGGCGGTTGGATGACTAAGTGCCATAACAAATTTTGACATCTCGTGGTGGTCCTGATGAAGAGGTTTTTAACCCTGAAACATGTAGCAATAAACCACTAAATTAGTTTTTAATAACTTTATTGTACTTATTCATTGGAACGGGAGCGTGGTCTGAAGTCCCCTTTCTCCTCTATAAATACTTGTGGATAACAAATTTTGAGACAGCTGCACTCTGAAGTGCTAAGGAATGCAAATCATGAATGTAATGCATTACTGCTGAGGAAAAACATGAAAAAATTGAGATACTTAGCAAATAAAAAAGGCCAATATTATCTGAGCTTAGTAGCCAAACGTCAAGGTGCATCTCTTTACTGGGTACCTGCCTAAGTACCGTATATACTCGTGTATAAGCTGACTTTTTCAGCCCAAAAATTGGGCTGAAAAGTTCCCCCCTCGGCTTATACGCGAGTCATATACATATAGTGGTGTGGGGGCTGTGTCCGGGCACTGCAGGAGGCAGGAGGAGGCGGGGGGAGGCTGCAGAATGAGCGGCACGTCACGTGGTGCCGCTCATGAATTATGCATGGGGAGCAGCGCATAGTACATTGCTGCTGCCCTGCACAGTATAGCCTCCCCCGCTGTCTCCCCGCCACCCCTATGTATACAGAGGCCCCCCCATGTATACAGAGGCCCCCAGCAGTGATCCATCTCACCCCCTCTGTCCTGGTCCTCGGTCTGCGTGCCCCGCGGCTTCTAATACCGGCGTCCTCCGCGCTCTTCCTGCTTGAATGTAATCATGTGACCCCGCGTCACATGATCGCAATCAAACAGGAAGTGCGGGGAGGACGCCGGTATTAGAAGCCGCGGGGCACGCAGACCGAGGACCAAGACAGAGGGGGTGAGATGGATCACTGCGGGGGGCCTCTGTATACATAGGGGGGGGGGGCGGGGAGACAGCGGGGGAGCTGTATACCACTGCTGGGCTTGTATACCAGTGCTGGGGGCTGTATAGCACTGCTGGGGCTGTATAGCACTGCTGGGCTTGTATACCAGTGCTGGGGGCTGTATAGCACTGCTGGGGACTGTATAGCACTGCTGAGGGGCCTGTATTGCACTGCTGGGGGCTGTATAGCACTGCTGGGGGGCATGTATACCCGTCCTGGGGCTGTATAGCACTGCTGAGGGGCCTGTATACCACTGCTGGGCTTGTATACCAGTGCTGGGGGCTGTATAGCACTGCTGGGGGCTGCATAGCACTGCTGGGCTTGTATACCAGTGCTGGGGGCTGTATAGCACTGCTGGGGGCTGTATAGCACTGCTGGCTTGTATACCAGTGCTGGGGGCTGTATAGCACTGCTGGGGGCTGTATAGCACTGCTGGGGGCTGTATAGCACTGCTGAGGGGCCTGTATAGCACTGCTGGGGGCTGTATAGCACTGCTGGGGGCATGTATACCCGTCCTGGGGCTGTATAGCACTGCTGAGGGGCCTGTATACCACTGCTGGGCCTTTATACCACTGATGAGGGGCCTGTATACCACTGATGAGGGGCCTGTATACCACTGCTGGGGACTGTATATCAGTGATGGCGGCAACTGTATACTAGTTATGGCCACTATATACCAGTGATGGCTGCTATATACAGGGATGGTGGGCTATATACCAGTGATAGGGGGCTTTATAATAGGACGGTAGTCTGCTGCATTGGTAGTTTACTGTTTCTATTTAAAATAAAAGTTCAACATTTTATTCGTATCTATTTTCATTTTTAAAATTTTTCAGTACCAGTAGCTGCTGCATTGTCCACCCTAGGCCTATACGCGAGTCAATAGGTTTTCCCAGTTTTGGGGGGCAAAGGTAGGGGGGTCGGCTTATACACGGGTTGGCTTATACACGAGTATATACGGTAAACGCCTCTCTCTGGGTTTCCATGTATTTCCTTAGCAGTAATGCATGTTCATATTCCTATATGCATTGTTTAGATATTGGGAAGATGGTGTATCACGGTCCGCACTGCTGCCTCAATGGAATCACCAGGGATGCAAGGTTTCAAGAAGCCACGAGGAATGCAAGGTTCCAAAAGTAACAATCTCCTATATTCCACCTGGAATAAAGGAGATTGTTACTTTTGGAACCTTGCATTCCTCGTGGCTTCTTGAAACCTTGCATCCCTGGTGATTCCATTGAGGCAGCAGTGCGGACCGTGATACACCATCTTCCCAATATCTAAACAATGCATATAGGAATATGAACATGCATTACTGCTAAGGAAATACATGGAAACCCAGAGAGAGGCGTTTACTTTTGGAACCTTGCATTCCTCGTGGCTTCTTGAAACCTTGCATCCGTGGTGATTCCATTGAGGCAGCAGCACGGACCGTGATACACCATCTTCCCAATATCTGAGCATTTTTCCACGTGTGAGTGGCTGGTGGAGGTCCTGCAGCAGCTAAAAACCAAATCTTTACAAACCAGTTGTGGGGCACACAACTGGATCAGGTGAGTGTACACCTATTGATAAACTTACACAGACAGTGTCACTAGTGATAGGGCACTATTGCGCCTCTTGTCTCCCCTTTTTGTATTTATATGCATTGTTTGTAACCCTTAGTATTTCAGAGTTCAGCTGTCTCTTTGCTGTAGTATATGTCATGTTCAGTATGCACTTGTTCACACTTGCAGGTTAGGAAGTGCCATCAATTTCTTATTTACATTATGGGGTCATGCCATTTGACTGTGCACTCCTCTCCCACTAGCTGTAGGTGATTTTAATTCTGTATTAGATGGCCCCTATCCACCCGTATATAGGAGGTTTTCTTTTAACCCAGAGAGAGGCTTTTACTTATTTAGGCAGGTACTTAATAAAGAGATATGCCTTCACATTTGGCTACTGGGCTCAGATAAAATTGGCTTTTTTGTTTGCTAAGTATCTCCATTTTTAATGTTTTTCCTTAGCTGTAATGCATGCCTATATTCCTATATTCATTATTTGCATTCTTTAGAGTGCAGCTGTTTCTGTTATTGTAGTATGTCATGTTCAGTAGCCACCCGTTCAGACTTGCAAGTTAAACAGTGCCATCAGTTTTCTTATTTATAACAAAATGTGGGTCCATTTTCTCCTGTTACTCCTTGTGAAAATGAAAATGTAAAGCTAAACAATATTTTAGTAAAAAAAAAAAACTGAAGGGTTAATACATTTACTAACAGCGGTGTTGCATACTTTGGGGAGTGCACTTTATAAAAGAGGGTCTTACTTGAGGTTTTCTGACATTTAGTCTTAAACCCTTCAAGACAGGGCCAATTTCCATTTTCTGCATTTTTGTTTTTCGTCCTCTTCTTCCAACAGCTAAAACGTTTTTATTTTTCTGACCATATGGACATATCTGGGCTTTTTTTCGTAGGACAATTTGTACTTTTCAATGACCCCATTCATTTTACTACATAATGTACCTGAAAACACAAAAAAATCATGGTGCATTAAAATTATGAAAAATAATCAATTCTTAAATAGTTTCTTTGGAATTGTTTTTTACGGTCTATACTATCTGGTAAAAATGACCGTACAATATGATTCTTCTCATCATATGATGACAGCGATAGCAAACTTATTTTTGTGCCACAATGTAAAGAAACAACATCTTTCCAGCTCATGAGCAGAAACTGATGCAGCCGCCATGCTTGTACACCCGGTCATGCACAGTAGTGGGTTGGGTGTAGCGGTGGCCACATTGCTACTCCCGAACATTACTTTAGGAAGAGACGTGGCCATGGACTTTATTGAATTGTTGTGGGGGTCTGGTAGTAAGACCCACAGGCAAGGGGGGAAGGGGGTGCAAAGGTAGCCAAGACCCCCCCTTGCATAGGTTACACCGCTACACCCACAAACTAACATGGTCATTCCCACCTCGAAGCACAGCATACATCCAGTAGGCATGACCATACACATTGGAAGGTGGTGTGGCTCAGTCATATGCAGCAGCGGGCTTGGTGTAGCATATTGCTAATCCTGTTAATTACTTTTTAGAAAGAGGCATGTCATGGACTTTATTAGAATTGTAGCGTGGGTCTGGCAGTAAGACTCACAGGTGGGGATGCAAGGGGAGGGCCAAGACCTCCCTTGCAAAGGCTACACTGCTACGCTCATAAACTAACACGGTCATGTCCACTTCAAAGCTCACCATACATTCAGTAGGCATGACCACCTTTATTGGTGGGCTTTAACGGCTTACTTGGTGGGTGTGGCAATATTTCTTCTCGTCCACTAGAATCATGCAAGAGCGGCCTTTGACTACCCCTCAACCATGCCCCTATCACATGACGCAAGTCACATCAGACCTGAAATAAGTATAAATTATTTAATTTTTTTACTAATTTTTCTGACTATCCAGAATTATGATAAATATAAAATGTCCTCATCTATAAACTATTATGAAGGATGTGTTTCTTTGCTTAGAGTGTGACTGAGGCTGCGGCCCCGGCTCAAGATGGACCGGAAGAGGTGTTTGTGGCTATGGTGGCTGCATTTTATTCTTTTGGCAGGTAAGACATAGATATTTACAGAATGCTGTCCAGTTATTATGCAAATAATTCTTGGTATGAGGAAATAATAACATTTCAAAATCCAATACCAAGACAGATTTTTAATCTAAACAGATTATTCTGCCCATGACAGTAATTTGGCAGCAAAATCTGAAGAACTCACAGTGAACAAATTAATGACAGGATAACATGTACAAAACCTAATAACTACAACATTACAACTACCATATTTTTCGGACAATAATATACACTTTTTTCCCCCAAATTTGTGGGGATGCGTCTTATAGTCCGGATATACATGACTGTGTAACTGTGTGACTGTTCGGGGGAGGGGCTCTGGAGAAGGCTGGAGCGGGCTGCAGAAGCAGTCGGTGGTCAGGTGGAACAGCTCATTAGGGTTATGTAATATGCACAGACTCCCCCTATACATCACCTCTCAGCACTGAAGCCAGCACTGAGAGGTGGGCAGTGGGAGTGGCGCATATTATATGAGCCTAAGTATACTCACACCCCTCCATCATGGTATACTGCCCCCTGCTGCCACACGCATTAAAAGAAATAATTGATTTTAACTCACCTCTTCGTTAGTCCATGCTCCCAGCATTGCCACATCTTCCTGTTTGTGCCGGGCATTTGATCATGTGATCGTGCAGTGCAATGATGTCATCACTGTGCACGCAACGCTGACATAATCAGATGTCCGGCACTCACAGGAGACACCGCACTGCTGCAGGCAGGGGAGCTATGGAGAGGTGAGTTAACATTTATTTTTTTTGTGTGTACACCAGCAGGGGGGCCATATACCATGACGGGTGTCATATCCAGGATGGGGGCCATATCCAAGATGGGGAAACCATGTATCTGGATGGGGGGCCATATACCAGGATGGGAGGGACATATCCAGGATGGGGGGTCATATGCAGGGCAATGTACCAGAATGGGGAGGCCATATCCAGGATGGAGGGGCCATATCTAGGTTGGGGGGCCAGTTACTAGTAGGGGGCCATATACATGATGGGGAGGCATATCCATGAAGGGGGACAATCTACCAGGATGGGGGGCCATGTACCATGATGGGGGGGGGCATATTCAGGATGGGGGTCCATGTACCAAGATGAGCTATATACCTGAATGGAGGGCCATGCACCAGGATGGGGGGCTATATATCAGAATGGGGGGCCATGGGCTATACACCAGGATGGAGGGCCATGTACCAGGATGGAGAGCCATGTACCAGGATGGGGGGGGGGGGGGGGGGAGGGAAATACACAAGTATGGGGGTCCATGTACCATGATGGGGGGACTATATAATGAATAAGGGATTATATACCAGGATGGGGGGCCATATCCAGGATGGAGGGCCATGTACCAGGATGGGGGCACATGAACCAGGATGGGGGGGGGGAAGCTATATATCATAATGGAGATTATAAACCAGGATGGGGGTCATATAGGATGGGGACCATATATTACCTGGAAGGGTACCAGGATGGGGACATCACACCCATAAATTTAAGCAGCAGATCCATTCCCCCATAAGAGTGTATTACATTTTTTGCTTAATTTATTTTTCCCTACTTTTCTCCTCTAAAATCTGGGTGCGGCTTATGGTCTGGTGCGTTTTATAGTCTGAAAAATATGGTATTATACTGTCATTAAGTACATATATTACATTACTTATCCTGTACTGATCCTGAGTTACCTCCTGTATTATACTCCAGAGCTGCACTCATTATTCTGCTCGTGCAGTCACTGTGTACATACATTACATTACTGATCCTGAGTTACATCCTGTATTATACTCCACAGAGCTGCACTCACTATTCTGCTGATGCAGTCACTGTGTACATACATTACATTACTGATCCTGTACTGATCCTGAGTTACGTCCTGTGTTATACTCCAGAGATGGATGATGGGAGTGATGGTGTGTCACGGTCCGCGCTGCTTCTGGATTAAAAACTCACCAAAGAGCCCAGCAAACTTTCATCCTCTTTATTCCTTATTCCAACGCGTTTCAACGCCACAACCCGGCGTCTTCCTCAGGGATATCCCTGAGGAAGACGCCGGGTTGTGGCGTTGAAACGCGTTGGAATAAGGAATAAAGAGGATGAAAGTTTGCTGGGCTCTTTGGTGAGTTTTTAATCCAGAAGCAGCGCGGACCGTGACACACCATCACTCCCATCATCTTTCTTGGAACATACCACGATCCAGTGGTAGGTGGAGGTCCTGCAGCAGCTTGGAACATTGATTCCTAAACGCAGTCAAACCAGTTGTGGGGACCACAACTGGACCAGGTGAGCGGCCACACAGCACCACCATCTACATACTAGTGTCACTAGTGATAGGGCACTATTGCGCCTCTTGTCCCCCCCTTTTATATTTTGCAGATACTCCAGAGATGCACTCACTATTCTGCTGATGCAGTCACTGTGTACATACATTACATTACTGATCCTGACCTGATCCTGAGTTACCTCCTGTATTATACTCTAGAGCTGCACTCACTATTCTGCTGGTGCAGTCACTGTGTACATACATTACATTACTGATCCTGAGTTACATCCTGTATTATACTCCAGAGCTGCACTCACCATTCTGCTGGTGCAGCCAATGTGTATGAAGTGTTCAATTCTTATCTTATTCTGCAATTACCTTTAGGCGCACAAAGTGACCAATTATCAAGAAGTACAGCAACTCAACCATCTATTCCATCAAGCACAGAAGCAAATTCTGCAGTTACAGTAAATGTAACACAAGCAACTTCTGTAACACAAATCACCAAATCAGATGAAGCCCTAC
Source organism: Allobates femoralis (assembly GCA_033576535.1). Lineage (NCBI taxonomy): Eukaryota > Metazoa > Chordata > Amphibia > Anura > Aromobatidae > Allobates > Allobates femoralis. The sequence goes on from JARQOC010000007.1 coordinate 151,360,790, forward strand.
CACGAATTTCAGCAATAGTAAATTCTTTACTTTTGGCAAACACATCTTCAGAACCACCAACTACCAAAGCATTGCCAAAAACTGCAGCACAAACACATTTTACAACAAATATGCAAACAATTACTACCACTAGTAAAACATTATCAGAAAGAACAACTGCTGAATCTTTAGCAACCACAACCACTGCAGAAACAGTGAGATCTGCTGCTCCTGATGATACAGAAAAAGTGAAAACATCAGCTGCTGCTCCCATTGTTACAGAAAAAGAGAAAACTGCCTCTCCAATAACTACAGAAGTCACAAAAACTGCTCCAAACAGTACAAAAACAGTGACAACCACTGCTCCTGTCATAACTACAAAGGCAGTAAAAACAGCGGTTACAATAATTCCAGAAAAAATAAAGACTGTTCCCACAACTACAGAAACCTGGACAGCAAGTGCTGCTGCCGAAACTACAGAAAGAGAGATAACTGCATCTCTAAAATCTACAAGCACAATAACTACTGCTCCCATAACTAAAAAGACACTTGCAAGTGCTTCTTCCAATACAACACAAACAGTGACAACTTCAGCGGTTCCCACAACTGCCCAAACAGTGACAACGTCTGCTCCCAGAGCTGCAGAAACAGAGACAAAAACTGCTGCTGCCACAACTACGGAAAAACTGAAAACAGAGACATCTACTGTTCCCATCACTGCAGAAACATTGACAAGTGCAACCCCTGATACTACAGAAAGAGAGAAAATAACCATTACTCCCATAAGTACAGGAAGAGAGACAACTGATGCTCCTGTAACAAAACAAAGAGTGAAAACTGATACTCCAATAACTACAGAAACACTGACAACTGCTGCTCCTAAATCTACAGAAACACTGACAACTGCTGCTCCTGTATCTACAGAAACACTGACGACTGCTGCTCCTCTATCTACAGAAACACTGACAACTGCTCCTAAATCTACAGAAACACTGACGACTGCTGCTCCTCTATCTACAGAAACACTGATGACTGCTGCTCCTAAATCTACAAAAACACTGACAACTGCTGCTCCCACAACTACAGAAACACTGACAACTGATGCTCCTGTATCTACAGAAACACTGACGACTGCTGCTCCTGTATCTACAGAAACACTGACAACTGCTGCTCCTATATCTACAGAAACACTGACAATTGCTGCTCCTAAATCTACAGAAACACTGACAACTGCTGCTCCTAAAACTACAGAAACACTGACAACTGCTGCTCCTATATCTACAGAAACACTGACAACTGATGCTCCTGTATCTACAGAAACACTGACAACTGATGCTCCTGTATCTACAGAAACACTGACAACTGATGCTCCTGTATCTACAGAAACACTGACAACTGCTGCTCCTAATACTACAGAAACACTGACAACTGCTGCTCCTAAAACTACAGAAACACTGACAACTGCTGCTCCTAAAACTACAGAAACACTGACAACTGCTGCTCCTTATCTACAGAAACAACTGACAACTGCTGCTCCTATATCTACAGAAACACTGACAACTGATGCTCCTGTATCTACAGAAACACTGACAACTGATGCTCCTGTATCTACAGAAACACTGACAACTGCTGCTCCTATATCTACAGAAACACTGACAACTGATGCTCCTAAATCTGCAGAAACACTGGTACTGACAACTGCTGCTCCTGTATCTACAGAAACACTGACAACTGCTGCTCCTAGTACTACAAGAAACACTGACAACTGCTGCTCCTATATCTACAGAAACACTAGACAACTGCTGTCCATACCTACAGAAAACACTGACAAACTGCTGCTCCTGTATCTACAGAAACACTGACAACTGCTGCTCCCTGTATCTACAGAAACACTGACAATGCTGCTCCTTATCTACAGAAACACTGCAACTGTCTGCTCTGATATCTACAGAAACACTGACAACTGCTGCTCCTGTATCTACAGAAACACTGACAACTGCATGCTCCTAAAATACACAGAAAATAGCTGCTTTTCATCTGGACAAGACTCTTGCTCCTCAATCTGAAGAAACACTGACAACATGCTGCTCCAAATCTACAGAAACATGACAACTGCCTGTGCTCCTAATCTACAGAAACACTGACAAACTGTCCCTAATCTACAGAAACACTGACAATGCTGCTCCTAAACTAAGAAACACTGACACTGCTGCTCCTGTATCTACAGAAACACTGACAACTGCTGCTCCTGTACTACAGAAACACTGACAACTGCTGCTCCTTATCTACAGAAACACTGACAACTGCTGCTCCTATATCTACAGAAACACTGACAACTGCTGCTCCTGATATCTACAGAAACACGAACGACTGCTGCTCCTGATATCTACAGAAACACTGACAACTTGCTCTACTACAGAAACACTGACAACTGCTTCCTAATTCAGAAACACTGACAACTGCTGCTCCTATATCTACAGAAACACTGACAACTGCTGCTCCTAATCTACAGAAACACTGACAACTGCTGCTCCTAACTACAGAAACACTGACAACTGCTGCTCCTGTATCTACAGAAACACTGACAACTGCTGCTCCCTAACTACAGAAACACTGACAACTGCTGCTCCTTATCTACAGAAACACTGACAACTGCTGCTCCTATATCTACAGAAACACTGACAACATGCTGCTCCTATAATCTACAGAAACACTGACAACTGCTGCTCCTTATCTACAGAAACACTGACAACTGGCTCCTTATCTACAGAAACACTGACGACTGCTGCTCCTTATCTACAGAAAACACTGACAACTGCTGCTCCTATATCTACAGAAACACTGACAACTGCTGCTCCTGTATCTACAGAAAACACTGACAACTGTGCTCTTATCTACAGAAACACTGACAACTGCTGCTCCTTATCTACAGAAACACTGACAACTGTGCTCCATATCTACAGAAACACTGACAACTGCTGCTCCTATATCTACAGAAAACACTGACAACTGCTGCTCCTTATCTACAGAAACACTGACAACTGCTGCTCCTGTATTACAGAAACACTGACAACTGCTGCTCCTATATCTACAGAAACACTGACAACTGCTGTCCACGTATCTACAGAAACACTGACAACTGTTGCTCCTATAAACTGCAAAACTGACAACTTGCCCTCATTCAAACATAAAACTCTCTACAAAGAAACACTGACAACTGCTCCCACAAATCTGCAGAAACTGACACTGTGCTCCTAATCACAGAAACACTTACAACTGTCTCCTATATCTACAGAAACACTGACAACTGCTGCTCCTAAATCTCAGAAACACTGACAACTGCATGCTCCTGTATCTACAGAAACATGACAACTGCTGCTCCTAATCTACAGAAACACTACAACTGCTGCTCCTGTATCTACAGAAACACAGACAACTGTGCTCCTGATATCTACAGAAACAGAACAACTGCTGATCCTGTATCTACAGAAACACTGACAACTGCTGCTCCTGTATCTACAGAACACTGACAACTGCTGCTTCCTGATCTACAGAAACACATGACAACTGCTGCATCCAAAATCTGCAGAAACACTGACAACTGCTGCTCCTGTATCTACAGAAACACTGACAACTGCTGCTCCTAATCTACAGAAACACTGACAACTGCTGCTCCTCTATCTACAGAAACACTGACAACTGATGCTCCTATATCTACAGAAACACTGACAACTGCTGCTCCTGTATCTACAGAAACACTGACAACTGATGCTCCTAAAACTACAGAAACACTGACAACTGCTGCTCCTGAATCTGCAAAAACACTGACAACTGCTGCTCCTAAATCTACAGAAACACTGACAACTGACTGCTCCTATATCTACAGAAACACTGACAACTGCTGCTCCTAATCTAGAAACACTGACACTGCTGCTCCTGTATTCAAAACACTGACAAGCTGCTCCTTACTACAGAAACACGACAACTGCTGCTCCTAATCTACAGAAACACTGACAACTGCTGCTCCTATATCTACAGAAACACTGACAACTGCTGCTCCTGCATCTACAGAAACACTGACAACTGCTGCTCCTATATCTACAGAAACACTGACAACTGCTGCTCCTGTATCTACAGAAACACTGACAACTGCTGCTCCTGATATCTACAGAAACACTGACAACTGTGCTCCTATATCTCAGAAACACTGACAACTGCTGCTCCTGTATCTACAGAAAACACTGACAAACTGCTGCTCAAACTGAACACTGACTGTTGCCAAACTACAGACAATCTGCAACTGCTCTCCTATATCTACAGAAAACACTGACAACTGCTGCTCCTAACTACAGAAACACTGAAACCTGCTGCCTAGTATCTACAGAAACACTGACAACTGCTGCTCCTGTATCTACAGAAACACAGACAAACTGCTGCTCCTGTATCAACACTGACAACTGCTGCTCCTATGTCTACAGAAACACTGACAACTGATGCTCCTATATCTACAGAAACACTGACAACTGATGCTCCTGTATCTACAGAGACACTGACAACTGCTGCTCCTATATCTACAGAAACACATGACAACTGCTGCTCCTGTATCTACAGAAACACTGACAACTGCTGCTCCTAAATCTACAGAAACACTGACAACTGCTGCTCCTATATCTGCAGAAACACTAACAACTGCTGCCCCTAAATCTACAGAAACACTGACAACTGCTGCTCCTATATCCACAGAAACACTGACAACTGCTGCTCCCACAACTACAGAAACACTGACAACTGCTACTCCCACAACTACAGAAACAATGACAACTGCTGCCCCTAAATCTACAGAAACACTGACGAATGCTGCTCCTATATCTACAGAAACACTGATGACTGCTGCTCCTATATCTACAGAAACACTGACAACTGCTGCTCCTGTATCTACAGAAACACTGACAACTGCTGCTCCTATATCTACAGAAACACTGACAACTGCTGCTCCTGTATCTACAGAAGCACTGACAACTGCTGCTCCTGTATCTACAGAAACACTGACAACTGCTGCTCCTATATCTACAGAAACACTGACAACTGCTGCTCCTGTATCTACAGAAGCACTGACAACTGCTGCTCCAATATCTACAGAAGCACTGACGAACTGCTGCTCCTATATCTACAGAAACACTGACAACTGCTGCTCCTGTATCTACAGAAGCACTGACGACTGCTGCTCCTATGTCTACAGAAACACTGACAACTGCTGCTCCTGTATCTACAGAAACACTGACAACTGCTGCTCCCTGTATCTACAGAAACACTGACGACTGCTGCTCCTATGTCTACAGAAACACTGACAACTGCTGCTCCTGTATCTACAGAAACACTGACAATTGCTGCTCCTATATCTACAGAAACACTGACAACTGATGCTCTTGTATCTACAGAGACACTGACAACTGCTGCTCCTATATCTACAGAAACACTGACAACTGATGCTCTTGTATCTACAGAAACACTGACAACTGCTGCTCCCTATATCTACAGAAACACTGACAACTGCTGCTCCTATAAATACAAAAAAACTTTCAGCTGCTTTTGCCGTTCCTATGGATTCACAGACATCATCTTCTCCTACAATTAAAGAAACACTGACAACTGCTGTTCCCACAACTACAGAAACACTGACAACTGCTGTTCCCACAACTACGGAAACACTGACAACTGCTGCTCCTATACCTACAGAAACAATTACAAACATGCTGCTCCCAAAACTACAGAAACACTGACAACTGCTGCTCCTATAAATACAAAAAAACTTTCAGCTGCTTTTGCCGTTCCTATGGATTCACAGACATCTTCTCCAACAACTGAAGAAACACTGACAAACATCTTCTTCCAAAACTACAGAAAACACTGACACCTGTTGCTCCTAAACCTGCAGAAACACTGACAACTACTGCTCCTATATCTACAGAAATTCTGACGAACTGCTGCTCCCACAACTACGGAAACACTGACAACTACTGCTCCCACAAGTACAGAAACACTGACAACTGCTGATCCCACAACTACAGAAACACTGACAACTGCTGCTCCTGTATCTACAGAAACACTTACAACTGCTGCTCCCACAACTACAGAAACACTGACAACAGCTGCTCCCACAAGTACAGAAACACTGACGACTGCTGCTCCCACAACTACAGAAACACTGACAACTGCTGCTCCTAAATCTACAGAAACACTGACAACTGATGCTCCTGTATCTACAGAAACACTGACAACTGCTGCTCCCACAAGTACAGAAACACTGACGACTGCTGCTCCCACAACTACAGAAACACTGACAACTGCTGCTCCTACAACTACAGAAACACTGACAACTGCTGCTCCCACAACTACAGAAACACTGACAACTGCTGCTCCTATATCTACAGAAACACTGACAACTGCTGCTCCTATATCTACAGAAACACTGACAACTGATGCTGCTATATCTACAGAAACACTGACGACTGCTGCTCCTGTATCTACAGAAACACTGACAACTGATGCTGCTATATCTACAGAAACACTGACGACTGCTGCTCCTATATCTACAGAAACACTGACAACTGCTGCTCCTGTATCTACAGAAACACTGACAATTGCTGCTCCCATAACTACAGAAACACTGACAACTGCTGCTCCCACAACTACAGAAACACTAACGACTGCTGCTCCCACAACTACAGAAACACAGACAACTGCTACTCCCACAACTACAGAAACACTGACAACTGCTGCTCCTATATCTACAGAAACACTGACAACTGCTGCTCCCACAACTACAGAAACACTGACAACTGATGCTCCTATATCTACAGAAACACTGACAACTGCTGCTCCTAGATCTACAGAAACACTGACAACTGATGCTGCTATATCTACAGAAACACTGACGACTGCTGCTCCTGTATCTACAGAAACACTGACAACTGATGCTGCTATATCTACAGAAACACTGACAACTGCTGCTCCTGTATCTACAGAAACACTGACAACTGATGCTGCTATATCTACAGAAACACTGACGACTGCTGCTCCTATATCTACAGAAACACTGACAACTGCTGCTCCTGTAACTACAGAAACACTGACAACTGCTGCTCCCACAACTACAGAAACACTAACGACTGCTGCTCCCACAACTACAGAAACACTGACAACTGCTGCTCCTATATCTACAGAAACACTGACAACTGCTGCTCCCACAACTACAGAAACACTGACAACTGCTGCTCCTATATCTACAGAAACACTGACGACTGCTGCTCCTGTATCTACAGAAACACTGTCAACTGCTGCTCCTATATCTACAGAAACACTGACAACTGCTGCTCCTGTATCTACAGAAACACTGACAACTGCTGCTCCCATAACTACAGAAACACTAACGACTGCTGCTCCCACAACTACAGAAACACTGACAACTGCTACTCCCACAACTACAGAAACACTGACAACTGCTGCTCCTAAATCTACAGAAACACTGACAACTGATGCTCCTATATCTACAGAAACACGGACGACTGCTGCTCCTGTATCTACAGAAACACTGACAACTGCTGCTCCTATAAATACAAAAAAACCTTTAGCTGCTTTTGCAATTCATAGAGAGTCACTGACATCATCTCCTATATCTGGAGACACACAGACAACTGCTGCTCAAATTAGAGAACTACTTAGGACAACTTCTGTGAACACATCAGGAGACCTACAAACATCTGCTGCTGCGATTACTACGGGAATCACAACCGCTGCTGCTCCTGTAACTGCAGAGACTCCCTCCCTAACTTATGTAAGGTTCTCCTTCACAATTGTGAATATGAAGTTTGATGACAGACTTTTCAATCCAACTGATCCATATTATATTTGGCTGAAGAAAAGGACTGAAGCCCTGGTGAGTCTACGATCGTCGTTCTTTTATATGGTCTGAAGCTAATCATTCTGCTTCACATCAGGAGCAATATACCATCTGTAATATAAGGCTGACACTGTATAGCCCAATAGTACTGACTTCCTCTGTTGTGTCTTACCTGCAGGCATTCCAGATGATAAGACTCATCTATCCTTCCTGCCAATCAGTGATAACAATTGCATTCTGGTAAGTTCTGTTTATAAAGAAGATTCTAATTAATGGGATAGTCCAAAGACCAAAGTAGTAATAGTTATCTAAATCCCTAATTATTAGTGCCATAATCTAAACTATTTTCTGATATACCGTATATACTCGTGTATAAGCCGAGTTTTTCAGCCCAAAAATTGGGCTGAAAAGTCCCCCCCTCGGCTTATACATGGGTCATACGGTATGCTGTGGGGGGGGGCTGTGACCGGGGGCTGGAGGAGGCAGGAGGGGGCCGCGGTAACCGCAGGCGGTCACGTGGGGCCGCCTCATTAGTGCAATGAATATGCACGGCATCCCCCCGTCCATCAGCGGCGGGGGGATGCCGTGCATATTGCAATACACAGCCCCCCCCTCCTTATTATGGGACCCCCGGTTAATAATAAACAGCCCCCCCCCTCCTTATCATGTCCCCCCAGGCTGCGGCAAGCTGTCAAAATAACAAACTTTCATACATCACCTTCCGGCCCAGCTCCTCCGCTCCTCCGGTCCTCCGCTCCCCGGCTTCTTCTTCCTGCTTGTGCCGGTGTCATGTGACCAGGCGCAGGAGATGACGTCATTTCCTGCGCGCGGTCACAGAAGCCGGCACAAGAAGAAGAAGAAGTCGGGACCGGAGGAGCGGAGGACCGGAGGAGCTGCGCCGGAAGGTGATGTATGAAAGTTTGTTATTTTGACAGCTTGCCGCAGCCTGGGGGGACATGATAAGGAGGGGGGGGGCTGTTTATTACTAACCGGGGGTCCCATAATAAGGAGGGGGGGGGGGGCTGTTTACTACCACTGGGGCTGTAGGATACTATCACTGGGGCTGTATACTACCACTGGGGCTGCCGGATACAACCACTGGGGCTGTATATACCTCTGGGGCTGCTGTATACTACACTGGGGCTGTATACTACCACTGGGGCTGCTGGATACAACCACTGGGGCTGTATATACCTCTGGGGCTGCTGTATACTACACTGGGGCTGTATACTACCACTGGGGCTGCTGGATACAACCACTGGGGCTGTATATACCCCTGGGGCTGCTGTATACTACCACTGGGGCTGTATATACCTCTGGGGCTGCTGTATACTACCACTGGGGCTGTATATACCTCTGGGGCTGCTGTATACTACCACTGGGGCTGTATATACCTTTGGGGCTGCTGGATACTACCACTGGGGCAGCTGTATACTACCACTGGGGCTGTATATACCTCTGGGGCTGCTGTATACTACCACTGGGGCTGTATATACCTCTGGGGCTGCTGTATACTACCACTGGGGCTGTATATACCTCTGGGGCTGCTATATACTACCACTGGGGCTGTATATACCTCTGGGGCTGCTGTATACTACCTCTGGGGATGCTGTATACTACCACTGGGGCTGTATATACCACTGAGGCTGCTGTATACTAATCACTGGGGCTGCTGCTGCTGTATATACCACTGGGGCTGTATATACCACTGGGGCTGCTGTATACACCTCGGGGCTGCTGTATACTACCACTGGGGCTGCTGTATATACCTTTGGGGCTGCTGTATACTACCTCTGGGGCTGCTGTATACTACCTCTGGGGATGCTGTATACTACCACTGGGGCTGCTGTATATACCTCTGGGGCTGCTGTATACCACACTGCTGGGGGCTGTATACCTGTGCTGGGGTCCACCCTCGGCTTATACACGAGTCAATAGGTTTTCCCAGGTTTTGGGGGCAAAAGTAGGGGGATCGGCTTATACACGGGTCGGCTTATACACGAGTATATACAGTACTTGCTTTAAAAAATTCCCTACCTACACTGTTTAACTGGTTTGCTATTTTTTTCTCCGTTCTCCGATGACGCTTTGTGCAAGAACCCCAGTGCATGCTGGGATACTCAAACGCAGCATCATTAGGGGGCAGAAGCTGTGGTCACTGCTGCAGCCTCTGCTCCTCCCTGAAATCAAGTGACATCAGTGATTTTGGTTTTAGGGGCTGGGCTAGTCCCTGTGTGCTGTGCACTGTGTGATGTGCCCAATGACAGCTCCCTCTCTAATGTCTGCTCAGATCAGCAGTAATGAGCTGGCAACAGAATACCTGGCGTACAGAGACAATGACATCACTTGTGGGGGCGGCGCTGGTCTCTGCACACCTGGTATTCTGATAATACATTCTGTGCTGCCAGGTCGTTACTGTTGATCTGAGTGTGCAACAGGGAGCGCGCTGTCATTGTGCATATCACATGGTGCTCACCATGCAGGGACTAACCCAGCACCTTAAACAAGCATCACTGATGACACTTTCATCTCATGGGGAGACAGAGGCTGCGGCAGTGACCTCTGCCTCCTCATGATGCTTTGTTTGCGCACTCTGCCATGCACTAGGATTCTCAAACCAAGGATCATCAAAAATGAAGTAGGGGGAATAGAAAAGCAATTAGTGTAATTAGGGAATGGTAGAGAATTTTTTATTCAAGTATTAGTAAAAAAAGTTTACATTATGAGTAGTGCTTGGTAATGGAAATGAGCAGTTGGACCCTTGGATGGGAGCGACTCAACTACCCGAGTATAATACAAGTCAATAGAGAAGTCAAGCATTTTTCTGGAGGATCTTCCAGAAAAATGCTTGAAAATTATTTTGCCTTCGCACCACTCCATTAACCCTTTTTACGACCCATGACGTACTGGGCACGTCATGGGCCGCCTCCCTAACTTTGATATGATCTCACACACTGATCTCACAACATTCCCTGCACATGCCGGGTGATCTCATCAGTCGACAAGTGCAGCTAACAGATGTTTGTGGATCACTGATCCGCTAACCACATTAACCCCTTAGATCGCGCTGTCAAACACTGACAGCAAGATCAAGGCACTGCAGCAGGGGTTTACGTTGTTCCCCACCACCATCGGCGACCCCGTGACGCGATCACAGGGTGTTGAGATGACAGTGTGGGGTCAGATGATGACCCCGGGCGCTGTCATGACTCATTTCCTGTGAACGATGGCTGAGCAGCGTCTCCCATTGGAGATGATCATTTCTGCAGTGCAAAGCTGTGCATCATCACGGCTCTGTACAGCACAAGCGATCAGACAGTGCAGTGCTGAGGAGCCCTTAGGGATCAAGTAAAATAAAGTAAAAGTGAAAAAGAAACGTTTTTAAAAATATGAAAAAAATTAAAAATATAAAACTTCGAATGTCCCATTGACAATAAAACTATAAAAAAAATACACATATTTGGTATCGTCGCGTTCAGAAATGCACAATCTATCAAAATATAAAATCAATTAATCAGATTGATATTTAACTACTTAAAGGAAAAAAAGTAAAAACGACGAAATTATGATTTTTTTGGTCATTACAACATTACAATAAAATGCAATAACAGGCGATCAAAATATCACATCTACCCAAAAATGTTACATCAGAAACATCACCTCAAGATGCAAAAAATAAGCCATCACACAGCTCCAGATCCCAAAAAATGAGGATGCTACGGGTCACAGAAAATGGTGCCAAAAATATAATTATTTTTTTTTACAAACTTCTGAATTATTTGACTACTTAGATAACTCTAATGGCCACTGTACACGCGGCAACAGGAAAATAGAAACCGGCAGGTGTCGGAGACAATTGTACCTTTTACCTTCAAAACACATTGCAGATACCTGAATTACACGCAGCCACTTCAAGGTGTTTTGAAGGTAAAAGGTACAATTGTCTCCGACACTTGCCGTTTTCTATCTTCCAGTTGCCGCGTGTAAAGTGGCCATAATGGTCCATTTACACGCCGCTACCGAAAGGTAGAAACCGGCAGGTATCAGAGACAATTGTACCTGATACCTTGTAAACACCGCGCAGTAGCGGCGTGTAATTCAGGTTGAAATACAGGTATCCAAAGAGACAGGGAGGAACAACCTGAATTACATGCCGCTACTGCGCGGTGTTTACAAGGTATCAGGTACAATTGTCTCTGATACCTGCCGGTTTCTACCTTTCGGTAGCGGCGTGTAAAGGGGCCAAAAGGAAGAAACCGGCATGTATCACAGACAATTGTACCTGATACCTTGTAAACACCGCACAGTAGCGGCGTGTAATTCAGGTTGTTCCTCCCTGTCTCTTTGGATACCTGTCTTTCAACCTGAATTACACGCCGCTACTGCGCGGTGTTTTGAAGGTATGGGGTACAATTGTCTCCGACACCTGCCGGTTTCTACCTTTCGGTAGCGGCGTGTAAGTGGACCATAATGGTACCTTTACACGCCGCTACCGAAAAGGTAGAAACCGGCAGGTATCGGACACAATTATACCTTTTACCTTCAAAACACCGCGAAGTGTCGGCGTGTAATTCAGGTTGTTGCTCTCTGTCTCTTTGGATACCTGTCTTTCAGCCGTGCTGAAAAACAAGCAGGTATAATCCCTATGGTGGTGGCGTGTAATCGGGGCACAGGCAAGGTATTTGAGTTCCCTGGGGCGTGCTACAGCGTCATGTATACCACGCCCCATCAGCTATCATTGGTGGGGATTACTGTGTACCCATTGGCTGTCCCTGCACAGGGTGGCATATTTGACGAGCAGACCAGTCACAATGCACATTTGCAATAGCGTCATCTATTAGCCAGCCTCCCTGCGCTGGCTGGCCAATCATGATGTTATTGCATTGTCCAATCACCGTACGAGCGTCGCGTAATACACAACTCAGTCATGCATATGTAGTTACGGCGCACAAGATGTACGCCCAGATTCCCTTGTGGTAGCGGCGTGTAAATCAGGGAAAGTGCTCCACAGACGGTAATCTGCGGCACCCGTCGGCACTTCCGGGGAACACAAATACCTTCTGTGGAGCACCTTGTGGCGGCGTGTAAATGTGGCATCAGGTACCGTTAGGAACCGTTGAAAACGTGCGCGTGCACGTGCGTTGCCTACCTGTTGCTACCCTCGGTAGCGTCGTGTAAAGGTACCTTAATGGTACCTTTACATGCCGCCACAGAAAGGCAGAAACCGCCAGGCATCGGACACAATTGTGCCTGTTGCCATGAAAACACCACTAAGTGGCGGCGTGTAATTCAGGATTTTCTTTCCTGTGTCTTGCAGTGCTTTCAGATACCTGTGTCTGGGCCGTGCTCAAAAACAGGAAGGCACAATCCCTATGGTGGCGGCATGTAATCCGGGCACAGGCAAGGTACTTGCGTGCCCTAGTGAATTCCCCAGGGCGTGCCACAGCTATCATTGGTGGGGGCTACTGTGTAACCATTGGCTGTCCCTGCACAGGGCGCCATAGTTAACGAGCTGACCAGTCACAATACACATTTGCAATAACGTCATGTATTAGCCAGCCTTCATGCCAATCATGATGCTATTGCATTGTCCAGTCACCATACGAGCATCAAGTAATACACAAGTCAGTCACGCCTATGTACTTGCGGCGTGTAAGATGTACGCCCATATTCCCTTGTGCTAGCGGTGTGTAAATCAGGGAAGGTACTCCACAGAAGGTAACCCACGGCACCCATCAGCACTTCCGGGGAACGCAAATACCTTCTGTGGAGCACTTTGTGGTGGCGTGTATATGCGGCATCGCCAACCGTTCGCAACAGTTAAAAACGCGCGCGTGCACGTGCGTTGCCTACCTGTTGCTACCCTCTGTGGCAGCGTGTAAAGGTACCATAAGGGTACCTTTACACGCCACCACTGGAAGGTAGCAACTGCCTGGCATTGTGGATATTTATGCCTGTTGCCGTGAAATTGCTACGAAATGGTGGCGTGTAAATAGGGAAATTCCTTCCTGTTTCCTGACACAGGAAGGAATTTCCCTATTTACACGCCGCCATTTCGTAGCAATTTCACGGCAACAGGCATAAATATCCCCAATGCCAGGCAGTTTTGCTACCTTTCAGAGGTGGCGTGTAAAGGGGCCCTTAGGGTACCGTTACACGTCGCAACATTGCATGCAATTTCACTGGCAATTTGCTGGTAGCAGTGAAATCATGGACACATTGTTCTATTTTGTTGCCGTGTACAAATGTAACAATGTGTCCATGATTTCACTGCAACCAGCAAGTGGCAAATGCAATGTTGCGACGTGTAACGGTACCCTAAAAGTATGCATGTTTGATGTCTACAAACTCGCACTGACCCGAGGCATCATATTGACACGTCAGTTTTACCATATGGTGAACATGGTGAATAAACAATCCCAAAACTCATTGAGGAATTTTACTTTCTTTGCAATGTCACCGCACACGGATTTTTTTACCCATTTCCAGTACACTGTATGGTAAAATGAATGATGTCATTCAAAAGTACAAGTTGTCCGACAAAAAACTAGTCCTTACATGTCTATATTAACAGAAAAATAAAAAATGTATGGCTCTAGGAAGAAGGGGAGGGAAAAACGAAAACCAGAAAAGGGAAAATCTCCCAGAGGTGAATAACTGATCTTAGGGTGCTTTCACATCTGCGTTTTTCGTAATTCGCAGCAGATGCGGTGAAAAACCGCATCTGCCGCGTTTACCGCATAACCGTTCCACTTGCGGCGCGGTTGCGGTTTTTTCTATGCAATGTATAGGGGGACTTGCGGCAGATGCGGCAAGTGCGGTTTTGCACTTGCGGCAGGTGCGGCCGCGAAAAAAACTGCCGCAAGTCCCCCTATACATTGTATAGAAAAAACCGCAACCGCGCCGCAAGTGGAACGGTTATGCGGTAAACGCGGCAGATGCGGTTTTTTCACCGCATCTGCCGTGAATTACGAAAAACGCAGATGTGAAAGCACCCTTAGGGAGGTGAATATTTTGGAGAAGTAGAAATGAGTTCCCAGTAGTGATGGGCAAGCACTGCCATGCTCGGTACTTGTAACGTGCAGTTTGATGCTGGGATGAGCGCTACTCATGTACTGAGTATAATGGAAGCCAATGGGGAATTCGATCATTTTTACAGAAGAATTCCCTGAAAAATTCTTGAGCTTCCCATTGATTTCAATTATGCTCAGGTACTGGAGTTGCTCATCCGAGCATCTAACTGCTCGTTTCGACTACCGAGCCCCCGAGCTTGGTGCTCGCTCATCACTGGACCTCAGTGACGACTTGTTTTTTCACCCGCAGGAAAGGCTCAGTGAAGATTGAAAATGTAGCCGTCTTCCAAAATAGCTCAGTGGCGCCTTCTAGTGATGAGCTGCAAGATTCATTTTTAGAGGCAGTAAAAAAGAATGCAGAAATGATGGACGGACTACAGCTGCTTCAAGTTAACACCACATCTACAGGTGAGATATCAAGGTTGGATACAGTCACAATTTATATAATATGTCTGTTTTTATTGATGGTTTTACATTTTAGATTTGTTAGTCTTAGTAATTTTTGTCCTTAGTTATGGAGAATTACATGTGTTAGGGTAGGTTCACATTGCGTCTGTGCTGTCCATTTAACAGACCCGTTGGACAGTAGCACAAATGCAATGTAACGGACACGTAAACGCATCCATAGGCCTCCATTCAACAATTGCATATTAACGCATGCCAAAATAAGCATGTGTCTGCAAGTATGCGTTTGTTGAAACGCACATGGAAACATGGACTGCAGCGTTTTTCAGGAAACAAAAGCAATATAACATAATGATGCAGATTTGATGCGATATTGCATTTGCAATAGATGATAATAGAAAGATTATAGGACAGAAAGATGGATAGGATAGATAGAAAGATAGATGCAAGAATAGTGTGGCGCCCCACTGGTCAGTGCGCCATAGTAGGGGTACTGCACCCACAATAGAGTGTGCAGTATTCGTGTCGCAGGGGTGTGTAAAGTCTGCATGAGGCTCCCATCCAAGCACTCCCACAGTAGGCCAGGGTAGACGGGTAGACCCTTTCCCAGAGGCCGGAGTTAGGGGAGGCGTGAAGACACACAGACAGTTTTAGTTTGGTCTGAGGAAAGAAGCAAATGGGAGCCCCGAGAGAGAGAAGGGTCTCCCAGGGAGGGGGCCTGAGAGAAAAGGCAGCACAGGAGAAGAACGAGGAAACCCCGTATTGGATCGACCATAATCCGGAGGAATCCTAGTCCACCAACGGAGTGCCGTCTCTGAGGAACGGTACAGGCGAGTTCACCCATGAGCCGTCAACTCCGGCCGTCGCGGGTTAGTTCAGCAGCCCCGACAACCCCGTCCAGAACGTACAGCCCAGCCAGGATCTCCCAAACCAGGTCGAGCCCCTTAGGAAGAACAAGGGTACCTCATAGCGCCCAACAGCGTGGTATACAAGCAGGTTGTGCAGGGCAGGTGCAACTAAAGGCAGCAGGACGTAGGATTGACTAAAGAAGGTATACTACGGGAGCCTCAAAAAGACTTTACCCTCTCTTGCGACTACCTGGCCAGCTACCCGTCTAAAGACTGTAAACACTGTAACCTAACCTGCCATCTGAACCCGGTTCAAGAAAAAGTACCTGTACAGAGTCATACAGCCTCCGTGTCTCCTTTATCCGAGTCGCTGCACTACTCCATACACCATATTCAGCAGCACCACCACAAGTGCTGTCCTGCCCTGGGACTCAGCTGCACCTGCAGGGAGCTGCACCATCCAAGCTGCAATACCATCGCCCCCAGAGGTCTGAAGCGGCGCTGGTGATCATCATCAGAATCTGCAGGTGGCGTCACGAAAAACATTTATTCTTTTTATCCCTTTTTACTTTTCCCCACATTTTTGAGCTGACCAACAGGGCTTCGGGTCAGGGCGGGCGACCAGTGACATAGACCCCTGGGTAAATCAATAGCATTACCAGCCTCCCTGCTCTGTCTCAGTTAAAATTAATTAAGATACATCAAGTTTCCTGTTTTGTTGGATGTTCATCTGCCTGTTTTTATCCCTCTCTTTAAATGTATGTGTAATATCTATGGTATATACATTTGTAGTGATCAGCAAATCTTTGAAATGTTATTTGCCAATGTTGTGGGATTCAGCAGGGGGATTTAGTTTGCAAAGTAACCGATTCACTCCGAACAGAAAGTGCTCCAAAGCTTCCAACTGCCCTAAAAAGATGTGCACGATGCTCTGAGGCTGAGGTGTAACTACAATAGGTGCAGGGGTTGCAATCACACCTGGGTCCTGGAACCTAGGGAGCCCCAAAAGTCCCTTTGGCCTATAGAAAAACTAATGCGATTAAAGGGGTTATCCGGGATTTATAAAAAAAGTAATTGTGCCCAAGCACTAACAGGTAGGTAGCTGCCATCTCCCTGCCTGTTGTGCCCGGCACCATTCACCGCCGACACAGAGAATTCTCAAGGTACCGTCACACGTAACGATATCGTTGCCGATATCGTTCAAAAGTCACGTGTTCTGTGACGCTTGAACGATGTCGAAACGACATCGTTGCATGTGACACTACAAACGATGAACGATCAGTCGGCTGATCGTTCATCGTTTGATTTGAGGACAGGACCTCAAATCTATAGTTGGTCACCCGATGTACACGCAGCATCGCTGTGTGTGACACCGGGAGACGACCGATAAGCCAGCTCCCAGTGCCTCTCTGCAAGCACTGGGAGTTGGTATCCAAGGTAAACTGCGGGTAACTAGGCAGCACGCGCTGCCTAGATACCCGAAGAATACCTTGGTTACCAGCCTTCTCCGCTCACCGGCTGGTATCCACGGTACACAGCGGGTTGAATTAAAATACAGGATAGAATTTAAAAAAAATATATATATCCTTAAAGGTACGGTCACACGCCGCAATCTCGCCTGGCGATATGAGGCGAAATGACGTGCGCGCTCACGTTTTTCGTACTCGCCTCAGATCGCCGATGGTGGCATCACACGCCGCAATATCACCCTGAAGGTAAGGCGATGTGTCACTCCGGAAGTCACCTCACCAATCTTGCCTCATTCCCTCGCCGCTTCCCATGCCGCAATCTCAAAGGCAATTGGGCGTACATGTTCAGCGCGGCGAGGAGATAGGTGTGCCACAGTGGTTTACACCGCGCCCCATACACACTCACTGGACAACACAACAGCGTTGCGATTGGTCAGCCTGCTCTGGACTGAGTTTGCGGATGGTTGTGTAGCTGAAGATGTGTGTGGTGCTGAACGGACAGCTCTTCAAATATGGCGCGGTGTCAAGTGACAGCCAATGGGAACACAGTAGCCCACACCAATCATCTCAGATGGGGCGTGGACTACAGCATGCTGATGCACGCCTACGGGAAATCATGGAAAGCGCTGTTTCCATCACTATCGCCCTGTCACACGGCACAACACGGAAATATCGCCTTAAGGATTGCGGCTGATTGCTGAGCACTGTTCAGGAATCAGGCGACGGCCGAGAATTCCCAAATCACACGCCGCAACCGTGAGGCAATTTCATGGCGATTGTTCCGGGGCGACATATCGCCTGTATGATTTCCAGGCGATATTGCGGCGTGTGACGGTACCCTGAGGGTACCTTTACACGCCGCTACAACAGGCTGGATACAACCAGCTACTTCACGTGCACGAGCACGCACAAACGGTTACAAACGGTAAACGCACCATCTTTACACGCCGCCACAAGGTGCGCTACGCTACGTTACATCTATCTCTGATACACCGCCGGTGTCTCAAGTCACCTTCTGTAGCTCATCTTACCTCATTTACACACCGCTACAACAGCTAATATGGGCGGACCTGGTGCAGCATGGACAACACATAGGCGTGCACAATTGTGGAGTACGAGACGTCCGACGCTGATAGACAAAGCAATAAACCATGATTGGCCAGCATCGCAGGAGGCTGATTAATACATGACCTCGAGCAATTGTGTAGTGTGACTGGTCAGCTCCTTAAATATGCCTCCCTATGCAGCGACTACCAATCGTAACGCAGGAGCTTCCACCAATGATCGCTGAAGGGGGGCGGTATCCCGAGCCTGTGTCACGCCCCACTACATACCAGGTACATCGCCTGGTGTATAGAATCCCTTCGGTTCCTTCTTTACACGCCGATACAGCTCGCTACAACCGCCTGTGTAGCATCTGTTTCCGCAGTGCTCGGAAACAATGTATCTGCTGCAGCTGTCCCTACCGTCTTCACACGCCGCTACTACGGGCTATATTGCCGCTACAAGCTACTTGTAGAGTGTAGCTGGTTGTATCCAGCCTGTTGTAGCGGCGTGTAAAGGTACCCTGAGAGATAAATATGACCTAAATAGGTGAGACACAACCACTATAAAAGCAGATCACGGCTGCTGTAGTCCCCAGCGTGGTGCATATAGAGTAGGAGGATGAAGGTTGAAAACTGCGCTGCCGTATTCCACAGGACATCAAAGTGTGAATGTAATATTGATTTATTAGTCAATATGTTTCAGGGCTCCCTGACACCTTCCTCAGGACAAATCAATATAATATTGCCATGTTTGAGAGCAAATATGGGAGGCCTGAAACACGTTGGATAATAAATCAATATTATATTCACCCATTGATGTCTTGTGGAATACAACAGCTCAGTTTTTAACCCTTCATCCTCCCAACTTACATTTTCTTAGATAATAACCTTAGGGTTTTCATTGGCTGTAAGCCATAATCATCAATATTAACAGAAATAAACAATTGAAATAGATCACTTTATAATGAATTTATATAATATATGCGTTTCACTTTATGTATTGAATTACTGAAATAAATGAACTTTTTGATGATTTTCCAAGTCATTGAGATGCACCTGTAGCTGGTAAAGGTACGTTGCTTGTCATCAGATACAATTCCTCCTGAAGAAGCAGGGTGAAACACAAATCAGGGTGCAGGCAGTCATCATCCAAGTACCATTCCCCGCTAATGCTAGGCTGGTAGCTATGCAGTTACGCTTTGCATTGATGATGCACGGTAAATATTTATATGTGGTAATAGTGACTATACCTGTTTCTTTCTTTCTTTCCTTCTGCTTGAGTTACATCCCATCGTGGATCTTGTTGACTTTTGACTTAGTTAAGCAGATTTATTTACTATTACTCTGATTGCATTGAAATTTTATACTATTCTGTCACCGTCTATTCATGTATGAGTTATACACAAACAATGGATTTTACTTGTTTCTTAGAATTCTATAATTCTATGAAACAAGTAAAATCCATAGCGTCATTTGACCTCCACTATTGTATACCTTGCAGTCTTGTTTTGTTGGCTGTATTCAGTGTATGTAGAGGCTTCTGTCATCCTTATTTATTATTTCATGTATTTATGTCTATTGACAACTTATCTTTACCATCTTTTTTGGGTGCATTACTGATATTTGGCCCAATACTGCCCCCTAGAGGATTCCTTGTTTATTTTTAAAATCCATTCTATATTTTATTTTATTTTTTCTAATAAAATATTACTATTTTATTGTGTTCCTGGGCTTCATGCACCTTTAGATCCCTAGAGGATAACGAGTTGATCAATTATGCTATATCACAAATATTTACTATCAATTACTAGAACAAGGGTCTGAGCTCCGCTGTGGGGAGAAGCTTGTATGGAGCGGTGGTAAAGCAGGTCAATGATGCTCCAGTTTCAGAAGCACAATGTGAGTGCACCCCTTGGTGAGAAGGACCCAGCAATAAGGATCAATGTGGCTCAGACGGTTACACTCCATTATTCAGCGCACCATATTCTGCACAGTCTCACTGACCCAACTTTGCTAAAAAAACTTTTTGTTTTGCACAGGCATTACGGCTCCTGCTGGCTCCATCCCTGTGTACGGCAGCGTACTGATTGGCTTGATGGTGACAGCCATAGTGCTCATCCCTGCCGGGATCTGTTTGGTGCGTAACGTATTACAATATTTTTTATTATTATCTAATGGCCTTCAGCTCAATCTGGAGCCATGGCAACTTGATGGATGAATGCTCTGTATAAAGATCGATCTTGTGCAGCCTATATAGGTCCACCAGAGTTCTCTCCAAGCCTAGATAGGTCCACCATGGTCTTCATCAAGCCTGGATAGGTCCATCAGGGTCTTGTCCAAGCCTAGACAGGTCCACGAGGATCTTCTCTAAGTCTAGATATGTCCACAAGGGTCTTCTCCAAGCCTAGATAGGTCCACCTGGGTCTTCTCCAAGCCTAGATAGGTCCACCAGGGTCTTCATCAAGCATGGATAGGTCCATCAGGGTCTTCTCCAAACATAGGAAGGTCCATGAGGGTCTTCCCAAAGCCTAGCTAGGTCTAGAAGGGTCTACTCCAAGCCTAGATAGGTTAACCAGGGTCTTCTTAAAACCTAGATAGGTCCACCAGGGTCTTCTCCAAGCCTAGATAAATCCTCCAGGGTCCTCAGCTAGATAAGTTCACCATGCTTTTCTCCAAGCCTAGATAGGTCCACCAGGGTCTTCACACACTTCCAAAATGTAGGGCCATAAATGATTATTATTGAGTGAAAATTCCCCAGATGCGGGATTATCACCACTCACTTTAGTGATATTTTTCCTCTCTCCATCCTCCAGGCTTTGCACACCAACATTTTAAACACCATAGTCAATATCAGAGGAGACTTGAATGTGTGAAGACATCACAGACAGCCGGAGGAACCGTGAGTAAAAAAGGTTAGTAGAAAGCTAAGTGCAAGAATATACAAGGATGATGCAGCTTTCCTACGGGTCAATTCTTAATGTTTCTATTCTTATTAAAAAAAATATAATAATAATAATAATAGTGACCACAGAGGTGAATAAAACTTTATTTTTCTGTCTATCTATTGCAGAGATAATCACAATAAAAGTATAGGGCACCTAATGAGTTAACTATTGTGAAGTCCAAGAGGGTGTCATCAGCTATCTTTCTTTGGGGGGGTGTAATTCTGCTCCCTACATCAGTTGCCCCCCCCCCCCCCCCCCCACCGCCAACCTTACCTTTGATTTCCAGTGTGTGAGATTTAAGATACAGCTCTGACCTCCTGGTCTAACCTCCTGCATGAACAGACAGTGCTGGTATATTAGGGCACAGATTTCCAATAATGTCCCTATATGGAGAGTGGAAGCACAGCAGAGTTTAGCTTTGTCACATAACAAACCCTTATCATAATATTGTCAGTTCTGCTGTACTGCATCTCCCTGCACAATGTCTGTTGCGAGATGAGTCATACTTATATCTATTGTGCTCCAAGCAACGTTTGAGCAGATATAAATGTCATTACTGACACTGCCCCTCCTCCCCCGTTTGCATACTGATGACCCATCCTACGTGTCGCTCACTAAGGCTAGGTTCACATCACGTTTTTCATTGTGTTTGAACGCAATACGATTTGCCGCTGCATTAATGCAATGAAATGCAAGTGTTTGATTGTGTTGACGCAGCCATAGACTTCTATTGTAAAACGCAGTCAAACGTATTGCAAACGCAATGCAAAATGTGGTTGCGCTTGATTGCATGTTTATTTTCCGAGCGCACAGGGAACGTTGTGGGCAACATTCCCTGTGTGCTCAGGATAAACACAGCGTTTCAAACACAACCACATTTTGCATTGCGTTTGACTGCGTTTTACAATAGAAGTCTATGGCTGCGTCAACGCAATCAAACACTTGCATTTCATTGCATTAATGCAGCTGCAAATCGTATTGCGTTCAAACACAATGAAAAACGTGAAGTGAACCTAGCCTGATAGGTTAGTACTGGGCATTCCCTTTAAGGTCACATTCATATTATTTTACAACTATCATTCTTGTGATCCTGGATCACAGGTAAAGCTGGCGGAGGTTTTGCACTAGTTATGCCCATGCTAACCTTTCCTGGCGTACTACTATTCATTGTAATCGGGATTGTGTGACATCAGCTACGTGTCTTTACTGTCTTCATTTGTTTGGGTTTTAGTTGTTTCGATTCCCAGCTGTCCACCTGAGCTGACGTATACTCTGCTGCCTCTCCTCCACATTCATCTCCGGATATCAACAGGACCGAATCTGCCGTTTAGTTTATTTTTTTAACGCAATATATTTATATGGTGTCCATGTTTTATTAAAAAAAGCCTGTAAAATATATTATTTTTTATTAAAGCAATTTGAAAATGTATATACTTGTCATAATGAACTGCATACTAATTAATCATAAAAATTCAGATAGAAAACAGGAATGTTCTCTTACCGGTTCCGTAGCAGAAGAAAGAATATACAGGACTGTGTTCACCGGACCCGTGCTGCCGACAGAGGAGACGTCCAGACAGTGGTTGGTCGCAAGTGGCTTTTTATTATATCCGACACGTTTCGGAGCCAGACCCGACTCCGTCCTCATGGAGCACACTCCTACCGGTTCCAACACAAAATAGTTCCGAAAATTATTTCGCTAATACAGACCATAATGTTTAGACTGGCTTCAGCGCTCCTGACACAAACGCAACTGTAACCCAGCCCCACTAAAGTGATAGAGATGAGCAGCAATTCCGCATGCAACCTACTGGCAGGAGTGGTGCTGTTATTGGAAGAAAGTAGCTGGAACCTGTGTAGATTGGCAGAAAGAGGCACTTGAAAGTAGTTTGCATGCTCCACCTCCGCTCCATTCATTCCCTATGGGCTGTGGAGTGCTGAGCTCGGCTTATTCTGCCTGCCGCATAGAGAAGGAGTCGGGCATTCATCTTGCTGCTTTATTTTGTAACGGGGAGAAAAGTTCTCTGTTGGGAATAAAAAACTGAATTAGTCCTTACCGGTAATTCCTTTTCTTGGAGCCTTCCACGACAGCATTGGAGGATGTCGTCCACGCCCTATTGGGGGACAGGAACACAGAGAGGTTAAAAGCCCCTCCCCTTCCTCCGCACTCCAGTGTATTACCAAGATCACCCTTAGCCATGGATTACCTGATACAAACCGGAATCAAACAACAACAAGGGGGGGAACTGATGCTGTCGTGGAAGGCTCCAAGAAAAGGAATTACCGGTAAGGACTAATTCAGTTTTCTCCATTCGCCTTCCACGACAGCATTGGAGGAATACCACAGATACTCCTCAGGGTGGGACTATTGCCTGTAGGACTCTCCTACCAAAGGACAGATCCCGACTGAAGGACAGATCTAACCTATACAGGCGAGAAAAAGTGAGGAGAGGCTACCACGTAGCCGCTCTGCAAATCAGCTCCGATGAAGCTCCAGCCCGCTCCGTCCAGGGAGTAGCAGCAGCCCGAGTTGAAGGAGCCTTCAACCCCATCGGAGGAGCAAGGACCGGAGCGACGTAGACCTCACAGATCGCCTTCTTGATCCAGGAAGTGATGGTAGCCTGGGAAGTCTTCTTCCCTGTATTATTCCCAAAAGCTGAACAAACAGGTTCTGATCTAACCTCCAGGAAGCAGATTCTCGGAGATAGAGGAGGACAGTCCGACGTACATCCAAGGAGTGAAACACGGCCTCAGCCGCATTAGCAGGAGATTGACAAATTGAAGGCAGAACCACATCCTGGGACCGATGGAAAGCCGACAACTTTCAGAAGAAAAGATGAATGCAACCGAAGCATAATGCGAACAACGGACACCACGAGGCACGGAGCCTAGATAGAGAGTGCCTGCAGTTCTCCAACTCTGGGAGCAGAAGTGATGGTCACCAAAAACGCCACCTTGTGAGAGAGAGACGTAAGGGATGCAGCAGACAAGGGTGCAAAGGGACTTCGAGCAAGCCCTTGGAGAACAAGCATCAAATCCCAGGGAGGGACAGAAGGCCGAATCCGGGGACGCCACCCCCAAGCAGAAGTAAAAAACTGCTTGAGCCACGGATGGGAAGCAAGATCCTGGGCAAAAACCGCCCCAAGTGCCGACCTCTGGACTTAAAGAGTGCTCGGCCGAAGCCCCAAATCCAAGCTACGCTGCAAAAATCCAAGAGTTGGGCCACATTAGGATGACGCATGGTCGGGATGGAAGGAGCACACCAGGACAGGAACCGATTCCAGCCCTCCCGTAAATAGTGTTTGTCAAAGGCTTCCTGCTTTGCTGAAGCGTGCGGATCACTGCCTGGGAGAGACCCTAGGTCCTCAGGATCCCGGCCGCAACAGCCAGGCCGCCTGAATGAGCCACTGAGGGCCCAGGTGAAACAGAGGACCCTGGGACAGTAGGTTGACACTGGGCTAACATAATCGGTCCCTCCAGGCCCAGGTCTCGGATGGCGTCGTACCACGCCAGTTTGGGCCCCAGGGGAGCCACCAGGATAGTGTCACCCCCTCCGCCTGAATCCGTTGCAACGTCTTGGGAAGTGACGGGATTGGAGGAAATGCATACACTAACCGGAAGTCCCAGGGATGGGCAAAAGCGTCCAGCCCCCGAGGATGGTCCAACCGCGTCAGGGAGAAAAAGGTTGGCACCTTTGTATTCGAGCCCAAAGCGAACAGGTCGATCGAAAGGACACCCCACCTGTCCGTAAGAGAGCGAAATACTTCCGAATGGAAGCACCATTCTCCTGGGTGGACCTCCGTGCGGCTCAAGAATCTGCCTGTACATTGGCCATTCCCTTCAGATGTACTGCCGAGGAGGAGAGAAGATGGCGTACTGCCTACAAAAAGAACAGTCTTGCCAGCCCCTGCAAGTGTAAGCCACGAGTACCGCCTTGGTACCGCAAGAAAGCAACCGTAGTCACATTGTCTGACAGGACCTTGACATGATGACCCCGGAGAACGTGAGCTGCAGCAAGAAGCGCTTCCTCCCCTGCCAGAAGTTTGAAGACTGGCAACTGACCGAGCGACTCCAAATCCCCTGGAACGGTGTGCGAAGTACCATCGTGCCCCAACCGGACCCGCTGGCATCAGTGGGAACTGAGGTCACAGGAAGGTGTCTGGGATTCATCCCCAGGAAAGCGAGGTTACCACCCGCCCCGGGGTCCGGACCCGCGAGTTTAAGGAATCCAGACGTCTGTCCCAGGAACTCAGTATGTGTTCCTGGAGCAGTCGGGAAGGAGCCTGAGCCCATGTTACTGACTGAATGCAGGCCATCATGGCCCCTAACAGGGACATTGCTTCCCGCAAGGAGGGCGACCCCCTTGCCCGGAAGCGGGTCAGATTCACGTGGCGCAAAAGCTGATATGCCGCAGGAAGGAACGAGGTCTGTCTGGAGGAGGCCAGCAAGACTCCCAAAAATTGACGTCGGGTTGCAGGCACCCGTTCCGATTCCCGAAGATCGGGTACCCATCCCAGGGACTGAAGAATCTCCAATGTGTTGGAGACCTTTGTGCGCAGAAGCACTGCCGAAGGAGCCACCACCAACATGTCGTCTAAATGGGGAAGCATACATATCCCCTGGGTCTGGATGAATGTGATCGCTTCCCCCATGAGTTTGGTAACCTCTGGGGCCGACGAAATCCCAAAGGGCAGCACATTAAGCCGAGAATGGACTGTCCCGCCTGCCCCGGAGATCGTGAATCACAGAAAGCGCTTGTAGGACGGGTGAATGGGGACATGAGAATACGCGTTCTGGAGGTCCACAACAACCTGGAGTAGCGCCCCTGGCCCTCCTCTCCAGGAGGAATCGGGGACCCCACACCCGAATCCCACAGGTGTCGCAGACCCGACAAGAAAAACCGTGCGAGAGTCCCCCTGAGGAAGGGAGAGGACTCGAAGACACGGAGGGGCTGGCTCTCGAATTCCAAGCGTAGACCCTCCCAAATGGTCGAGAGGATCCAAAAGGCACAAGGAGATTGCTTGCCACTGTGGCAGAAACCGCAGGAGCCGCTCCGCAATGGGGAAGGCGACCTTGTTTAGGGGCGGCTGGTGATGCCGCTGCTGGGGGAGCAAGATATTATGGGTCTTGTTCCGGTACTGGAATGCCCAGCGACCAGACTTACCCTTCCCTTTAGACTGGTAGGGTTGGCTGCGCTCAGGCCAAAAGGACTGCCTCCGAAAGGGCTCCTGTTTCGGGAGACACCTTTTCCGGTCTGACACCTTTTCCAGGATGTCATCCAATGCCCTTTGCAAGGGGAGGCCACACAGCTGGAGCTTAGACGTGACCTCCTCATTCCACCTTGTAAGCCACACTGCCCTGCGAGCTGTGTTAGCCAACACTGCGCACCTGGCGCCAACGCAGAATGACTCAGCAGAGGCATCGGCCAGGAAGCCCGTAGCACGTTTCAGAAGTGGAATGGAGTCCAAAGCTCCTCCCTGGGAGTACCCTGCAGGATGAATTCTCCCAGCTGGGTGAGCCACTTAAAGAGAGACCTGCTCACATGTAGAGGAAATGTACACCGTTAAAGACATAGCTGCCGCCTCCCAGGATTTTTTGAGGACACTCTCCATTTTACGAACGAGGGGGTCCTTCAACCGGGAGGAATCTTCAAAAGGCAACGCGGTCTTATATGCTAAGCTTCCCAAATGGAATACTGCCATAGACCTTCATGTTAGAAGTCCCATTGACTTTATAGAGACTTCCATGGAGATTCCCATTGGGTCTCACATGAGGTCTCCCATCCAGCCCGTGACTGTGGCTCCTGTTGCTTAGCTTCAACAGTGTGTCAAGGGCATGCACAATGGGTTTACAATAGCAGCTGATTGCTACCCTGGCCACCTGGATGTCCACCTTCGGGACCTCCCAGACAAAGTCATCACCCTCCAATCCACTCGGATGGGGTGAGCCGCTTAGCCTTCAGGCCTCTGAACATTTAGTCCTGCACAGAAGAAGGGGATTCCACCACCTCTACTCCCATGGTACAATGGACAGTATCCACCAATGCACCCATGGACTCCGTGGAAAAATAGTAGTGTCCAGATTCTCGTGTCTGGACAGAGGCAACAGCGGCAATATCTTCGCCGTCCTCTAATGCTGAGCTCTGGCAGCCTCCATGAGATCCACAGAGTCACAATCCTGGAGCTTCCTCTCTTACGGAGGGGAAGGCCCGGAAGCTGCAGCAAACCCCCGCAGTGCCGAGATAGAAGCCTGCACCTCTTCCCTAATGGATTGGAGCTCCTCAAGCAAGGATGGGGAGTCCATCCTGACAACCCTGTCAGTCACGGCCGACACCTTGTTGTAGGAAGAGGGAAATTTTGTGCCGCAGCCACATTTATGCTCCCTTTCACAGACGGCCCTCGTCTCCCTATAGACAAAAAGGGAAGAGAAGGGGGTCCCAGTGTGAGTGCAGGGCTTAAATAACTCTACTCCTTGTGACCACCCCCAGAAACACTTACATGAGCTGGGGAACGCTGGGCTCTGCAGAAGCAGAGGTGGAAGCCTATCACCTTCCATGTTTCAGGGATCAGCCTTACCTGGGTGTAGCTTCCGGCGGGTACTTATCCAGAAGTACCATGCCCCCAACGAGGAACACCTGTTCCCTCCCTCCTCCTGGTCACCGGCCGCGGGCAGTAGCGCGCGAAAGTCCTGCTGGGTTCCCTGGAGCCGCGCCCAGCCTGCCACAGCCCTTACAGGAGCCGCCGCCCGAAACCGGAAGTGACATCCCGGAACCGGAAGTGCCACCCCCGAAACCGGAAGTGCCTCCGCAGCACCTCTGATGCATGCTCCAGGGACCGCAGCTGGAGGAGGGAGACGCCGGAGAAGCTGAACAGGCCTCCGGCGTTGCAATACACGGCCTGCTTTGCCCCGTAGGACGCAGGAAGGCCGGATGGTCCCACCACGGGAGCCCCGAGAAGGAGGAGGAGGCCGCCCCCGACGTCCATCCCTGGCCCGGCTGTAAGTACACCCCAATGCTGCCTCTGCCGGCCTGACAGCACTGGAACCTCTCCATGCCCCAAGGGGGACAGGAAGACACTGGAGTGCGGAGGAAGGGGAGGGGCTTTTAACCTCTCTGTGTTCCTGTCCCCCAATAGGGCGTGGACGACATCCTCCAATGCTGTCGTGGAAGGCGAATGGAGAAACTCCCCATTCTGCTGATCGGTGCAGGTCCCGCCAGTCTACTTAATAAAACGCTCTTTTAAGCGTATGTGTCTCTATGTCTTTTTACAGCAAATATAATCCTGAAAAATCACTAAAAATAGTTTTAAAAAAATGGATATATGCACAAAAATGTCAAAACGACTTATTGCGTGCATGTTCCGTCTTTTATTACTTCTTTTGACTGCTTTACGCTTCTAAAGCTCTGAGGTGGCTAAAACAAGTGACACGCTCATACTTCTACGTTATATATGGACCCCGGTGGCAAAAGACGTCACAAAAGACGCTTCATAATAAACAACGCGGGCGTTTTCCTGAAGATTCTTCTGCGTTGTAAATTATGACTGTGTACTTGTAATCTACAGGGTAAAATAAAAGTCTGATTTATTTTTCTTCTATAAATTGACTAAAAATAAATAAAAATGTTAATAAACAATCACAATAGTGAGATTGTTATATGCTTATCACAGACATATTTGCTATTATAACGACCCGCACAACTCAAAGATCAGATTACAGTGATTGGTAAATGGTGAAAAGAAATGGTGGGATTAATTATTTTATTCTCCATTAAACCATTAAAAAATGGACTAGAAATGTAACGCTGAGCTCATATAGAGAAATAGCATCAAAACCGCGCAGTGGGTTCAATTTTCATGAAATTGCCTCCACTTTTCTAGGCCAAAATTCACCGAACGTATGGTAAATAGTTATCCAGCTCTTGTCAGGTTCAAAAACTAAAGGATAAACTTCTTTCAGATAGTTTTATTGATATTATTAAAAATCCAGTGTGGATAGGTGATACAGCGAATCGTGATTACCACAAAAAGAACCCACCCAGTACATACACAGGACAAACAATACATCCAACACTTCTATTTGGTTCTATATTGACCGGTCAGTGTTGGTATCATAAAGGTGTGGTCATCCAAGAGGTACGCTTGGACACATTTTGTCCCAGGTCACTTACCTAAAGGGAAAACCATCACCTGATACTGATACATCCAGTTTTGGTTATCGATGGTGTGTGCCCTCTCTGCACTGTGTCCGTTTGTCAGAGCCTGACCCTCAGTGAGTAGGTCCTAAGGCCCCCGTCACACATAACGAGATCGTTAGCGAGATTGTTGTTAAGTCCCAGATTTTGTGACATAACAGCGATATCGCTAACGATCTCGCTACGTGTGACACTTAGCAGCGATCAGGTCCCTGCTGTGAGATCGCTGATCGCTACACAGTGCTTTGGGTCATTTTTAGGTCGTTGGTCTCCCACTGGGAACGCTGCATCACTGTGTTTTAAAGGGACAACGACCAACGATCTCAATACTACACCCAAGAGTGACAATTCCCAACGACCTCCTATCATTCCGGATTGTTGCTGAGTCGCTGGTGAGATCTGTTTGACATCTCACCAGTGATCCCAAAGTGACGCACCAGCGATCCCTAAGGATCTTTATAGTTGTCAGGATCGCTGTTGTGTCGTGTGTGACAGGAGCTTAAGGAGTAGTGAATGAGATGAAAATAATATATGACCACAGATATGGTACGACAACCCCGCCCGACGCGTTTCGGTCAGGCTCTGACAAATGGACACAGTGCAGAAAGGGCATGTACTGGAAGGTGGGTTCTTTTTGTGGTAATCACGATTCACTGTATCACCTTTCCACACTGGATTTTTAATATCAATAAAACTATCTGAAAGACGTTTATCCTTTAGTATTTGAACTACACTTTTCTTGGATAGTTAAAGGGGTCTTCCCATCTCTCAATATGTAGTAGACATAATAATAATAATAGCAAATCCCTCCAATTAGAAATGTAGTATAGTTCTCCTAATTAGCTGTCACTTGCCTCATGAGCAGGAAATTACAGCTTAGGTATCCATGGTTACGACCACTCATATAGTGACAGTTGATAGTGGTCGTAACCATGGATACCTAAGCTGCAATGTCCTGCACATGAGGTGAGTGACAGCTAATCAGGAGAGCTACATATGCTACATATCTAATTGGAGGGATTTGCTAATATTATTATTACACCTACTACATATTCGGATAAGATCTTGAAGATGGGAACACCCCTTTAATATCATAATTTCTTCATAAAAAAGCAGGATTTGTGCTCCATGTGAACACGGCCTTACAAATGTGTTTGGAAAAATTACATTTAAAGAAAAATTCCAGTTTGAGTTGCAAAAAAAAAAATTAGACATGAAGGGGACATCCGGGAATGCTAAAACATTTTTGTACTGTCCCTGCCCTCCTACATGATGAAGCTGAGCTGGACACTACAGTTCTAGGACCTATAGATCACTTATAAATCAATAAGATTATATCTGCTCTTCAGCTCTCACCCCTCCATTGAGGGACAGTGAAGATTCAGTGATGCTGCTGGTGAGAGCAGGAGGTGTGACTGGGGTCTGGACCCTGGGGGCTCCAGGATCATCTTACCTTCTTGCCCCCTAATACAACTGTATGAACAGGGGGTGTGGCTGGGTGTGGTAAGGGGTGTGGCCACTGGCCTCATGGTTACAGTACATACTACCCCTGATATACCTACGTAATATAAGAATAGGAGTGTTCTCCCTTCAAATAGCAATCATGTCACCAGATATAAATACAAGCTGTGATCTTCTGCTTTACAATGATATGACACGCCCTGAGGAAGGAGACGAAACGTACGCTGGCGGTGGGGGTGCCAGGACCGAGGCCACAAACAGTTATACACCAGGTATGCTAATTTAGTGAGGACAATAGTAATTATATCACGGGGGCAGCAGCACAACATGTGTAACCTGGATCAGAAGGGGCACTGCTAGCACATAGGTGCGCATATATTTTAGAACTTTAAAGCTCCAGAATTATATAATAGAGTGTGCAGCTATAATTAAAACATCAGGGCAGCACCATATTGTAACCTGTGTCAGAGAAAGGCCAATTGCTAGCATACAGGTGCACATGTATTTTAGAAGATTAGAGCCCCAGAATCACATAATAGAGCCTATAGCCGCCTTGAGTGATAAATAAACAAATAGCACGTCCTTATGCACCTGGTAGTACTGGTCATTGTATAATGTATATTGTATAAATACTGATGTAAGTGGTCTTAGTCCTGGACCTGGATATAAATTAATATAAATTATTGTAATCATTAGGGTACTCTCATGTAAATTACTTTTAATGGTTTTATGGAATAATTATAATGAATTATGACTAATAAAGTGATCACTTAAATAATAAAGAAACTGTACTCATTATTCATCTGAGAGCCCTTGAGAGGGAACTCTGGGTGATTTTGAAGTGCATAGTGTGTGCTGCCATGTATCATACTAGGAGCAGAGGCAGAGCACTGCATTGGTTGATTCAGCACTGCCATGGTCTCCCATCCCCCATATTAACTTGGTAGCTTCCTGTCCCCTAAAACTTTAGCACAATGCATGACTGAATTTCTCTGTCCCCTGAGGGAGGGGTGAGAGCTGAGGAGCAGATATGATTTTATTGATTTATAAGCGATCTATAGATACTGCAGTGTACAGCTGCTTATTATGTAGGAGGGCAGGGACAATACCCGGGATCCCCCTTTAATAAGATAAAGATCATATAAAAATGAGAACGTTCTGGTGGATACAACCATAAATAAATGAACAAAATCCAAATCCATTAATCCGGCCCGTGTGATAGTGAGGAGTGACTGGAGAGCTCTGGACACCCCTGTATGGCCAGATATAGACATGTGCAGTATGTGTCAGATAAACATGAGCTCAGGACGGTCCTATAACACTCCTCCTACGTCAGGCGGATTTGTGGTAACTCCTCACTATATACTCCTGTACAGGTATATCCACCCTGACGACCTCCACACAAAGGAGCGTAACCTAGAAACCGCTTGCCCTCAAACATCATGGCGGGTTGGCTACTTCCGGTGACGTCATGTACACGGGCTGTTTTGCACCAATCCCTGGCCAGTACTCAAGACGTTTTGACCTATCAGAAATCAAGGTCCGCTACTTCCGGAAGCTTTTTTTCTCCCCCTGCCTAGTGGTTGTCATGGAGAGAGTCAGAGCCGAGCGTCCAATCAGGAGGCGCGGCGGGTGGGTTTTAAAACAAGCTTCGCCCGGCGTGCGGCCGTTACTGTCTACTGAGCTGTGATCGTGCAGAGCGAGGTGAGTGCGGGGCGCGGCCGGTGTGTCCGGTAACGGCTCCCCTCAGTATACCCTAAGTGTCCGGTAACTGCTCCCCTCTGTGTATAATGTGTCTGTCCGGTAACTGCTCCCCTCTGTGTATAATGTGTCTGTCCGGTAACTGCTCTTCTCAGTATACATTGTGTGTCCGGACTGCTCCTCTTCCCTCAGTATACATTGTGTGTCCGGACTGCTCCTCTTCCCTCAGTATACATTGTGTGTCCGGACTGCTCCTCTCCCCTCAGTATACATTGTGTGTCCGGACTGCTCCTCTTCCCTCAGTATACATTGTGTGTCCGGACTGCTCCTCTTCCCTCAGTATACATTGTGTGTCCGGACTGCTCCTCTTCCCTCAGTATACATTGTGTGTCCGGACTGCTCCTCTTCCCTCAGTATACATTGTGTGTCCGGACTGCTCCTCTTCCCTCAGTATACATTGTGTGTCCGGACTGCTCCTCTTCCCTCAGTATACATTGTGTGTCCGGACTGCTCCTCTTCCCTCAGTATACATTGTGTGTCCGGACTGCTCCTCTTCCCTCAGTATACATTGTGTGTCCGGACTGCTCCTCTCCCCTCAGTATACATTGTGTGTCCGGACTGCTCCTCTCCCCTCAGTATACATTGTGTGTCCGGACTGCTCCTCTCCCCTCAGTATACATTGTGTGTCCGGACTGCTCCTCTCCCCTCAGTATACATTGTGTGTCCGGACTGCTCCTCTCCCCTCAGTATACATTGTGTGTCCGGACTGCTCCTCTCCCCTCAGTATACATTGTGTGTCCGGACTGCTCCTCTCCCCTCAGTATACATTGTGTGTCCGGACTGCTCCTCTTCCCTCAGTATACATTGTGTGTCCGGACTGCTCCTCTCCCCTCAGTATACATTGTGTGTCCGGACTGCTCCTCTCCCCTCAGTATACATTGTGTGTCCGGACTGCTCCTCTTCCCTCAGTATACATTGTGTGTCCGGACTGCTCCTCTTCCCTCAGTATACATTGTGTGTCCGGACTGCTCCTCTCCCCTCAGTATACATTGTGTGTCCGGACTGCTCCTCTCCCCTCAGTATACATTGTGTGTCCGGACTGCTCCTCTCCCCTCAGTATACATTGTGTGTCCGGACTGCTCCTCTCCCCTCAGTATACATTGTGTGTCCGGACTGCTCCTCTCCCCTCAGTATACATTGTGTGTCCGGACTGCTCCTCTCCCCTCAGTATACATTGTGTGTCCGGACTGCTCCTCTCCCCTCAGTATACATTGTGTGTCCGGACTGCTCCTCTCCCCTCAGTATACATTGTGTGTCCGGACTGCTCCTCTCCCCTCAGTATACATTGTGTGTCCGGACTGCTCCTCTCCCCTCAGTATACATTGTGTGTCCGGACTGCTCCTCTCCCCTCAGTATACATTGTGTGTCCGGACTGCTCCTCTCCCCTCAGTATACATTGTGTGTCCGGACTGCTCCTCTCCCCTCAGTATACATTGTGTGTCCGGACTGCTCCTCTCCCCTCAGTATACATTGTGTGTCCGGACTGCTCCTCTCCCCTCAGTATACATTGTGTGTCCGGACTGCTCCTCTCCCCTCAGTATACATTGTGTGTCCGGACTGCTCCTCTCCCCTCAGTATACATTGTGTGTCCGGACTGCTCCTCTTCCCTCAGTATACATTGTGTGTCCGGACTGCTCCTCTCCCCTCAGTATACATTGTGTGTCCGGACTGCTCCTCTCCCCTCAGTATACATTGTGTGTCCGGACTGCTCCTCTTCCCTCAGTATACATTGTGTGTCCGGACTGCTCCTCTCCCCTCAGTATACATTGTGTGTCCGGACTGCTCCTCTCCCCTCAGTATACATTGTGTGTCCGGACTGCTCCTCTCCCCTCAGTATACATTGTGTGTCCGGACTGCTCCTCTCCCCTCAGTATACCGCGGAGCTGAGGACACACAAAGAGCAGAGCTGACAATGGAGGTCTCTGCCTCATTAATGGCTGTTCTCATACTAATGGGGCACAGATGGCCGCTGTATGTAAACTGTCTCCATAGTGAGGGCCCGTGGTTGTCTGTAGCCAGGAGCTCTGTTACCCTGGATGGAAGTGTGGATGGGAAAAGACCCTGTTGCTGGGTGGAGGTGGGGGGGTGCCTGGGGTGCCTCTGTGCACGGGTGGAGGGGGGGTGCCCCATATAGCAGTGATCTTTGTTCCCCATGTTGTGGTGGTCTGCATTATGGAGGGCAGTTTTGGAAAATATATAATTCAGTATTTTGGGTTAGGGTAGGTCACCTCCATAGGATGGGGGGTGTCAATACTTGGACCCCCTGATCTCATGTGGGGGCTCATTCTAGGCAGAAACCATGTTTATCCCTGCAGATATCAGGCTTTTATATTAAGGGAATATTTGGGTTTTAAAAAACATTGCCCCTGCACTAACAGGCAATAAGTTGTAACACTTGCAGATTCCACAACGGAAGTTAACGGCTAAGGTGGTGGGTGTGGTTTGGTGGTGGGCGTGGCTCAGTGCTTCCTGGAGGAATAAGGCAGCGTTCACACATTGCGTATTTTGCCGCACTTTTTTACGTGCGCTTTTCAAAATACGCAATGTGTTTTGTGTCTGCCAGCAAAGTGAATGTGAAATTCACTTTGCAGTGCAGACAGTGTAAAAATACGCAGCGCTTTTTCAGGGAGAAAACACAGTTGCGTAAAGAATTGAGATGTCAATTCTTTACACAGCTGCTCCTGTATTTCTCCCTGTGATGTCAGAGGGGAGGAAGAATCCTGCTTCCTCCTCCCCTCCGACAGCCCCATTAGATTTCACAGTGTATTAATATACACTGTGAAATCTAAATTAAACAGAGTAAGTGTATGAAAAGTAAAAAAGAATGAATACTTTACCTGTCCGACGCCTTTTCCCAAAGTATTCATTCTTTTTTTATTTTTCATACACTTGCTTTTGTTTAATTTAGATTTCGCAGTGTATATTAATACACTGTGAAATCTAATGGGCGGTCACAGCTGTCAGAGGGGAGGAGGAAGCTGGATTCTT
Source organism: Allobates femoralis (assembly GCA_033576535.1). Classification (NCBI taxonomy): domain Eukaryota; kingdom Metazoa; phylum Chordata; class Amphibia; order Anura; family Aromobatidae; genus Allobates; species Allobates femoralis. Next base: position 151,396,856 of record JARQOC010000007.1, read on the forward strand.
CCTCCCCTCTGACATCACTGCGCTTTATGGGGTAAAGAAGAGCGCAGTGTGTGAAAGCCCCGGAGTATCTTGTTGTGCTTTTTTGCGGCGCTGAAAAACGCAGCAAAAAGCACAACAAAATACGCAATGTGTGAACGCAGCCTAAATGTTCATTTTTAAGTCCACTTGGTCATAGTTACTGATTATGATAAAGGTGGGGGTCTGGGGGGTGGGGGGTGGGGGTGTGTAAGAGTCAAAAGTCAAAGTGTACTAGTGGGCTTAGTTGGTGGGTGTGACTATAATTGATTACGCCCCCACTGCCTGGGCATCTTACCCCAGATTCCTGCTTCTACCTATATGCCAGTTGTGCCTGGCGCAGTTTACTGCTGGCACAAGAGTGGTCAGACTGTGATACAATGGCTTTGTCAACCAGAGCGGCAGCTTCTTTCCAGTCTGCTCTATAGGCTGGGTGGGATAGCCGATGTCATGCTGATTGACAGCAGGGTCCCCGCTACCTAATTGGTGGAACATCTGTCAATAACAGTGCTGTCAGCTGTTGCCGCCTGTCAACAAGAGCAGAGAAGCTGCTGCTCTGCTGACATGTCATCCATGGAAGCTGTAGAATTGCCGGTAGGATCAGTACATAAAAATCCTCCTTTTCTGTACCTGTTGTGAAAATGACTTTTAATACCTGTGATTTTAAACTTCGAGGGGATCTGTCTCCCTTCCAGCCATTTTGGATAAACTTGTTCTTCTGGTCATTGACATTTCTCCCCTTTAATGTTCACGTTCCTTGTCTACAGATCGGACACCTATGGCACAATTTGTGTTTGAAAACGACCTGAACAGCATTTTAAAGCTGGATACGCCGATCACAAACGCTCCGCTGGCACGATGGCAGCGCAAAGCCAAGGAGGGCGGCTGCTCGTCAGCAAACACATCGGTGAACACCAGTATCGCATCTCCCATGAAGGCGGCAAACAGATCCCACAGCTCCAGCAAGACTCCATCGAAAACGCCAGGTGCGACCTGCTCTATGCTGGGCCACTTCTCAAGAATATTGGGCCCTGCTTTGCGCGATTCCCTAATGGATGTTGGTGCAGTCACAATTCTGCATCTTTATCATCTGAAGTCTCCCAGCATCTCCTGCCCGTTCACTTTCTGCACACAGCTGCTTTTGGGAAGGGTGTGTTGTATTTTGGGGACGGGGGGGGGGGTTTGGAAATCTTGAGGACTTCTTTATTTTTCTCTCTCCACTGTTCCTGAGTGCAATCCTTGCAGATGGTGCATGATCTCTGCCATCACTGACAGCTCGTGACAGTGATTCAGTGTTTTACTCTGAGCTTGCATTGGCTGAGAGCAGTTTTTTTTTTTTTTTTTCCACTCTGCTCAGTCAACCAGGTGTGACTGCCAATGTCATACTGATTGTCTGCAGCCGACTGCCATGCTGCATGATGTCGCATCCCATCAATGAACCAGCCAGGGAAAAGAGCTGCTCTGTTGACTTGGAGCAGCTGAATGCCGACAGGAATTGTCCATACAACAGGCGGGTTGTTGTGTCTGTTAGTAACTACCTGCATCTCTTTACATAGTAACATGCTGCTGACAGGCTCCTCTTTAAAGTACAGATGTGGCTATAGTGGTGCTGTTTTACTGATTGAAATATACAAAACAGATTTCTTCACCTGATGTATTTTCTGGGGGCAGCGGCCACTGGGTTGGATGATATTGATGGGCCATGTCTGATTTCAGACTGCCGATTGCTTTAACTCCAGAGATAAGTCGTCATCTTTCTCGTGGAGAACACCATGAGCTCTGTAGACGATCGGCCTACAGTCACCTTATCTCATGTAACTCCGGCTTGGTCTCTCCAGGCAAATCACAGGGGAAGCTGCAGGGAACGCCGTCACGAGCTGGAGGGGATCGGTTTATTCCTAACCGCAGCACCATGCAGATGGACGTGGCCAGCTTCCTGCTCAGTAAGGAGAACGAGCCAGCAGACCAGTCCCCCACAAAGAAGGTGATTATTACGTCTGGTTTCTGGGACTCCCATGGACTTAAAGGAGTATTCAGATACATGTAAGGACCAATCTACTGAGCAGGTGATGTCTAGATCAGTGGGTATCTAATCACTGATACTCGCACTAATCTCCAGAATTGTCTTTTCCTTATCTGCATAGGTCTGCAATTTACATATACATCCATTGCTCCTTTCCCTCTCTAGTACTACTGCAACCACAGTACAGCTCAATGCCCTCCCACTGTCCCTGATGTAGATCTTTAGAGTTTATCACTGGGAAATGATATTATTGGGGGGGCTCCATAGTCTTGCATTGTAAGTGATTTCCCTCGCACACACAAATCCAAGGAGTCAGAATTGAAGTCACAAATCAGGAGGGAAGCAGCTCTAGAGACGGTTGAGAAGTATTTTAATATACAGATACGCATCATCCATGTAGAAAGGTTTGGGAATGTCTTGGCAGTAAGGATTCCTTGTGGCAGGCAGTGTGGTGCTAGGACTCCTTATAGCAGATTTTGGCAGTGATTTTTATTCCTTTTTCTCATCCATATATGATAAACAGGAGCAGCAGAAGGCCTGGGCGGTCAACCTGAATGGCTTTGATATGGAAGATGCCAAAATCTTGCGTCTTGGTGGAAAGTCTCTCAACGCCCCTGAAGGTTTGTGAGATCTCTGGCTCAAATTATCAACATAATGTGATGACCCCACTCCAGCTTTTGGCTGTTTCTTTCCACTGGGTTTATTACTAATCTCCTTTCCAGGTTACCAGAATAACTTAAAGGTGCTGTACAGTCAGAAGTCAACTCCTGGATCCAGCAAGAAGCCCAGCCGATACATCCCCTCTATGCCAGACAGAGTCCTTGACGCTCCTGAGATCAGGAATGATTACTGTAAGTCTAGTGCTGCAGTCATGTGACCTGGTGAGACCCTTTTAGCGCACCACACCAGTGGGGTTTTCTTTATTGCACCACGAGTGTTGCTTTAAATGTAAGTCCATTGCTCCCTTTTATACTCCCCTTCTTGCTGATTCATCTTGTCGCTGATGTCCAGTCAGTCTCCTGTGATTTGTGATCCAGTGTTTCATGAAAGCACCAGAGATCACAACTCAATACAAGTCTGAGAGTCTCATTCTGGCTTGATTATGGCTCTCATAGAGATGCATTGAGCTCTTGTGACATAACTTCTAACCTCCGGTTAGTCACAAGATGGGGCCACGGGTTTGGAGCAGAGTCTGTAAAAGGTAAAGCTGCCAGAAGGTGAGTATAGGGCAGGGAGCAGCACCACTCCATTACTGAAGGGGGAACACCAATTGAAGTGCAGCTTTTAAAGGGAACGTGTCATGTTTTTTTTATTTTTGTATTCATTCTAAAATCATATTTTTAAAACCTAACCATTTATGGTTAACATTTTATTTTTCCTTATTTGCTGGTGTCTGAGCTCAACACTTGCACACTACAAATATGGCAACTCTGGGCCATAAATCAGTGCAGTCAATATGACTGCCTCTCCTCCAGTCTGCCTTAGCTGTGAGCTGAGTGCACCCCTGGGCTGGGCTGTCCTGTCTACAGCTGGGTTGTGGAGCACCATTTTATTGTGCTGAGCTATCTTTCACCTGTAACTCGTGCAATCAATGTTTAATAATAACAGTAGCATCAGGGCAGCAGTGGTGATCACAGGTTGGGCAGCTGCCCTGTTTCGTTCTACCACCACCAGGCTTCCGAGCTGTTCTCACTGCTGGGATAAGCTGCCTCTATAGGCCCTGAGTGGTTATAGCAGGACTGCAACGGTGACCTCTAGTGGTGAGGACAGATGGGTAGCTTGGTAGTATAGTGTTAGCATGTCCAACCTGTGCTCACCACCACTGTTTAGAGCTGGCAGCCATCACTATTTCAATACTTTGTTCTCTGCGTTGACAGTGAGCAAAGGTTGGTCAGCCTGACCTTTTACTACAAATACCAGACTACCAAGGTGTTCTCACTGTCTGCAGTCAGTGTAATACCTCATTCACATGTGTGATTCAGGGACAGCAGAGGCTTTGCTGCTGCTGCACCTGCAAAATCATATCTGGTTCAGGCACCAGCTCTATAGTAGCAAATTGATCCAGGGACTAGTGATGACCGAATATAATTGTTTCTATGTTTTTTGCATGGATAGTACAATATTTGCGATACTAGTTACTTGGCGAATGATGTGTCAATCGTGAATGATCTGACACCTATAGGCAGCTCCTTCAGTAAACAGACAGACTGTGCCTCAGTGAGAAGAATGAATGTTGGGGTCTCTCTGGGGGGCACAGCAAGGTGTGGTATGTAGTGAAAACTTAAGCCTGCCCTGTCATGGAAATACTCATTATAGCCGTATGTGTTGCGGGGGAAGCCTATCACTAATTGACTATTAGACTCTCTATTAGGACGAATATGCGAGTATTAAAAACTACTCGTTATGAGTATAGCAAGTGCGAATATTTTGGTACTCACTCATGCCTGTGTTCAGCAGTCAGTATCACATTAAATACGCAGCTCCTTTTAATACTGAGATCTGAGCACTGCAGCCACAATGACTGCTCCACTGAGATCTCTGTAAAAATCAGTGAGGCGTATTGCAATAACTCTGCAAAACTGTCCACATTGTCAGTATTACATTGCAGTCACCCACAAAATGGCTTTGTACTGTGATCTCAAATTGCATTTTCCTTAATCCAATTGGAAACTCTGAAAGGCAGGCAAGGGGGGAATATCTGACACATGTGCGCAGATCCTGCTAAATTTTACTGCAGTTGTAGTGTGAGCTAGCAGTACTGTATACTGAATGTCAAAATTTTTTATTTTTTTTTCTCTCCCTGACGCATTCCATTTAAAGGGAACCTGTCACCTGGATCTACCCCCCTGACCTATCAATAGCTGTCCCTACACCTCTGCTGTAAATCCACCCTATAAAGGAATAGAAAAATTACTTATTGGGCTGCCTTCACACTTGCGTTTGTCTGCATGCGGAGGGCATGCAAACGCAGCCCATACTAATGTGAACGCAGCGGAGAATCTCCGCATCCGTTCACATTGGCTGCCCGGGCACCATACTAATCAGCTGTCTCTGGGGGCGGCCAGGAGGATGAGATCAGCGGCAGAGATCTCCTCCTCCCGGCACAGCTGATCTCCCGCCGGTGTCAGCGGGGAGATACAGCTGATCTGACAGCTCTTTAAATCTCCCGCGCTGACACCGAATAAGGTGATATCAGTGCAGGAGATATGAAACAGCTGATCGCTGCTTCAAATCTCCCGTGCCAACATCACCTATTCAGTGTCAGCGCGAGAGATTTAAAGAGCTGTCAGATCAGCAGTTTCTCCCCGCTGACACCGGCGGGAGATCAGCTGTAGCTCTGCATGATCACCGGCGGCCACCGGGAGAGACTTCAATGAGATCCGCAGCGTTCTCCTGCGCTGTCATGCAGAGGCCACTGCGGATCCGTTGAGATCCATGCATTTTTTTTTTTTTTTGTGCACTTGCAGATAAAACAAGCACCGAACGCACAAAAAAATGCTGCATGCTGTGTTTGGAGTGCAGTCAGAGGGCGCATAAACTATGCACATCTGAACACAAATGCGGCCATACGCAGGCACATGCATTCCCATGTTAAACATAGGAACGCATGTGCGCAAGCGTTTGGTGCGCTGCGCTCCAAACGCAAGTGTGAAGGCAGCCTAACTTACTGGAGGTCGCTCTGTTGGGAAACTGGAAAGGTGGCTCCATCCGATCATGTGATCAGGCCCATAATGCACCTGGCTTAATGTGACATACCGGCCGGTGCATCATAGGAGGACAAGGCGGGAGATTCGAAATGCAGGAGGAGATCAAGAAAGAATGACGCCCAGCGGTGCGTGCAGTGGAGCAACGAGGAGGGGAGAATGGAGCCGCCTTTCCAGTCTCCTGACAGAGCGACCTCCAGTTAGTTATAAGTAATTTTTCTTTACAGGGCGGATTTACAACAGAGGGGGGTGGTTAGTGAGCAGCTAGGAAGGTGTAGGGGACAGCTAGTGATGGGTCAGGGGGGTAGATCCAGGTGACAGGTTCCCTTTAAACAGTTAGAAATTGCATGTCCACTATTTGCTCTTGCCCTTTCTGGTGTTTGATATTTTTGTGACATGGCCATGCTTTTTCTGATTGACATTACACTTTCCTCCCTCCAGATCTGAACCTGATTGATTGGAGCTCCCAGAACCTGCTGGCAGTGGCACTGAATGACTCCGTTTACCTCTGGAACTACGTGAGCGGAGACATCATCCTGCTCCTCCAGATGGAGAACTCTGAGGAATATGTCTCCTCTGTCTCTTGGATCAAGGAGGGGAATTATCTTGCAGTAGGGACCAGCAATGCTGAAGTGCAGGTAAATCGACATCTGTTAAGGGCCCGTCACATGGGGCGAGATTGCCCCTACGTCGCCTCATGTAAAGGGGGGGCGATGTCTGCGCCGCCGGGAGGTCGCCTGGATTCAGAGCAGTGCTCTGAAACCAGGCGACTGATCTGGAGCGATGTGCACACATCACCCCATATAACCGGCCGCCGGCGACCTGTCAGGCGATGGGAGCCATAGGCTACCATTGTCCTGCATCGCTGCTGGGGTTTTCAGACACCCTGGCGGTGATGCCTCCTGACAGCTCGCCGGCGTGGGGCTGGAGATGTCGCCCCGTGTAAATGGGGGGCGGCGACTCTGACGGGGCGCCAAAAACGTGCGCGCACCTGCCTGTCGCCGCCGACATCCCCAGCCCCGTCGCCCCATGTGACGGTACCTTTAGTGCTGTTTTCATTGCTCCCTGAATGTGTTTATCTTCTGCTTTCATTGCTCTGAATGTTTCGCTTTCCAGCTCTGGGATGTTCAGCAGCAGAAGCGTCTCCGGAATATGATCAGCCACTCATCCCGTGTTGGCTCTCTCAGCTGGAACAACCACATCTTGTCCAGGTAACGCTTTGTACTTGAACAATCACTTTATATCCACTCCTGTACAGTTCTTCATAAGTTTACATAAGCTTAGGTTAGTTATTAAAACTCGTATATCCCCTTCAGATTCCTGGACAACAAACTTAAATATTACCCAACTAGATAAAGGAATAATGCGGAACCTGCCCAACGGTGATCAGATCTTCCTTTAGGACATGTAGCGAGGGGCAATGGCTGTTCTCATTTCCTGATGCTTTCTCTAACATTTACTATGGCTAAAGAAAGCGTCAGACCCGCAATGTTGTGTGGATTTAAAGGGAACCAACCAGCAAAAAATCGCTATCTAAGCTATAAATATCTGTCCCTGGAGGCTTAAATGACTATTCTAACCATCCCTGATGGACTAAATCTACCCAAGTACACCCACAATAAATGACTTTTTATACTTGCCAAATTCTTGTCGGATGGGCGTTCCTCCAGGCTGTCAGCGAGGCGGGTCTCCTCGCTACTGTCCATCTTCTTCTGTGATTCAAATTATCTGCCCATTGCGTCCTCGCAATGAGCGGGTCACATGCTGCAGGCCCCACGTCACTTCTAATAAACCTAAACTTGCCCACACAAAGCACCACCCCAATTAACAGGTAATGCAATATAGTGAGCCAAACAGAATCCAGTATATATTTCAATATGCAAATTTATTAAAGAAGCACAAACAATGTGTATAAAAAGGAGTAATAGATCAAATTACATATACAGTATACACCAACAGTGACATTCCGATCCCAGCCATGGAGAACCACAACTGATGACCAGAATCTGGTCATAAAAGGGTCCCTGCAATTGTATCAATCCCTCTCCCAAAAGGATAATAGGTTACCAATCAACCCCCTAATGCACCCACAGTCAGTACACAGAAGTCTCTAAGTCACAGGGTAGCAAGCGTATGGTCAAAATCACAATGTCTTGTACCCAATATCCTATGTATACATACCCTGTGCCATGTCTGACCGGGAGCTGGGGGGGAGAAAACACACCACAACGGTCCCTGTGTGTCCTCTACGCGTTTCACCGCAACTGTCGCGGCTTCGACTTCTGCCTGCCGCGTCACTGGTACACCCAGGCCGGCTTCAGAGCATGCGCAGATGGCATGCTGAAGCCAGGCTGGGCATGTCATAGACCAGGCGATGCGGCGGGCGGAAGTGACGCGGGGTCTGCAGCACGTAACCCGCTCATTGCGAGGGCGCAATGGGCGGGTAATTTGAATCACAGAAGAAGATGGACAGTAGCGAGGAGACCCGCCTCGCTGACAAAGCCTGGAGGAACGCCCAGCCGACAAGAATTTGGTAAGTATAAAAAGTGATTTATTGTGCATGTACTTGGGTAGATTTAGTCAGTCAGGGATGGTTAGAATAGTCATTTAAGCCTCCAGGGACAGATATTTATAGGTTAGATAGCGGTTTTTTTTTTGGTTTTTTTTTGCTGGTTGGTTCCCTTTAATGGACTGCCTAGTGAAGGAAGTTTTGTGTTTGCCCTCCACACTCAGTAATTGTGTGATGCATCTTTTCCCTTATCCGATTGGATTGTTTCTGAATACAGAACACCACCACAGCTTTTACTCCTAGCAATTTTGTATTCGAAAACACGCCTGACAATGATTGTAATGTTTTTGGGTGAGTGGGGTTTATTTTTGTTTCTTAACACTTTAAAAGGGTTTTTCCACTACCAGGACCACCCCCTCTCATTCCCTATGTTTGCCTCCAATAAAATAAAGATTCTTATACTTTCCTCCGCTGGTGGAGCTGTTCCAGCGGTGTCGGCCTGTCAACAAAATAAACCTCAAAAGAAAGGCGCGGCTGCTCTCCCTTCCTATTGATCGTTGATTTGTCCGAAGGCGGGAGAGTGAACCCGGTGTTAAACAGGCGCAGGACTTGTGTGTTGTAATAACGTTTTATGCGCAAGTGCAGACACTGCTGGACAGCGCTGGCAGCGGAGGAGAGGATAGGCTTTTTTCTTTTAATGGAGGAAAAAATGGGACATTAGAAGTGATGGTCTAAGTAGTGGGAAATCCTTTAAGTGTTTGCGACTTGTTTAGGATGTCTTCTTGGTTCACAGCACATGCAATCTTTTAAAAAAAAAAAAAAAAAGTTGGCAAAAATCTCAATGTATAATGCCATTCGGTCAGAGCTGATGAAGTTAAAGTTTTTCATAGAATTCTCATGTGAGGCCAACATCAGTGAAAACCTATTATATGAAGCTTTGGTCAGGATGTCCTCCGCCAGGCTGTACGTTGTGGTCTGTGCACATTTTCACGGGTGTCGGTGTGTACACATGATCCGGAGGCACTTGGCATGTTGGACACGGTGCCTCCAGACCTGAGGGTAGTTGTGGGTTAACGCAGGGAAAGCACAGCCACCCTGTAACCATGATCTCCCTACATTCACCCGCTGGAGATCTTTGACTCAGAGCATTAAATTAACATGCTGCGGAGATGTGGAAGTCTGGTAGCCTGTACAGCAGCTGAAACATGCTAAAGAGGGGAGAAACACAGGGAGCATGAGACTTCTTGAAAGCCCATCCACTGTACTGGTACTGTACAACGCATCAGTAAGACTATTCTGGATTGAGTATGCACCCTAATGGTTTGTGAAGGCCCTAATTAACTTCACATTTCTTTAATTTGTGTGTGGCCACATTGAAGGACTCTATCCAAGCCCTGCTGGCTTCTTTGCTTGACATAACTTGAAAATCAAAAGAAATCTGTCAAGACATTAAAAAGACCGTTACAATATTGGAAGCAATTGCCGAATACCTGAAGGTACCACATCCGTTAGACCATCCCTTTCCTAAAGAGATTAACCTTCTCACAAATACAAATGTTAAGAACAGAAGACGTTGTGAAGATGCTGGAGGAACGGGTTACACCGGTATCTACCGCTGTAGTAAAACGTCTTCTGTTGACATGACCAGACAGGCTGCTTGGCACTGAAGGAACCGCTGCTATAAAGAGCCACGTTACAGCTCACAAGTTCACATGGGGCAAAGGTGAGACTTTCTGGGATAATGTTCTCTGGTATAGTGACAAATTAGAACTATTCAGCAATATCTACCATCGTTGGGTATGGAGGACAAACATAGAGGTAAAATAGACTGGATGGCAGTACGAGGAAGGAAAGCTTTGGTTATATTCAGCAAAATCTCAAATCATCTGTCAGGAGAAATGGGCCAAAAGTCCAACGTGTGAGTCGACCCGAAATGTTCGTTGAACAAGGTGGAAAATTCAAAGGCAAATCTGCCAAATACAAACCTCTGTACAGTTCTGAGCCACGTGGAAGATGAAGGAAATCTAATCTCGGGTATTCTGACTAGTGATGAGCGAGCACTACCATTCTCAGGTGCTCGATGCTCAAAATGAGCAGTTGGCTGGATCGCATGGGTGCAATTTGCATACTGTGTATAATAGAAGTCAATGGAGAACTGTAATATTTCCAGAAGATCTGGAAAAGTGCTCGAGTTCCCCATTGACTTCCATTATAATCAGTATGTGGATTGTGCCCATGTGGTCAGCCAACTGCTAGTCTTGAGCATCAAGCACCTGAGAATGTTAGTGCTCGCTCATCACTAATGCTGACATTTCACTATCCTGGAGTACAGCAGTTATCCTAAGTGACCTGACAGGAGATTGTACGAAGATTAATCAGTGTCCGTTTTAATGTGACTAAAGTGAAGTATATCACTTCAAATGCACTTATTGGATTAACTGCATAATTTATGATATAATTTTTTTTATTTTTTTATTCACCCATTAATAAATGGAGGAGGGGGTGCAAAATTAAGCATATTTTAACCATCAATTGGGAAACATCTGCTGCAAATACTTAGTGTTCCTATACCCCAAACTGCTGCATCTTTTATTTACAGCTTCAAAGCCCCCTCATAAAAGGGAAGGGATGGCAATGATTTACTCAACTTTTTTTATTGTTTATTTTAGTGGCTGTAGGACTGGACACATCCACCATCATGATGTCCGAATTGCTCAGCATCATGTGGCCACTCTGACTGGTCACACACAAGAGGTTTGCGGCTTGAAGTGGTCTCCTGACGGCCGCTATCTCGCCAGTGGGGCAAATGACAACCTGGTAAATATCTGGTCCTGTGTCCAAGGAGACTCTGGAGAGTTCACCCCTGTACAGACCTTCACCCAACACCAAGGGGCTGTCAAGGTGAGACTGGAACCTGATTGTGTTATATGTTGTGCTGATTCTTGACTCAATTCTTGGTCCTTTCAAAGTCTCCGCACATGGAAGGGAGACATTTTGGGGAGCGTCTCAGATTTGAGTGCAACCAAAAGTAAATTGGAATAGTGACTGCTGTAAGCTTTTGTTTGTGGGGGGTTGTTTATGTTGTTGCTTTCCCCCTTTCACTTGACAGCTTGGTCAATGTCAGCAGTGGATTATTGTTCTGGTTTCCTTCCTAGGCGGTGTCCTGGTGCCCCTGGCAGTCTAATGTGCTTGCAACTGGTGGTGGGACAAGTGACAGACATATCCGAATCTGGAACGTGTGCTCAGGAACTTGCCTAAACTCTGTGGACACCCATTCACAGGTAGGGGGCAACCCTTGTGCCCATGGTTATCATAGAGCAATTATCCACACCCTCTGATTCTGATGTCTGTCTTCCAGGTCTGCTCTATCCTCTGGTCCATGAACTACAAGGAATTAATCTCCGGCCATGGATTTGCACAGAATCAACTCGTCCTCTGGAAATATCCCACGATGACCCGAGTAACAGAACTAAAAGGTAAGTGTCGCATGCTCCCTGACTGCTGCCTTTGCATTACTTGGGTTTATATTTTTGGCATCTGTGGTTCCTCCCTCAGGGCACAACTCCAGAGTCCTCAGCCTGGCAATGAGTCCAGACGGTGCCACCGTGGCCTCTGCAGCAGCAGACGAGACCCTCCGACTGTGGAAATGCTTTGAGGTGGATCCTGTCTCCAAGAAGGAAAAGGAGAAGGCGAGAAGCAGCAAGAGCATCATCCACCAGAGCATCCGCTGAGAGCCGCCTGCTGGACTTTTAACTCTTATGTATATTTGTATTTTGGAATAAACATTTTATTTTGTACTGTGACTTGTAAATGTGTTTTATAGGGTTGTTGTATTGGACTTCTTAACTTGTACTGTTGGACTCTTCACACCGCTGTGCCTTGTTTAATTATTACACTGACTTTATAATATACAGAAAGTGACAAATGACATTATCTTATGTGATGTCAGACCTGGTATGAATTGGTTATTTTTGTATCCTGGGTATTGCCATACAATGAGAGGTGCAGCACGTCACTGTCGCCCACATCCTCTTACAATCACTCCGATCCCTGTTTCCGGTCTTACAATGTGGTTCACGTTCACTGAGGGTTTTATATTTGACACAGAACTGAGTATAAAGCTGTTTCCATGTCTAAACCACTAATAAAGGTGTGGAAAAATGATAATGTACTGCTTTTTGAGTGGGGTGGGTGTTGGGAAAGGGCTCTTGTACACAGAAGGCATATATCTTTATTTTTTCTTAGACATTATAAACTGTCCTGGTTTGTATCTGACACCATGGGAGTGGGGATGATCCACATAATGAATTTGGGGAAACTTTCATATGTCTACACGATGTGGTCCGATGTCGGATCGCAATGCATGGACTGGCTGTGACTCTCCTGACACATCTGTGACTGCTTCATAGAAAAAAATGTATAGTTGTCACCTTTTTGGTCAGGAGAGCTGCAACCGGTCTATGTGGGGTGATCTGACATCGGACTGCATTAAGTGGATATGTGAAAGAGCCCAAATATTGCTATTGTTTTTTCCAGAAGTGTCTGGCTGCAATCCTCTCAATTCAGAATGTGCGTGTATGGAGGATGGTGCACAGGAGCGTAATCAATGGTATGCTCACCAGCTATTTCTATTGTCAAAGCCCCCGCTCCCCTTCAAACAAGTGATCACCTGGCTATAATGTTCCAACACTGGGTCAAATGGTTTATTTACATTTAGGGTCGGGACACACTGGTGTGAAAAACTGGATGAGTGGAAAATCTCGCATTGCATTTGGACCAATGTTACTGAATGATTCAGAACAGATTAACATGTGGTATCGGCTTTTTTCCCCCCTCATCCAGAGTCTGAATGAGAAAGTTGCAGCATGCTGCGATTCTCACCAATGCAAGTCAATGGGTCCCACAAAATCGTGGATGGCACACAGATCATCCTAGTGCTTGTTTTTTTTTTTTTTTTGTTTGTTTTTTTTAACTGATAGTGTACAGAATAATGTAAAATGTTCCTGTAAATCATTGTGCAGTAATAACTGAGAAAACAGATTGCACATGGATGTCACACGGACACCACTTGGATGTGATCTGAGAAAAAAAAAAAACACACACTTGCATGGTAGATGCATACCACATGGATCAAAAAAAAGATGACACTCGTCCGACTCCTGGATGAGAAACAGACTTTTTTTTTCACACCAGTGTGTCCCTACCCTTAAGGGTTAATACTGTCAATCAAGCAGATTCAGGTCACACTTGCAAATTTAGATAAGAATTCAAATCTTCCCCTCTGCACCAGTCTGTCATTGTTAATTTGTTTACTATAAACTATATATAATTTTGTATGTATAACCCTTTCTCATGTACATCACCATGGAATTGATGATGCTATGTAAATAATAAATCTTAGTTTTATTTGTCAAACTGGCATATGCATTTCATAATGTGGCCACCAGAGGAGCTATTGCACTGAGGGTACCATTACACGGCACGACGTTGAAACGATGTCTACGATATTGTGTGCGCACGGCCATTTCTGAAATTTCATCATCACTGGTGAGATGTTACATGTCCGGATTTCGTGAACAACCAGCGATTCCGACATCGCCTGAACAACTCGGCGGTCGTTATCACTGCGTCACACAGCACAATCCCAAGCTCAGTGTGGGCGTACTGTGTGAGAGAGGCAGGGAGATAATCGTGCCAGAGTGTGTCATGATGCCCCCTTCCACTCCCATTGGTTGCCACAACTGTGTTACCATTAGTCAGCCTTGTCTGCCAAGATTTCGACTACATTTACGCACTTGCCCTCTCTACCATTTCGCCAGTCAAGTGTCTTAGCATTTCTTCAGGGTTGTGCAAGACACTACGGCGTCGCTAAACTGGCAGACAGGAACGCTAGTGTGGTGCGGTAACTATGTATGCCTATGTGTTGTGGTGGGTAAGCTACACACAACACTATGTACATATGTGTATGGACGACACTTGAGCGTCTGTGAAGGAGGCATCCACACATAAAGTGCTTAGCCTTTCCAGATACTCCGCTGCGTTCCTAAAAATGTGAGACTGGAATGCTCCGGCGTCGCACATGGTTGACTGGCTGTGTCCCTAATCACATGACTTCCATGACTCTCCTTGTTTAAACGTGTTTATTAATATTTTGAACATTAAACAAGTCAATGAGTCTACTGATCAACACACGAAACATCAAATATGGCGCCTTTGCCATAACCAACGGCAGCCAATCGTAACCCAGTACTTGGTACCAGACTGGGCGCGGTACACACAACGCCCAGGCACGCCTACGAGATTGGTTTCACGATCAGTGAAGTCGCTCTCAACATTATCGCAGTGTCACACAGTATGGTGCTAGCAGATCGCTTGAACGACAATGTCGGGTTTTTGAACATGTTCATAAACCTGTCAACTCCAACTTGACTAAATTATCGTAGTTGAATTGTTCGGTTACAAGCAACGACGCACTAACTATGTCGTTTCAACATCGTTGAACACGTCACTTTTGAGCGATCTCATGTCCGCCGTGTAAGGGTATGTGCACATCAGTCGTTTCTGCATCTTTGCAGAACGACCGGGAACCGGTGGAGATTAGCAGAACTGAGTTTTCTGAACTCTCCAGTGTCCCTGGTTTTGTTAGCGTTTTGCTAACTATTTGCGATCGGGTTACTAGCGTTTGGACAGCGTGTTCTTGGCGATTTCCCCGGCGTTTTTCTTAGCGATTTCCAGACTGGTCTTTGCTGCACTCGTTCAGCTGGACCCGCTGGAAAAACGCTGAAAAGAAGTCGCTTGCTCTATCTTTGACAACCGGTGGAAAACCGGTGAATAAACTGAAATCGTCAAGACAAAAATCGTTCTAATGTAGACAGCGTTTTCTAAACTCCATTGACTAGCATGTTAATCCTACCGGTGGCTAGGATTAACATAAAACTCAGCGGAAACCGCCGACGGAAAACGTTCAATAACAGCCCACAAAACTACTGATGTGCACATACCCTAAAGGTACCCAAAGTCAGATCAGGGACAATAATTGTATCTACAAGACAAACAATATGCAAACTGGTGTAATCAGAATAATTTAACCACTTACACTCCTGGAACAATTAATAAAGTTTGAAAACCTTATTTTCTTTGTCTCCTGTGTTCCTCCCTCCCCCCCCATGGTGGCTCAGAGAAAGAGATTTTACGGTGAGTAACACAAAATCTTTTTTTTTTTTTTTTGCTTCAATAAACCAATTCATCACGAATTGTGTGAATGGCTCTATGCACCTAATAAGTAGTTAATCAAAATTCATCAAAATTACCACTTATTGGCTACTGCAGTCTCCAAACTACACCTTGGGTTTAAGTTCAGTGGAATATGTGGGCACTATATAAATAAAGATTACTATTAGATCCAGTATGGCTTTATAATGCGTTACACTGGCTTCTGGCCACAACCTGGAGGAGCCATATACCCTACCTAATGGGCAATTGCATCTTCCTAGTCAATTATTTGGAGTTTGCCTTCCCCTCGTGGACAGGGTCCCTGCCCCTCCTGTACCTGTACGTCCCGATCGCCTAAGTTAGTCTACTTTTTCTCGTCTCCCTTAGAGCCACGTCACACACACAGATAATTGTGCAGATATTGTTACAGATCTGTGGTTGCAGTGAAATCATGGACACATTGTTCCATTTGTACACGGCCACAAAATGGAACAATGTGTCCATGATTTCACTGCAACCAGAGATCTGTGAACAATATCTGCACAGATATCTGTGTGTATGACGTGGCCCTTATCCTCATGTAAAGCGCCATGGAACCTAATGGCGCTATATAAATAAATAATAAAATCAATTTGAGATCCAATAACTCGCGTATCCACTTTCTCATAGAACGTATGTTTTTCCCTTCCCCATGATGGCACCTTATGTGAAAGATGGTACCTGCCCCCAGAAACAGGAAACCTACAGCAAAAAATAAAAGGTCACCTCTCCCCACTCAGTGTGGTCTGTTCTGCGGGGGCGGACACCTGCAGGTTACCTCCAGAGGGAATTCCCTCTTGATTGCCGGTCCTGTGGTCGGGCGCAGCAGTATGTGCACGTCATTCCAGCAATGGGGGAGGCTTGCAGGGGCCTTGGAGCGAGGGCACCCGTGTCTCGCCACCAGGCTTCCTGGTGGCCACTCCTGCCTGGAGGTCTGGACCGGCGGAGGAGACATGCCCCGCTGGTGCCTGAAAGCATGGGAGCATTTCCGGTTACACCGGAAGTGTTGTCACATGCTGAAGTAATGGAGTGCTGGGCACCTTCAGTCCGGAAGCTGCCTTCAGAAAGCTCACACACCACACCTCCAGCACTATATGAAGAGCTGTAAGCCCAGTGGAGTACTGGTAGCAGCTCACAGGCAGCATAGCAGACTCTGTAGTGCAGAGTTCTGAAGTGACAGAGGAACAAAAGTCCCAGCCTACCGTGGTACCTCTAGGTGTAAGGATGGGCGAGTGCCTTGGTATAGCAGACATTCTAATACAGTGCTTTTCTGTGTTAATTTCAGGATACAAAAGTGACCGCTAAGCAGAACAACAAAGTTTGCGCCCTTTGTGATAAATCTCTGCCTAAACCGTATGAAAAACGGATTTGTCGGTCTTGTATGAAAAAAACAAACAGAGGAAAACCCTTCACTGTTTCAAAACATTTAAATCCTCATTAGGGATGAAGGTAAAACTACAGTCAGAAAGGAGATTGCGCAGGTTACGGGTGCAGCACCCAGTGCAGACAGACACCTCCCCGAAGATGTCCAGGTCATTGATATCAGCTCCGAGGATGAACCGGGTGACCTAGCCCCATCAGGCCATTGGTCTTCGGTTCTTCAGATGAGGAATATGGTGTCCCATATTTTTCGCTAACAATATAAATAAATTGCTAAAACTAGTTACACCCACTATGGGGGAAGAAACCCCTAAAGAACAACGATCTGTTCAAGACCCTATGCTTAGTAATCTCGAGGAGAAAAAAAACAAGAAAATGTCGGTTTTCCAAACTCTTGATGTGTAAATACCTCTTCAGCGATGACGTCTGTGGGAAGTGGAGAAAGCGCCTAAACTTAATGCCGCAATTACTAAAACATCCAAGGGGCATCGCACTCCCATTTGAGAACATGGGTTACCCAAAAGACCCCCTAAATAAGAAAGCTGTGGCTTAGCTGAAGTCAGCTTGGGAAGCATTGGCATGATCCCGTAAACCAGGGGTGGCAGCCATCTGTACTGCGAGGTCTATGATTAAGTGGCTGGAGGCGTTAAGTGATCAAAAGGTAAATGCCCAAGGAAGGAACTCCTGGAAGCAATTCCATCACTGCAGAAAGCAGCAGGATTCCTAGCGGACACCTCTGTGGACTACGTCCATTTTGCTGCTCGTAAATGCGCCCTATCACAGGGCACTATGGTTAAAAAACTGGACTTCAGACTTCCAGTCAAATGTAAAACTGTGCTGTCCCGTGTGAAGGGGAATACTTATTTAGGAAAGTATTAGATGATATTTTGGAGAAAGCTGCCGACAAGTACTGAAAGGCAGTCCTTTCAGGGGTCGACCATGGAAAGAGGTTTCTTCTAATAAACCCCCCATTAACCCCCTCCAAGTAGCAATGATGCCAGGCTGCCGGTGGGGGGGTGGATACAGTGTTTACCCATCAGCAGGCTTTGCTGACTAAGGCTGGCTTCACATTTGCGTATGGGAAGGCAGCGTATTGCTGGGTTCCCATACGCAGTCAAACGCATGCGCACTGCGTTCCTATGTATAACATAGGAACGCGTAGTGCTTGCGTTTGCTGCGTTCGGGTGCGGATGCGGACGATATCTGCTTCTTCCGGTGTCCAGCATCCGCACCCGGGACGCAACCAGTTGCATTTTTTGTGCGCTCGGGGAGCTTGGAAAATCGGCAAGCGTCCCCAAGCGCACAAAACCTGCATTGTCTTCAAGGGTCCGCAGTGTTCAGCGCTTGACAGCGCAGAGAACGCTGCGGACCCATTGAAAAATCTCCCGGTGGCCGCTGGTGATGTCACAGGAGATCACCGACGGCCACCGGGAGATCAGCTGAGCCACTGCTGTCCTCTTCCTCCCCGCCGCCGGTAATCTGCTAGCGATGTCGGCGGGGAGAACAGCTGATCTGACAGCTGTTTGAATCTTCCCGCGCCGACATCTCCTCTCGGTGTCGGCGCGGGAGATTCAAACAGCTGTCAATCAGCTTTTCTCCCCGCTGACAGGTCCCGGAGCTTACTGGCGCCGGGAGGCGGAGATCTCCGGCGCTGATCTCCGCCCCCGGACACCGCTGATTGGCTGCTGGGCTCCACAGTGATGTGTCCGCAGGCGGACATTCTCCGCTGCGGACACATCTTTAGGCCCTGCTTTGCACTGCGTTTGTGTCTGCATGCCTCGCATGCAGCCCAACGCTAATGTGAAGCCAGCCTTAGAATGGATAATCAACATGATATCCGAGGGTCTCAGGCTGCATTTTTCCACTCTCCCACCTCAGCAGATGGTAGTAACCCGTGTGGCCAGGAGCAATCAGAACACTAAAAAAGAAGTCCTGTTCCTTATTCAGAAAAAAGTACCAGAACAAGAAATAGGAAGCGGTTTTACAGCACCTTGTTACTTACGCCAAAACCAGAGGGTTGCTGAGGAGATCTAAACATGCTTACTACCATGTACCAATTTTATTGGGGGCTTCCATTATGGCAAGGGCTTTCCACAGCCTTCCCTTCAGAGTATCGGTAGCACCACAAATCTTCACAAAAATAGTTGCCGAGATGACATCCTTCATAAGGAAAGAGGATATACTGCCGATACCTTATTTGGACGATTTCCTCATTGTGGTGTCCAACAAAGAAGACTGCGGAAAAGGCATCAGTCATGTGCTGGAATTCTTAACCATATAGTGGATATAGTGAATATGGAAAATTGAAGCTAGAACCAGTTCAGGTGCAAGAGTTCCTCGGGATTTGTCTAGATTCTACTATCCAGTATTGTTTTCTCAAGAAGAAAAAGCTCTAAAAATCAGTGGGAAAATAGAACACTTACAACCACGGTCAGCTGGTGTCAATGTCCTGCAATGTCCCTTCTGGGGTCACTAACGGTGACAATCCCGGCAGTTTAATGGACCCAGTTCCGTACACGAACTTCCAGCAGTAAATCCTGTCTGAACAGGCAAAGGATTCTTCCAACATGAATCGCAGATTCCTTTTATTTCTTTCAGTAGTGGAATTCTTGAAGTGGAGCTGAACACCAACAATTTGAACAAGGGGGTGCCCTGGTCAATTCTAGCACCGTTAGTTTTGACCATTGATGCAAGTCCATTAGGATGGGGGGGGCACCTAGGGGACATGATATTGCAAAATCAATGAAGACGGCATCCTCCAACCAAAGAGAGCTGGCAGCCATAAGATGGGCTATTCTCCAGGAAGCAGAAGTGTTAATGAAGACATTTGGCGGTCCTATTAGACAAAATTACAGGCATCGCCTATATAAACCATCAAGGAAGAACAAGATCCGGGCAGTTAATGGAAGAAGCCAGCAGGCAGCTGTTCACCCTGGCAGAGCAGTCTAGAGTCCATGTCCGGCACGCACCCTAAAAGGAGCAGACAACATAGTGTCAGACTTTTTGAGCTGTCATGTGCTATATCAGGGGGAATGGTCTTAACCCGAAAGATAATTGGGAAAATCTGTGCTGCCTGGGGGGTACCAGACAAAGACCTGTTTTCCACTTGTCAGAACTAGCAGGTATACAGGTTTTGTACTCTGAACCCGAGGGAGTGGATGCATTCCTCCATCATGGGGCTTCAATAACTTGTGTTCCCCCGTTCCATTGATCCCGGTGGTGCTGAGGAAAATTCGAGAAGACTAGGTGCAAGTAATTCTCATTGCCGCCTTCTGGCCAAGGAGGGCATGGTTATGTGGCTCAGAAGTATGTCCATCTTGGACCCATGGATTTTACCAAATGTTCCAGATCTTCTGGATGTCAGATAATATCTGATTCAATACTAAGCCTGGCTTCATGGTATGTTGTCTTCCTGTTCATTGGATCTTGTTTTTTTGCAGGACCCACGGACAGGAACGGACAGCACCGGATTGGCAACTCCAGATGCCAAATCTGGGTCCGGGATCCGGACACAGAGAGCAGGGGGAAAGCTGAGCCAGACAAGTGCTGTCGGCACTGTTCACTTATACTTTAGCAGGTATTTATATACACTATAAAGATTTAAATCGTGCTGATGCAGGCATATGACCTATCAGCTTATAGGGATGCCCTGCCCCTTCCTGGTCAGATGATGCACAGGTACTTTTGCCTTCGGAGATTAATTTATTGCAGGACACTCGGAGTGTCGGTGGATAGGTGAGAATTTGTTTTTTTATTGTTAACCATCCAATGACTTAATTTCACTTTAGCAGTGTTATATAGATACATTGCTAACGTGAAATTACACACAAGTACCACAGGTACAGAGTAGTGCTCTTGTTCTGAGCATGCTCTGTATCCTGGAACGATTCAGTTTTTTCCCGGATCCATAGGCCTCTATGTTAATGTCCCGCACCGGGTTAGTTTCTTTCCGGTTTTGTCACCGCAGCCCAAAACCAATGCAGACTTCGTTTTTGGGACCAGTGAAAAACAGGACAAAATAGGGGTAAGAAGGCCTCAAAAATCCAAGACTGTTTCGGTGGCTTCTCGTATGGCTATTTCACTTTCCTACTCTTCTTTGAGGCAAGATTCCCCTCTGGGTATTAGGGCTTACTCTACCAGAGCCATTGCAACCTCCTGGGCTGAAAGGGCTAATGTATTTGTGGACCAGATATGCAGAGCAGCAGTGTGGTCTTCACCTTCAACTTTCTATCGCATTATAGGTTGGATCTGGGTCTTTCGGGCCTTGCCTTTGAGAGGAAAGTACTTTCTGCTGTTGTCCCACCCTGGAGTCTCTTCTATTTCATCCTCTCACATATGGTGCTGTCGTGGGGAAGGGAAAAGATAATTACCGGTAATTTCACAGGGCCATGACAGCACCACACTAATTCCCTTCCTATCTTGGCGATGGTTGTGTGCTGCACAAACTGTGTATTGGTGTTGCATTAAAATATTGATTGCTTATACAATGATGTATTATGTACATGGTGACTTATAAGGCGGCTACCTTGGATACTCGAAACACACTGACTGGGGAGAGGTGCCGTCCCATTTTATTTGAGGGACATATGCCTATATTTAAAGAACTGCGAAAAGAACGTAAGGAGTCTGATATGGAGGGTTCTCCCTCTTCTCTCTATCCTGCACTGGCACCTTATCTATTAGATGGAATTGCGCTGTTGAAACTATGTAAGGCGGCCATCACACGCTTCAATGTTATGCACGATATTGTTAGCAATCACATGCACGCGCGATCGCTAACGATATCGCTCACATCGCTGGTGAGCTGTCACACAGACAGACTCACAAGCAATGTGGACCAGCGAGATCACTGGTAACATTGGGTTACTAGGCGCCGCGCGGCACTTGGTATCTATGGTAAACGTCGGGTTACTATCTCCCAGCATAGGCTCTGCCGCTGGGAGATCGTTCATGGTGGTGTCACACACCACGATGATGCAGATTGATCAAGCGTTTATCGCTTGATATGAGCTCCGGCTCTCATATCTGCAATCTAACAATCAAGCGATTTTACATTGTAAAATCGCTTGATTACACACAGCGATGCTCAAACGATATTGCTTAAGCGATCAAAAAGCAGATCACTTAAGCGATATCGTGCAGGAAATGGATGCGGGTGACGGCCGCCTAACTTGTATGCACTTTATGGGATGTTGCAATATGTGAGTTGTGAGCTGCCAGTCTGAGCTGATAGATTACTATGGCAGTCACATTTTTGTCCTCTGTGACAATGTATGTAAATGATTTTAGTCAACCTGTGATTGTATACTACTATGAATTATTGTTACGTGTATCCATCTGATATATAATGCATGGTGTGCTATGTGCTTGTAAATTATGCACCTACCTTTCCTGCACAAGTGTGTTAAAATCTTGTCACTGTAATAAATTGAGTTTTTAAAGGGAACCTGTCACCCCAAATAACCCTTATAACCTATTAATACCTGTCCCAATACATTCTAACACATCCCTGTCTCACCTTTTGTAGTAATCTACAAGTACAATAATGTAGTTTGCAAACTTACGAAAATCTTGTCAGAGGGGCGTTCCTCCAAGACATTTTGACTGGTAGGCGGGTGGTCCCCTGTGCCATGCTACCCCTGCCTCGTTGCTCTAATACGCCCCAATGGGCGTCATTGTAGAAATGCAGAGCGTGGGCACGATTTCAATATCGCGCCCGCAACGTCACCGCTGCGACACGGTCATGTGACGCCGGGATCACCGCGTCACTTCTGGTCGCACACAGGCAGACTTCAGCATGCAATCTGCGCATGCGTGAAGTCTGCCTGTGAGACCCGCGACCGGAAGTGACGCATCCCGGCGTCACATGACCGGGTCGCAGCGGTGACGTTGCAGGCGCGATATTGAAATCGTGCCCACGCTCTGCATTTCTACAATGACGCCCATTAGGGCGTATTAGAGCAAAGAGGCAGGGGTAGCACGGCATAGGGACCACCCGCCTACCGGTCAAAATGCCTTGGAGGAACGCCCCTCTGACAAGATTTTTGTAAGTTTGCAGACTACATTATTGTACTTGTAGATTACTACAAAAGGTGAGACCGGGATGTCTTAGAATGTATTCTAAGGCTGCAGGGACAGGTATTAATCGGTTATAAGGGTTATTTGGGGTGACCGGTTCCCTTTAAATGCAAACTTTAAAAGCACATGTTTTTCTCCTTTTGATGCATATTCTGTAAAGTGTTTGAGCAGCTCAGCTGATTAGGGATACCCTGATAGCTGGATATAGAGAAACATATGGAACATTTATATCTAGAGGCAGACCCAGACAACATTCTATGAAGGAGGAGGAGCTAGAGGCAGACATTTGTGCACAAAATAATCATTCTATTCTAATCAAGAGTTACTATGCCGGGGCAAAGCCGGGCTCTACAGCTAGTTTGTCATAAATAAGTACTTGACACGAATATATTTGCATTTGGTACCTGCACAGTCATCGGGGTGGATACTTTCGCTAGTATCAGTTACATCAATCCACATTCAGTTTTTTTGAACAGACACACACCCCTGCATTGTAATATGGTAGCATCACAGAAGGATCTTCAGAAATTCACCAGTGTTGTAGAAGAGACTATATTTAAAAAACTGCACGAGAATGCAGATTGACGTGACTGATTCCAGATGAAGTATCCACCCTGCTGATATTTACATTTGGTGTCTGCACAAACAGTCTAAGCATCTAATATGATTTTTTATGATACATTTTTTTTTTTTTTTTTTAAACCTGGTTAGTGAAGATCCAAATAACATTGGGGGCGGTTAAAAACATCATGACATGAGAGGTTCCCTTAAGGTATTGTAGCCAACAACAATCAAGAAATGAATAGAATCTCTCCATTTCCTTCCCCTCGTCATATAAAAATTGAATAAATTCTAAACATGCAACATTTTTTAAACGGTACATAAAGTATTTCAAAGACAAAACTTGCCAGTCTCAGGACAAAAAAAACAAACTTTATTTCGTTACCTCTCAAAGTTGAGAGGCTATATACAGGATGGGACAATTTTCCTTATGGCGGGAGATATACGATCAGTGCAAGCAGCTGTGGCCACATAGCAGCCCACAGGACATCCGCAGGTTATCGCCTCTGCTGCAGCCGGACTACCCCTTTAAGTGGTGCATTGGCCATCTGCACCTACAGTGGTGAGTAAGCTGCGATCTACGGCCCTCCAGCTGAAGTGGGTCGCACAACAGCCAGAAACCAGCAGAACCTCGGAACCATTTCATACAAGTTCGTTTTTTGTTTTTTTACTACTTCTCCTTTAAGGCTTTGTATGCAGTTTTGAGCTCTGGCACCATGGAGGTTGTGTAAATCGGAAGGAGCGCTATTGTTTTCTGCCTAAAAAAAAAAGGTCGCCATCTTCTCTGCATAGTATAGAACCGTCCCAGAGCATCCACCACATATACAGTATTATCTACAGGAGCTTTAGCTTTGGAATTAAACAATGTGCAATAAGTCTTTTATTAATAGCATTACACAAAACTGATAAATATTCTGGCAGACGTGCGGATAAGTTATGAGGAGATCCCAGCCCGGCTTAGCCTCTCCCGCCCAGGCCGCCAGCATCACATGTTCAATAGGGCGCGAGTCCTCTCCCCTCGAATCTCTATAGGGTGGGCCTGCAGAATTTATTTTAAATGTACAAAAGTGATTATAGTGAACCAGCTGCTAATGGGGTCTTGCACCCCGAGGAGGAGATAACAGTATTACAGTGTTACTATTTATATAGATTTTTAGAAATAAGTGAAAGGTATAGAACAATTTGGACAGGAACAAGTGTAAGTGATAGGGAATGTGAGCTAGGTGAGTGAAAGAGCAGACAACACCCCCTTCTTCCTTCTCCTTCAAAAATCAGGCAAATTGATAAAAATTCAGCCTAAAAAAACGTACAAAGACGCACACAAATACTGTCATCTCCTTCAAACAAAAAAAATGACCTAGAAAGCTAAAAAGACACAAACGTCCCGATATTCAAGTATTTCAGGATTCCTGCACCTTTAGCGAGCTGGGTATAGAGGTCTGAACAATAAAACCCAGTGCAAAAAAAAAAAATGGGGGTGAGGTTGGGAGACTGGAGTTAAGGAGCTGCACCCCCAGCCTGCACTCCCCGCGTGGGGGTTCACTGGAATGTGATGCAAAGGAATCCAGATTCTTGGAGATCGTTGTGGGACTACAGTACAGAGTAAAGAAAGATGAGAAGGGAATTCTTTTGGAACGAGCCGGCCGTTTTTTTTGTTTTTATACCCACTCGAGAGCAGCTGGATGCTGGAGAACCGGAGCTCGACGAGACGCTGGATGATGGAGGGGTGGATGGGGGAGTCAGACACACTTCATACAAACAGTCTCTTTAGGCACTTTTTTTTTGGCTGGTGTAAGCCCCCCAGGGTGAGGTTGGAAACCAGTTTGGCAGTTTATACTGGCCATCACAAAGCTGGGTTTCTCGGTTTAAGAAAAATAATTAGGAAAAAAAACAAAAAATTGTGACATCTTCCCACATTTCCACCTTGAACAGGTTTCGGGAGATCTCAGAAGTCGGTCTTGCGGAGGTCTAGTTTTCCTTGGCTTTGCCGTTCTTGGACTTGCCGTTCTGGTGCACAGCTCCGTTGGAGGAGGCGCTGTTGGATTTCGGGAGACGTCGTCCTTTGGTGTAGGCCTGGTACCAGAAATTGGAGAAGAGGATGAAGAAGACTGTGCCATAGATCCAGATGAGGTGGATGAAGATGGGGAACTGATAGTCACAGGAGGACATGAAGTAATACTGAGTGATGTGGATGGAGACCAAAACGAACTGGATCTGGGATAAAGGATAGAAGTTGGTGACTCCTATATTTCCGAGTGTGTAAGGCCAGATATATTCAACGCCATAAATCTACGATCCAATAATTATTGACATTCTTACCAGCTGAATGGCGGTCATGTGTTTCTTCCACCACAAATACTTCTGAAAGCGTGGTCCAGCAGCAGACAACCCGTAGTAGAAATACATGATGACGTGGACCAAGGAGTTGATCATGGCATGAAAGGATCCCATACCACCTGAAGAAAAAGAAGGGATCAGTCTTAAGAAAAACTAAGAAAAACTCAAAACTTCATAAAATCGAGATAGAGGTCTGGAGTCCTCACCTGGACCGAACTTTACTCCCCACCACCAGCTGCAGGGCAGGACGGAGTGATGGAAGATGTGCAGGAATGTGATCTGACTGTTCTTTTTCCTCACAACAAAGAAAACCTGAGAAACAAGGAGACAAGGGGCACAAACTAAGGAACGAGGAGCAGAGTATGGTCCATGCTACAGCGCTGGAGAAAGCAATGTCTGCCAAGTTGTTTATTTAATGGAATCATAGAATGGTAGAGTTGGAAGGGACCTCCTGGGTCATTTGGTCTAACTCCCTAATGAAAAGATTTGCAGAAAGATCTTAAAGGGAATCAGTCAGTGGGATCGAATGTCTTATTCCAGAAAAATCCACCTTTGTCTTAATATGTAAATGATCTGGTAAAATCTATAGGCCAGACAAATCTTTAAGAGAATCTGCCTCTAGAGTTCATTTTTTATTTGAAAGGGGATGTTACCAGTGTAAAGCATGTGATGGCCGACAGCCTGCTCTTATCACACACAACTGCAGTGAGCTCAGAGGTAAAACCACGGCACAGCACAGCTGAACTTTGTCACAATACAAACACATCTGCAGTTGTTCTCTTAGGCGGCCGTCACACGCACAGATATCTAGAGCGATATTGTAAGCGATCACGTGCAATCGCTTACAATATCGCTCACATCGCTGGTGAGATGTCACACAGACAGACTCACCAGCGATGTGGAGCCGCGATCTCGCTGGTAACTATGGTACACATCGGGTTACTAGGCGCCGCGCGTCGCTTAGTTACCCGACGTGTACCATAGATACCATCTCCCAGCATAGGCTCTGCCGCTGGGAGAATCGTTCATCGTGGTGTCACACACCACGATGAAGCAGATCGTGGCATCGTTCATCGCAAGATCTGAGCTCCGGAGCTCATATCAGCGATATCACGATCAAGCGATTTCACATCGTGAATCGCTTGATTACATGCAACGATTTCTTGCCCGATATCGCTTAAAGCGATCAAAAAGGAGATCGCTTCAACGATATCGGGCAAGAAATCGTTGCGTGTGACGGCCGCCTTAGTCAGCTCTGCCGTACCCTCCTCCCTGCACAC
This sequence comes from Allobates femoralis, assembly GCA_033576535.1. Taxonomy (NCBI): domain Eukaryota; kingdom Metazoa; phylum Chordata; class Amphibia; order Anura; family Aromobatidae; genus Allobates; species Allobates femoralis. The sequence continues at coordinate 151,423,994 of JARQOC010000007.1, forward strand.
TGGCTGCCTGTGAAATGAAAGCTGAAGCAATGAGGACCACGCCGCCAAATGTGTTTGTAAAGAGACATGGTGCAACTCTGCTGTACTGTGCTGGTTATTATCAGCCACAGCTCTTCAGCAGAACTGCCAGCACTAAGGACAACCACAACGGTGTTTGTAATAACACAAAGTTCAGTGCTGCTGTACTGTGTTAGCTTTGTTCTCACTGTAGAGCTGTGGGCAATTATCAGATTAAAGCAACAGTCATGTTTCACACCAGCAACACCTCTTCATATAAAGTTCTGAAGGCAAATTTTCAGGGAGAGCTATGTCTTGCTGTCAGAGGAAAATTGTCAATATCTATGAAGAGAGTAGAGGGAGATTGCTGCTCAATAAATGCTTCTCAGGCTCCACAGGCTGCCGATATAGTGGCAAGGTGGATACCTTGTGAACATATGAAAGAAGGAATATCTGGCTGCCGACTTTTCCATAAAATCATGATTTATCTGTATTGAAGTTTACAATGTTAAAAATCATTAAAAGGAACTGACCCCAAAGGCAAGGGCCCCATGATTTTCATGTCACATTGTGAACCTTCAATAAAGAAAAATTGTGCTTTCATGTTAGGCAGATATTCCTTCTTTCAAAGGAAAAGTGTACGAACCATATAACATCTTTGGAGAAGACATACATATTTGCCAATTGGTCTGTAAGCGATTGGTAGTAGCAGCTAGTAGTTACCGTGGGGCTTTGCAGTGACCGTATAAAGATCTATTCCATGTGTTGGAATCGGTTGTATATATACACATACAATATGCTCACCATCAATTCCCCAATTGGCACAAGAGTGGGAACAGCCATGGCCTTGTCAATTCATTGTTGGTCAATTGTGTAAAGTGTCCTGACGATAGGGGGCAGCCGAGGGCTGTTCGTGACATTGGCCTAAATCTTAACAGCACATGCACATATAAGGAAAACATGGATTTCTGTGGAATAGAATATCTGATTGCAGATACCAAGGCAGGACTAACTTTCTATGAAATGCATGTCCATATAGATGGCCTAGGATAGATGGTTCTACTGATAAGATTCCTTTAAATTGTTCCCTTCAATCTAAACATCCCCCAACACACAAATATAAAAATGTTCAGTTCCAAAGATTTATGGACCAATATATGCAGTGTAAGAATTCACCATCCAATTTCTATAACCCAATGCTTTCCCAATAAGGACATCATGTAAGGAGTATATTTTCTCTATATCAGATAACCGCAATAGAAAGTCAGTCTGTCATGTATTAAACATATATAAAAGTGATGGGCCTGGAAAGAAAAACAAAAAAAAAAAAAAAAAAAGCATCCGCCCTGGACCTCCAAAATGTACCGTTCTGAGCTCGCACTGCACATCAGTCAAACATTATTATAGTTCTACAATCTGTAGGGCAACCATCACTCCCATCATTAATATTCCTATCTTATGGATCAACAAACTACAGCACCCACTGCAGCTCTGCCATCACTCGCATGTGCAGCAAAGGCGGTCATTATTGGACAATTATGTCCCATTTCTTTCACACCAATGAGCAGAAGGCATCTCCGTCTTTACCTCCCTTCATTAGAACACATTTTGTTTCTGATGTTTTTTGGTACTCACCGTGTCAAGCAGTTCAATAAACTTGGAGAAGAGAAAGAGCCAAGCTACCCGGACCATCTGAGGAGAGGAAAACGGGAAGAACTAAATTAATTTCATGTCACTGGAGGCAGTCAGCATATCTGTCAGGGGCGGTTTACACATAATGTCCCAGCGGCCCCACCAATGATGGGGGTTGCTGGGACATAGTTACCTGATCGCTGATGAGCTGTCACACAGGCAGACTCACCAGCGATCAGTGAGCATGCTGGTATCCAGGGTAAACAGCGGGTAACTAAGAAGAGCGTTGTGCTTAGTTACCCGCTGTTTACCAGCTCCCAGCGTGTACTGTGCAGGGCTGGGAGGTCGATGATCATTGGTCTCCCGCTGTCACACACGACGATGCTGGCCGCCCATCGAGAGACCAATGATCAAAAAAATGGCCCTGGCCATTATACCAACGATCAGCGAGCTGATCGTTCCAGTATGTCACACATAGCGACATCGCTACAAGGTCGCTGCAACGTCACAAGTTGCAGCGATCGTTAACGATATCGCTACATGTAAACCGACCTTCAGTCTGGTTTCTATGGATGCCCTGTAACAATGGCTGTTATGTCAATGAGGTTGTCAGAAAAAGTACCGTATATACTCGTGTATAAGCCGACCCCCCTACTTTTGCCCCAAAAATCTGGAAAAACCTATTGACTCGTGTATAAGCCGAGGGTGGACCCCAGCACAGGTATACAGCCCTCAACAGTGTGGTATACAGCAGCCCCAGAGGTATATACAGCCCCAGTGGTAGTATACAGCAGCCCCACATGTATATACAGCCCCAGTGTAGTATACAGCAGCCCCAGAGGTATATACAGCCCCAGTGGTAGTATACAGCAGCCCCACAGGTATATACAGCCCCAGTGGTAGTATACAGCAGCCCCACAGGTATATACAGCCCCAGTGTAGTATACAGCAGCCCCAGAGGTATATACAGCCCCAGTGGTAGTATACAGCAGCCCCACAGGTATATACAGCCCCAGTGGTAGTATACAGCAGCCCCACAGGTAAATACAGCCCCAGTGGTAGTATACAGCAGCCCCACAGGTAAATATAGCCCCAGTGGTAGTATACAGCAGCCCCACAGGTAAATACAGCCCCAGTGGTAGTATACAGCAGCCCCACAGGTAAATACAGCCCCAGTGGTAGTATACAGCAGCCCCACAGGTAAATATAGCCCCAGTGGTAGTATACAGCAGCCCCAAGGTAAATACAGCCCCAGTGGTAGTATACAGCAGCCCCACATATATATGCCCCAGAGGTATATACAGTGCCCCCTCATCTATATACAGCCCCCCGCCGCAATCCTGTAAAGGAATAGGTTAGTATACTTATCCATCCACTGCAGCTGTCCCGCCGCCATCGCGATTCAGCATCTTCCGACTTCAGCGTCTCGCGTCTTCTTCCGGTTTCCTCCCCGGTCACACAGGCAATGACGTCATTGCCTGCGACCATCGGAAGGAGACGCGAGACGCTGGAAGTCGGAAGATGCTGAATCGCGATGGCGGCGGGGCAGCTGCAGCGGATGGATAAGTATACTAACCTATTCCTTTACAGGATTGCGGCGGGGGGGCTGTATATAGATGGGGGCACTGTATACTGTATACATTGTATACAGTATACAGTGACTCGCGTATAAGCCGAGGGGGGGGACTTTTCAGCCCAATTTTTGGGCTGAAAAACTCGGCTTATACACGAGTATATACGGTAACTAGTGACCAGTCCGGCTCAGATTATTCAATGCTTCAGTTTAAATTGACCCTTTCGTCCAAAAGAAGAATTTGGCAATAATGAGGAATTTATATCTAACATTGAGGCCCCAACTCATTGAGGCTGAGGTTTTGGACAATAGTCTTGATGAAAGGTGGGCTGGAGTGAAGTGTGCCAGTTTTATTAAGAGTTGCTAAAAGCGTCACTCTTGCCTGAATCTGGCATACATTTTGGTGTAACTTTCTCCACTTTTGTGGTGCAAGTTATGATAAATTGACATCACCACGCCTAGTCCAGCTCAGCCCACATTGTTGAGTCTTGCCAGGACTGGTGTAATACCAAAAGTTGCAAAACCTCTTTTATGAGAGCCCCAGCGCCCTATTTTTTAAAGGTTCTCCTGCCATTTCTCTGTTGCAGTCCTAGACCATCATTTTCGCAGATGTGCCCTCTCCCTCCTCTATCAACCTCCAATAGGATCAGCACCAATGATGCGTCCATCCTTTCTGGGTCATTGACCATAATTAAAAAATCAGAGCTCAGGATCAGCAGGAGGATCGTTCAAAAGGAGGGAATCATATATGCTGCTTGTACATCAACCTTGTTTACTTTATTGTTCACTTTGGCCTTGAGGGTTGGTTACAGCCCCCATACACAGACTAATATCAATCGAAGCCACTAACATTGACAGGTCTAAATGTTTATGGAGCTCCGTCAAGTTTACTGCTGGGGGAAATATTGATCCGGTATGTTGAATTTTTGACTGCGGTTTGTATGGTCTCCCGAATTATTCCTGAAGAGGAAGCCGGATGACTTCCAAACGCATTGAAAATAAAATGTATTGATCACATCTGGACCTTATGACTACGGTAGCGCAAGATACACCCTGCTTTCTTCCAAAAGATTTCTCCGGAGATAAAATAGGGAGAACTTAGACGAACAAGCCCCCCTGTTCATGGGAGAGCCAGATGAACCATGGTGCAGTGCACAGCCATCTAAATGTGTATGGTGGGCTTTAAGGATCCCACACACAAAGTAAAGGTACCGTTACACGGTAAGATATCGTGACTGATATTGCTTAAACATCACGGGTTTGGAGTCGTTCGAGCGACATCGTTAGGACGTCGTTGTGTGCAACACCGAGATACTACAACAAATCATTGGATCGCTGACTGCAGATTTTAGATCATGTTCTCAAATCAAACGATCCACGATCAGCCAACCTGCAGCTTCGATCTGTGTGACTCCGCGATAACTATGTCGTTCACGACTGCGCCCATTGACATCAGTGAACAAGTATCGTTTGCTGGGTTGAGCAAACGATAGCTGCTCCCTACATCGTTGGTGCGTCGTCCACAACATCTAGACGTGTGACATCTCACCAACGATGTCAAAACAATGTCCTAACGACTTCGCGCCCATCGTTAGTGAGACCGTTTCAATATTGCAGCGTGTAACGGTACATTAAGCTGGGCCTGTTGATTTCTGAGGGATCAGTAGACCATCTGATAAGTATGGACGATTCCAAATCTTTTTGATCTTGGAGAAGAGAAGCCACAGACCGAGGTGGCGGGAAGGAGCAGCCATGAGAACTTATGAAGACAGCCAAAAGTTTGTGTATATAGGGGAGTAAAGAGATATCTCTCAGCGATCTCGTGGCAGAGTAGCCAGTATAACCTTACTCCTCTCATGGAGTTTGATGAAGACATTGAGAGATATAAAGCGGCACCAAAAGTCCAACAATCAACCAGAACTTACACCAAAGAAATGCTACAAATCAAGACCAAGTTTTGTGCAGTAAATGTCACTCAATGTTTACAGTATGAGTGATTTATGGTTCCTTTGGAGCCTGGGCGTAGGGTGTCCTGGTACCGGTTACTATGGTTGGAGATAAAGGGTGATAAGCGTTTGTAGTGTTTATAGTGCAAAGTTCAGCAGGTGGCGGCAGGTGGTACCGTCTCTAGAAGAGGACTAGTGCGTAATTAGGGTCAACCATGTGACTATAGATTTTCGGGAGTCTCCACCTACAGATCATCAATAACTGGCATTGTGCCGGGCTGCGTTCATGACTCACTCACCCTTAGAGCCATCGGTGAATCAGAGGTGTCCACGGGGTCGCAACGCCAGGTGTATCCAGTCAACCAGCCTGACATGAGGAACTGCGCCAAAGAAAGAAAAGACATATGAATGCAAAGGACCATTTCATCCCCGACGCAGTTATCGCTTTATGGCTGCTGTAAATGTTATCTTAATAAAGGACGAGGTCGGCTCCGTCACATCTTCTATTAGTTATCATTTCCCTGTTGAAGAAATCTAATCTTCTATGTGGACCAAATCCAGGGTTTAATCTTTATGTAATTGCAACATCTGCAACTTTTACAGTTCATCATCCCACTGCTTGATGTTAGTGAATGGAAAATCACCTTATAATAGTCAGAGGTGAGGGTTTATTATAACTGTTTCCAGCCTAGAGAATCCTGGAAAACGATTCTCTGTCAATGTTTCAATTCACTGACAGCAAACAAACAGAAAGAATGTATAATAGAAAAATTCAACTTTTCTGACACCCTCCCGGATCATCACAACGTCCTCTCCAAAACCAATTGACCCAACTCACCTCATATACGATGTAAGCAGACAGGGCGACCAGACTGAAATTATAGACCACCATCAACGGCTTGAGGTCGAAGGGCTTCCGATTGGCCATTAATCTAGGTCCCAGAGATAGGACGAAATAGACATAGCCCAGGAGGATGGCCCCAGGCAGGAACGGGGAGTGCATAAGTGGGTAATGACCTATTCTGGGATCTGAGGAAAGACAAGACCATTAATGAGACTGCACAAAGTGTTAATTGCAGAATAAAGCATTAAACTGCGGTATAACGACACTGGAATATATTAAGATACAGACTGTAGAAGAGGTAATTACTAGCTCTCTCTACATCTAAGGGTGCTTTCACATCTGCGTTTTTCGTAATTCGCGGCAGATGCGGTGAAAAAACCGCATCTGCCGCGTTTGCCGCATAACGGTTCCACTTGCGGCACGGTTGCGGTTTTTTCCATAGGAAGTATAGGGGACTTGCGGCAGATGCGGCAAGTGCGGTATTGCACTTGCGGCAGGTGCGGCAGAGAAAAAAACCGCAGTAAGCCGCGGTTTTTTTCTCTGCCGCACCTGCCGCAAGTGCAATACCGCACTTGCCGCATCTGCCGCAAGTCCCCCTATACTTCCTATGGAAAAAACCGCAACCGTGCCGCAAGTGGAACCGTTATGCGGCAAACGCGGCAGATGCGGTTTTTTCACCGCATCTGCCGCGAATTACGAAAAACGCTGATGTGAAAGGGCCCTAAGCCAGTCTACGAGAAGAGCTGTAATTAGAGATACAGGGAGGTTTATCGTAGGAACCCACGCGTTTCGCTGACAATCTGGGGAGACTCAGCCGAGCGGACAGGTGATCGGTGCCAAGATCCCATCATTTGTATAATTCTGTATCCACATCGCTTCATGGGATTTGCATCTGCTCTGCACACATCACTTCAATATAGTAACAAGAGCAGACCAGGCAAAAAAACGTGATAAGGACAGTTCTGCCATTAGGTAAAATCCAAAACCTCAGCTATTCAGGATCCAGGAAAAGCTGGGTCTGGTTATGCAGTCAGGAAGGTGGCAATAGTGGATTACTAGACAGACACCTGACAGTCAGAAGCGATAACGGCAGCCATAACAACCATCACCGAGATTTCCAAGACATTTAAGAGGAAGGGTCAAGGCATCATTGTGCCACGTTGTGTACCGTACCTGCCCCCTTCATGAAGTCTTCATACCACTGCCCCCATTTTGAGAGTACCTCCATCTTCACGGCTATTCACAACCTGAGAAGACAACACAGAAAAGAGTTCAAAGCAGGGGAAAAAAAATAAAAATAAAATTATGAGTGACAATGTGCTCCCGAAATGTTCAGATGTGTCCTGCCCTTCGAAATTTAAGTAGGAGACTGAATATTAAAAAAAAAAAAAAAAAAAAAAAAAAAAAGCAATATGGTCTTACCCAATAAATATAGAAAAAGAACAAGAGCCAGTCGCTTACCTCGTAAGGTTGTGACTAAAGGCCCCGTTACACGTGGAAACATCTCCGGCAACATCGCCAGATACTCAGGGGCGTTGACATTTTGAAGCGACATCGCTGGAGAGGTGCCCCGTGTAACAGGGTGATATCAACGGCGATAGTTGCTTCAGCAATGTCCTGAAACCTGGTGATGTTGCTCAGGCGATCTGCCTGAATCGCCCTGTCTGACATCGCAACAGCGATGTTGCAAGCAACTTCCCCCATCGAGTCCAATGTTAACGATCGCTGCCAGGGTTCAATTTACCGTAGTTTGCTTTTAACATCGCTGCTGTGTTGCCGATTACGTCTCCCAGTCTGACAGCTCACCAGCAATCTTGGCCAGCGGCCAAAAACGTGCGCGATCCAGTTAGTTGCTGGCGATGTTGCCGGAGATGTTTCACCGTGTAACGGTACCTTTAGACACTTCACAGCATGTTCTTGATTATTCTTCAGGAAATTCATATGTGAATTACCAGAAGAAGCAGCGGGAACATGCTTCAAAATGCATCTAATAAATCACCAATTGTTATCAGAATTCTTTCTGGACCTCTATCATTTAACAGCAGCACGGATGTTATCCACAAAATGTTCCTGCTTCCTTAAGGTCCCTATTAAAAACCTAACGCGTACATGACGGCGTCCTCAGAACCAGCGCCAGCTGCACATAGCGGCTTCACTTATCTAGAAAGGTCTGACTCTAGATTAAAAGGGTCCCAACACACACACACACACACACACACACACACACACACACCCCAAGGTCCTCGCTATTACATAAATATTGCAGATAGGAGGAAAAACAAACAGTATCTTGGGGTATAAATTCATCTGAAAAAAACAGTCAATATACTGGATATTAAAGGGGCGTCTCCAAAAGACATTACATTCTGGAACCATATTTGGTTACACGGTCACCTGGAGTCAAAATAGACACGACAGCTGATCACCCATCCAGCACCAATCCATGAATTTATCCATCAATCATCCATGAACTGTATATGAATCACCCATCAAACATCCAAAGAAAGTAGAGATAATGGATACTGATATCCGAGCTCAGAGGACGGCACGCATTCTCCCTCGAGGCAGACAGTCTTTTTTTTTCCCCAAGAGACCATTACTGACATCTCCACATCCTGGTGACATTGCTCAACATGAAACGTGGCTAAATGAACCATTATAAGCCAAAAAGAGGAACAAGAGGCAAAATGTCATCCCCTTTGATAACTGCATGGAGTATTGACAATAGAAACACCTCGCTCTGCGCCTGCGTGTGATAGCACAAGGAGACGCAGGCGCAGAGCGAGGAGAGCTGACAGGCCATCAAGGAGGCGGCCAGGACAGAGAGTAGGGAGGAACATAGAAGCAGGGGGCAGGAATAGCCCCCGGGAAGGACCTGACTCATGTGGATCTGGTAATGCCCCCCCTGACTCGGTTGTACACATTTTAAAAGGCTGTATTACATGATTTAGACATCAGAAACACCTGGGGGACCCCTTGCCTGAATGCACTTTTCGATTGAAATATTGGGGGGGGGGGGGGGTGACAGGTCCTCTTGGTTGTCTGTTCTAAATAAATGTGTCACTATGTGACTTTAGACTTGTAGATCCTCACTTTTTTTGCACTGTGTTCTTATAAGGATTCTCCGGTTTCAGAGTTAGGAACAACAGTCACGTGTCTGCGAGTTACGATGTGCATAGTCCCGGCCAGAATCCGACTATATGGTGCAGCCTCGCTCGGTATATTTGCATGGAGCAAGGATGTCCCCCTTTTTTCAGAATGTGGTTGGGAAAATGCATCTCATAACAACGTGATCTTCTTTCCTGACTCTGAAACTGGAGGATCGGGCTTGCACAGTGAGGATTCATAAGTCTGCAGTCTTATGGATTTACACCGAACAACCTTTTTAAGAAAGAAGGATTTTCAATTCTAGAGCTTATTGCTTGTTGCTTAACTTACCGACCACCTCTGCCATCTATCAAGGAGGCCGCTCTCATAGGAAAGGAGCGCTGCCTCGCAGGTGCTGCTCTGAAGTTGGCCGATCACTAGCTCTGGTCAGATGGTGTCCCTGAGCTCCTCTGAGGCTGCAGAGGCAGAGTTCACTGTTTTCGCCATGATGGAGCATCCAGTTCAGACCTTCAACCACTCAGGAGTGCATCATCCCCCTCCAGCAAGCAGAGGAACGCTGCGCATCTCAATATATCATTCTGACCCTCAAAGGACCAAATCTACACATCTTTTTGGATATTCAATAAATTACCATTGCTTTCATCAATGTTTTGGATGGAACACGGACATGGTGATTGGTGCCTTTACTGGAGTCCTCATGAGAACGGTCATTGGCATTTTTAGGCCTTGTGCACACTGACTATTTGGTGAGTTTTTTTACCTCGGTATCTCACGAAGTGGAGCAGTATAATAGCAACCCGTCACCACTTCTATATTTATCACCCACTCCTGGCTGTGGCTACAAATACTGAGGTAAAAATCTGACCAAATACTCAACGTGTGAACGGGGCCTTAGTCTTCCTTCACACCATTTGCGAGTTTACCTCAGTATTTGTAGCCAAAACCAGCAGTGGGTTATCATACAGAAGCGGGTGCCATGTTTCTATTATACGTACATTTACTCTGATTGTTCCACTCCTGGCTTTGGATGAAAAATACTGAGGTAAAAAAACTCAGATAAATAACGTGTGAACGTGGCCTTACCGTTCATTTCAGATTAAAATCTCAGAACTGAACGTATATCATGAATGTTTATAATGGTGGGTTTACACACACCAATCATTGTATCCAATCTCTGAACCAATCTCTGGTTGCAGTGAAATCATGGACAGATTGCTCCATGTTGTACACAGCCACAAAATGGAACTATGTGTCCATGATTTCACTGCAACCAGAGATTGGTTCAGAGATTGGATACAATGATTGGTGTGTGTAAACCCACCATTAGCCCCTGGTAACCCAGCACCTTTGAAGCGCCCCACATCAGCAGCCATACACAGGGCGCCCTTATATTCGCACTTGCCCACAAGCTCCTTGGTCCTCTCATGTGTTAGTAAGTGAGAAGAGTAAGTGCGGAGGAAAGTGATGTGAATGTCCCTGATCTGTGACAAGCAGCCGTCACATAGATGAGACACTGCAGAGAAGCACGGGCCAGTGGATGCTAATCGTCAGAGACAAGGCCAGGGTCACACGGGGACACAGAGTGCCGCTGAGAAACAGGATATGGGATGGCACCGGACCGTACGGACGGCTGAGAACAATCACATGAAAAGCTCGGCGGCAGCCATATACTTGTGTGCAGTGTCAGACTGGGGCGGTGGAGGCCACCAGTAATTGACTCTGAAGGCCCACTGATTAACTACAATCACAAATTTACCTATGCTTCTATATAATAATTAAAAGAGAAAGGAAGCGCACATAGAGTAGTATTGCTATTATACAGGTCGCTCAGACCCCAAATGGTTAAACTCACCTGATGTAGTTGTGAGTGTCACAACTACAATAAAAGCACAGAGGAGGTCGCTGCAGGCTCCCAGCTGAGAACTGAAGAATCCAGATAAGAGTGAAAAAGAGCTGGGATCAAATGCCGCACTGACCACAAAGATAAACACAGAGTAAATCACACACTCTGTTTATTTTGCCATAAACAGAGTGTGTGATTTACTCTGTTTATCTTCGTGGTCAGCGCGGCATTTGATCCCAGCTCTTTTTCACCCTTATCTGGATTCTATATAATAATATAATGTGTAGTTTGATGAGGGTTTACTTTATCTCTACACAGTGAAACAAGTCTATTGTGCCAACTACTGAGTATCAACATCGTTGATTTTTGAGGAGGAAGTGACAACACTGCAAAAGGGGCCCACCGGAGGATTCCCCTGCTATCCCGTCGGCCAATCCAAGCCTGCTTGTGTGTGTAGGTTCCTCACAGTTTTTAAGATCTCTGCTTGCCGTGACTGAGGGAGACTATTTTTATTTGCGCTCAGAGACTGGAAACTTTTTTGATCTCACCACTTCGGGTTTGGATTGTCTTGGCATTGCAAAGCTTCAGCCAATTCACTGCATCTAAACTTACCCTTAAAGGGTGTCTCTGTCACAATCCCTCTCACATTGGAGGTGAGGCTGATTAGGATGTGTCAAAACGATCCTGCCAGGACATGTGAGGTATCATGCACCCAACCCAGGGGGGTACAGAGTCATCAGCTCAGCTCCCAATGTGGAAGGGTAGGATCACAAGTCGCATATTTTGTGTGGATTTTACAAGCAGATTTTAAAATTTAAAGGAGTTGCGCCATGAACAATTGTACATTTTAATTAAAAGTTGTTCCACAATTCGATGTGTTAAAAAAAAAATGTCCCTGTCGTGAGATATTCTTATAAATGCGCACCTGTGTAATGTATGTGTCTGACCATGCAAGAACAGGTCGGATCAGTGGCGGACCTTGACCCCGGGGGGCGCTGGTGCAGCCGCAGGTTGTCGGCGCGGTCCGGTGGGGTGGGGGGCAAGTAGGTGCTGCTGGCCGTCGGCACGGTCCGGTGGGGTGGGGGGGCGAGTAGGTGCTGCTGGCCGTCGGCACGGTCCGGTGGGGTGGGGGGGCGAGTAGGTGCTGCTGGCCGTCGGCACGGTCCGGTGGGGTGGGGGGGCGAGTAGGTGCTGCTGGCCGTCGGCACGGTCCGGTGGGGTGGGGGGCGAGTAGGTGCTGCTGGCCGTCGGCACGGTCCGGTGGGGTTGCTGGCGGCCATCGGAGAGGTGTTTGTGACGGCCCTCCTACCTGCTGAGCCACGCAGAGTGCGCTCCTGGGAGCAGGGGGAGCAGAGGAGGGGCAGGATTAAGCAAGGAAAGCAGGAAGCTTTCTGCTTCCCCTGCCTGACCCTCCTCTCCCCTGCAACGGCTTACGGGGGTCAGCTGGGGGCCCCCCTGCAGGCTTGAAGGGGCCCCCTAGCCAGTCGGGGCCCTGGTGCAGCTGAACCAGCTGCACCACGGTAGTTCCGCCCCTGGGTCGGATATACCACAGCTCCTGGTCAGGTGAGGAACTAAGTATACAGCCATTACGGGATCACAGAATATAAGAGTATACAGACATAGCTGGGATCACAATATAGGAGTCTACAGACATTACAGCCATGGATCTCAGAATATAAGAGTATACAGACATTACAGCCGGGGATCACAGCTGATTCTGTGATGTAAAACATTTCCTTGTCTGTTAAAAATTTGTTTTACATCACAGAAACAATCAGTTGTGATGCAAAAAACAACAAAAACCTGCAATAAAGACCAATTAGTTTTATAAAAGCAAAATGCAGAACAAGGAGAATAATAATTTAACTCTTCCCACTTTGCTGATGCTGGAAAATGCTGAGGATTATATATGTGGAAAATCACTGTGTGACCCCCAACTAAAAGATGATTGGTCCCTGGATTACTGAGAGGAGCGCTCTCTCATTAGAAAATTGCTTGATATACAATTCCATAACATCAGCAATGGTTGCATTTTTTGGGAGATCCCCCTGCATGACCGGAGGAGCGAGCCAGGAACAAGTCAGGGAAGTTTCCACTCTCGCTGCAATTATCAGCTTTAGATTTTCACGTTGGATCACAGACCTGATATCCGGACGTGTCTGTGCAGGGCGTCCCACGCCGTTCCCAGGGGCTCTAGGGGATGTCTGTCCTCCCCACCCTGCTCAGCTGGGACTACGACACCAGGCGGGGCGGGAGCAGGAAGTCACCTGTACCTGGAAATGTTGTGCCCCGGCTGTCCCCGGACGTCGCTGCCCTTTAGCACAGATTGCAGATACTTTCTAGCTACAAACGGATGTCGTGTGCAGAGGTCACGGTGTTTGCTCGGTCATCAGTGCAACAGAAGGGAAAGATTTCACAGCAATTTTGTAGTAATCTATGAACTGAACAGTGGCGTCGCTATAGGGGATGCAGGGGTGGCATTCACATAATAATTGGGAGCCCACAGGTCCCTTAATGCGACGCCAGTATTTAGGGTACAATAACCAGTAATAGCGCCAACTCTGTCCACCGTGCTAGAGAAGCGGAAAAACAAGTTCAGGGTGCAAAACCCAACATACTTATTAATGTTTTTCTATATTTTTGTACATTATTAAGTGCAATCCTTCATCAGGTACCATACATACAAAGATCATTGCATGTCAAAGTACAGGTGTAAATCGGGCTTAAATACAGGTTTACATTAGGACACATTTGGACAATCAACCAATGTAAAATGACTAAGGACTTAAACGCATCAAAGAAGAATGACCTTCAGTGTTGGATATCATGCGAATTTCCAATCAGGATGATTTTATTGTAGCAGAGCTGAGATTGTCTTTTATCACAAATTACAGTATCCAGATAAAATAGTTCTTCCAGCAGAATGACAAAGACAACTCTGCTACATCTGTAGATCAGACAGCCGTATGGGATGGTAGAGGAAGGACGGCTGGTACAGAATCTGACATTATAAGGACACAACATAGGATCCACCTTGGTGGGGGTCCCACTGTTGAGCACATGGGCTACTGCTCAATTATTTGTGGGATTGGTCCACATGCGCGGCCATTGCTCCATTCAGATAGGCCGTTTTAGAGTCCTGTTCTCAGGATAGCGGGATCTAAGCAATCAGTAAGTGATTACCAGTCACACAGATAAATGAGAATCTGCTAATTCGGAACAACTACTTTAAATCTGCCAGAATAAGGGGTCAAAGCTAAAAGGAGACATGAAATGCATCATTATTGGTGAAAAGATAGCCAGGAGGTGATGTGCCGAGCATGGGTAGAAAGATGCAATAGGTTTGGGTGACCACGATGATAAGGGACCTGTAATTAGTAAATCCCCCTTCCCCCTCCATCACTCGCAGGTATCATCCTGACACTCAGACAACACTATGAACATATGTTATTGCACCTAATGTCACCTATCAGTTACATTTTTCCCTAAATTTTGCAACAAAGCAACAGGATATCTGAAATGTGATTGATAGGACAATTGAGGATTTCACTGAGATCCCCAATGATCCACTTTACGAGAGTGCACAAATGTGACCGCCGCTCTCACAAAGTAACAGAGTGGTGGTCACGCATGCACACTACCGCTCCATGCATGTAGGGGGCACTAGTGCTGAAAGCGGGTATATTTATCCACTAAATCCAGAATATTGCTGGGGTGGGGATAACCCCTTTAAAGATCAGTCAGCAATGTTTAATCATCGAGGGTCCAACTCCTGACAGCCCCGAAACTGTACAGCAGCTGTGGCCAACCCCGAAGACCTAATACAATAGTTACTTTACACTGTCAGCGGGGGTCCGGACCCCATCTATCAAATCTGACGGGTATAAGGATACTTTCAGCTTTGTTTCTTGGTACAATGACAGAACATAACATAACATGAGGGACTTCATTACACCTACCATAAAATCCTACTTTTAAAGGGCCAAATTATGTCCCGAGGACTCTTCGAGTGTCCAGAGGCTCCTACAATCAAGTTGTATCTGCAGACGACAAGCTGCTGCCTTCAGCACACAATGTCAGTTAGATTAGGCTCCGCCCCCAAGAAGCTCATCTCCCAGAGCTCCGCCCCCAAGAAGCTCATCTCCCAGAGCTCCGCCCCCGAGCATGAGACGATACCCATTTATTTTTGGCAGAACTTGCACACATATATACTAAACACAAAAGCAGCTGTCTTAACCCTTTCATATTCAAATCCTAATGTCTGCCCCCTGAATCTGAACAGAGAATACAGGATGTAAGCAGAATTAAGCAGAAGTCTGAGAAAGTTAAATGGTGCCATTATGCTGAATTCACATTTAGTGTTTCAAGGTTTCTCCTTGTTTGCAGCTTGATATTATACAAAAAAACAACTAAGGTTTTCTCTTTTACACTTGAAAGCTGGCACAATAAAAACAGCGCCAACAACTATTTGAGAAAATGCTTGAAAACCTAAATCGCTGTGGATTTTAAAATGGTGAATAGAAAAGTGCGCGACGGCCCCAAGGAAGGACCATAAAGGATAAAGGGCGTCTCGGCGCTGTGGGAGAGGCCGTGGCTATGCCGGATGTACTGATCTCCAATCGGCTAATGCAATAACCGGAAGCCGCGCAGGTGGCAGCAGCCTTTATCTACAGATTATTTTTATCAATTTTTTTCCCCGTTTTTATCTTGCAGGAAATGACTGCAGTAAAATCATAAAAAAGCAGCACAGATAATCTGCCATATGGAAAAAAAAAAAATAAAAAACACGCCCCCCCCCCACCCCCCTCCCTACAGCCCCGGAATCATGGGGACGGTATCACTCAAATGTGTAATTTTCACATGAAAAGTTGAATTTTAAATGATGACAAAGTGCAGATGTGCAGCAGGGCCGGGGGCACCCCCCAGGGGGGGCCAGCGCCATCAGCCGCCCTCCAGCACCCCCCGGGGGGCCAGCGCCATCAGCGCATATAGTGGCATGGAGTACTTACAGATCCACGTCACCATGTTTTGCTGTGTGGTGGAGCCACATTACTGATCTACTCTCCAAGAAGCAGGGTCACCTTAATGTAGCCTGTGGCCTTTGGTAAAACCCATGGACTCCAGACAAGGGGCCATCTTGGCCGGTTTGCTCATGCATATCAGTTCGGGCTCAATGTTTCTGGGGTTCTGAGATAATATACAGCAATATATTATAATATATATATACACACACACGAACACACCGCACTTGAACATCTATTATATAATCATGAATGGTTTTTTTGCCCCTTTTGAGACCGCTCTCGCTGCGAGTCAGCGTGGTCATGTGGATACGACCGAAGCATTGGCCGTGCAGCGGCCATTGCGAGCAGTTCTAAGGCGAATCGCTATGCCCGTGCAGCGGGCATGGCGAGTCGCCTTAGCAGCGCGAAGCGTTGGCCGCGAAGCGGCCATTGCGAGTCAGAGACTCGCACTGCTAGAATCCCGATGCATCTGCATCGGGCACCCAGCTAGTTAGGTATAAACTGGGGAACATGTGAATCACAATATCACCCGATGGGCCGCCAATATTTTGCACACGTTGTGCAGAGCCACCTTATAAATGTGTACATGGAAAACCCCATAAATAATTGGTAAATGATAAATCACCAGAGCTAGACTATTAGATAGGGATGTAGTAGAGCGGAGTTTGTCATGAGACATGGGTGGTCTTACTCTGTGATTTTCCAGAGGTCTCCTTGAAGGGATCATGCCATGCAACTTTGTTATAATTCCTTGTAATTGAGTGGGGTCTTCGAGATGATGGCTTACTGTGGAGGATGGGGTTACCCCCTCCACGAACACTTGTCTATACAATCACATCTATTATTGTAAGGGGATGGAAGGGGGATGCATCACTATGAAATTGAAGAGTCGATTTTTCCCCAATTACTTTCCATTATGCTTTAATATAGCAATTCTAACAACAGCCATCTACAGAACTGCACAAGAGCAACTGTAACCAACTCAGCTCTGCTACATCTGTATATATGATAACACACAGTATCACCTATGGAAACACTCTGCAGGCTTGTGTTGGAGCGTAGGGTCATTGCCCTTGGGGTGAGTGACAGGAAACGAGCAGTTACTGAGCTGTCACATCGGTGACTGTCAGGAGAGGTCAGTATATCATACAGGCAGACAGGACGGTGGTCAGCCCTGGCATGCTGGGAGTAGTTTCTCGCTAGCTAACCATTATGGAAGTATCTGGAGAGTAGCAGATTCTACAATCATCCTCACCGGATTGGGAATCTTTGATCCTTTATACAGGGAACCCCAGAAGTTTTATCCCCACATTGAGCCACACGGTGACACTGATCGCAACATTATATTGCGACATCAGATCTAATGATTGAATGGGGGGGGGGGAAGTCGCACTGCCAGCCATCATTGAATGCCAGGAATACACCCCGCCCTGCTGTAATCTTGGTCACACATTGTTGGTCAGACACAATTTTGCCCCATTGACTTAAACAGACAACTCACATAACGCGTCTTCGATGTGGTGGTTTTATCGGGAGCATCATAGGACAACGCCGATCAATGGGAAATAAATGGCAGAAGAGCAATGTCTCCGCTGATCAAAACTGATGACAGATCCCACTAACCCCATGAGGGGGGATTCAGGTTTCTGTAAATGGGATTATTTCAGGGACGAGCAAGAGGATTTCAACAAGCTCCATTATGATAAATCGGAAAAGGATGGACATTGTGTGAATACGGCATTAAAGGGCTTTACCCATAGCTACGTAGGTTCAATAAAGATCTCGGGCCATCAACTTTTCTCCACCAATTATACATCTTTGTCACTAAACTATCTATAATCCACAATGTTCTGCACTGAGATCATCTAGCCCTCCTATAAAACACTGTCTGCCATTACTGAAGGCCCCATTACACACTACGATATTGTTGCAACGACACCGGATTGGTGACGTTGCAGCGATGTCGAAACAACACTGTTGTGTGTGACAAGTATCAAAAATAAGTCGTTGATCGTAGATTTATGGCCAGGACCATAAATCTGTCGTTGGTCTCAACGCATGACAGTGGGAGACCAACGATGAACGAGCTCCCAGCGCCGCACAGCATGTGCTGGGAGCTGGTAACCATGGTAAAACAGCGGGTAACTAAATGCCGCGCTCTGCTTAGTTACCCGCTGTTTACCCTGAATACCAGCATTCTCGCTGGTCCTGATCGTTGGCAAGTCTGCCTTTGTGACAGCTCACCAGCGATCAGTTCACGATGTCCCAGCGATCCCAGCCAGGTGGGATCGCTGGGACATTGAAACGCGTAACGGGGCCTTAACTCTTGCAGTCGACTTTCCACAGTCTGACTGCTCTAACTGTAAAGATTCCTTTCCTATGTAGTTGGCACCTTTACTTCACCCATAATGAGCACCCCCTGGTCCATCTCAGACCTTAGTGATATTGCTGGGTAATGGCTATACGTAGCCCCCTGAGGAAGCCTTCGGGCACAACGTAGGGGCTCCCCCCCAGTGGAATAAGCAACAGCATGGGTGAGTGACAACTCCATAGTGCATATGTAGTATGATGTGTCCTGTTTATAACATTGGGTGGTTAAGAGGATCTTAAAAACGGCATTGTCCTGTAGGAAGGTTTAGTGGCAATATAACTGCTGAGTGGTGGGTCATACCATAGACCGTTTAAGGATCCACATCCAATTCTTATATAGTCACCATAGGTGATTGCCTGTTTGATTTTCAGCTCCTGGTGGATAAAGTTAACACATGATGCATATAAGTTGGGGCACTGTGGTATTAAATTGTACCCATGACCATTTGTACCAGCAAATTCTGTGATGGGAGTTACCTATAGTGGGCCTCTGTCAGTCTGTACACACTTGCACATTAAGTATTCAATAGGGTGTTGCTCTATTATCTACTCCTCCAAATTTGTAATGTCTTAAAATGTTTGTATGATTCACAATAAAGATGTAAGCATTAAGACTAAACAGAGTTGTGTGACTATTGCAACTATTGACTATTGTGAATATGGGTCCATTTGGGCTCCCCCAGTGTTCAAAAACGTAGAATTTGGCAGCATTACCGGAAAGGTAACACTGCGTTAATGCTGGCAATTCATTCCTATGGCAGATGGAACCCCGCGCGCATTGCAAGCACCGGCATGTAAGTGCTGGAGTTTGAAATCTTGCGCTTTTTCCAAGCGCATCACATGATGTGTGCTTCCACGTAACGTGATGCGCTTGGTTTCAGAGTCCGGCATGTACATGCAGATGCTTGCAATGCGCGCGGGGTTCCATCTGCCATAGGAATGAATTGACAGCGTTAACGCAGTGTTACCTTTCCAGTAACACTAAGCTAATGCTGCCAAATTCTATGTTTTACACGGAACCCCCCTGAACACTGGTGTGACCTTAACCTTACAGCCAATGACCACAAAAGGAGAGTGGGAGTCCAGCCTAGGGCTACACAATGACTCTGTTGTACCATCATGGTTCTCTTGGTGCCACTGCGGCACTATAGAAGTGAATGAAATCATATTGCAACCCTGAGGGTACTGCGACTAGTAAGCTGTGAGAGGTATAACCTCATCCGATTTTTTGCAACTTCTCGCATTCACAGTACATGCACGGTCGTGCTGTGCTCCCATTCTTTTCTACAGTGCTGAGAGGTTTCGCTTAAGGTACCGTCACACCTTTCAGTATCGTTTACGACGTCGTTCAAAAGTGACGTCAGGAACGATGTTGAAACAACATCGTTGTTGCGTGTAAACGCACGATTCAACAACGATAGTTGTTCATGTCGGAGTTGACAGGTTTTCCTGCATGCCGTGTGACAGCTAGGCTGCGATGTCGGAAGCGAGCGCGCCCCGCAGCATCGCATCCGACATCGCACCCGATGTTGGATGGTGTGACGGGGCCTTTAGTGCACCTACTACATTATTGGGATAGGTTCTCGGAGATGCCGTCAAACCTTCGTGGTTGGTCCAGAAATCTCACAAGTCCAGCATTAGACAACAATAGCCCCATCTAGCCCGACACTGGACTTTGTCAGAGCTCGTTACCTCTTGGCTCCAGAGTTGGCTCATACACAGGCTGCAATAGAACAGCTAAAAGGCTAGAATCAGTAGAAAAAAAAAAAAAAGGACACCCTATAAAGAAGGCTTTGGGCTCTGAACAGAACCTGGGTCTCTGCGACCATCATGTCCCTATAGGGTATGTGCACACTGGCCGGCGGCAGCTGGGCGGACCCGCCAGGAAGCTCCGGAGCGTCCACCGGCATCCTGGCGGTATGTGCGGCGGGTGCCGGCGGGTTGCCAGCGGGTTAGCGCCGCGGTGTTGGAGCGGCTGGAAGCAGTACATGATTCTGCTTGCAGCCCGCTGCAGAACCGCGGGTTTATAGAACTTGCTCATTCGTTGCTAACCGCTGGGAATCCAGCGGTTAGCAACGGATGAGCATGTGTAAACCGCCGGTGGTGGACACGGGTGTCGGTTTACATAGGTTTTAATGTTAATCCAAACGCCGTTTGGATTAACATAAATTTACATGAAATTTATGTAAACCGACCGGCGGTTTACACACCTAAACCGACCCTAACCGGCCAGTGTGCACATACCTTATAGTTCTATGTGTATCGTCATCCCCCAACTACAGCCTCTACCTTCACCAATATGTAGACGCAGATTGCATTTGACCAGGTGGAACTACAAGTGCGTGAACCCAAACCTCGTTATATATATGTGTGTCATACATACCAGGGTCTGGTGCCCCTAAACCTTTCCAACAAGTGCTTATGTATTTGAGATGCCGGCACCGGACTCTTCAGACTGGCTACCGGGGGGGGGGGGGCTGACAGCCATAGCGTCCTTCCACCTCCTCCATTATGCATGGACCCAGCCCTGGTAGCTACAACACTCACCTGTCACTGAGCGAATATGTGACAAGATCACAACAGATTCACACCCAGATTTCTTTTTATTATAATAGAAGGGAAAGGTGACAATCCACCCACAACGCAGGGCGCACACAGAGGCTGATCCGTGCCAAGGGTGGGTGAGGACAGAGAACCCAGGCTGCATGACGCTTCATCATCTGCAGATTATGACATGCAAGCTATTGTTCTCTGTTATCAGCCCCTGCACGCCATGTTCTGCAGACAAGCATTCAATCATCACGTCTTCTGGCATCACCCCATGAGCAGCAGCAGTCGGTGACTTTAGGGGTAATGTCCTTTGCCCAGTTCT
Organism: Allobates femoralis; assembly: GCA_033576535.1. Classification (NCBI taxonomy): domain Eukaryota; kingdom Metazoa; phylum Chordata; class Amphibia; order Anura; family Aromobatidae; genus Allobates; species Allobates femoralis. The sequence continues at coordinate 151,445,203 of JARQOC010000007.1, forward strand.
GGCTGATTACAGAGTCTTATTGGCAATGCTCCATGGGAAAATAATATGCAAATCTGCTCTGGCAGAAGAAAAATGAGAAACTTGCAAGAGGTTTTCTTTCATTCTGCGAGAGACGGAGAGAGAAGGAAATGCAACAGGAAGGAAATGGAGGGGAAACGACTACTTCTGACCTTATGGGACCCATAACACGACTCCATTAGGTGTCATGAATAGGAGCCCGGGCGTGTTCACCGCTGACATCATGGGGCACGACGTCAGGCGGCCTCATGTCATTAGAAACCACACAGGAGTCACATGAGACATCACACAGACAGCCGGCACCATCTTCTATGGCACAAGTCTAAGTCCCCCCCCCCTTCCCCGTCCTCCACCTGTACATCCCCGGCCCCTCGTGATCAGTCATACACACTGAGTGACATGACATGGCTGTCACCTGCCGTCACCCCTCACCTACTTCCCCCAAGATGCAGCGTCCTCTCCAGTAATTCTTTAACAAGAGCTTAAGTCCACTCAGGCAAGACCCCAACAGGGGCCTCCCCCCCCCCCACCAGAGTCCACAGTCCCTGGGTCTAGCAGGTTGTCCGGTGGTCCCACTCACAGATGGGGCGGTCCATGACATTCCACCTAGCCCACAAGTCCCGGGCTCAGCCGCCCCCAACACAGGGCCTCTACATAATTACTAACTGCTGAGGGCGACCAGCGGGTCCCACCGAAAAAGGGATGCACTTAAAGGCAATCATTTTTAACCCTTGATTCTTTCTGGTGACTGATACTAAATATGAACATAAAAGAATACAGCAGCCTCTGTAAGAGTCAAGATATATGAACATTGAACATATGAAACGCATACTGCTATATGAACGGCCAATTGACAGCATGGTGGCTCAAGGGGCCAGCACGCGCCAGATGGGTGGCTCAGGGGCCAGCACCGCCAGAAGGGTGGCTCAGGGGCCAGCACCGCCAGAAGGGTGGCTCAGGGGCCAGCGCCGCCAGAAGGGTGGCTCAGGGGCCAGCGCCGCCAGAAGGGTGGCTCAGGGGCCAGCGCCGCCAGAGGTGGCTCAGGGCCAGCGCCGCCGTCTAGCAGAGCTGAAGACCTGGGTTCAAATTCCACAATGGACAAAATCTGTTTCCTCCCACACTCCAAAGACATAGTGATAGGATGTTTAGATTGTGAGCCCCAATGGGGACAGAGATGATGTATGTAAAGCGCTGTGCAATTATTGTCGCTATAGAAGTGATTATTAGTCATGAAAGCCCATCAGACATCACAAGGCGTCCTTCTTTGACGGGACCCTACCCCAATATTGTGCCTCTTGGGGCTGCTGTTCTCTTTTATTTGGGGATTTGATGTCACATCATCTGTTCACACTGGCTTTATTCTGTTTGGAGGTGGCGGTCAGTTACTTTTATACTAAATACGTATTATATAGCAAGTGACGGCATCACATAATGGTGATCTGTATGAGATTCCTCGGATTGTGCTGGCAATCTTGAGGATTCCTAGTGACTCTCAGTATACCATTACAGGCAGACAGACTTATGAACTTTGTGAGCAGGTGACCTGGTGCCGGATTACACCACGTCCCCCCACACCCATCCTTCCCCTTTCTCACCCCCCTAGCTCCCCTATCTTCCAGATGTGCCAGGCTTTGGCGGTGGGTGGGAATGGTGTAGGGCGACCTTCCCTCCATCCTGTGCCTGGCACACACAGACACTTGCTACTTAACACTTTCTTGCCCGGCATCAACATCAGTTCTGGGCCCTGCACCCACATGGGACCCATGGCACCAGGCCACTCTGACACTTTGCCACCCACTGATCGCACTCTTCCAGACCCTTTAACTCCCAACTTTTCCCCCCAGCAATGAAAGAAGTTTCTTACCTGATGTTGTGGATTCCTGACACTCCCAAGCCTGACAGAGAGAGCGTGAAAGAGGGAAAGGAGGAAGGAAGGAGAAAGAGAGGGAGATCTGGGTAACCACACCCCTGTGTGACTCAACTTCACCCTGCAAACATCACAGCTCCAGCCTGCTCATTAGGGAGGGCTCAGAACAGGAGACAGTGGTGAGGCAGGGCCTGCACAACAGGCAGAGCAACAGGCACACCCTTCCTACACAAATCCTACCACACCCTCCTGCAGCTGGAGGAAAGGATCCAGGAGTGGGAGGAAGAGGAGCAGCCACCACCCCCCAAGCCTGGACACAGCAGGGGGACAACCTGAGGAGGGGGGACTATAAGGCCCAGCAGCTCCTGACAGCCAAGTCCTCCTCCTCCTCCAGAAGTAACAATATATACAATGTATCTAAACACAAAGTATCACTCCGGCTCGAAACAGCAAAAGCCACAAAGTGAAAACACAACAAGTGTCCAAAAGAATGGAAGATAAATAGCGATCAGTTACCGGATCTGCTCTCCATAGACTCCAATGTTAAATAGCGATCAGTTACCGGATCCGCTCTCCATAGACTCCAATGTTAAATAGCGATCAGTTACCGGATCTGCTCTCCATAGACTCCAATGTTAAATAGCGATCAGTTACCGGATCCGCTCTCCATAGACTCCAATGTTAAATAGTGATCAGTTACCGGATCTGCTCTCCATAGACTCCAATGTTAAATAGCGATCAGTTACCGGATCCGCTCTCCATAGACTCCAATGTTAAATAGCGATCAGTTACCGGATCCGCTCTCCATAGACTCCAATGTTAAATAGCGATCAGTTACCGGATCTGCTCTCCATAGACTCCAATGTTAAATAGCGATCAGTTACCGGATCCGCTCTCCATAGACTCCAATGTTAAATAGCGATCAGTTACCGGATCTGCTCTCCATAGACTCCAATGTTAAATAGCGATCAGTTACCGGATCCGCTCTCCATAGACTCCAATGTTAAATAGCGATCAGTTACCGGATCTGCTCTCCATAGACTCCAATGTTAAATAGCGATCAGTTACCGGATCCGCTCTCCATAGACTCCAATGTTAAATAGCGATCAGTTACCGGATCCGCTCTCCATAGACTCCAATGTTAAATAGTGATCAGTTACCGCATCTGCTCTCCATAGACTCCAATGTTAAATAGTGATCAGTTACCGGATCCGCTCTCCATAGACTCCAATGTTAAATAGTGATCAGTTACCGGATCCGCTCTCCATAGACTCCAATGTTAAATAGTGATCAGTTACCGCATCTGCTCTCCATAGACTCCAATGTTAAATAGTGATCAGTTACCGCATCCGCTCTCCACAGACTCCAATGTTAAATAGTGATCAGTTACCGCATCCGCTCTCCACAGACTCCAATGTTAAATAGCGATCAGTTACCGGATCCGCTCTCCACAGACTCCAATGTTAAATAGTGATCAGTTACCGCATCCGCTCTCCACAGACTCCAATGTTAAATAGTGATCAGTTACCGCATCCGCTCTCCACAGACTCCAATGTTAAATAGTGATCAGTTACCGGATCCGCTCTCCACAGACTCCAATGTTACAAATATGGATCCTGCAGAAATCTATTTGTTTCAAAACTTAATATTCAATGAGGCTTTATATTCTCTACTTATTGACACATTTTATAACAATCAGTGTTAAAGTTATGGCCACTTTACGCGTCCAACTCCGATAAAAAGTCACATGGTTCATGCGTTGGCCCCGATATCGTTCGTGCGTTGTATGGTGTAAATGTCCAATACGATGCACTAACAATGCCAAAACGATATTGGGGATCAAATGAGCGTGCTCTCCAACAGCCCGATATTGGATGGACGATGTGGCCGGATCGTGCTGTATGAAAGCCCAACAACGATGTGGAGTCCAACTTTCCCTATTCTCTCCCATGTTAAATGGTCGTTCCTGGGTCGGCCGTACAAGGGGGCGTAGACATCGCTGTTGCGTTGCCTGCCGATATCGTGCTGTGTAACATCTCCCATGCGATCTGGGAATTCTGCCCAGAAAAAGCGCGCTCCCCTGCCGTTGGATCCAATATCGGAACGATGTTGAGGCGTGTAAAGTGGCCATTAGGGCAGCACAGTGGCTCAGTGGTTAGCACTGTAGGAAGGGTGGCTCCGTGGTTAGCACTGTAGGAAGGGTGGCTCAGTGGTTAGGACTGTAGGAAGGGTGGCACAGTGGTTAGCACTGTAGGAAGGCTGGCTCAGTGGTTAGGACTGTAGGAAAGGTGGCACAGTGGTTAGCGCTGTAGGAAGGCTGGCTCAGTGGTTAGGACTGTAGGAAGGGTGGCTCAATGGTCAGCACTGTAGGAAGGCTGGCTCAGTGGTTAGGACTGTAGGAAGGGTGGCACAGTGGTTAGCACTGTAGGAAGGGTGGCACAGTGGTTAGCACTGTAGGAAGGCTGGCTCAGTGGTTAGGACTGTAGGAAGGGTGGCTCAGTGGTTAGCAATGTAGAAAGGGTGGCTCAGTGGTTAGTGCTGTAGGAAGGGTGGCTCACTGGTTAGCACTGTAGAAAGGGTGGCTCAGTGGTTAGTGCTGTAGGAAGGGTGGCTCAGTGGTTAGCACTGTAGGAAGGGTGGCTCAGTGGTTAGCACTGTAGAAAGGGTGGCTCAGTGGTTAGTGCTGTAGGAAGGGTGGCTCAGTGGTTAGCACTGTAGGAAGGGTGGCTCAGTGGTTAGGACTGTAGGAAGGGTGGCTCAGTGGTTAGCACTGTAGGAAGGGTGTCTCAGTGGTTAGCACTGTAGAAAGGGTGGCTCAGTGGTTAGCACTGTAGAAAGGGTGGCTCAGTGGTTAGCACTGTAGGAAGGGTGGCTCAGTGTTTAGCACTGTAGGAAGGCTGGCTCAGTGGTTAGGACTGTAGGAAGGGTGGCACAGTGGTTAGCACTGTAGGAGGGCTGGCTCAGTGGTTAGGGCTGTAGGAAGGGTGGCTCAGTGGTTAGCACTGTAGGAAGGGTGGCTCAATGGTTAGCACTGTAGGAAGGGTGGCTCAATGGTTAGGACTGTAGGAATGGTGGCTCAGTGGTTAGCACTGTAGGAAGGGTGTCTCAGTGGTTAGCACTGTAGAAAGGGTGGCTCCGTGGTTAGCACTGTAGGAAGGGTGGCTCAGTGGTTGGAAGTGTAGGAAGGGTGGCTCAGTGGTTGGCACTGTAGGAAGGGTGGCTCAGCGGTTAGCACTGTAGGAAGGGTGGCTCAGTGGTTAGCACTGTAGGAAGGGTGGCTCAGTGGTTAGCACTGTAGGAAGGGTGGCTCAGTGGTTAGGACTGTAGGAAGGGTGGCTCAGTGGTTAGCACTGTAGGAAGGGTGGCTCAGTGGTTTGCACTGTAGGAAGGGTGGCTTAGTGGTTAGCACTGTAGGAAGGGTGGCTCAGTGGTTAGGACTGTAGGAAGGGTGGCTCAGTGGTTAGCACTGTAGGAAGGGTGGCTTAGTGGTTAGCACCCTAGGAAAGGTGAATCAGTAGTTAGAACTGTATGAAGGGTGGCTCAGTAGTTAGCACAGTAGTAAGGGTGGCTCAGTGGTTAGCACTGAAGGAAGGGTGGCTCAGTGGTTAGCACTGTAGGAAGGGTGGCTCAGTGGTTAGCGCTGTAAGAAGGGTGGCTCAGTGGTTAGTACTGTAGGAAGGGTGGCTCAGTGGTTAGTACTGTAGGATAGGGTGGCTCAGTGGTTAGCACTGTAGGAAGGGTGGCTCAGTGGTTAGCACTGTAGGTAGAGTGGCTCAGTGGATAGCACTATATGAAGGATTGCTCAGTGGTTAGCAGTGTAGGGAGGGTGGCTCAGTGTTTAACACTGTAGGAATGTTTGGTCAGCAGTTAAGATTTTAGGAAGGGTGGCTCAGTGGTTAGCACTGTAGAAGAGTGGCTCAGTGGTTGGCACAGTAGAAAAGGTGAATCAGTGGTTAAGAATGTATGAAGGGTGGCTCAGTGGCTAGCACCGTAGGAAAGGGTGAATAAGTGGTTAGCGCTGTAGAAATGGTGGCTCAGTGGTTAGAACTGTAGGATGGGTCATCAGAACCATAGAGTGGCTCAGTGGTTAGCACTGTAGGAAGGGTGGCTCAGTGGTTAGCACTGTAGAAAGGGTGTCTCAGTGGTTAGCACTGTAGAAAGGGTGGCTCAGTGATTAGCACTGTAGAAAGGGTGGCTCCGTGGTTAGCACTGTAGGAAGGGTGGCTCAGTGGTTAGCACTGTAGTAAGGGTGGCTCAGTGGTTAGCACTGTAGGAAGGGTGGCTCAGTGGTTAGCACTGTTGCTTTGCAGCGCTGGGAACCTGGGCTCAAATCCCACCAAGGACAACATCTGTAAGGAGTTTGTATGTTCTCCCTTTGTTTTTGTGAGGTACCTTCCAAAGACATACTGATAGGGAATTTAAAATCCGAGTCCCAATGGGGACAGTGATACTGGTGTATGTAAAGTGCTTCGGAATATGATGGCGCTATGTAAGCAAAGATTAATAAACATTAATAATAAATAAAACTGTGCATGCAATTTCCCACTTGCACATCACCTTTCCATTTATTGTGTATGGAGATCGGCGTGTGCCGTACTCGGGGTGAGGTCCCAACAATGCACGTTTTCGCCTATTCTGTGGATAAGCAACGATATTAATGTTACAACATCTGGTCCATGAAGCTCCGTGTCATAAACTGACCACATCTGTCATTTGGACACATTTGGCGCATGTTGCAGGTGGTATGTGTAAAGGCGTCCTAGATACCCAGTGTCTCTCCGCACAGCCCAGCCCAGGCCGCTGCATTCACTGAATGTATTAATAGCTTTGTCTCTATGACAGGTTTGTTTCTCGGTGACATAAATGTCAGTCACATTTCATGAATTGGTTAGAACATAATAGAGCCAGTACAGCTGGTCAGACCTGTAAGGCCCCCAATACAGGCTCTGTGGATTGATACATATGTTACAATGTTGTGACTATATATTGAATGATTGTATAAAGTGATCCATTTATAGCACCGAGGCCTCCTGGATATAATGTATCGGTAACCACCATGGATGGTCCCTGGATGCTCCTTAGCAGTAAAGAGGCAGCAAGTCAAGAGCTCTGGAGGAAACGCTGAAGTGTGAAAACAGTTTGTGATGCTCTTTCTAGAAATCGCTTCTCTCCGGAGAGACGCATTAATAAGACGTCTTTACAGCGCTAACTAGGAGGATCTGTCATTAATGTTCTAACTGTGCTGGTTGTGTATTAACCCATGGCTAGCTGCTCAGCGGCAGCACTTATTTATTTATTGTCCTTCGCTTTTATAGTGCCAATAATTCCACAGCGCTTTACATACATCATCAACACTGTACCCATTGGAATGTGGGAAGAAACTAAAATACCCAGAGGAAACCCACTCAAACATGGGGAGAACATATAAACTCCTTTCAGATATTGTACAGGATCTAAGCTCTGCAAAACAACAGTGCAAACTGCTGAACCACCCTTCCTACAGTGCTAACCACTGAGCCACCCTTCCTACAGTGCTAGCCACTGAGCCTCCCTTCCTACAGTGCTAGCCACTGAGCCACCCTTCCTACAGTGCTAACCACTGAGCCACCCTTCCTACAGTGCTAGCCACTGAGCCACCCTTCCTACAGTGCTAACCACTGAGCCACCCTTCCTACAGTGCTAACCACTGAGCCACCCTTCCTACAGTGCTAACCACTGAGCCACCCTTCCTACAGTGCTAGCCACTGAGCCACCCTTCCTACAGTGCTAGCCACTGAGCCACCCTTCCTACAGTGCTGACCACTGAGCCACCCTTCCTACAGTGCTAATCACTGAGCCACCCTTCCTACAGTGCTAATCACTGAGCCACCCTTTTTACAGTGCTAACCACTGAGCCACCCTTCGTACAGTCCTAAACACTGAGCCACCCTTCCTATAGTCCTAAACACTCAGCCACCGTTCCTACAGTGCTAACCACTGAGCCACCCTTCCTACAGTCCTAAACACTGAGCGACCCTTCCTACACTGCTAACCACTGACCCACTCTTTCTACACTGCTAATCAATGAGCAACTCCTCCTACACTGCTAATCACTGAGCCACCCTTCTTACACTGCTAACCACTGACCCACTCTTCCTACTCTGCTAACCACTAAGCCACCCTTCCTACAGTGCTAACCACTAAGCCACCCTTCGTACAGTGCTAACCACTGAGACACCCTTCGTACAGTGCTAACCACTGAGCCTCGCTTGCCATACTGCTAATCACTGAGCTACCCTTCCTACAATGCTAACCACTGAGCCACCCTGCCTTAAGTACTAACCACTGAGCCAACCTTTCTACAGTGCTAACCACTGAGCCACCCTTCCTACAGTGCTAACCACTGAGCCACCCTTCCTACAGTGCTAATCACTGAGCCACCCTTCCTACAGTGCTAACCACTGAGCCACCCTTCCTACAGTGCTAACCACTGAGCCACCCTTCCTACAGTGCTAATCACTAAGCCACCCTTCCTACAGTGCTAACCACTGAGCCACCCTTCCTACAGTGCTAATCACTGAGCCACCCTTCCTACAGTGCTAACCACTGAGCCATCCTTCCTACAGTGCTAATCACTAAGCCACCCTTCCTACAGTGCTAACCACTGAGCCACCCTTCCTACAGTGCTAATCACTGAGCCACCCTTCCTACAGTGCTAACCACTGAGCCACCCTTCCTACACTGCTAACCACTGAGCCACCTTGCCTACAGTGCTAATCACTGAGCCACCCTTCCTACAGTGCTAACCACTCAGCCACCCTTCCTACAGTGCTAATCACTAAGCCACCCTTCCTACAGTGCTAACTACTGAGCCATCCTTCCTACAGTGCTAACCACTGAGCCACCCTTCCTACAGTGCTAACCACTGAGCCACCCTTCCTACAGTGCTAATCACTAAGCCACCCTTCGTACAGTGCTAACCACTGAGCCTCGCTTGCCATACTGCTAATCACGGAGCTACCCTTCCTACAATGCTAACCATTGAGCCACCCTTCCTACAATGCTAACCACTGAGCCACCCTTCCTACACTGCTAATCACTAAGCCACTCTTCGTACAGTGCTAACCACTGAGCCTCGCTTGCCATACTGCTAATCACGGAGCCACCCTTCCTACAATGCTAACCATTGAGCCACCCTTCCTACAATGCTAACCACTGAGCCACCCTGCCTTAAGTGCTAACCACTGAGCCACCCTTTCTACAGTGCTAACCACTGAGCCACCTTTCATACAGACTGGTGGCCAGACTGGAATAAGATGCAGCAAATTCATTCTGAGGCTGCCGTCTGTCATGAATTTCTCATACTTCTTTACTCCTACAAATGTCTGTGAGCCGGGGAGCGGTGTTCACGGTATTTACGTAGTTTACACCGCTTTTGTGGCATAAATGATGATGAATTTGTTGGGTGCTCGGTCTCGCCTCACCACGCCTATGTATCACCCACTTCTGTTTGACCAAAATAAGCAAAATGTTGAAAGTTGCACCCAAAATATCTAGTGAAAAAAACTGCTTGATGAATGGATCCCTCATGGTATGTGCTCATGTCATGGATAATCCACAGCTTATTACTGTAACAGCAAAGTGGATGAGATTGTATTAAATCCCCACCGCAGGCCGAGGAGAAAATACACAGCGGAAACTGAAATACACAATCAATCCATAGCCTAGTGTGAACTGTGCCAGAGACTCTCAGCGGATGTGACATCAATACTGCCACAGATTCTGCTGCAAAAACACACAGAAAACTCAGCAAGAGAAAAGCGGCCGTCACACGCACAGATATCTTGAAAGATATCGCTTGAACGCGCGAGATAAAACATCGCTTGAACGATGTCTCTGCGTGTGACGGCAAGATACGACGAGCGAGAAGTGTTCAAATAGCAAGATCGAGATCTGAGCCCCGGACCTCAGATCTTGCGATTAACGATTTGACGATCTGCCTCATCGTGGTGTATAACACCACAATGAACGATCTCCCAGCGGCAGAGCCTATGCTGGGAGATGGTAACTATGGTAAACGTCGGGTTACTAAGTGATGCGCGGCGCCTAGTAACCCGATATGTACCATAGTTACCAGCGAGATCGCGGATCCACATCGCTGGTGAGTCTGTCTGTGTGACATCTCACCAGCGATGTGAGCGATATTGTAAGCGATTGCGCGTGCACGTGATCGCTTACAATATCGCAAGAGATATCTTAGCGTGTGATGGCCGCTAAACTGATATGTTGTGGATTTAAAATGCAGATAGAATATAATGGGTAAAAAAAGAGGCACAGAGGGCAGGAGAGGAGTATAAATCCCATCCACTGTGCTGGAACTGGAAGAACCTGTGCACGTTGCAAATTTTTCGCAAAAACATGAATTGAATCTAGATGAAGTAAATTCAATGAGAATCCTGACGTCTCCTGCACACGATGAGTATTTTCTCCTTGCAGATTTGGTGTAGATTTAAGGGTATGTGCAGACGATCTAGAGGCACTGTGTGTTGGACGCAACCAGGTCCGGCTCCAGATTTTTGTGAGCAGAGGGCGAAAGAGAATGGGCCCCCTTTACACTCCACCCCACGCTCCTCCAAATTATATATGATACACACAGCTCTGCTACATGCCCATAGACGTAGACGGCTCTGCTACATGTACATGTAGACACACAGCTCTGCTACATGCTCATAGATATAAATGGCTCTGATTCATGCACATGTAGACACACAGGTCTGCTACATGCACACTACACATAGTACACACACACAGCTCTACTACATGAACATACAGATACAACACTGGTACATGCCCAGTTCATACACATACAGATGCACGCAGCTCTGCTACATGCACACTACACATAGACATACATGCCCATAGACATAGACACGCACATGTAAACACACAGCTCTGCTACATGCACGCTACACATAATACACACACACAACTCTACTACATGAACATACAGATACACACACAGCACTGGTACGTGCCTAATTCATGCACATACAGACACAAGCAGCTCTGCTACAGGCACACTACACATACAGATACACATATGGCTCTGCTACATGTACAATGCATGCACATATGTACATGTAGCAGAGCCATATGTGTATCTGTATGTGTAGTGTGCATGTAGCATGCATCTATATGTGCATGAATTGGGCAGGTACCAGTGCTGTGTGTTGTATCTGCATGTTCATGTAGTAGAGCTGTGTGTGTGTATCTGTATGTTCATGTAGTAGAGCTGTGTGTATACTATGTGTATTGTGTATTTAGCAGAGCCATCTATGTCTATGGGCATGTAGCAAAGCTGTGTGTGTCATTTATAATTTGGAGGGGCAGAGTATAAAAGGGGCCCATTAAGACTCTTTCGTACGGGGCCCAGACTGTTCTGGAGCCAGCCCTGCGTACTTGAGACACATACATGTGAAAGAGGCCTTAGGCTGCATACTCATGATCAGTATAAGCAGCGTTTTGGACTATGCTTAATCTAACTGCATCGTTCTTTCAGTTGCGATGCAGGTTGCCGGCATTCCGCTCCTCCTCTGCATGTTTATTTCATGCTGCGGAGTCGGCGTGGTCCTGACCTGTCAGCGGCTGCAGCTGCGCGCACTGCACACAGGACCGGAGGGCATAATAGCCCCCCAGTCCTGTGTGCTGATCTGGTCCGCAGCTGTCTGGGTCCTCCCGGACAGAACCGGACCGGATCATGCCGCAGTGTGAAGCGGCCCTTACAGAGGTGTGAATAAAATCCTCGTCTGCAGGATTTGAGTCCTCTTTCACACATGCGTGTCACCACGGACGTGAAAAAAGGCCATTTGGGGGTGGGGCGTATATCCATGTGTCATGGACGTGTGACACAATGGGTGCTGTCTGTGTGCTATCCGTGGATCCACGGATAGCACACGGACAGGCTGTCACCGCATACTCACCTGCCTCCAGCGCCGCTGCTCCTCTCGCTTCCGGGCCACTCTTGGGCTTAGTGAAGTGAATATTCATGAGCCTAATGAGCGGCACCGGAAGTGAGAGGAGGTGCCAGCGCTGGAGCGAGGCGAGTATGAAATTCTTTATTTTTAGGGTTGTCACTTTTGTCCATGGTCTGTGCACACGGATGACATCCATGTGCATGGACGTTTCACGGCAAAAGCGGTCCGTGCATCCGCAAAAAAACAGACATGTTGCTGTGTGGAAAACATGGGCACGCATCTGCTCCACACGGCGACACGGTCCGTGTGGAAAACCGGAAGTGTGCACAGGACCATAGGGGAACATGGGTCCCGGTATGGCTGTGCCTCCGGCATGTGTCAGCATGGACCGCACACGTGCTGGAGGCACGGATATGTGAATAAGGCCTAAATTTGACTGTTTTCTTTCTTTATCCTTATCATATTGGCATCATAGGATTGATGAAAGAAATCAGTCTCTCTGGTCTGTCTCTTTGGCGCCCAGATGTGTCCGGTTATCGAGGGATATCTAAATTCCCATTCACTCATTGCCTTAATGATATAATTGATCCACAGAGAATTGTCGAGGAGGCTCATGTCTCAATCTAAGGGCGGCTTCACACTGCGGCGTGATCCGGTCCAGGGCTATCCGGGATGACCCTGACAGCCGTGGACTGGATCAGCACACCGGACTGGAGGGCTAATATGCCCTCCGGTCCAGTGTGCAGCGCACGCAGTTCCCGCTGCTGATAAGTCAGGACCGCGGCGCCGCGGTCCTGACCTGTCAGCGGCTGTAGCTGCGTGCGGCTGCACACCGGACCGGAGGGCATATTAGCCCTCCAGTCCGGTGTGCTGATCCGGTCCACGGCTGTCAGGGTCATCCCGGATAGCCCTGGACCGGATCACGCCACAGTGTGAAGGCATCCTAACAGGACTGTCCTATTACGGTAGGTTGTGTGCACACAGGTCTTTTGGCGGGTCCACTCCAAAAAAAACATACCTGAAAAAAACTAGTCTTTTTCCTACTTATTCCTATTGAAAAGCCATTGTGCTGCTCAGATGTTTGGTCTTTTTTTTTTTTTTTTTGGTGAGAAAAAAAGTGCATGACTCGCTCCTGGTTAAATGTTTTCCAAACTCGGTACTATACTATGAAAAGGCTGTAAAATTGGTTCAGGAAAATAAACGCTTCCAAAAGCTTCTCTGGAAACTTAAAAAAAAATCTTCCTCAAACTCTCCAAAAAAGGAAAACTTCCTGAAATGCTTTCCACTAGGAAACTCCTCATAATCTCCATCTCCATCTGCACATAGCCTTAAGGGTGTGTTCACACTCTTTTTGCTGATTTTTTTAGGATTGTAAGGTATGTGCCCACAGGACGTTTTTGCTGCGTTTTCTGCTTGCAGAAAACCATTGGTTTTGTGGTAATTTATGCTAATTTGTTACTGCTGTTTTGATTCCCAGCAAAACCAATGTGTTTCACAGAAACGCTCTGCCCACACATTGGTTTTGCAAGTGTCAAGAACTGTCAAATCCCTGCGTTTTTGGTGCGGATGGGAAAGAATTGACTTGTTAATTCTTTTCCTGCGTTTTTGCTAAAGTCAATGGAAAAAACGCAGCTAAAAAAACGCACATAAAACGCGCAAAAAACGCAGTCAAGATCATAGCTAATCTCCAGTCAAGGACTCTAGGATCCTCATGTTTTGCTGCGTTCAGGGCTGCTTAAAAAACGTCCTGTGGGCACATACCCTAAACTCTCCAAAATCCTTATCAAAATCTTGTGAGTTTGTGTTCGAAAACCTCAGCAAAAATCATAAAGGATTCAATGTACATGAACCATTCTAGTATCACGTTCAGGGAGTGTCTGCTTCCTTTGCGATATGAGGCTGTGTGCACATCTTGTATTTATATCACATTTTTCACAGAGTTTTTCAGTGCAGATTTGTCACAAAACCTGAAGTGAATCCTGAAGTCTCCTGCACACGTTCACTATTTAATCCTTGCAGATTTGGTGCAGATTTAAATCTGTATCAAATCAATTCTTGTAGCATTTTTGCTGCAGATTTCACCCATACTAAGGCTGCCTTCATACTTGCGTTTGTGTCTTCATGCGGAGGGCATGCAGACGCAAACGCAGTGTAACGCAGCACATACTTATGTGAATGCAGTGGAGAATCTACGCATGCGTTCACATTAGTATGGTGCCCGGGCAGCCAATCAGCTGTCTCTGGGGGCGGCTGGGAGGAGGAGATCAGCGGCAGAGATCCCGAATAGGTGATGTCGGCGCGGGAGATTAAAACAGCTGTCAGATCAGCTGTATCTCCCCGCTGACACCGGCGGGAGAGCAGCTGTGGCCTTGCATGATCTCCCGGTGGACGCCGCTGATCACCGGCGGTCACCGGGAGAGATTTCAATGATATCCGCAGCGTTCTCCTGCGCTGTCATGCGGAGGACACTGCGGATCCATTGAGATCCATGCATTATTTGTGCGCATGCCGGCGCTTGCTGGTAAAACAAGCGCCCGCGACCGCACAAAAAATGCAACATGCTGCGTTAGAAGGGCACACAAATAGTGCGCATCCAAACGCAAACGTAACCAAATGCAGTCAAACGCAGGTACCATGCTTTCCCATGTTAAACATAGGAATGCAGTGCGCAAGCGTTTGGCTGCGTTCGGTATGCTGCACTTGCAAACGCAAGTGTGAAGACAGCCTAATAAAAGGGAAAAATCTGCACCAGAAAGTCGTGGCAAAAATGCATCGAAATGCACAGAAAATGTGGCAGAAACGCATATTTCTGCAGCTGTGTTTTTCCTGCCAAGAGATGCAGAAATTTCTGCACCAAATCCTAAACATAAGCAGAGACCCTCACTCCCAATATCCCTGACAGCCTGCTTAATAGTTGTACTTTTCCAACATCAAGACTCCTAGCAATTAGCATCCATGCCATGTTTAGCTTTACTGGTCATATAAGCCCCATGAAGTTATCCTGGTTATATTCTGCTAGACTCGAGCTGCTGCATTATATACTGAGTCAGATGATGTAGTCTGTATCATCAAAAATGCAGGACGCTGCTAGCTCCTCCTCCATGCTTTACACTGCAGCTCTGCTTGTTCAGATTGGCCTCTATGAATAAACCAAAGTAATCAGAAATGAATGACGAGTAGTGATGAGTGAGCACTGCCATGCTCAGGTGCTTGGTACTCGAAACGAGCAGGTTGGACACTTGGACACATGTGACTTGTGTATCAAGTATAATGAAAATCAATGGGGAACTCAAGCATTTTTCCAGAAGTTCAAATTCCTTATTGACTTCTTCCACTATATTTGCCCATCTGAGCGTCTGACCTGCTCATTTCGAGTATCGAGCACCTGTGCATGGTAGTGCTCACTCATCTCTAATGCATGGAAGTGGTTGCTCATCATTAGTGCATGGTAGTGCTCACTCACCACTATTGCATGGCAGTGCTCGCTCATCATTAATGCATGAAAGTGCTCGCTCATCATTAATGCATGAAAATGCTCGCTCATCACTAGTGCATATGATAGTAGTGCTTGCTCAGCACTAGTGACTACACGTAAGGAATGCTATTGAGAGGATAGGGTATACCTCCTGCCCAAAGGGCGTCTGACCGACGACATCCCAACTAAATGGAGAGGTGGTGGAGCATAAAGTGGTGGAGCATGGGGTGGTGGAGCATGAGATGGTGGAGAATAATGTGGTTGAGCATGAGATGGTGGAGCATGAGGCGGTGAAGAATTAGATGGTGGAGAATAAGGTGGTGGAGCATGAGATGGTGGAGCATGATGTGGTGGAGCATGAGATGGTGGAGCATGAGGCGGTGAAGAATGAGATGGCGGAGAATAATGTGGTGGAGCATGAGGTGGTGGAGCATGAGATGGTGGAGCATGAGATGGTGGAGCATGAGGCAGTGAAGAATGAGATGGTGGAGAATAATGTGGTGGAGCATGAGGTGGTGGAGCATGAGATGGTGGAGCATGAGATGGTGGAGCATGAGGCGATGAAGAATGAGATGGTGGAGAATACTGTGGTGGAGCATGAGATGGTGGAGCATGAGATGGTGGAGTGTGAGGTGGTGGAGAATAATGTGGTGTAGCATGAGATGGTGGAGCATGAGGCGGTGAAGAATGAGATGGTGGAGAATACTGTGGTGGAGCATGAGATGGTGGAGCATGATGTGGTGGAGCATGAGATGGTGGAGCATGAGATGGTGGAGCAAGAGGCGGTGAAGAATGAGATGGTGGAGAATACTGTGGTGGAGCATGATGTGGTGGAGCATGAGATGGTGGAGTGTGAGGTGGTGGAGAATAATGTAGTGGAGCATGAGATGGTGGAGCATGAGGCGGTGAAGAATGAGATGGTGGAGAATAATGTGGTGGAGCATGAGGTGGTAGAGCATGAGATGGTGGAGCATGAGGTGGTGAAGAATGAGATGGTGGAGAATACTGTGGTGGAGAATGAGATGGTGGAGCATGATGTGGTGGAGCGTGAGGAGTTGTTGAATAAGGAGAATGAGGCGGTGGAGCATGAGGTGGTGGAGAATAAGGTAGTGGAGCATGAGGTGGTGGAGTGTGAGGTGGTGGAGCATGAGGCGGTGAAGAATGAGATGGTGGAGAATAATGTGGTGGAGCATGAGCTGGTGGAGCATGAGGTGGTGGAGCATGAGGTGGTGAAGAATGAAGTGGTGAAGCATGAGGTGGTGAAGCATGAGGTGGTGGAGCATGAGGTGGTGGAGCATGAGCTGGTGGAGCATTAGGTGGTGGAGCATGAGCTGGTGGAGCATGAGGTGGTGAAGCATGAGGTGGTGGAGAATGAGGTGGTAGAGCATGAGCACTGCTACTTTATTTTTTGTCTATGGGACTGCTATAATGTAGTGATTGGCCCCTATAGGTGGAAGGTTGTTCTGCAGCTGGACACAATCAAATACAATATCCTACAGGAAATCCTATACTGTCCTTGTGTCTATTCTTCAGTGTTTGTCGGCACAGGGGAGACAAAGTTTTCATTTCTTGCAGCTTTCGTCCTCAGAACATGGACAAACGCCATACTATTTGTCACAAATACCTCTGTGCTGCCCCCTCCCCTGCGTCACTACAAGTGGGTTACTGCCTGCACCCTCCAAGTGTGTGAAAGGTCTGCAGGAGCACATTCCTGGTATCCTAGGGAATGGGGCAGACAGCCAAGACAGGGGTTAAGGTGTGTAAGGAGGGGGGTGTGGGGTAAAGGTATGTGCCTGTCTGTGATGGGTGGGAGGGAATGAATGAGCTGTGCATGCTGTGTATGGACCAGGGCAGGAATGTATAGGCATGCCAGTGCAGGGAGGGGACATCTGAGGACTCTACAGTCACAGCCATTGTTCTGAGGACACTGAAATGTAACACTGCTCCATTATATAGATGTCATATTCCGAGAGCTGAAGAACAGTAACCATTCTGTCTGCAAGGGGGAAAGAAATCCAGCAGTGTCTGCCTACAGAGCGCACCAACCTCAGCATACACCTCCTAGTGACATACCGGGCGCCATCACATACCATTCATCCCTGGCACAGCCATGGCCTTGGCATGATCACTGAAGCACGGGCACATGGCCAGCCGGGATGTTATTACAGATGCTACAGATGCTGATACCCAGCTCTACACTGAGTCGATTCATAATTATTATACATATACTATACATCCTAGGAATAGGAGCTGCCGTATGGTTATATGGACATAGTAGAAAAAGTTACACAACTTTGTGTTCCAATTCTTCCCAATATCTCTACTGTCATTTAAAGGAGGAAACATCATTCTTATCTGAGCTCGAAATACATTGTGTGATCCAGGGGTGGGAAGTCATTTTCCCGAGTAGTCACATGAGATCCGTGACTGTTGTGGAGGCCGAACCAATAGGCTGAAATGAATTATGCTCAATATTAACATATTAAATAAAATAATTTTACAGTAATATTGATTGTATTAATACTAAGCAGAATTAAGTATGCTGACATCCCCTATAAACAGCATGAGCCCCCACACACAGCCCCCCTTATACAGTATGAACCCCCACATAGCCCTCTATATACAGTATGAGCGCCCACACAGCCCTCTATATACAGGCTGAGATCTCACACAGCCCTCTATATACAGTGAGAGCTATCACATAGCCCTCTATATACAGTATGAGTCCCATATAGCTTCCTAAATACAGTATGAGTCCCCACATAGCCCCCTATATACAGGTTTAGCCCTCACATATCTCCCTATTTACAGTATGAGCTCTCACATAGCCCTTATATACAGTATGAGCCCCACATAGCCTCCTATATAGTATGAGCTCCCACACAGCCCTCTATATACAGTATGAGCTGCATATAGCCTCCTAAATACAGTATGAGTGACTACATAGCCCCCTATATACAGTATGAGCCCCACATAGCCTCCTATATATAGTATAAGCTCCCACACAGCAATCTATATACAGTATGAGCTCTCACATAGCCCTCTATATACAATATGAGCCGCATATAGCCTCCTACATATAGTATAAGTCCTTACATAGCCCCCTATGTATAGGATGAGCCCCCACATAGCTCCCTATATACCGTATGAACTCTCACATAGCCTCCTTATTTACAGTATAAGACCCACACACAGTTCCTTATATAGAGTATGAGCCTTCATATAGCCCCTATGTGAAGCATGAATCCCTACATAGCCTCATATATAAAGCATGAGCCCCCACATAACCTCCTATATACAGTGTGAGCCCCCACATAGCTCTCTATATACAGTATAAGCCCGCTCATAGCCGCCTATATACAGTATGAGTTTCCACATAGCCATCTATATACACTTAGCCCCAACATAGCCTTATATATACAGTGGGTACGGAAAGTATTCAGACCCCTTTACATTTTTCACTGTTTCATTGCAGCCATTTGGTAAATTCCAAAAAGTTCATTTTTGTCTTATTAATGTGCACTCTGCACCCCATCTTGACTGAAAAAAAACAGAAATGTAGATATTTTTGCAACTTTATTAAAGAAAAACTGAAATATCACATGGTCATAAGTATTCAGACCCTTTGCTCAGTGTTGAGTATTTGCACCTTTTGAGCCAGTACAGCCATGAGTCTTCTTGGGAATGATGCAACAAGTTTTTCCCCCCTGGATTTGGGATCTTCTGCCATTCTTCCTTGCAGATCCTCTCCAGTTCTGTCAGGTTGGATGGTGAACGTTGGTGGAGCCATTTCCAGGTCTCTCCAAAGATGCTCAATTGGGTTTAGGTCAGGGCTCTGGCTGGGCAGGTAAGAATGGTCAGAGTTGTTGTGAAGACATTCCTTTGTTATTTTAGCTGTGGCTTAGGGTCATTGTCTTGTTGGAGGTTGAACCTTCGGTCAAGTCTGAGGTCCAGAGCTCTGGAAGAGGTTTTCATCCATATCTCTGTACTTGGCCACATTCATGTTTCCTTCAATTGCAACCAATAGTCCGATCCCTGTAGCTGAAAAACACCCCCATAGCATGATGCTGCCACCATGTTTCACTGTTGGGATTGTAATGGGCAGGTGATGAGCAGCGCCTGGTTTTCTCCACACATACCACTTAGAATTATCACCAAAAAGCTCTACCTTCGTCTCATCAGACCAGAGAATCTTATTTCTCATAGTCTGGGAGTCCTTGTCTTGCACTTAGAAGAGGCTTCCGTCGGGACACTCTACCATAAAGGCCTGATTGGTGGAGGGTTGCAGTGATAGTTGACTTTGTGGAACTTTCTCCCATCTCTTGACTGCATCTCTGGAGCTCAGCCACAGTGATCTTGGGGTTCTTCTTTACCTTTCTCACCAAGGATCTTCTCCCATGATTACTCAGTTTGGCTGGATGGCCAAGTCTAGGAAGACTTCTAGTGGTTCCAAACTTCTGCCATTTAAAGATTATGGAGGCCACTGTACTCTTAGGAACCTTGAGTACTGCAGAAATTATTTTGTAACCTTGGCCAGATCTGTGCCTTGTCACAATTCTGTCTCTGAGCTTATTGGACATTTCGTTTGACCTCATGATTCTCATTTAGTCTGACATGCCCTGTGAGCTGTGAGGTCTTATATAGACAGGTGTGTGCCTTACCAAATCAAGTTCTATCAGTTTAATTAAACACAACTGGAGTCCAATGAAGGAGTAGAACCATATCAAGGTGGATCGCAAGGCAATAGACAGCATGTAACTTGTCCAGCAAAGTGTCTGAATACTTATGACCATGTGATGCAGTTGTTCTTTTTTAACAAATTTTCAATAATTTCTACATTTCAGGGTTTTGTCAGTCAAGATATGCAGAATGTACATTAATGAAAGAAAACTGAACTTTTTGGAATTTATCAAACGGCTGCAATGAAACAAAGAGTGAAAAATTTAAAGGGGTCTGAATACTTTCCGCACCCACTGTACATTTAGCCTCCACATTGCTCCCTATATTCAGTATGAGCTTATTCACATATGAAAAAAACCCACCACATACTTACCTCACTCCCATTTTCCTGGCGCTCTGCTGCTCTGATCCTCAGCACAGTAGACACACTGATGTAATGTCATCGCGTGTACTGTGTCACATGCTGATTGGTGGAAGGAGGAGACGGCAGCCCCCTTCACCACTATCCACATCCTGAGGGGCAATGAGCAGCAGCGGTGGCCAAGAGGGCAGCGGAAGGTATTTTGTGGCCAGCGGGCCACTGGTTTAAGCCTTTGGCTGTCTCAGTCCACATGTCGGACTGGAACAGCGAGAGGGCTTGATGTGATTTACAGGCCGCAGTTTGACCAGCCCTGGTCTAATCCATACTTTATGAACTAACGGTCTGGAAATATTTGTCTGCTTTGAGAAGTGTTATGTGAGGACAGGTGAAGTGAATCTATGGCAATTTTTTGCTGAGTATCTGAGTGAAAGATTAAGTAGGAGCAGAGGCCCTGATTCTAACGCTTAGATACCATCTGGGCTTCTTATTGTAGTTTTGTTAATACACTGATTTATCTGCTGCAGCTCTGTTAGGCGGCCGTCACACGCTAAAATATCTAGAACGATATTGTAAGCGATCACGTGCACGCGCAATCGCTTACAATATTGCTCACATCGCTGGTGAGCTGTCACACAGACAGACTCACCAGCGATGTGGATCCGCGATCTCGCTGGTAACTATGGTACACATCGGGTTACTAGGCGCCACGCGTCGCTTAGTTACCCGACGTGTACCATAGTTACCATCTCCCAGCATAGGCTCTGCCGCTGGGAGATCGCTCATCGTGGTGTTATACACCACGATGAAGCAGATCGCTAAATCGTAAATCGCAAGATGTGAGGTCCGGATGAATCGCTCGTCGTATCTTGCCGTCACACGCACAGACATCGCTTACGCGATGTTTAATCTGCCGCATTCAAGCGATATCTTGCGCGATATCTGTGCGTGTGACGGCCGCCTTAGTCCTCTCACGCATGAGCTCCTGCTATTTTGCCCTTTCAATCATGAGCTTCTGCTATGTTGTCTTTGATATTCATGAGACCCTGCTATGTTGCTCTCTCATTCATGAGCTCCTGCTATGTTGTCCTTGATACTCATGAGATCCTGCTATGTTGTCCTCTCATTCATGAGCTCCTGCTATGTTGTCCTCTTATTCAGTAGCTCCTGCTATGTTGTCCTCTCCTTGTCCTCTCACTCATGAGCTCCTGGTATGTTGCTCTAATTCAGTAGCTCATGCTATGTTGCCCTTTCATTCAGTAGCTCCTACTATGTTGTTCTCTCATTCATGAGTTCCTGATATGTTGTCCTCACTCATGAGCTCCTGCTATGTTGTCTTCTCATTCATGAGCTCCTGCTATGTTGCCCTTTCATTCAGTAGCTCCTACTATGTTGTCCTCTCATTCATGAGCTCCTGCTATATTGTCCCCTCCCATTTATGAGCTCCTGTTATGTTGTCTTTGGTATTCATGAGATCCTGCTATGTTGTCCTCCCATTCATTAGCTCCTGTTATGTTATCCTCTCATTCAGTAGCTCCAGCTATGTTGTCCTCTCATTTATGAGCTCCTGCTATGCTGTCCTTGATACTCATCAGCTCCTGCTATGTTGTTGTCTTTGATAATCACGAGCTCTGGCTATCCTCATCTCTCTCCATTGATTGGCTGACTTCTGCCAATGAATAGTGAACATAGATAGCTGTCAATCAATAGCAGGGGTGGGGTTAGGCAGAGCTCATTACTGAGAGAGCTAGCAGAGCTGCAACCGGTAAAATAGAAATGATTGCAAAAAAACGGCAAGAACGCAGAAAGTGGCCCAGCTTTAGGGTATGTGCACACAATGTTTTTGTTTAGACAGATTCTGCTTGACAAAGCACTTCAAAACCACCACAAGAAATGAACATAGGGCGCAGCAATGTCAAAACGACTTGTGGTGCGCATGTCCCATCTTATATAATTTTTTTAACCACATCAGGGATTGGAAAACTTGAAGTGGGTAAACATTTCCATTTTTGTGCCCTTTTGTTTGGAAGCTGCCTGCTCTATACACTTGAGAATATAGAGCAAAGACGTAAAAAAACACTGGTGAAGGCACCAGCAAAGCAGATTCAGGAATAGGAAGACCAGTGTTTTCTGGATGTCCCATAGAAATGAATAGGGAGAGTTTTTCAAGTGTTTTTTCAGAAGGATTTTGGGGCAGATCTGCTCTAAAAATCTCCATAAAGAAAATGTGCAGACCTATAGATATTCGAACTAGGGGGTGAAACTGAAGATTACGGTTGGCCACAGATCTAATGAATAAGGCTTGTTCTGGAGAAAGACAGCTGTACTTCAGACGTTCTTTGTCTTGCCGGTCACTGGCAAAGTAAAAATCTGGTAAACTCATGTAAGAAATGTATTACACTGGTGCCCTTTGATGGCTGTTGGTTATTTTAAAACTGAAAGATTGTTCTCAGGGTTTAACAAATTCCTATTTTCTATGGAATCAATGATATCACCATGGAGCACAACCTTTGTACCTACAAACCCAGGACTCGGTGAAGTCATTCATTCCAATTTAATCGATTGTCTACAACATACTTGCGTTAGGTTCACTTCAAAGCATCTAGAAGTCTTCAGTTATGATGTCAACATGCAAAGAAGATATTTTCTCCAATAAATTCTGTTTTATTGACTCGTTTTACTGCTGATTTAAGATAAGATTCTGCTTATAAATATTTTTCCTTTTCAATGATACTAATGTATGAAGTGTATGTAGTTGTTGGGTAATCTATGTGCTTGGGGAGATGGTGACCCGTCCCTTGCCTTCTAGGTTATCAGCGCCGAGGCTGGTGATCTAATCGTGACCGAGCCATTCCTGAACAACATCGATGGGATTAAACTCCTGGTCACAGAACTGCTCGGAGGCAGAGAACGGACAAAGAAGCACATGACTCCCATCTATTGATCCCAGGACGGGCGCCTGCCGGGGAGAAAGTCTCAACGTGATGTCATTCTGCGAACATTCTTACACAAATAGCAATTTCTCTGTACAAAGATCACAGATCAATATAATATTCAATAGGATAAAAATTCTTATACATAGGAACAGTATTATAGTAGTTATATTCTTATACATAGGAACAGTATTATAGTAGTTATATTCTTGTATATAGGGGAAGTATTATAGTAGTTATATTCTTGTATATAGGAGCAGTATTATAGTAGTTATATTCTTGTATATAGGAGCAGTGTTATAGTAGTTATATTCTTGTACATAGAGGCAGTATTATAGTAGTTATATTCTTGTATATAGGGGGCAGTATTATAGTAGTTATATTCTTGTATATAGGAGCAGTATTATAGTAGTTATATTCTTGTGCATAGGGCAGTATTATAGTAGTTATATTCTTGTACATAGGAGCAGTATTATAGTAGTTATATTCTTGTACATAGAGGCAGTATTATAGTAGTTATATTCTTGTAATAGAGCAGTATTATAGCAGTTTATATTCTTGAACATAGGGGCAGTATTATAGTAGTTATATTCTTTACATAGGAGCAGTATTATAGTATTATATTCCTGTACATAGAGGCAGTATTATAGTAGTTATATTCTTGTATATAGGGGCTGTATTATAGTAGTTATATTCTTGTATATAGGGTGTATTATAGTAGTTTTATTCTTGTACATAGGGGCAGTATTATAGAAGTTATATTCTTGTACATAGGGCAGTATTATAGAAGTTATATTCTTGTACATAGGAGCAGTATTATAGTAGTTATATTCTTGTTTACAGGGGGAGTTTATAGTAGTTATATTCTTGTAATACGAGTAGTATTATAGTAGTTATATTCTTGTAATAGGGGCAGTATTATAGTATTTATATTCTTGTACAGAGGGGCAGTTTATAGTAGTTATATTCTTGTACATAGGCAGTATTATAGTATTTATATTCTTGTATATAGGGCAGTATTATATAGTTATATTCTTGTACATAGGGCAGTATTATAGTAGTTATATTTTGTATAATAGGAGCAGTATTATAGTAGTTTAATACTGCCTATGTACAAAGCAATTATATATATATTCTTGTACATAGGATATATAGTAGTTATATTCTTGTACATAGGGCAGTATTATAGTAGTTATATTCTTGTACATAGGGGCAGTATTATAGTAGTTATATTCTTGTACATAGGGGCAGTATTATAGTAGTTATATTCTTGTACATAGGGGCAGTATTATATAGTTATATTCTTGTACATAGGGCAGTATTATAGTAGTCTATATTCTTGTACATAGGGGCAGTATTATAGTAGTTATATTCTTTTATATAGGGGCAGTATTATAGTAGTTATATTCTTGTACATAGGGGCAGTATTATAGTAGTTATATTCTTTACATAGGGGCAGTATTATAGTAGTTATATTCTTTGTATATAGGGGCAGTATTATAGTAGTTATATTCTTGTACATAGGGGCAGTATTATAGTAGTTTTATTCTTGTACAATAGGAGCAGTATTATAGTAGTTATATTCTTGTACATAGGGGCAGTATTATAGTAGTTATATTCTTGTACATAGGGCAGTATTATAGTAGTTATATTCTTGTACATAGGGGCAGTATTATAGTAGTTATATTCTTGTACATAGGGCAGTATTATAGTAGTTATATTCTTGTATATAGGGCAGTATTATAGTAGTTATATTCTTGTACATAGGGCAGTATTATAGTAGTTATATTCTTGTACATAGGGGCAGTATTATAGTAGTTATATTCTTGTACATAGGGCAGTATTATAGTAGTTATATTCTTGTACATAGGAGGCAGTATTATAGTAGTTATATTCTTGTAACATAGGGGCAGTATTATAGTAGTTATATTCTTGTACATAGGGCAGTATTATAGTAGTTATATTCTTGTACATAGGGGCAGTATTATAGTAGTTATATTCTTGTACATAGAGGCAGTATTATAGTAGTTATATTCTTGTACATAGGGCAGTATTATAGTAGTTATATTCTTGTACATAGGGGCAGTATTATAGTAGTTATATTCTTGTACATAGGGGCAGTATTATAGTAGTTATATTCTTGTACATAGAGGCAGTATTATAGTAGTTATATTCTTGTACATAGGGCAGTATTATAGTAGTTATATTCTTGTACATAGGAGCAGTATTATAGTAGTTATATTCTTGTACATAGGAGCAGTATTATAGTAGTTATATTCTTGTACATAGGGGCAGTATTATAGTAGTTATATTCTTGTACAAGGAGTATTATGAGTATATTCTGTACATAGGGCATTATCTACTATATAATTACCTAATGTTCACTGTCTGTCACGGAAATCGCGCGCCAGCGCTCATTGGTTGCCACCAGCCCGGCAACCAATGAGCGCCGCGTATGCAAAAAGCCGCACGCATTCAAAATTAGGCAATTATATAGTAGATAATAGGCTGGATGCCACCTCCCCCCCTTATATCCCTCACCGCTTCCAGGATCACGGCGTCTGTCGTCACTTCCGCCTCATCACATGGATGTGTTGAAGGCAGAAAGCCACGGAGAGCTTGGTAACCAAGGCTGCAGTCGGGTAACTAAGGGGCGTGTCCGCACCACACACCCAGCCCCAGCCTCATTCATTAAGGTGACTGCGGAACAAGCCCAAGGGGACCGCCCCAATCACACAGTCACCAGCATAGTAAACGGCGACATCCATTCTGCCCCCCTGCATCCATCCTGCCCCCGCATCCATCCCGCCCCCCTGCATTCATCCTGCCCCCCTGGCTCTATCCACCCCCACTGGCTCCATCCTGCCCCCCGACCCAATCCTGCCCCGCTCGCTCCATCCTGCCCCCCGCCATCATCCTGCCCGGCCGGATCCATCCTGCCCCACCGGGCTCCATCCTGCCCTGTTCGCTCCATCCTGCTGCCCCGGCTCCATACTGCCCCCCCACCACCACCATCCTGCCCCCCGGCTCCATCCTGCCCCGCTCGCTCCATCCTGCCCCCCTGCCTCCATCCTGCCCCCCTGCCACCATCCTGCCCCCTCCGCCACCATCCTGTCCCCGCCACCATCCTGCCCCCCTGGCTCCATGCCATGTCGGCTCCATCCTGCCCCCCCAGCTCCATCCTGCCTCCCCGACTCCATCCTGCCCCGCTCGCTCCATCCCGCCCCGCTCCATTCTGCCCCCACTGATTAGTCGCGCCAGACCATTGAACACCAACACCGCCGCACACAGACACCACCACACAATACTGACACCGCCACACAATACTGACACTGCTGCACACCACAGACACCGCTTCACACCGACACTGCAGGGTCCATCCTGCCCCGCTCCTTTCTGCCCCTACTGATTAGTCTAGCCCGGCGACTGAACACCAACACCACCGCACACTGACACCGCCACACAACACTGATACCACTGCACACCGACACTGCTGCACACCTACACCTACTATATTCTTGTACATAGGAGCAGTATTATATTAGTTATATTCTTGTACATGCAGCCAGTATTATAGTAGTTATATTCTTGTACATAGGAGCAGTATTATAGAAGTTATATTCTTGTATATAGGAGCAGTATGATAGTAGTTATATTCTTGTACATAGGAGCAGTATTATAGTAGTTATATTCTTGTACATATGGGGCAGTATTATAGTAGTTATAGTCTTGTACATAGGGGCAGTATTATAGTAGTTACATTCTTGTACATAGGGGGCAGTATTATAGTAGTTATATTCTTGTACATAGGGGCAGTATTATAGTAGTTATATTCTTGTATATATAGGCAGTATTATAGTAGTTATATTCTTGTAAATAGAAGCAGTATTACTGTAGTTATATTCTTGTACATAGGTGCAGTATTATAGTAGTTATATTCTTGTACATAGGGGCAGTATTATAGTAGTTATATTCTTGTACATAGGGGCAGTATTACTGTAGTTATAATCTTGTACATAGGGTGCAGTATTATTGTATATTCTTGTACATAGGGGGCAGTATTATAGTAGTTAGATTATTGTACATAGAGGCAGTATTATAGTAGTTAAATTCTTGTAAATAGAAGCAGTATTATAGTAGTTATATTCTTGTACATAGGAGCAGTATTATAGTAGTTATATTCTTGTACATAGGGAGCAGTATTATAGTAGTTATATTCTTGTACATAGGGGCAGTATTATAGTAGTTATATTCTTGTACATAGGGAGCAATATTATAGTAGTTATATTCTTGTACATAGGAGCAGTATGATAGTAGTTATATTCTTGTACATAGGAGCAGTATTATAGTAGTTATATTCTTGTACATAGGTGCAGTGTTATATTAGGTATATTCTTGTACATAGGGGCAGTATTATAGTAATTATATTCTTGTACATAGAGGCAGTATTATAGTAGTTATATTCTTGTACATAGGGGCAGTATTATAGTAGTTATATTCTTGTACATAGGGAGCAGTATTATAGTAGTTATATTCTTGTACATAGGTGCAGTGTTATATTAGGTATATTCTTGTATATAGGGGCAGTATTACAGTAGTTATCAAATTTGCATGTAGAAAGAAAACCAGGCACTGACCTTATATTGCTGCAATTGAAATTGTGGCACAAAGGTCCAGGCACCAGGTCCAGCGTTGCTCAGCCATAAGATATAGACAATTTTATCCATGAAGAAAGAAGAAGACGGCACTCATTGGACCCGTGAAGACAGGTTTCTTTATTCCAGTCACAGTATTACATCAGCCCGTTTCGAGTAGAGCTTACTCTTCAACAGATCCTGTGTACACAGGATCTGTTGAAGAGTAAGCACTACTCGAAACAGGCTCCGTCATCCCGGCACCTCCCTCCCCGCACTCTCTACCTGATGTAATACTGTGACTGGAATAAAGAAACATGTCTTCCCGGTCCAATGAGTGCTGTCTTCTTCTTTCTTCATGGATTACAGTAGTTATATTCTTGTACATAGGGTGCAGTATTATTGTATATTATTGTACATAGGGACAGTATTATAGTAGTTACTTTCTTGTATACACACAAAAAAGAAAAAATATAGCCATCTCACCCAAATAGTAGTTTTTTGTCTTAGGTTCAATCTTCTGCCAGGGATCTGCACGGTGATAAGGGAGGCACACCCTCCTGCAATCGCTTGGAAGTAGAGCAAATATAATCCAGCGGAGGAGCCCTTAGTATGGCATGTTTAAAATCCTTTATTTCTCAATCTTCATTAAAAAAAGGAGATTTTTTGTGTACTCACCGTAAAATCCTTTTCTCTTAGCCTCTAATTGGGGGACACAGGACCATGGGTGTTATACTGCTGTCCACTAGGAGGCGACACTAAGCAAGATCTGCAAAAGATTTACAGTGGATCCTCCTCTGCAGTATACACCCCTGGAGCAGACACTGCCTCGCCAATTTTGTGCTTAAAGCAGTAGGAGAAGTAAATAAAGTTATCAAAAGCCTGTAAGAAGGCAACTAGGTAAGAACTCAAAAGCGACTTGACAAATTAGAAAGGTCCGAAATCGGGCAACAGGGTAGGTGCTGTGTCCCCCAATTAGAGGCTAAGAGAAAAGGATTTTACGGTGAGTACACAAAAATTTCCTTTTCTCCTTTGCCTCATTGGGTGACACAGGACCGTGGGACGTTCCAAAGCAGTCCCTGGGTGGCAAAAAACAATGTAACGAATTGACAGAAAATTTACAGAAAAAACAGGCCTCTACAGGTGGACTACTGCCGCCTGGAGGATGCGTCTACCCAGACTCGTATCTGCCAAGGACTGGGTATGAACACTGTAGTGTTTTGTAAAGGTGTGTAGGCTGTACCAGGTGGCTGCCTTACACGCCTGTTGTGCCGATGCCTGGTGCCGAATGGCTAGGAAGCCCTACCGCACAAGTAGAGTGTGCCCTGATACCGGCCTGAATTGGCGAATTAGTCATTTGGTAGGCATCTTGAATAGTGGATCTAATCCATCTAGCCAGAGTAGCTTTTGTAGCAGGCATTCCCTTGCGGCTGCCTTCCAAAAGGAGGAAAAGAGAGTCAGACTTTCGAAAGGGCGTAGTCCTGGACACGTATATGCGAAGTGCCCTAACAAGTTCCAGTGTATGCAGAGCTTTCTCGACCCGATGTATCGGTACCGGGCAAAGGGATGGTAAGGAAATCTCCTCATTAAGGTGGAATGATGATACCACCTTCGGAAGAAAAGACGGAATGGGACGGAGTACAACCTTATCCTGGTGAAACACTAGAAAAGGCGTTTTGCAGGAGAGTGCTGCTAGTTCTGATACTCGGCGGATAGAAGTAATCACCACCAGAAAAACGACCTTCTGGGTCAAAAGGTGGAGAGAAATCTCCCTAAGGGGTTCAAAAGGCGGTTGTTGCAGTGCGGTCAATACTAGGTTGAGATCCCATGTCTCTAATGGTCTCTTGTAAGAGTGAACCAGTCGGCAGACTCCCTGAAGAAAGGTTTTCATCTGCGGCTTAGTAGCAAGGCGTTGTTGAAAGAGAACTGAGAGGGCTGAGACTTGGCCCTCAAGAGAACTTAAGAACAGGGCGGTCTCCAGACCCGACTGAAGAAACCCAAGGACCTTAGGCAAGGAATAGAGCAGTGGAGAGTGGGCTTGAGAGGTGCACCAGGCGAAAAAGGCCTTCCAAGTGTGATGATAGATCCGAGCAGAAGCAGGCTTCCTTGCTCTGATCATAGTTCCTATTACATCTGGGGAAAAACCCGCCTGGGTCAAGACCCAGGTCTCATGGGCCGTGCCATCAAATTCAGTGCCCCTGAATTCTGGTGGTAAAACAGGCACAGAGAGAGAAGGTCTGGACGATTTGGAAGGCGCCAAGGAACGTCGGCCACGACCTGAACGAGGTCGGCATACCATGCACGTCTGGGCCAGTCTGGGGCTATGAGAATGACTGGAATGCCCTCCTGTTTGATCTTCCGTACCACCCTGGGGATTAGTGGTAGAGGGGGAAATATGTACGGGAGTTGGAATTGCGTCCAATCCTGAACTAAAGCATCTGCTCCAAGTGACTGCGGGTCGTGCGACCTCACCATGAAGTTGGGAACTTTGGCATTGAGGCGCGATGCCATTAAGTGCACATCCAGCGTTCCCCAGCAATGGCATATTTACTGAAACACATCCGGATGCAAGGACCACACTCCTGAGTCTATGCCTTGACGACTGAGGAAGTCTGCTTCTCAATTGTCCACTCCCGGGATGTGCACGGCTGATAGCACCAATTCTGTTGATTCAGCCCAGAGAAGAATGTGTTGATCCTCCTGCATCACCTGGACACTTCGAATTCCTCCTTGGTGAATGACATATGCCACTGCCGTGGCATTGTCCGACTGCATCCTGATGTGGCAGCCTGCTAGAAACCGATTGAAGGCTGTCAGTGCCAGGAAGATGGCCTGAATCTCTAGGAGGTTGATGGGTAGGGTCGATTCTGATGGGGACAATTTGCCCTGGGCCTGTGGTGATGGTTCACTGCACCACATTCAGTCAAGCTTGCGTTGGTGGTTAGGACCTTCCAATGAACCAGAAGAAAGGATTTTCCTCGAGAGAGGGAGGCCGATCTGAGCCACTAGTGGAGGGAGCATTTGGTTGCAGTTGACAGCCGGAATGTCATGTCCAGAGAAAAGCGGCTCTTGTCCCAGGACATGAGTATAGCCAGCTGGAGAGGTCTGAGGTGAAGCTGGGCAAAAGGGACTGCTTCCATTGATGCGACCATCCTGCCTAGGACTCTTATGGCAAACCGGAAAGAGCGAAGACTCCTTGACCGAGGGCCTGTTCCCTTTCTTGAGGAAGGAGCACTAGACCTCTGGAGGTATTGAATTGCATGCCCAGGAAGGTCAGAGACTGTCTTGGAACTGGCGAAGACTGTTGGATGTTGACCAACCAGCCTAGGTGACGCTTTGTTCGCAGTCCTTGAAGGTGGGAGCCTTGATGAGCAAGTCGTCTAAGTATGGAAGGATGACTACTCCTCTTGAGTGGAGAATGGTCATGACAGCCACCATGAGCTTGGTCAACACTCTGGGAGCTGTGGCAAGTCCAAACGGGAAAGCCACAAACTGGTAGTGGTCCTGCTTGATTGCAAAACCGGAGAAATCTTTGATGAGCTGAAGAGATTGGTATGAGCAGGCATTTTGTATATCTATGGAGGCGAGAAATTCTCCCTCTGCCATGGATGATATTATGGAGCGAAGAGAATCCATGTGGAAATGGCGCACGTGAACAAATTTGTTTAGTTGTTTGAGGTCCAGAATGGGCCGTACTGTACCCCCCTTTTTGGGGACCACGA
The DNA here is from genome assembly GCA_033576535.1 of Allobates femoralis. Classification (NCBI taxonomy): domain Eukaryota; kingdom Metazoa; phylum Chordata; class Amphibia; order Anura; family Aromobatidae; genus Allobates; species Allobates femoralis. The sequence continues at coordinate 151,476,843 of JARQOC010000007.1, forward strand.
ACAGGTTCGAGTCGACGGCCTGAAAGAAGGCGCGACCTCTGGATGGCTGTTTTGGGGGATAGACAGAAAGAAAAACAATTGGGCGGTCGGGACACAAACTCTATATTGTAGCCGGAAGACACCAGTTCTCTGACCCACTTGTCTTCTATAACAGTTAGCCAGACTTGATGAAGCTTAAAAGTCATCCGCCCACTTGTGAGGTGTCTTCTGGGAAAACGAGTCATGAGGAGGAAAACCTATGGGATCTTGATCCTTTAGGCTTAGGCTGGCAAGAGTGGGATTGCCAGTTTGTGCATCGGAACCGTGTCTGTTGTCAGTGATTGAAGGGCCGCTGTGGCTTGCGTTGGGGAAGAGAAGTGCTCTTGGCTCCTGTAGCATCCGAAATTAGTTTATCTAATTTTTCCCCAAACAGATAGCCACTAAGGTAGGGAAGGCTCGTGAGAGACTTCTTAGAGGCTGCGTCCGCCTTCCACTCCCGTAACCAGAGGGCGCGTCTGATTGTAATGGCGTTTGACGCTACTACTGCTGCGCAGTTTGCAGTATTCAGGGTGGCGTGCAGCAAATAATTTGCAGTAACAGATATTTGTGCTGCCTGATCTGACAGTACTGGGTCAGCGTCTGAAAGTGCAAGGCGGTATGTAGATTACCAGCCCAAGTCATGATGGCCTTAGCCGCCCATACTGAAGCAAAAGCTGGAGACAAAGAAGATCCTGAGGTTCGAAAACTGATCGAGCCATCTGTTCCACCTGGCAGTCAGTGGCATCTTTAATTGAGGAGCTGTCTGGTAAGGAAAGAAGCATCCGTGCGGACAGTCGAGACACCGGGGGATCCACTTGAGGTGGATCTGCCCAGTTCTGGGTTACTGCTGGTAAAAATCAGCAATGCGATTCTAGCGTTTTACGATTACCAAATCTCTTATCAGGATGTGAGCAATGCATTTGGAGGATGTCCTGAAATTCAGGATGATCCACAAAATATTTATGTGGTCTCTTTGCCCTTTTAAAGGAGACCTTGTGCTCCGGAGTATCGCAAGGTGGGTTTGATACGTCCAGTACCTGACTGAGGTAATAAGGTCCTCAACTAGAGCTGCAGTATCTGGTGGGTTTAGTTCTAAAGATGGGTCTAGATCCAGGTCCGAACTAGGATCATAAGGACCTTCGGAGTCCGGGGAATCATAGTGGCTTTCCCGGTTGGGGATGCTCTGGAACTATGAGAGGACGCTGGAGAGGGCGTTCTTTGGACACTTTTGCGTCCTGATATGGAAATAGATAGGAAGGGGTCAGTAGACCGTTCGTGGTCCGTGCTTTCATCCTGAGTGGGTTGTACAGGCTGGGTATCGCTGCAGGGTGAGGAGCGACTCTGCAGAGCCTGGACTAAAGTAGAGGATAGTTTCTCTATAGATTGTGACATAATAACAGCCCATTCTGGCACAGTATTAGGTGCATTGGTCGTTGCCAGATTTATGGGGGGGTTCTGCACATTTATCCGGGGTGCAATCTTGACAGTGTGGAGTTGTACATCCTCTAGGCAGAGGGGCCCTGTGCAGGTGGAATAGTAGATTTAAATGCTCTGGTAGCCCTATTGCTCCATGAGCCTGACATGGTGATGAAAAAACCCTTGTGCCTGAACAGTGCCTGTGGGACTGTATACAGAGGAAGACAGGGAGAGATGAAAGCCACAGCAGTGACCGAGTCCCTGCTGGTTTCTTACCACCTTGCAGTGCGCCCCAGCTGTAGTGGTCCCGTGCCCCTGGAGCCGATAGCCAGATGCAGTTGTCCCGTGCCCCCCGGAGACCGATAGCCAGATGCAGTTGTGGAAAGCTGAGAGCGCTAGTTTCCTGTTCTGGTAATGGCGCCGCTCAGAGTGAGGAAGGAGGGGGCGGAGCGGTAAAAAAGGGCGCAATGCAAAGCTCGTGATAAGAAGAAGCGCCAGTGCAAGCACCGGCCCACCTCCTGCTATGACGCTGGCTAAACATCGGCATCATCCAGAGGGCGGGACTGGGGAGTTAGAGAGGAGGTGACGTAGGCGCTAGGCCCGAAGCTGGGGTCTTGCGTAATTGTGGGACCCGGGAACGGTGGAGGGCCGGTGCGGAAGTCCGGACTGGAATCGGAATGGATCCGGACCCACATAGCGCCGGAGGTTGGGTACGGTGGACTGAGCCTCCTTTTGTGGCGCCATGCAGCTATAAGCTGTGTAGCGGATAGGGCTGCTTTGTGGGGAATTTGCGGAGCCCTGCCTCCGGATGGATGGTACCTGTGGTGCCTCAGCCCAATTCCCCCAGCGGGGTGAATAGGGGGATGTGTCCATCCTGTTGCTCCTGAATGCTGCTGTGCCTTGTAGGGATATGCTGTAAGGGCTCGACTTTTACCCAAATCCCCATCAGTGGGGAGTCGAGTAAGGAGGATGGTGTGCTGGGGATCTCTCAGCTTCAACCCAGCACCCCAACAGAGGGGGACCGAGGAAGGAGGGCAGCATGTGGAGGGATATCTCAACTTCAACCCAGCACCCCAACAGTGGGGAGCCGAGGAAGGAGCATGCCGGGATTCTCAGAGACCCACGCTTGAATCCTCTTCTGAAGAAAAAATAAAAACTGTTTAAAAAATTGTGTGTGCCTCCTAATGACACTAAGCAAAAACTGTTGAGGCAGTGCCTGCTCCAGGGGTGTATACTGCAGAGGAGGAGCCACTGTAAATCTTTTGCAGATCTTGCTTAGTGTTGCCTCCTAGCGGACAGCAGCATAACACCCACGCTCCTGTGTCCCTCAATGAGGCGAAGGAGAAAGCATCATTTTTACATGAAGTGAGTTTATCAATGCAGTGGACACTTTAAGGCAGTGTAGAGGACACAGTTGTCTGGGAGCAGACTTGCGTTTCAACCGTATAGGTCTTCTTCAAGGTCTCTATGTATGAATGATGCTTTTTTAATGAAGATTGAGAAATAAAGGATTTTAAACATGCCATACTAAGGGCTCCTTTGCTGGGTTATATTTGCTCTACTTCCATTTTTGTACATAGCAGAATTATAGCAGTTATATTCTTATACATAGGGAGCAGTACTATAGCAGTTATATTTTTGCACATAGACAGTGTCACTTACCCTCTTCTCAGTATGTGACATAGGGTGCACCTGCAAGGCTTAAAGGGATCCTGTCACCTCCAAAACGCCTCCTAAGCTAGCAATCATGTCCCTGCAGCATCCTATCACTAATCTCACACTCCTTTTGTCTCCTAAAAGCATCCTGTGAAAGTGGATAAAAACGTTTTAATACTCACTCATTAGTGATTATAATTAGCAGGGGCTATATTCTTTGGGCTGTTTTGCAGCCTCGAGGATCCACCCTCTCTCTGTCTCTGCTGCAGTGATGTGGAGCTGAAGGCAGGACTAATGATTTGCATTCTGTGAGTGATAGAGAGAGGGGAGGGTAAAGTCTGCACAAGCAGAGCAAACAGACAGAGAGAGGGTGGATCTTCGAGGCTGCAAAACAGCCTGCCCTGCTAACTAAAGAATATAGCCCCTGCTGATTATAATCACTAATGAGTATTAAAACGTTTTTATGCACTTTCACAGGATGCTTTTAGGAGACAAAAGAAGTGTGAGATTAGTGATAGGATGCTGCAGGGACATGTTTTGCTAGCTTAGGAGGCGTTCTGGGGGTGACAGTATCCCTTTATCCTCTCACTCAATCCAGCACTCAACCTCTGTTATAGGCTATAAAGTGAGCATAACACACAACCCGACATGGTCCACACACCCCAGTTACACAACACGCTGCCACCACTCAAACAAACGGGGTAATGAGTCCCTGAAGTATACTACTGTCTGACAATCAATATGGTCACACACACTCTGTAAGGCTATGGATTCTTTAGAGGATACAAGGATCAAACCTATTAAAGTTTTGAACTTTAATATAAAAATTACAGTGCTTACAAGAAAAGGTATAAAAGTTAAAAATAAAAAGGACACACAGATATGCAAAACAGTCATAAAACAAAATGGGAGAAATTATTAAGTTATTCTTTTGTTTCCTTGGGGAAAAAGAGATGAAATATAGATCATATCAGTATCGGTTGCCCCTCCACATGCGAACAGCTTTTTTTTGCGTCCTCTAGCTTTTATGTTTTGCCTTTGGCTCGGGTTTCCAGGACAGCCGCTAATTATAATATTGTAATCTCAGGTCTGTGACTGGACCATGGCCAATATAGTAATGGATCTAATAGATCGGTTACAGGGTGTAGATTACAAGCAGAAATCTAAAAATAATTCAATATATTCCACCTCGAGTTCTGAATATGGAGTATAATGTACGGAAGATCTCCAGCTGAGAGGTGGTTTTGTCATAATGGAAGGAAGTAGTTGTTCGGAAGATGTGGAGCATACACCGACCTGTCCGGAATATCAAAGACACCTGCTTATGTAGATCTAGAACTGCTGCAGAATCCTGAGAAACTGAGGACATATTTGTAGCTGTTTTTTTGCAGCCATATTTTGTTTTTTATGTACAATTATAGAAAAAATACTAAAAATAGCAAGAAGGAACATCTGGACTCTTGTGAATAGAGAGGTTCTCCTAATACTGTGAACTTTCTGCTTTGTTCGGCTATAGGCGATCCAGATACCATGAGTAACATACAGCATTACATATTTATGTGCATATTTAATAAGACAAATTGATGGCAAAAACTGATAACTTGTCTGACGACAGTGACGCCCTCATCCACCCCGACCAGGTCTGGAGATGTTTATATACAAAGTGCAGTAGTTAGTATCTTAGTCTTCCTTGTGTTGAGTGTTGTGATCGGTTTTTACATAGAAAACCTATCCCTTTCCAGTGATGCAATGAGTCTTCAGAGATGCTGTTCAGACGCTGCGTTTTTTTACTGGTCTGTTTTCAGGACAGAAAATGCATCCAGAATAAGAATGAGCATGTCAACTAGTGACCTGTTTTCTCCATTGTAATGAAAATCAAGCAGGAAAAACATGGTACGTTTTAGGTAGTCGTTTTTTTTTCAAAGACAGATCCAGTTTTGCTGAAAATTCTTCAAAAACGCAGCGTGTGCACATAGCTTTAACTTCACAGCAAAGGGTAAAAACACAGGAAGAACAACTGAAAAATGCCAGCGAAGCTGCTTAAGGAAAATGACTGCACCTGTATACAATGTGCGCATAGCCTGACATACATCATCCTCAGGATCCGCATAGAAGCCTATAGGAAAATGAAGGAAAGAAAAAAAAATCCACTACAAATAGCAAAGTTTAGCAATGTTTTTAAATGCACCGTGCTTGTTTATGATGATGATTTATGCTACATGGGAACACTGCCTTCTAGTGAATGATGATTTATTTTACAGGAGCCGACGCTATCACAGGTGACATAATGGATCATTATCCTGTGGCAGGAATCAGTGATTGTTGTTCTCTGGTGATGAATATTCATGTTACGCTGCACCCAAAATTAGCAATTCACTTATTGCCCAACATATGATTCACTAGTAGAGGCTCTGCCTGTTTCAGAGACAAACACACCCTGCCCCTTATTGATGACATCACAGTTGTGATGTCATCTTGCTCACTAATGGCTGCCCCGTCTCCTAAAATTAATTATTTTTGCTATGAAATCCCCCTTAAAGAGGCTTTCCTACAAAAAGAAAGTTGATTTTAATCAATAGATCTTGGAATAATAATAATTTCCACAATTGGATGCGTTTCATAAAAATGTTCCTGTGCTGAGATAATCTTATATATGTGTCCCTGCTATGTACTGTGTAATGGATGTGTCTGACCGTACAGAGACATGGTCTGATCATACCACATCTCCTGTGTTGAGATAATCTTACATATGTGTCCCTGCTATGTACTGTGTAATGGATGTGTCTGACCGTACAGGGACATGGTCTGATCATACCACATCTCCTGTGCTGAGATAATCTTAGATATGTGTCCCTGCTATGTACTGTGTAATGGATGTGTCTGACCGTACAGGGACATGGTCAGATCATACATCTCCTGTGCTGAGATAATCTATTATATAATTGCGAATAGCTTTTTTGCCCCGGCGTGGTCATGTGGATACGCGCGAAGCATTTGGCCGCGAAGCGGCCATTGCGAGTCGCCGTGGTCATGTGGATACGCTCGAAGCATTGGCCGCGAAACGGCCATTGCGAGCAGTTCTAAGTCGACTCGCAATGCGAGCCGGCGTGGTCATGTGGATACGCGCGAAGCATTGGCCGCGAAGCGGCCATTGCGAGCACTTCTAAGTCGACTCGCAATGCCGCGCAGTGGGCATTGCGAGTCAGAGACTCGACGTACTAGAATCCCGATGCATGTGCATCGGGCTCCAGCTAGTCTTATATATGTGTGTCCCTGCTATGTACTGTGCAATGGATGTGTCTGACCGTACAGGGACATGGGCTGATCATACCACATCTCCTGTGCTGAGATAATCTTATATATGTGTCCCTGCTATGTACTGTGTACTGGATGTGTCTGACCATACAGGGACATGGTCTGATCATACCACATCTCCTATGCTGAGGTAATCTTATGTAGGGCCTTTTCACATCTGCGTTTCTATTCCGTTTGGATTGCAATTCGTTTTTGACAGCCTGTGTGCCAAAAACGCACCCATTGATTTCAATAGAAAACGCATTGGAAACGCATGTCATTTTCAGAAAACACAAAACGCATGTGTTTTTGCAAACTCAGCCCAAAACGTTGCAGGACACGTTTTGGGCTGCGTTTGCAAAAATGCATGTGTTTTCCTTTGAAATCAATGGGTGCGTTTTTGGCACACTGGATTGCAATTTGTTTTTGACAGCCTAACGGAATAGAAATGCAGATGTGAAAAGGCCCTACATAAAATGGTGACAAAATGAGAGCCTGGCCTGCATACGCCACACAGGAAAGGGGTGAGCATGTGCCAAGATATAATGGAGGGATGGGTTGAGCTTCATTTACATGTCAGTATAAAGGCCCAGTTACACACAGATAATTGTGCAGATATTGTTCACAGATCTCTGGTTGCAGTGAAATCATGGACACATTGCTCCACTTTGTGGCTGTGTACAAATGTAACAATGTGTCCATGATTTCACTGCAACCAGAGATCTGTGAACAATATCTGCACAATTATGTGTGTGTGTAACTGGGCCTTTACACCGGAGTCAAACGACTGTACATCAGGGGTGATAATTGCATTGTAGTGGACAGTTCAGTGGTTAACACTGTAGTATTACAGCACTGAGGTCCTCGATTCAAATCCCACCACGGACAACATCTGCAAGGAGTTTGTATGTTCTCCCATGTCCTCATGGGGTTCCCTCCGGGTTATCTGGTTTCCTCCCACAGTCCAGAGACATACTGATAAGGAATGTAGACAGTGTTGTGGATGTATGTAAAGCACTGTGGAATTAATTACACTATGGAAGTGAATAAATATTATTATATAATGCATTGAGTGGCCAGACGCGCACTGACATGAACATGACATCTCCATCAGTTACGGTGTAGCTGTCATGCTCAGGTCAGTGGAGCCTCCTGCCAGTTCAATCATTACAATTCGATCATTGTCAGTGTTAAATGGCAGCCTGACCCCAGCCCAACAGACAAAAAACAAAGATGATATATATTATATATATTTACTTATGACACATTCTACTTTGGTGTCATTTACAGATCAAACATTGCTGAGCCTGCATATATATATATATATATATATATTATATATATATATATATATTATATATATATATATATATATATAAAAAAAAAGCACAGATCGCACCTGTGTTGCACCTTCATTCTGGTAGGCAAAGCTTGGAAATTTTCATGTTTTTTTTTTGCACATCAGAAACTATGACGTATGAACCAAACCCGAATCCAACAATGACAAAAAAAAAAATCTTGGTCATCAGAACAGTAAAAAAGGAATGTGCAGGGAGCTGTTTGACCGCACCATGATGCACCGAGTGCCTGGGCTTGGTTTGAACAGTTATCCTGTGCTGAAAGACGCCCTTTAAATTTAGCCGATATGCCTGAAAAAAGTTCCCAGCGCCTCCACTAAGGCTGGTGCACACGTGATTTTATCACATTTGTGAATACAGATTTGTCCCAAAATCAGAAGGATTCAGCAAAGTCAATGAGAGTCCTGAAGTCTCCTGCCCACACTGAGGATTTTCCTCTTGCAGATTTGGTGCAGAAATAAATCTGTATAATGTCAATTCTTGATGCACCAGAATTTTCCAGGGACAATGTGTCGTCGGTCCGTGCTGCCACAAATAACTGAATCAAAAGTTCACTCTATGCATTTATCTGGATGGATCCAAATAAATGTATAGAGTGAACTTTTGATTCAGTTATTGTGGCAGCACGGACCGACGACACATTGTCCCTGGAAAATTCTGGAATTCGACCACATAGCACGTGGAGGTGTGGGTTCAGCAGCAGCCGCCGTTACATGTTTTTCATACTGGTTGTGTGTTACACAACTAGACCAGGTGAGCAGTGTTCATTACGGCTCTTAAGCCGCTGATTGTTAAAAAGATAAGACCCTATCTGCGCTTGCTTCCTTCTTTTAGTTTATTAATTCTTGATGCACAGTGGTTTTGACTCACATTTCACCCATACTAATGATTGGGAAAAATCTGCACCGAAAACATACATTTTTTTTTTCTGCTGCGTTTTTCCTGCCAAGAGATGCAGAAATGGTGTAAAGTTTTTGCCTCAAATCTTAAACGTCTGCACATACCCTGAACCTACATATAGGGCTCAATTTACCCAATGAAAGCCTTCTGGCTTCAGAATGACCATTGTGTGTATACATAGGAAAGCATAGCCAACTCTACTTTGCTATAAAAAGGATAATAAAAATAGAAAAAAGTACAGCTCATTGTATAGGTGTTACATATACACTAACCCTAATCTGCAGACGTACAGCTCAGACTCCATTTGCACAGAACATAAGCCCAATCATAAAAACTCATCTTCTGACCTTCCCACCTAATTGTGGGCCAGACACACAGCCCCGGGTATTGCAGAGCTTGGATGTCTTGTAGACAGAAGGACATCCTAGGATAAAGTAGTTTTGTGCCTAAACTTTAGTATCATGAAGGGATAAGTATTTAAACTCTTGCTTTTGTAAAGCAATTTCCTAATCCAAAGTCTTTTATTTGCACAGAAGACATCGGTATGTGTGAAGGAAAGTCCTTGAGGTCTCATGTACAGGTGGCGGCAGCGACTGTAGACCCCCCTATCCCGCCAGCAGGTGGGCATCATCGCTGGTACGGGTGCATGGAGGCAGATTTAATGTTGGTTTTTGATATTGCTGGGCATCTTACCTAATGGGAGAAACAACACACAGTCAGTTGACACATAAATGAATGAGGAGGTCTGGATCTTTTACCCATTTGGCCTTGCTTACCTGGCTGGCCAGCCTGTGCCATCTGAACTCCTCCAGGCATGTGCTGCTGCTGGTTAGGCGGGAGGGTCATGGGTACCTGCTGCATGCCCGCCGTCCCTGGTAACATCCCACCTGCTGCTGACTGTCCTGGACCCATGGGGCCACCGGGTCCTGGGGGACGTCGATTCGACAGGCCTTTTCCAAAGGCTACAGCGACCACCAGCGCATTGGTGTCAGCCGGATTATACGTTGATTTATTTTGTCGTAGGTCTAAAATAGGGTAATAAAAAAGAAGCAACACATTAACTATGTTTAATGAAACCTCGATGTGAAGGCACAAGATGCCTAGCTCAAGAACGATCAATGTTGAAGTCAAGGCAGAGACTTGAGCAGGTTTGGGAAGCCTGAGATGGGAAGGTCCATTTTGCTTTATTTTACATTCCGGCAATTGTTAATGGTGGAGTTTGCAAAAGTGTAATTCCCTTTAATATGTTTAAGTGAATGGCAGTCATTACCATTAACTGCTCCATATTCCCCTGTATGTATTAGAGGGTATGCTTTACTGTATGCTGTAAATCTCAGTGCTGGACTTTCTGACAATGGAAACATTTATTAAACTCCTACGTGACTTTCAGACACTCACTTCCAACATCAGACTCCCGCTCCTCCTTGATGATTTTCTCCAGAAGGTTGTTGCACAGTTTATTCATAGTCTGCACTTGTTTCTGAAAAGAAGACGCTGAATTTAGTACATAAAGAAAGCCAAAATGTTGAAGAAATGGAAGCCGGCCACGATGAGTGAGTGGGTCATTACCTGGGCCACCTCTGGGGTGAGGCGCGAGGCTTCTGCCACCACCTGCTTCTCCAGCTCCTCCACCTCTGGGTCAGGTTTGTTCTCAGGTGATCAGGTACCACCTCATGGCTGAACACAGGCACCCTGCCCTCCGTGAGACGCTGCGCACATTAACCATCATTAACACATAGATCGAGATAACAAAGAGATCATGGGCAAGATACAAACTACGGCTCTTACCATGACCTCTTCATCTCTGTCCGGCGACAGGAGCAGGGGGATGATCACCTGGTTTTTCAGCAGTGGCGTCTTCTCATTTTTCAAGACTTTATTTAGAGTGTTCAACTGACCCGAGAGCAGGGCAAAACTGTCCAGCACTGAGGGCCTACGGAGAGAGATCTTGTGAGGGCAGGAGAGGACGAGGCCTAGAGAGAGCGCGAGAGATCTGTGAGGCGGGAGAGGACAGGCCTAGAGAGAGCGCGAGAGATCTGTGAGGCGGGAGAGGACAGGCCTAGAGAGAGCGCGAGAGATCTGTGAGGCGGGAGAGGACAGGCCTAGAGAGAGCGCGAGAGATCTGTGAGGCGGGAGAGGACAGGCCTAGAGAGAGCGCGAGAGATCTGTGAGGCGGGAGAGGACAGGCCTAGAGAGAGCGCGAGAGATCTGTGAGGCGGGAGAGGACAGGCCTAGAGAGAGCGCGAGAGATCTGTGAGGCGGAAGAGGTCAGGCCTAGAGAGAGCGTGAGATCTGTGAGGCGAAAGAGGACAGGCCTAGAGAGAGCGTGAGATCTGTGAGGTGAAAGAGGACAGGCCTTGGGAGAGAGAGATCTGTGAGGTGGGAGAGAACAAGCATAGAGAGAGAAAGAGAGATCTCTTACGTGGGAGAGGCCAGGCCTAGGGGGAGAGAGATCTGTGAGGTGGGCATGAGTGGAAGCCTCTTGGGATGGAGGGAATGTGATAGGGTCAGGAGACAAATAGGTCAGGATGGAAAGAATCGAGATGTGGGAACAAATCCAAACTGGTGATCTATGGGAATGGATGGTGCTACAGATACTGGAAGAGATATGATGCAAGAAAAAACAAGTCTATGAGATGGACAAAATTCATTATTAAAGACAAGAAAAAGAGAACGTCCCAGTTCTCGGATACTGCAGGAACACAGCAGCATCATCTCTATGGTGGCTGTAATGCTGAGGATCCATCCCACAGTCTAATGATCTGCAGTACCTGGCCGCAGCCACTAGTTTGGACAGAGCTGTCTGGCAGCATCTGAGAACTTCCGGTCACCACTGATTGGCGGGGTCCCCCACCAATCAGATACTGATGCAGCTGATAACATTGGGTCACCAAGGAAATTGTTACTGACTTAAAAAGGTCCCAATTTGCAGTTTGTGGATGGCTGTATACAAATATTAACATGAACATTTTTGTTGGCTTTCGTTTTGAAGATTTCATTTAGTGCATTTTCTATATTTTACCATGTAAATTTATCTAGTAGGAATGTAACAATATCCTAAATAAGCATAGAATGATGTAATAGTGCATCACATCATCCAGATTGCATTGCATGATTTTGTGACGCCTGCTGACGTCAGCAGTATACTATATGAAGCCTAGTCAGAAAGGTTGAGCTTGTAATATATTTATGACTTTGTGGGATACAGTTTAAGCTACTGTTACATAAAACGTATTATTTTACCCACTTACCGTATATACTCGTGTATAAGCCGACCCCCCTACTTTTGCCCCCAAAACCTGGGAAAACCTATTGACTCGTGTATAAGCCGAGGGTGGACCCCAGCACAGGTATACAGCCCCCAGCAGTGTGGTATACAGGCCTCCCCAGTGGTATATACAGCAGCCTCCCCAGTGGTATATACAGCATCCCTAAAGGTATAAACAGCAGGCCCCAGAGGCATACAGCAGGCCCCAGAGGTATACAGGCAGCCCCCAGTGGTATACAGGCAGCCCCCCATCATGGAAAGAGCCCCTCACTTTGCAGAGTCCCCCCCCCGGCCCCCGCTGCATTATCTTACCATCCAGGGTCTTCACCGCGGGTCCTCCAGTCCTCCATCCTCGCGCGCTGTCTTCCCGGTCTCATGTGACCCGGCGGTCGCAGTGGAATGACGTCATCGCGCCGCGTCACATGAGACCGGGAAGACAGCGCGCGAGGATGGAGGACTGGAGGACCGCGCGTGGAAGACCCTGGATGGTAAGATAATGCAGCGGGGGCCGGGGGGGAACTCTGCAAAGTGAGGGGGCTCTTTCCATGATGGGGGGACGACTGTCAGTGGGGGCTGCCTGTATACAGTGGGGGCTGCCTGTATACAGTGGGGGGCTGTATGCACGGCTCCCCCTGCCGCTGTGATGGGCGGGGGGAGCCGTGCATATCTAATGAGTGGCCCCACGTGACGGGCCGCTCACTCATCAGCCTCCCCCCCCTGCCCAGCAAAATAGTTACCGTATTGACCCGTGTATAAGCAGAGGGGGTGACTTTTCAGCCCAATTTTTGGGCTGAAAAACTCGGCTTATACACGAGTATATACGGTAGTTACAATACATAACACTAATGCCTCAAAGTGCGTTAATACCGTGGGCAATTTTTGCTGTATTTTTGGGAAAGTGACATTTGCGGAGCAGAAGAAAAGTCTCACTGCTCCAGTGAAGAAGACAGATACTTTTTACTTCGTACAAGATAGACGACCAGGACAAGCCTCGGGCCCCGCAAATATTCTGCGCTACATGTGTAACACAAGCATTCGTCTGGGGTCTACAAACTTTCTCGGGAATGTGAGGGCCGAAACCTACAACGAACTAGTAGAAGACGTCCTGATGCAGGGTCAGAAACTTGGCTGCGATAGGTCTCCAAAAGGGGAACTCCGGGCAGAATTTTTATTTTCATAGGGTCCCTGCACTCAGACTATAATGTTGAGCTGCCTGTTCCATTTGTATAATGTTTAGAATTAATGTAAATGAGTTATTCAGTAACTGCTGTTTACCAGTCTCCACTCCCATTGGGGTCAATACATCATGACTGAGTGAGCAGCTCACCCCCCTCCCTCTGCAGTGAGCAACTGTGCACCCCAGAACAAACACTTCCTCCTTCAATCACGTGGGTGTGATGTCACAGCAGGTCCCTCCTGCTCTCTGCACAGAATATGATCTCCAGACTCCAGCCATAGTACAGGACCTTATGTAAAATGACACCCACGTGATTGACTGAGGAAGTTTTAGATAGCACTGAAGCTTTCTGAGAAGGGGGAGAGCTGCTCACTTAGGCATGACTTAGTGTCCCCTATGGGAGGGATGATGGGTAAGCAGCAGTTACATTTGTATAATGTTTATTCAGTAAGAGGCAGCTCAGCATTATAGTATAGGAGTGCAGGGACTGTACAAATTTATTTTAATCTCCCCGGAGTTCCCCTTTAAGATCCACTTCCTTTATTTCCACCTGGATTTCTTTTCTGACAACTGTGGTATGGTTAGTGATGAACATAGTGAATATTTCCATCAAGATATCGCAAAAATGGAACAATGTTTCCATGGAAAATGGTCATCTACCATGCTGGCCACTCCCCAGAGATGCCCCTGAAATGATGTACAAGAGACAGGCAAAGAAAGCTAAGACGTAGTCTATGACTTGATTTATTCACCATGAGAAGATTTTTGTGTACTCACCGTAAAATCTCTTTCTCTGAGCCTTCATTGGGGAACACAGCCCTTGGTATCCTGTGTCCCCCAATGAAGCGATAGAGAAAGGCCCATTACTATTGGCGTGTATTTTGTGCTGTAAACAATCTTGCATTTTGACCCTCATATTTGTGTTGAGCATGTAATAAGTAATTACTAATTGTATTTCAGTAACATGACTTCTGTGAAAATGTGTTGACCACTGTAAGTGGTTGTAGGACAGCAGCCAGAAGAGGAGGCCAATAGGTGAGTATCTGTTCTTTGTTATTTACTACCCTCATGGGCCCATTTTAATATAAAACAAATATATTAAACATATAACAAGCCCAAACAGAGCGACACCGAGACCTTCTGTGCGATCGACACGGCATGATCATCACGGAGCCTCGTCCGGAAGTCTACAGCCTCCCTCCTGTACTATGTTATATTATTTATAAAGGTTAATTGCAAACATAAGTAAAGAACAGAAAGCCGGAGATGGGGGAGAAAGACATCTGTGAAATCTGCACAGGAAAATCAACCCGAGCGCACATTAAAAGGTAATTTGCATTGTCTGTGGCATCAATCCTATCCCATCAATGTGATCAGTCACAGTGTGGACCAGGGCTCAGGCCGCTCCGTCTCTGGGGCTCTGTGACTTATCACTTCTTATAGTTCTGTTTTTCCCTACATCAGGAATTATGTGTGATGATGGCAGATTAGAGAAGTACCAGGTCTCTACCGCATCTACAACCACTGCAGAAACCACACTGATACATGCAGACAGCGACCATGTCCAGGAGATATGTCCCTCCTTCTAATTCCCAATATGAAGTGCAGCGTCAGGTGTGGCATCATGGGAAGTGACCTCTCGGGATAGCATAGGTGTATTCCTAAAAAGAGCTATAGATGTAAACAATGCATGGATATGTCCCCAAGCCAATACATTTATTGGTGTATATAAGGGGGCCGTCACACGGTGAGATATCTTGCCCGATATCGTTTAAGCGATCTCCTTTTTGATCGCTTAAGCGATATCGGGCAAGATATCGTTGCATGTAATCAAGCGATTTACGATGGTAAATCGCTTGATCGTGACATCGCTGATCTGAGGTTCGGTTCTCAGATCTAGCGATGAACGATGCAACGATCTGCATCATCGTGGTGTGTGACACCACGATGATCCATCTCCCAGCGACCGCGCCTATGCTGGGAGATGGTAACTATGGTACACGTCGGGTAACTAAGCGACGCGCGGCGCCTAGTTACCCGATGTGTACCATAGTAACGAGCGAGATCGCGGCTCCGCATCGCTGGTGAGTCTGTCTGTGTGACATCTCACCAGCGATGTGAGCGATATTGTAAGCGATCGCGCGTGCACGTGATCGCTTACAATATCGCTAAAGATGTCGCAGCGTGTGACGGCCCCCTTAGAAAGTTAAAGCATACCCTGTCCTTTCATAAGAGATTGCCTTGCTGTCCTGATCACTTTTCTGCTTTTTGAGTAAGAGATTCCTCTTTATCTGCATCCTGCCAGCACTATAGGTGTTGGAATTTCCTCTCCCTCAGGTCCTGCATTCATTGTGCCTTCTGTCAAAGTACCTCCCACCTCTCTGTTGTGTCTCTGCAATTTGACAGACAGGACACCGGTTCCTGTGATTTGTCTCAGCATCCACCTTGTGTCTGACACTTTGGAGTGAGCTTGCATGGATGAGTATAAAAAATTCCAAAATAAACTAACTCACCGATTGTGTATTTACCACATTATCTTTCAAAGGAGATCATGCTGTCTGAAACCACAGTAAACATCTAAAGGCAATCTGTCAGCAAGTTCAACCCTCTCAAGCCGCATACAAGAAACTTAAATTGACGCCTTTAATATCTTCTATCTGCTGCTGCATTCCTAAGATATCAGCACTGTAATTCACATGCCAATAAAGTGTTAAAGGGGAACTCCGGGTATTGTCCCTGCCCTCCTACATGATGAAGAACGGTCCACTGTAGTTCTAGGATCTATGAATCGCTTATAAATCTATAAATTCATATCCGTTCCTCAGCTCTTACCCCTCCTTTCAAGGACAGAGAAATTCAGTCAAGCATGGTGCTAAAGTTTTAGGAGACAGGAAGCTACCAAGTTGACATGGGGGAGGGGAGACCATGGCAGTGCTGAATCAACCAATGCAGTGCTCTGCCTCTGTTCCTAGCCTGATACAGGTCAGTACACATTATGCACCATCATGACATTGTACAGCAAAAGATCACAGCATGTATTTATATCTGCTTGGTGACATGATTGCTATATGAAGGGAGAACACTCGTTTATACATTACATAGAACAGTATATCAGGGGCAGGATAGTACTGTGACCATGGGGTCAGTGGCCAAGCCCCCTCATCAGAGAAATGTGAGGGGGCAGGAATGTCAGATGATCCTGGAGCCTCCAGGGTCCACGCCCCCAACACACCTCTTGCCACTGCTGCGGCCTGAGGCTGAAATTCTCAGTCCCCTGAGGGAGGGGTGAGAGCTTATTGATTTATAAGCGATCTATAAATCCTAGAACTGCAGTGGACAGCTCTGCTTCATCATGCAGGAGGGCAGGGACAGCACATTTTTTTTTTTTTATCTCCCCAGAGTTCCCCTTTAAGTGCTCTGGGTGGGATGGAGCACTTCCCAAGCTTCTTTAGATTAATTGATAGCCAACTGTGTGATCTCAGGTGCCAAACGAGGAAGTGAGACTATAGGGCCTGTTACACACAACGATATTGTGAACGATACCGCTGAAACGTCACGGATTTGGAGTCGTTCAAGCGGCATCGTTACTACTTTGTTGCACGTGACTCTGAGATATGGTTACGATAAATCATTGGATCGGTGATCGCAGGTTTGAGAACATGTTTTCAAATCAGAAGATCCACGATTAGCCAACCTGCTGCATCGTTGTGTGTGACACCGCGATAACGATGTTGTTACCGACTTCGCCTTTTCACAACAGTGAACAAGTATCGTTCGCTGGGTTGTGCGAACAATAGCTGCTCGCTACATTGTTGGTGCGTCGTCCACGATATCTAGACGTGTGACATCTCACCAGCGATGTCAAAATGATGTCCTAACGACCACGCGCCCATGAGATCGTTAGTGAGATCATTTCAATATTGAAGTGTGTGTTACGGTATCTTATGAGCTATCAAGTCAATAAAGCTAAAGAAGCTGTTGATGGGAGGCAAAAATCTCAGGAGGCGGAGGCTTGTTAAGTGCTCTGTCCTGACTCAAGCCATTAATGTGTGTCATTTGCATGTGGGTGAAAATGACAATTTATTCTATTATTCTAATAGTTTTATTGCCATTTGTGAATTCAGATAGATTCTGTAGGAATGGCTTGCCTGTTTTCACTGCAGCCATCTGCAACAAATCCACCACAGCCTAAAGTTCCTACGGACGCACCACTAGCTGGCCTGATGTTTGGGGGAGGTGTGGTGGCAATGGCTGGCCTGATGTGAGGCTGGTATGGTGGCGATGGCCAGCCTGATGTGCGGGGCAGGTATGGTGGCAATGGCCGGCCTGATGTGAGGTGGAGGTGGGGTTGCAATGGTTGGCTGTTGTGCGGCTGCTATGGTGGCGATGACCAGCCTGATGAGTAGGGGAGGTGTGGTGGCAATGGCCAGCCTTATGTGCGTCAGAGAGGGTGGCGATGACAGGGTTGGGGCCGCTTGCCTCTCACTCACCAGGTGAGTCGGTCATATTCATTTTCCAGTTTATAGATGAAGCTGCCCAATGAGTTCTTCAGATCGGAGACCTGGGCGATGAGAGTCTCCAGGCTGGACTCCAGCTGCTTCTCCTCCCGCTGAGGCAAAGAGAAACAAAAAGTAAAAAAGGAGGGCGAGACATTTCTACCATCAGACTGAAAAAATAAAAGAACTGGAGTGACCGAAACACAGACAACCAGGACTCACTGACATGGGAGGATCACAGCTAGGATAGAAAGGAGTCAGGACACACAGAGCATCACAGCTAGGATAGAAAGGAGTCAGGACACACAGAGCATCACAGCTAGGATAGAAAGGAGTCAGGACACACAGAGCATCACAGCTAGGATAGAAAGGAGTCAGGACACACAGAGCATCACAGCTAGGATAGAAAGGAGTCAGGACACACAGCGCATCACAGCTAGGATAGAAAGGAGTCAGGACACACAGCGCATCACAGCTAGGATAGAAAGGAGTCAGGACACACAGAGCATCACAGCTAGGATAGAAAGGAGTCAGGACACACAGAGCATCACAGCTAGGATAGAAAGGAGTCAGGACACACAGAGCATCACAGCTAGGATAGAAAGGAGTCAGGACACACAGAGCATCACAGCTAGGATAGAAAGGAGTCAGGACACACAGAGCATCACAGCTAGGATAGAAAGGAGTCAGGACACACAGAACATCACAGCTAGGATAGAAAGGGGTCAGGACACAGAACATCACAGCTATGATAGAAAGGAGTCAGGACACACAGAGCATCACAGCTATGATAGAAAGGAGTCAGGACACACAGAGCATCACAGCTATGATAGAAAGGAGTCAGGACACACAGAGCATCACAGCTATGATAGAGAGGAGTCAGGACACACAGAGCATCACAGCTATGATAGAAAGGAGTCAGGACACACAGAGCATCACAGCTATGATAGAAAGGAGTCAGGACACACAGAGCATCACAGCTAGGATAGAAAGTGGTCAGGACACACAGAGCATCACAGCTAGGATAGAAAGGAAGTCAGGACACACAGAGCATCACAGCTAGGATAGAAAGGAGTCAGGACACACAGAACATCACAGCTAGGATAGAAAGGGGTCAGGACACACAGAACATCACAGCTATGATAGAAAGGAGTCAGGACACACAGAGCATCACAGCTATGATAGAAAGGAGTCAGGACACACAGAGCATGACAGCTAGGATAGAAAGGAGTCAGGACACACAGAACATCACAGCTAGGATAGAAAGGAGTCAGGACACACAGAGCATCACAGCTATGATAGAGAGGAGTCAGGACACACAGAGCATCACAGCTATGGATAGAAAGGAGTCAGGACACACAGAGCATCACAGCTATGATAGAGAGGAGTCAGGACACACAGAGCATCACAGCTATGATAGAAAGGAGTCAGGACACACAGAGCATCACAGCTAGGATAGAAAGGAGTCAGGACACACAGAGCATCACAGCTATGATAGAGAGGAGTCAGGACACACAGAGCATCACAGCTAGATAGAAAGGAGTCAGGACACACAGAGCATGACAGCTATGATAGAAAGGAGTCAGGACACACAGAGCATCACAGCTAGGATAGAAAGGAGTCAGGACACACAGAACATCACAGCTAGGATAGAAAGGAGTCAGGACACACAGAGCATCACAGCTATGATAGAGAGGAGTCAGGACACACAGAGCATCACAGCTAGGATAGAAAGGAGTCAGGACACACAGAGCATCACAGCTATGATAGAAAGGAGTCAGGACACACAGAGCATCACAGCTATGATAGAAAGGAGTCAGGACACACAGAGCATCACAGCTAGGATAGAAAGGAGTCAGGACACCAGAGCATCACAGCTAGGATAGAAAGGAGTCAGGACACACAGAGCATCACAGCTAGGATAGAAAGGAGTCAGGACACACAGTATCGCAGCTATGATAGAAAGGAGTCAGGACACAGAGCATCACAGCTAGGATAGAAAGGAGTCAGGACACACAGAGCATCACAGCTAGGATAGAAAGGAGTCAGGACACACAGAGCATCACAGCTAGGATAGAAAGGAGTCAGGACACACAGTATCGCAGCCCACACACACACGGGGTACCCACAGTTCACACATGCCGGCTCCATACCCCCAGAGGCCGCACATGACACCGGGGCTCCGTACACACAGATATAACACACGGCCGCTATATAAGCAGGAGGGGCCCCGTATACACCAGATAATCCCGTCCCCGGGGCCACACCTGCATCCTCCGCTCTACCGGGCTCCGATCACTATGGAAACAAAGAGCTTCCGGTGCATCGCATCATACTTCCGGGTTCAAATGATTATATCCGAGTATAAGGGGCGGGCTAGAGAGTCCCAGTAACGAGAAATAGCCCCCCCGGACCGGAGACACCGACAGGGGGCGGGAGACATGGCGGAGAAAGGAGACACCGAGGTATCACTGCAACTGTACCCACACCTATATACACAGGGTATATACTGACCTCAATATATACACACAGGGTATATAGTCACTATACTGGCCCCAATATATACACACAGGGTGTATACTCACTATACTGGCCCCAATATATATACACAGGGTATATACTCCCTATACTGGCCCCAATATATACACACAGGGTATATATTCACTATACTGGCCCCAATATATACACACAGGGTATATATTCACTATACTGACCCCAGTATATACACACAGGGTGTATACTGACCCCAATATATACACACAGGGTATATAGTCACTATACTGACCCCAATTATATATATACACACAGTGTATATACTCACTAAACTGACCCCAATATATACACACAGGGTATATACTCACTATACTGACCCCAATATATACACACAGTGTATATACTCACTATACTGGCCCCAATATATACACACAGGGTATATACTCACTATACTGGCCCCAATATATACACACAGGGTATATACTCACTATACTGACCCCAATATATACACACAGGGTATATACTCACTATACTGACCCCAATATATACACACAGGATATATACTCACTATACAGGCCCCAATATATACACACAGGGTATATACTCACTATACAGGCCCCAATATATACACACAGGGTATATACTCACTATACAGGCCCCAATATATACACACAGGGTATATGCTCACTATACAGGCCCCAATATATACACACAGGGTATATACACTCACTACACCGGCCCCAATATATAGTCACTATACTGACCCCAATATATATATATACACACACAGGGTATATACTCCCTATACTGACCCCAATATATATATATATATATATACACACAGGGTATATACTCCCTATACTGACCCCAATATATATATATATATACACACAGGGTATATACTGACCCCAATATATACTCACAGGGTATGTACTCCCTATACTGACTCCAATTTATACACACAGTGTATATCCTCACTATACTGACCCCAATATAAGTACACGTACATGTATTGGGAGAATTGCATTCATAGCAATCACACAACAAATTGTTTTTGCTGTTAACGGTCCCTTATACTGATGAAGAATTCTGCAAGTGATAATCTAACTCTTCCTGAATAGAATGGCTGTTCCCATTAATAATTTTAGTTACTTCCTTTGTTATATGTAAAGTACCAACCAAAAGTTTGAACACCCCTGTTCATGCTATGGTTTTCCTTGTTCTTATTGGAATGTGCACATTGTAGATTCAGGCTGCAGGCAGCAAAACCACAATTGGAAACAAGGGGGTTTTGAGCTTTCCTGTTCCCTTGTATTGTTTTAGACCCTGTCCACACAGTGTGTATTTTATTGCTTTTTTTTAGTTCAGTTTTGTTTCAAAACTTCATATAAATACTTATACCAGAATTCAATGAGAATCCTGAAGTTTTATGCACTTGTTGTCTTTTCTTCCCTTGCAGTTCTGGTGTAGAAATAAACCTGCAGTGTCCATTCTTGTAGCGTTTTTCCCACCCAGAATGCAAGAAAAAACGCAACAGAAATGTTTTTTTTTTTTTTTTTTTTCTTGATTGTAGATGCAGATTTGGTGTAGAAATGTCTGCCAGCAAATACTCAATGTGCACAGAGAGCCGAAGTGTCTCTGTTTAAAGGGAATCTGTCAGTAGGTTTTTGCCAACTAAATTGAGAGTAGCATAATGGAGGGCCAGAAATCCTGATGCAATGATGTGTCACTGGCCTGCTCAGTGTAGTTTTGTTAATCTCCAAATGATTAAAAAGTGATTGATTTTTTTTTTTTTTCTTTTCATTAAAGGACAACTGTGCCTGGTAGTCCAGCATATTCCTGAGCTCTGTATAACCCCGCCCCCACCACTGATTGGCAGCTCCCTGTGTACACTGTAATCAGAGGTGTGGCCAGGGTTATATCCAGAGGAAGCTGCCAGTCAATGGTGAGGACGGAGTTATATACAGAGGAAGCTGCCAGTCAATGGTGAGGACAGAGTTATATCTAGAGGAAGCTGCCAGTCAATGGTGAGGACGGAGTTATATCCAGAGGAAGCTGCCAGTCAATGGTGTCGCCGGGGTTACAGTGCCTACAAAGTAGTCTTCAACCCCCTGCAGATTTAGGTGGTTTGATGAGATGCCAATAAGTTAGAGCCTTCAAACTGCAAACGAGAGTAGGATTTATTAACAGAAGCATAAATCTTACAAACCAAAAAGTTATGTTGCTCAGTTGAATTTTAATAAATTTTAAACATAAAAGTGTGGGTCAATTTTTATTCAACCCCTAGGTTTAATATTTTGTGGAATAACCCTTGTTTGCAATTACAGCTAATAATCGTCTTTTATAAGACCTGATCAGGCCGGCACAGGTCTCTGGAGTTATCTTGGCCCACTCCTCCATGCAGATCTTCTCCAAGTTATCTAGGTTCTTTGGGTGTCTCATGTGGACTTTAATGGTGGGTTTACACACACCAATCATTGTGTCCAATATCTGAACCAATCTCTGGTTGCAGTGAAATCATGGACAGATTGCTCCATGTTGTACACAGCCACAAAATGGAACTATGTGTCCATGATTTCACTGCAACCAGAGATCTGTTCAGATATTGGACACAATGATTGGTGTGTGTAAACCCACCATCATCTTGAGCTCCTTCCACAAGTTTTCAATTGGGTTAAGGTCAGGAGACTGACTAGGCCACTCCATCACCTTGATTTTTTCCCTCTTGAACCAGGCTTGGTTTTCTTGGCTGTGTGCTTTGGGTCGTTGTCTTGTTGGAAGATGAAATTACGACCCATCTTAAGATCCTTGATGGAGGAGCGGAGGTTGTTGCCAAAAATCTCCAGGTAGGCCGTGCTATCCATCTTCCCATGGATGCGGACCAGATGGCCAGGCCCCTTGGCTGAGAAACAGCCCCACAGCATGATGCTGCCACCACCATGCTTGACTGTAGGGATGGTATTCTTGGGGTCGTATGCAGTGCCATCCAGTATCCAAACGTCACGTGTGTGGTTGGCACCAAAGATCTCGATCTTGGTCTCATCCGATCATAGAACCTTGAACCAGTCTGTCTCAGAGTCCTCCAAGTGATCATGAGCAAACTGTAGACGAGCCTTGACATAACGCTTTGAAAGTAAAGGTACCTTACGGGCTCGTCTGGAACGGAGACCATTGTGGTGGAGTACGTTACTTATGGCATTGACTGAAACCAATGTCCCCACTGCCATGAGATCTTCCCGGAGCTCCTTCCTTGTTGTCCTTGGGTTAGCCTTGACTCTTCGGACAAGCCTGGCCTCGGCACGGGAGGAAACTTTCAAAGGCTGTCCAGGCCGTGGAAGGCTAACAGTAGTTCCATAAGCCTTCCACTTCTGGATGATGCTCCCAACAGTGGAGACAGGTAGGCCCAACTCCTTGGAAAGGGTTTTGTACCCCTTGCCAACCTTGTGACCCTCCACGATCTTGTCTCTGATGGCCTTGGAATGCTCCTTTGTCTTTCCCACGTTGACCATGTATGAGTGCTGTTCACAAGTTTGGGGAGGGTCTTAAATAGTCAGAAAAGGCTGGCAAAAGAGATAATTAATCCACACATGTGAAGCTCATTGTTCTTTGTGCCTGAACTACTTCTTAATACTTTAGGGGGACCAAACAGAATGCTGGTGGTTTGAGGGATTGAATAATAAATGACCCTCTGAATTAACTTTTAACGCTTTAAAAAAAAAAAAAAAAAAAAAAAAAAAATTTAAAAATCTTTGTCTGCAGTGCATTTCCACTTCCAGGCTGATCTACAGTCCAAATGTCACAATGCCAAGTTAATTCCGCATGTGTCAACGAGCTAAATCTGCATTGGGTTGAAGACTACTTGTAGGCACTGTATATACAGAGGAAGCTGCCAGTCAGTGGTGTGGCGGGGGGTTATATACAGAGGAAGCTGCCTGTCAGTGGTATGGCGGGGGGTTATATACAGAGGAAGCTGCCTGTCAGTGGTGTGGCCGGGGTTATATACAGAGGAAGCTGCCTGTCAGTGGTGTGGCCGGGGTTATATACAGAGGAAGCTGCTAGTCAGTGGTGTGGCCGGGGTTATATACAGAGGAAGCTGCTAGTCAGTGGTGTGGCCGGGGTTATATACAGAGGAAGCTGCCTGTCAGTGGTGTGGCCGGGGTTATATACAGAGGAAGCTGCCTGTCAGTGGTGTGGCTGGGGTTATATACAGAGGAAGCTGCCAGTCAGTGGTGTGGCCGGGGTTATATACAGAGGAAGCTGCCAGTCAGTGGTGTGGCCGGGGTTATAGAGCTCCACGTTCAATTAACTGCTAAATCTGCAGCAGAGAAAACTGATTTTATCAAAATGACAGCAAGCAGCTCAATAAGTGACACATTACTGGAATCAGGGTCTCTGTCTCTACATTATGTTGCTCTCTGAAGGGATGGAAAAAACCTGACAACAATTTCCCTTTACTTTTTTTAGGAAAACTTAGTCGCTCAGAAACCTGAACCCATGTGCAGCAGATCTTTTACATGCTTTATTGTTCTGAGCGCTTTTCCCACCTGACGGAACAGGACGTTCACTTGTTAGTTTCCTGCTCAGATCTGTGCAGAATCCTGATATTTTATGTAAATCCTCCGCTCTGCTCATCTGTTTCCTCCATTATCTTCTGCCTCGTCTGATGCTGTTTAGTGACATCTTCTCCACTTTCCTGCTATTATCACGCACTTTCTGCCTAAAAATCTGAGTTTACCCAGGTGCAGAACAAGTACACCCAGCATGCCCTCTTAGGCTCCAGCTGCCCGACATGCTGGGAGTTGTAGTCTTGTGTATGTTGCTGTTCCCCTTACACGGCACAGTTGGCCAGAGCAGCAGATTCCTCTGGATGTTGAGTTTACCGTAACATTGTGCCAATTCCTCATGTGGCAACTGTTTATCAGGAAGCTGCAAATTTACCCTTTCACTGTATACAGAGAACTCACATATAGATTGTAATACAGTGATCGAATGCCTGTTGTGACTGTGCGAGGTTTTGCCAAATGCATTCTGCTTCTGCAATCTTTTTTTCCTGCACTTTATTCTGCTACTTGGTTTGACAACAAAATTAAAATAAATTCTCTTCTATTTTTATGACTTTTGTTCCATGTAATTAGTCACAGTCTACTCCAGTAATCTTGATTAATGTTTAGTAACTCACGTGAATGTTTATCTGGGTCCGAAGTACTAGGACATTACAGAGGATTTACTACCTCCAGTGGTACAGACGGACAAATCAGGTTGTGCAAGTACAAATTACATTTGTACTAATCCTGAGTTATATCCTGAATTATACTCCAGAGCTGCAGTCACTGTGTACATACATTACATTACTGATCCTGAGTTACCTCCTGAATTACCGTATATACTCGTGTATAAGCCGACCCGTGTATAAGCCGACCCCCCTACTTTTGCCCCCAAAAACTGGGAAAACTTATTGACTCGCGTATAAGCCGAGGGTGGACTCCAGCACAGGTATACAACCCCCAGCAGTGAGGTATACAACAGCCTCCCCAGTGGTAGTATACAGCAGCAGCCCCAGTGGTAGTATACAGCAGCCCCAGAGGTATATACAGCCCCATATGCAGCCCCAGATGTATATGCAGCCCCAGAGGTATATGCAACCCCATATGCAGCCCCAGAGGTATATGCAGCCCCATATGCAGCCCCAGAGGTATATGCAGCCCCAGAGGTATATGCAGCCCCATATGCAGCCCCAGAGGTATATGCAGCCCCATATGCAGCCCCATAGGTATATGCAGCCCCAGAGGTATATGCAGCCCCATATGCAGCCCCAGAGGTACCGTATATGCAGCCCCATATGCAGCCCCAGAGGTATATGCAGCCCCATATGCAGCCCCATAGGTATATGCAGCCCCAGAGGTATATGCAGCCCCATATGCAGCCCCAGAGGTATATGCAGCCCCATATGCAGCCCCAGAGGTATATACAGCAGCAGCAGCCCCAGCCCCAGGGCTGTATACAGCAGCAGCAGCCCCAGCCCCAGGGCTGTATACAGCAGCAGCAGCCCCAGCCCCAGGGCTGTATACAGCAGCAGCAGCCCCAGCCCCAGGGCTGTATACAGCAGCAGCAGCCCCAGCCCCAGGGCTGTATACAGCAGCAGCAGCCCCAGCCCCAGGGCTGTATACAGCAGCAGCATCCCCAGCCCCAGGGCTGTATACAGCAGCAGCAGCCCCAGCCCCAGGGCTGTATACAGCAGCAGCCCCAGGGCTGTATACAGCCGCAGCCCCAGGGCTGTATACAGCCGCAGCCCCGGAGGTATACAGGCCCCCCATCAAGTTCCAGGGCCCCCCCCCACTTGCGCGCCAGCCTGTAAGGTAAATTCATACTTACCGGTGTCCAGTCGCGCCGCCCGCAGCTGCCGACATGACGATTCCGGGCTCCATTCAGCGTCTTCCCGCGGCTTCCTGTGTAGTCGCGGGCAATGACGTCATTGCCCGCGACTACAGGAAGCCGCGGGAAGACGCTGAATGGAGCCCGGAATCGTCATGTCGGCAGCTGCGGGCGGCGCGACTGCACACCGGTAAGTATGAATTTACCTTACAGGCTGGCGAGCAAGTGGGGGGGGGGCCCTGGAACTTGATGGGGGGCCTGTATACCTCCGGGGCTGCGGCTGTATTTTTTTTTTTTTTTTTTCATATATTGTATATACTCGCGTATAAGCCGAGGGGGGACTTTTCAGCCCAAATTTTGGGCTGAAAAACTCGGCTTATACGCGAGTATATACGGTATACTCCAGAGCTGCACTCACTATTCTGGTGGTCCAGTCACTGTATACATACATTACTGATCCTGAGTTACCTCCTGTATTATACTCCAGAGCTGCACTTACTATTCTGCTGGTCCAGTCACTGTGTACATACATTACATTACTGATCCTGAGTTACCTCCTGTATTATACTCCAGAGCTGCACTCACTATTCTGCTGGTCCAGTCACTGTGTACATACATTACATTACTGATCCTGAGTTACCTCCTGTATTATACTCCAGAGCTGCACTCACTATTCTGCTGGTGCAGTCACTGTGTACATACATCACATTACTGATCCTGCGTTACCTCCTTGATTATACTCCAGAGCTGCACTCACTATTCTGCTGGTGGAGTCACTGTGGACATACATTACATTACAGATGCTGAGTTACCTCCTCTATTATACTCCAGAGCTGCACTCACTATTCTGCTGGTCCAGTCACTGTATACATACATTACTGTTACTGAATACATAGGAGCATATTTCTGTTAAATGGACTTGCCCTTTAATTGCTTCTTTTCATTCTTGGTATCGGGTGATCAGCTCTCTATAATCTGTTTTGTATTGAAATGTTCTCATTAATTAATAAATGTTTTTTAATGTGGAACCATTTGTATCTGATTTGTCTGTTATAATTGAACGTTGCTGCATCCAGGAAGCAAACTATTTATACAGTCGTCTTTTTTTCAGGATTGATGCTCGGGTGCTCAGTGTAATTTCACTACGACTTTTCATTATTGCAGCTTCACATTTACTTACTTTTTTACTTCATATAAATATCCATTTTTTTTTTATTTCTAGAACTGCTGTTCCTGTTGATTTGAATCTTTTTTTTTTTTTTTTTTTTTTTTTTTCTGCCATATACTGTTCTGTCCATAGACTACTTCTTTATTATAATTAATGGTAATGCTGCCTTTCACCTGTGGGGGCGCTGTAGAAATAGTGCACATTTTCTATTGGGCTCTGCTGATCTCAGAGGTTCCTTGCAGCAGGGATCACTGGGATTTAGTTTTTCCCAATATCTCTGTTTCTCTAATGCAGATAACTTATTTAAAGGTCATTGTTGTTTTGTGTTTTCTTTGCACCTTTTTATAAAGGTTTTTGCATTTCCGTCCTTTGTCCTGCTGCAGGTGGAAGAGGCCGGGCAGGTGTTTCTGCTGATGAAGAAGGATTACCGCATCTCCCGCAATGTCCGCCTGGCTTGGTTCCTCTCCAATTTGCACCAGTCCATTTCTCCAGTCCCCGAACCTGAGTTGGTAAGTGCAGGGTTGAAGGGGATATCCAGGATTACTAAAAAATTACTGCTTTCTTTCAAAAACAGCGCCACCCCTGTCTACAGGTTGCATGTGGTATTACAGCATAGGCCCATTTAAGCACTCTATTGGCGCCCTACCAGCATCGCCGTCACGTGTTTACACGTGGCGGTACCTCCGGCGACGTACTGGCGATGTTACAGGAGACATCACTGCTGGGATGTCTACAAACCCCAGCGGCGATCCTGTAACATGGGAGCCTATGGCTCCCATCGCCTGTAACATCGGTGATCGCCATGTTACATGGGACGATGTGTACACATCGCCCCAGAGTGCTCACCTGGTTTCAGAGCAGTGCTGGGAAACCTGGAGACCCTCTAAGGTGATTTTTCGCGTCGTTATCGCCACTTCACACCAGGCGATGCGCTGTCGCCGGCAATAGGCCACGCCCCTGCATCGCCTGTGAAATCGCGAAGTGTGCTGGTATGACTGTACCCTTGGGGCTATAAAGTGAAGCCAGTTCCTTACAGGCTCTTGGATGCTGAGTGCTATCATACTTTTACTTCAATGATTACATGTATGATTGCAGAGAAAACTGTTATAGAAGAAGTCCTTAGAAAGTGTGCAGCAGGGGGACGAGTGTGCAGCAATTAGAATAAGAGGGATTGGGTTTCTTTTTATTACTCCCCTGTTTGCTCTAAGCCAAACCTTCACCACTCCCTTCCTGTCACTAAACAGGCAGGTCCTGTGTGCCCCAACTCATCACTTCACCCTCTGCCCGCCCTCCGTCCGTCTCCTCCATCTCCTGCTTCTGCTGAGAGTTGTAGTGTCTCTGGAGATGTAGACTGTGTGATGGAGCATGCCGGAAATTATAGTGTCTCTAAAGCTGCAGATCCTCAGCGAGTGACACTGCAATTTCCAGCATGCTCCATGGACAGATCCCCCACTATTGTCATCTGTGGTCTGTAATGACAATAGCAGGGATCTGTCCCGGTGTGTGAGAGGCTACAAATCAAGACATGCAGAGACTAGAGGGACGGGGAGAAAGGGGGGGGGGAACTTGCACTGCTTGTGATGATCACAAACAGGGAGATGGAGGTAGGGAGAGGGGCAACGGGAGAGTGTTTAACTTAGAGCAAACAGGGGGATAATATAAAGAACCCAGCCCCTCTTATGCTAATATGCTGCACACTCCATTCCTCTGCTGCACAAATTTTCTGATGTTTGAAACAGGTTTCTCAGCAATCATACGTGTAATCATTGACGTAAAGGTACCGTATGATTGCACTCAGTATCCTAGAGCCTGTAAGACACTGGCCTCACTTTATAGCCCTAAATCCTGCTGGTTGGTTCCCTTTAAATGGAGCTGAGCTGCAATATCGTTCACACCTGTAGACAGTGGTCGCGCTGTTTTTCCAAGAAATCATCAATGTTTATAGAATCCTGGATAACCCCTTTAATGTATCTGGTAGACTGTAGGGCACCCTTTTTGGATTGAAAAGTCCAAGACAAAAGGCTTTTTTTTATGGCCAATTTCTTAAAGGAGAGAGAATCTGTTCTGTCCTGTTGTATAGATTAGAATTAAGCAAAAATGATGTTCCTCTGTTATTCCTACTGGAAATAAATTAGCTTTTTCTCACACTGTCTTGTCAGGACACCATATTCTAAAAAAGAATAGTA
Organism: Allobates femoralis; assembly: GCA_033576535.1. Classification (NCBI taxonomy): domain Eukaryota; kingdom Metazoa; phylum Chordata; class Amphibia; order Anura; family Aromobatidae; genus Allobates; species Allobates femoralis. Next base: position 151,506,645 of record JARQOC010000007.1, read on the forward strand.
ACCTACTAATTACATTGTGTTACTATTTAGAAAGGAGTAAGGCTTTGTTCCCTAGTTACGTTTTTACTGCAGTCAAAACCTGCTCTCTTGGTTTTAGGGCCACTTTACACACACCAACTTATCTGTCCAACTTCTGAACAGATTCTGGTTGCAGTGAAATCATGGACACATTGCTCCATTTTTGGCTGTGTACAAAGAACAAGTGTCCATGATTTCACTGCAACCAGAGATCTGTTCAGAAGTTGGACAGATAAGTTGGTGTGTGTAAATGGCCCTTACTTTTTTTTTTTTTTTTTTTTTTTTTTTTTTTGGGCTACCCCTTTTGTCCCTGTCTACAGTATGGGTATATTCACATGTTTCCTTTTTTGTGCAGCGAACCCTGCTTTAGCTGCCGTCTTGTCTGTGTTTTTAGCTAGCTGCCTTTTTCTTTCGTTTATTTTTTGGCTAGTTTTTGCTCTATAATTCGTCTACCTTCCTTGTTTAGTAAATTTTAGTTTTATTTACCACAAAAGCAGATGAAAACTTAGCGTTTGCATTTTTGCACTTTCTCATTGGTTTCGATGGTTAAAAAGCTGCAAAAACGCTGATAGAATTTCCATGCTGCTTTAAAAAAACGCAGCAGTTTTCAATTTGTCGGGGAAAAAAAACAAACAATTGTGTGATTGAGATTTCTGAAGTCTCGAAGCATCTGCTGCCACTGTAAAAAGTAGATTTAAATTTGCATAAAAACTCATTAAAAAAATGCAACATGTGAACATAGGCTAACAGAGGAATGGCACAATGCTAAGGTAGAAGCTTAGATGCTTCCAAATTTGTTTCCTGTGGAATGTAATTATGCAAATCAGAACTGTGTATTAAAGCTTCATTCGGTTGCCGGTCTTGTTTGCCTCATACTGAATGCTCTTTCCTTTCACCTGAGCGTGCGTCTGTGTAAGGAGAGGGGAGCAGCTCTGCAGTTTTTTCACCATATTGTAATATCTCTGTTTTCAGAGAATGGAGGTTTAGTGTCAGGGTACCGTTACACGTCGCGATTTCGCAATGCAACATCGACAGTCACGTGGTGTGGGCGTTGCAGTTGATATCGTTTGTGCGTTGTGTCGTGTAAATGGGCAATGCGACTCAAAAAAATCGTAGGTACGATATTGCAAGAAGATTGTTCAAGCCCTTCAACCGTACGATGTATATGCGATGTGGCATGATTGTGCAGTGTGACGGCGCAACTACGATCTTGTTTTCAACTCCCCCCCCCCCCCCCCCCCCATTCACTGCAATGTTAATGCTCGTTCCCTGGGTTGCTCATACCCAGCGCAGAAAAGTTGCCAGCAACAACCTAGTTGCGTTGCCTGCCGATATCTCCTTGTGTGACATCTCCTATGCGATCTTGGACAAGTGCCAAAAACGTGCGCGCTCCCGTGAAATTGTATGCTAATCGGAACGATATTGCGACGTGTAACGGTACCCTGAGTTACATTCAGGAACACTAAAGCCTTCATGCCTTCCCAAGAGAGCTGAGGGTCTGTCACTCTGTATCGATGTGAACTGTGGCAGATGATCCATTTTAATTACTTTCTCCTGATCATTTAGGGTTTACATGACAGTGAACTAGAGGTGGCGAGCGTTGTTCCTCACGGTTGGCAACCAGATGAGCCTGTACGTCCCGGCCCGTTCCTTTTAGTTCCCTCGACGTGGATCACTTTCTTGGCGCGACAGTACCGCTTTGTTATTGAACTCGACCTCAGCCCGTCTACGGTTATTGTGGTAAGTAAAGGTTGTTAATGGGGTTTTCCTTCCCCAGTTACCCCAACCGGTCAATAGTGTGTGGAGACCTGATGGCTGCTGGGTTATCAGATTTATTAAATGGGGTCATGCCAAAATCTCAATAGTCTCAATCCATAGGAATGGGGATTATTTGCTGCTTGCCATGGATCACCAGGATCCCAAGCATCCAGAAAATTGGGCTCCAGTCCTGTGCACAGTCCCATTTTGGGTGGCGCTTCGGCCCTCATGTTTGGTCTTTGTCTTATTCATTGTTAGTGGGACCCCATTCTCTGGATCCCTGGTGGTCACAGCGGTCAGAAAGTTACCACTTATTCTGAGGATGTAAATCTGTGCTGCTGATTTCAATGAAGATCCAGGAATGGTGGGTTTACACACACCAATTTATCTGTTCAATCTCTGAACCAATCTCTGGTTGCAGTGAAATCATGGATACATTGCTCCATTTTGTGGCTGTTTACAACATGGAGCAATGTATCCATGATTTCACTGCAACCAGAGATTGGTTCAGAGATTGAACAGATAAATTGGTGTGTGTAAACCCACCAGAAAAGAATGAAAGAACGTGTAATGTCGACACGTTTCAATGTCAATGTGACCTCTTCCTTGGGAGAACCACATAGAAACATCAACTTTCTCCAACGTCTGAACATTCAGTACATCAGAAACCCAAAAAAAAGGTGCCAAGGAAACAGGGAGAGAACACGTGGTCACATGCCAATATCCGCATTCAAAGAAAACATTTAATTTAATAAAGGTATATATTTTCTCATAGATAGAAAAATAAAAGGAGGGATTAAAAATACATTGTTTCTGTTTTGTAAGAACTGATTTAAAATAGTTGATTTGATCCTAAGAAGTTGCATTATGTCTCCTTTGATACCCTCTATGTATGTATACAAAGCTTTGCCAATGTGTTATGGAGACGAACGCTGAAGGTATCGCGTACATCACGCAACATTTTAGGATTAAATCAAACAATTTTCATCAGTTTTTCAAAACAGAAAAATAATTTTCTTTTTAGTCCCTTTTTTTTTTTCTTTCTATGTTTCATTTAAACAGAAATAAATGCTTATTTTCATTTAAATGTTTTCTTTAAATGCGAAGATTTAGATTGTTACTGCATGTTCTCTTCTCATTTCCTTGTCAACTTCTTCTTTTTTTTTTTTTTCCTATTCCTGATGTATGTGCACGCATTGGAGGATGTTGTTGGTTTTTATCCCGAGGAAGGAGTTGGGCTAGTTTCGCGATTGTGTATTTTGAAATTCTTTTGCTTGCATGAAATTCTTACAACTCCCTATATATGCGTGGACAAACACAGATCCATGCAAACGGTTGCCAACGGATGACCACGCAATTTGTTTTGTTTTTGTTTTTTGCTTCTGAGCATGTTCAGTACAGCAAGATGGATCCTTGCAAACAGATCCGTTCTCCATAGAGTTCCATTTTAATTCATGACGTATAGTCACGGATCCTTGAGCGTCCGTTTATATGCATATTTTTCATGTAAGTCCAAAAATGCAACATTTTGCATTTTTTTTGGGGGTTGTGGAAAATATGCAGATAAGCATATTTGTGACAAACCGGAGACAACTGGATGTACACACAAGAAGAATCAATCACCATTGAAAATAAGTGGAGACAAAAATGGATCATTGTCCATCCATTTCAAAACAGAGAAGTGGATTGCAAAATACGCAAGTGTGAAACCAGCCTTAGGCTACGTTCACACATTTGCGTATTTTGCTGCGCTTTTTTGCGTGCACTTTTTGCCTCGTTTTTCGGCCGCGCAAAAAAGCGCAACAAAATACGCAGGGGCTTTCACACACTGCGCTTTCTTTACTCCAGAAAGCGCAGTGATGTCACAGAGGGGAGGAAGAATCCTGCTTCCTCCTCCCCTCTTTGACAGCCCCATTAGATTTCACAGAGTATTAATATACACTGTGAAATCCTAAATTAAACAGAGGCAAATGTATGTAAAATAAAAAAGAATTAATACATCACCTCTCCGGTGCCTTCTTCCACTGTCCGGTGACTTCTCCTGCTCTCCGGTTCTAAGTACTGATAAGACCTGTGGTGACGTCAGAGAGGGGGGCGTTCCCGGGGCGTTCCCAGCGCTGATTGGCTGTTCGCGGTCATGTGATATGTATCACATGACCGCGAGTCCCGGGAACGCCCCTCTGACATCACCACAGGTCCTGGCAGAACACATCACACTTGGGATCGCACAGCGGCCGAAGGCGTCGGAAGGTAAGTATTGATTCTTTTTTATTTTTCATACACTTGCTTTTGTTTAATTTAGATTTCATAGTGTATAGTAATACACTGTGAAATCTAATGGGTGGCCACAGCTGTCACAGAGGGGAGGAGGAAGCAGGATTCTTCCTCCCCTCTGGGAGAATACGCAGAAGTAGCTGCGTAAACAATTGACATATCAATTGTTTACGGAGCTGCGTTTTCTCCCGGAAAATGCACTGCTTATTTTTACGCAATGTCTGTACTGCAAAGTGAATTTCACATTCACTTTGCTGGCAGACAAAAGGCACATTGCGTATTTTGAAAAGCGCGCGTAAAAAAACGCGGCAAAATACGCAATGTGTGAACGCAGCCTTAGCTTGACTTTTAAATGCCTTGACAATAAACCACATTCTTTAATTCTTGTCCTGGATCTTCATTGGAATCGACAAGGCGGATTTAGATCAGTCTTCCTTGTCGTCTTTCCTGCACCCTCGTGGATACTGCAGGGGCTGAATTATATTCTGACAATTGTCTCTCTCAACACTACCAGGCAGGCCCACTCCTGTCCTAAACACCCCTCCATAATCCCGCTTTGATAAGACCCTATCGCACGATGTGTCCTGTTTTCTATCTTATTCATTCTTTTCTATCTTTTCATTCCTTTAAATTGTGGTTAATGGGACCTGTTTGCTGCTGGATTATCAAATGGAATACATTATAAGCATCACTGAGATTTCATCTATTCCAGATTACCAGATATGATTTATTTCATTAATGAGATCTAAAGGCTGCTGGATTATCATATGATGAAAAGTTGATACAATTCACTAGATAGCGGAACTATTCACTGATCATTCTACAAATTCAGACAGATTACTGTAATATCGGATTAGGTAATGTCGATGTACGTTTCGACTGCTTTTCTTCCTCTAGGATGACTCCACAGAGGAGATCCTTTTCGATGAGATCTTCCACTCCCTCTCCCGCTGTCTGCTCGGGCTCCTCAGGCCTTTCCATATCCCGGGGTCCAGTCTGGTTTTCCGGCCAGAAATCTTTGTTACCATTCAGGCTTATTCTTCAATAGTTGGTCTGCAGAGTCATCAGGTAAGCGAAAACAACAACCAAAAAAAAAAAACAATTGCCGGTGTCAGCACAGCACCATCGTCTTATTCTCCATTGTCCATTCTTTCCCGCCACCTCAGGTGCTCGTTCAGGGCTGTCGGTTGGACGAGCAGAAGCTGCCGGCGTTTCTCGAGAACGTCTACCTGCAGCTCGGCACCTTCGAGAATAAGATTGCTGAGATGCTCCAGCAACAGTATCGTCCATACACTCAGGTGGGTGTGAAAGAGAAAAGTTATAAATGACAAATTCTAAGGGGACAAAACAAGACCGTGTATGCAATTACCGTATTTTTTGCATTATGACACACTTTTGTTCCCCCAAATTTTGGGGGAAAGTGGGGGGGTGCGTCTTATAATGTGAAATACTGTTGTGAGGGAGGGGGGCTGTGGAGCGGTGTCCGGGGGCTGTCAGGAGGCTGGAGGAGGCTGCAGCATCGGCCCCATGGTCACGTGGGGTCGTTCATTATCTCCTGTAATATGCACTGCATCCCTCTGTCAATCACCAGCGGGAGCAGCCCATATTACAGGAGCGGGACTGCAGTTCAGAGGCTGCGGTCCTGTGTGGATAGTCAGTGCTTTCATGCAATGAAAGCATAGAAAGCACTGACTATCCCTGGGAGCACGATCATACTCGCCCCTCTCCTCGCTCCCTGCCGTCCGCGCCGTCCCCGCTGTCTTTGTCGGCATCCAGGTCCTGTGAGTGTCGCTGCAGAGGGATGACATCACCTGCGCGCTCCTCACAGGACCCGGATGCCGACACAGCACAGAGAGCAGGGATAGCGCAGACAGCAGGGAGCGAGGAGAGGGGTGAGTATGATATTGTTTATTTTAATTGTGCGGCATTTTATGGGGACATTATAAGGCCAACCCCATTTAACATTAAAAATGATTTTTTTCCTGTTTTCCTTCATGAAATGTGGGGGTGTGTCTTATAATCCGGTGCATCTTATAAAGCGAAAAATACAGTACATAAAGTTGAAAGAAAATTACTAAGCCTGTCTCACAGCAATGACATCAATGCTTAGAGTCCACCTAGTAGAAAATATGGATCAATCCTGCAACAAACATTGATTATGTTAAGAAACAGGAACTCAAGGGATCAAAATGGACATGTTAGTATCATGGTTACGACTATAAACATAGCATAGAAGAACAGAGATCTGAGTTATGTTGTACCCCAACAGACTAGTCAAGATAAAAAATACAACAGATGGTATTTGCTGGTGCAGTATTTATTCATGTGACCCCACCTGTCTGTCTCCCTTGATACCATTATTTCTCCTCCTATCCACCACGGCAGCACATAGGAGGTTGCTTCTCGGCCCTAATAGAGGCAGGAAACACAAACAGGTTAAATGGCCCCTCCCAACTTCTATCATCAGTGTTTTCCTGTCCCTATGGGGCATGAAGAGGTTTCTCCTGAGGCAGTGGACCGGCGAAGCTGGGCGGTGGGTTGATTGGGCCGGTGCTCCTTCCTCCCTGGACGGCTCCTGCTCCAGGAAGAGCAGGACCACGCACCACTCTCCATTGACTCCGGGTAATGTTGAGTGGTGCAGCTGGGGCCGGGGTCGGGGTCCTCCAGCAGCTCCTCAGCCTCCCCCCTCCCTCTGAGATGCGGCCTGTGGGCTTTTGCGCCTTGAAGTGACACCGGAGCGCGTCACTTCCGTGTTGCGTTCCAGCATGGAGCACACATCTCTTCCGGTTTTCCTAGGCATCGGGTGCCAATCCAGCGTGTGGCCACAAATCCCCAGCATATAAGGACACCTGGCAGGATACTCTGGGAGGTAGGACTGTAATATTTTCACTTTTATTATGCCGCATGCTGCCCAGATGGATGGTGTCCCCCCAAGCACTGCAGATGCAGAGCCCAGCACTACTTCAGGCACAGTAAGTACTGGGTAAAGGGTCCGTTTAGACCTCCAACCTTCTTTGGGCTCATATTCCTTCTCTCCCTGTTATATTTTACAGGGAGAAAAGGAAAGACACAGAAGTAGAAGTTAAAGCCTCAGCCCCAAATGTGGTGTCTGTAGCAGGAAATTATCTGCATCCCACCAGACACTTCTGTGCCTGAATGTACGGACAAGGTCATGAGGGATGAGAAGCCATTCCTAATGGATGAACTAAAGTGTCTTATCTAACAAGAGATCCAATCCTCTAGCTTCTGTCTCACAACCCCGTCCTGTGGCCCACCATCTGCTAAAAAACGGAGAGTCACTCTGGAAGATTCTGCTCCAGAGGCATCGGACGCTTCAGGTTCAGAGGAGGGCTTGGCTGAGAAATATTACTTTTCTTATGAGGACATTGTTGAGTTGGTGTCTGCTTTGAGGGACCCTTGGGAGTAGAGGATGAAGTACCAGACCAGTCTGTCCAGGATGTCCTGTTCTGAGGTTTACGGTCCAGAAAAACGTCTTTTTCAGGTTGTCATGGACAGGGAAACAGATGTTATGGGAGGAATGAAGCTTCCAGAAAAATGCCATGTTGCCCCACTGGGATGAGGGGGTGATTCCCTCTGGAGTCCTCGGTTTCTAAGCTCTGGTCAGATATCCCAAAATTGATGTTCAGATTGCAAAGGTAGCCAATAAAACTACCCTACATTCGAGGACTCCTCTCAACTGAAGGCTCCTATGGACCGGAAAGCTGATAGTCTTTTGAAAAGATCATGGGAATCCTCCTCTTTTCTAATATCGGCTAACAGCTTGTTTACTTGCGTAGCTCGGAGCATGTCTAGATGGTTGGATCAATTGGATTCATACGTTGCAGAGGGTTCACCTAGAGAAGACCTCTTGGCTTCCATTCCCTTATTACAAAAGGCATCATGTTTTCTAGCGGATTCATCAGCAGAATCAATCAGAGCGGCGACTAGAATGATGGTTCTTTCAAACACCACTAGACGGCAGTGTTGCGTCCTGGAGCGGTGATATGGCTTCAAAAAGCAAATTATGCTCCATCCCATTCCAAGGAGAGTATGTATTTGGTCTTGGACCAACTCCTGGAAAAAGCTGCAGATAAGAAGGGCCCTCCTGAACTAAAGTCGAAAACAAAGTCCTTTCGTCCCCAAGATTCTTATAGGTCCCAGACCCATCCCATTAACAGAAGGACAAAGGGAAAGTGGGTAGCTGGAGCTACGCAAAAGGGGGGAAAGGGAGAAGCATCTTCTCCTCTTGCCCCCATGAGAGGAAGTGACTCCATTCCGGTCGGGGGGAGACTTGCCAACTTTCTCTCTCAATGCGGGAAATTACATCAAGCTGCCCGAATCTTCATCTCATCAGGGATGGGATGAAGATGGTGTTGTCCTCCCTCTCTTCTTCAACATCTGAGAGTGACTTCACTCTCCTCTCTAAAATGCCAGTCTTCCCTCTGGAAGGAGGTCCAGAAACTCCTCCTCGTGGGTGCAATAATCCCGTTCTAGAGGGGGAGATTGGGAGAGGACACTATTCTTGCCTATTTCTGGTAAAGAAGCCAAACGGATCCTACATGACCATCATAAATCTAAAGCCACTAAAGAGACACGTATCTTAACCCAAATACAAAATGGAGTCCATCTGAACAACTATTCCACTGATTAGAAATAGATTTTGTGATGGCGACATTAGATCTCCAGGACGCGTATTACCATATCCTTATACGTCCCACAGATTAGAGGTTCTTGAGGTTTGCAATCCTGTTTCAGGGCCAGGTCCATTTTCAATTTCAAGTCTCCCATTCGGTCTATCTTCAGCACCTCATATGTTTATCAAGGTGATGGCGGAGGTGATGGCATACATCAGGAAGCGAGGCAAAACAGTGATACTTACCTAGACGACTTCCTGATTGCCGCTCCTACCAGGTCTCTCCTGTGTTCCCAAATGCAAGACCTCATTCAGACCCTAACGTTTTTAGGCTGAAAGATAAAAACCCAGAAATCAAGCCTGACTCCATCTTAGAGGAAGGTCTTTTTAGGCTGTTTCCTAGATTTGCACAATCAGATCTGCTTTCTCCCTCAAGACAAATGGGTCCTCTTCAGATCGAAACTTCAGTTTAATCAAAAACTAAATTCAGTGTCCATCTGCGTGGCCATGTCCGCTCTGGGCTCCATCGTGCCGTGTATTCAGATGGTTCCATGGGCCCAAGCTCATACCAGACTTTTACAGTCACACATCCTCTCCCAGTGGAATGTGTTCCCCCTCAGGCCTGAAGAGGCTTCATCTTCCCAGAAGAGTCAAACTATCTGTGGAAGGTACTTAAGTGGGTAGAGTCACCACTGGTTACTGTGTACACGGATGACAGCAGAAGAGGCTGGGGGCTCTCGTCTCCCAATTTGCCTTTCAAGGCTGTTTGTCTCGCCAAACAAGAGACCGTTCCTCGAACTTCCGAGAGCTGAGAGCAGTGGAAGAAGCTCTCCAGGTGTCAAGATCACACATGCAGGGGAAACACCTCAAGATCTTTTCCGACAACATTACCATCGTAGCTCGTCTTCGCCAGCAAGTGGGCACAAGGTACAGAAGCCTACAGGTCTTCTCATCCCGCATATTCTGTTGGTCAGAAAACAACCTTCTCTCTTTGTCAGCTTTTCACCTAAAAGGCCCAACGAATGTGCAGGCAGATTATCTCAGCAAAAAGGATCTGCTTCCAGGAGAATGGTGTCTCAACCAGTATTTCGGATGCTGACAAGGACCTGAGGACATCCAGATGTAGATCTTTTTCTAGTCACCTCAACGCAAAGGCTGCTCAATATTATTCCCTTCATCAAGACAACCAGTGTCTTGCGGTAGATGCCCTGGTTTGCACCCTTTGACTTCTAACTGGCATACCCCTTTCCCCCTGATACCTCTGTTACCAAAGGCGATCCAGAAGATCAGGACAGAAAGGGTGACCACGATACTCCTTACTCCCTATTGGCCCAAACACCGTTGGTTTGCTGCTCTCAACACCATGAAGGCAGCAGAACCACTGATGCTACCATTGAATACAACCTTCTACATCAGGGTCCAATCCTTCATTCGAACCCGAACATCTACATCTCTCTGCCTGGGTGCTGAAGCTCAGATCTTGAAGATGGTAGGCCTATTGGATAGAGAGATTACCACCCTTCAGAACAGTAGGAAACCTGTAACTAATGCAATGTTATATACAAAAGTCTGGAAGGTCTTCAATTCCTGGTGTGGTTGTTCGCCTCATGAACTTTTCACCCAAATTTAGCCAAGATCCTGGACCTCCGCAAGACTGTCTTGATAAAGGCTTAAAACCAAGTACCTTGAAGGTATAAGTCTCAGATCTTAGCTCTTACTTCAATCAGATTGTAGCCGATCATCCATGGGCTATGGGATTTTGAGGTCTGCGTCATGAATTCGTCCACCATGGGACCTTAATACCGCTTTAAATGGATTATCGAAGTCCTCTTTCGAACTATTGTCCTCAATATCCTTGAGTAGACTTTCCTGGAAAACAGCTTTCCTAATGGCTATCACAACGGCTAGGAGAGTCGGTGAGCTCCAGGCTCTTACCATGCATCGAACTAACCTCAAAGTATTAGACGATGGGCTCATTTTACATTTAGATCCCTCTCCCGAAGGTGTCATAAGATTTTCACATGCCATCTTTGTCGGATCCAAAAAATGAGAAGGAAAGCGTTTCATACGGTAGACCTGAGAAGGACTGTTTGTTTTGTTCTACCTACAACAAACACAAGCATGGAGGGTGGATAACAATTTTTCTCCAGTTTAGTGGTCGTAACAAAGGGGGAAAAAAGCATCCAGAGGTACGATTTGCTACATGGATCAAGCATGCAATTTCCCAAGATTACTCTTGTCAAGATCTTTCTTCTCCAGTTAACGTGAAGGCTCATTCCACCCGAGCCGTGTCTGTCTCCTGGGCTGAAAAGGCGGACTCTTCCATCGAGCAAATCTGCAAAGCCGCCACCTGGTCTTCGATTCACACCTTCACTAGGCACTACAGGCTAGACATCTGTAAACATTCGGAGCTGGCCTTTGGAAGGAAAGCTCTTCAAGCGGTGGTCCCTCCCTAAGGTGTTTTTTTTTTTTTTTTCTTAGAGTAATACCAATGTGCTGTCATGGTGAATGGGAGGAGAAAACTGAATTGGACTTACCGGTAATTCTCTTTCGGGAAATCCACCATGACAGCACGAGCATTTCCCTCCCTGTTTTTCTTTTTTCTTTTTTAAGCATCCTGCCTCCTTGTGTAAGTAGATCTTGGAACTTCATTTTCGTGGGTCCTTAATAAACACTGGTGATAGGAGATAGGAGGGACTGTTTCAATCTCTTGTTTCCTGCCCCATTAGGGCCGAGAGGCAACCTCCTATGTGCTGTCGTGGTGGATTCCCCGAAAAAGAATTACCGGTAAATCTAATTCCGTTTTTGGTCTGCACTGTGTATTTACTTTGTTTAGACTTCGCTGCCAACTGTTGGTGTCACATGAATAAATGCTGCACTAGCAAGTAACCATCTGTTGTATTTATTATCTAGATGAGTCCGTTAGAGGGTACAATATGACTCTGATCTCTAGATTATGTTGTGGCATTTGCTTTTAGTAACCCACATGCCTCCCCTCTGGTGCTTTATAACGGTGGGTCATGAGATGTGGCTTCAGTTTTCAGAAAATTATCAAATCCATAATTCCAGGATGTCTTCACCTTCACCGTGGTCTTGTTTCCTATCACATTTTTATTTTTTAATATATATGAAATCTAGCATAACCAGCATCATCCAGTTGGCTGATTTAGCTCCAAATTAACAATGTGCTGATCAAACATTTATATAAAATTTATGCATGCTCTTCACCTTGAAGTCAGACAAAAATGTATGTCCTATAAATATCGGATCACTACAATCCCCAATATTCATAACTTTACACTGGTGCTAAGAGAAAAAAAAAACAAGCTATGATTCTGCTTTGATCAGATATTTGGGCTTGGGAAGTGTAGTTGTCCACCTCTGCGTAAACAAAACCCAGACTGGTGTCCCTTTCTCAGCAAATTTCGTTGGTGTAATTACCAGGCCACTACAGGGCTTGATGCTTTAGTGGATATGGAGGTGTTAGATCTCTTTCCATCTTCCCCTGTAATAAATAGTTTTTTTTTTTTTTTTAAATTACTTGATTCTCAAAAGAAGGGATCAGCTGTGTGGAGGTTGGTGTTGACCTGCTTCAGTATTCACAATTATGAGACATCTTTTCGATTTGTAATGCTACCCTAACAGGAAAATCTTGCCTACCGCACTCATCCAACTGCAGGTTGATTTTTGTTTCTAATGGACTTTAACTTCAGTTTTTCATTTTGTTTTTGCACTGGTAAAACTGAAGGGGAAGGGGGGAAATTGCACATAACATGCTTAAAGAGGACCTGTCACCACCGCCTTCCCCCCCCCCCACCTGGTGCTATGCTAACTGAATGCAGGGTGTCTGCTGCATTCAGGGAAGGGGTCTCCCATGTTTCTAGTCTCCCTGTAAGTTGGAAGAAAGACTTTATAAAGAGTACAGATAAGGAGTCCGGAGGGACTTGCCTGTAATGAGTCATCGCTGCTGCTGGTGTCCTCCCAGCCTACAGCCCTCTCTGTGCCTCCTCCAGCCCTCTCTTGTTCAGCCTCCTGTATGTGTCATCGCTGAGGGCTGGAGGTAGCACAGAGAGGGCTGTAGGCGGGGAGGACACCAGCATCAGCGATGACTCATTACAGAGCAAGTCCCTCCGGACTCCTTATCTGTACACTTTATAAAGTCTTTCTACCAACTTACAGGGAGACTAGAGACATAGAGGACCCCTTCCCTGAATGCAGCAGACACTCTGCATTCAGTGCTGCATTCAAGTTAGCATAGCACCAGGCCAGGGGGTGACAGGTCCTCTTCAAAGACCCCTGTGACTGCTGCAGCCCATCATTGGCAGTAACAGGTTCTTTTCCTGTGTATATAGAGGAATTCGGACAGTGCTATAATGGGGTCTGACTATTTCTGAATCGTTTTTTAGGATTGCCTACCTCATTATGGAAACCAGTCGGGCAGAAAGTTGGGCGTTTCCATGGTCCCGGCTGATATTGGATTAATCAGTATGATCCGGCAGGGGATCCTGGCCTTACAGTTGCTCCCAGCCAACTCCAGCGCAGGTAAGTGCGACTCCTACTGTCCCTCCTATTGGATTCCCTCAGGACACACAATGCATATTCTTCTACTTCTAGGAATAATCGTCATCACAGACGGAGTCACCAGCGTTCCGGATGTTGCAGTGTGTGAGACATTACTGAATCAGCTGCGCTGTGGGACCATCGCCTGCTCCTTTGTGCAGGTACAGCCTGTAGGCGAGGATGGCCTTTTTCACTCCTGGGGTGTCTCCAGTGGTCGGATAAACATCCACGATTGCAGACCAAGTGCAGGCAACCTCTACCTGGTCCATATGATGGGGATAAGTAGCACAGTGACCACTGAAATTAATAGAGGGCAGTGTAATTCACCAATATGTGCAAAATACATGGGGTCCTAATTGGGGGAATCCTTCTGCGTTTCACCTCTAGAAAAGACTTGCTTAAACCAGACCATCCTCTATTAAAGGTTTGCCCTTGCCACTCCTTTCCTCAAATGTCGCGCCTACACCCTCTTGCCTGGACACATGTAGATTTCCAGGTAGTCTGGCAGATGCAGAATATTGTGGCGAGTGGCTGCAGGAGCGGAATGGCGTGGTGGGTGGCTGCAGGAGCGGAATGGCGTGGTGGGTGGCTGCAGATGCGGAATGGCGTGGTGGGTGGCTGCAGATGTGGAGTGACGTGGCATAGGACCTTAATGTTCAGACTTGCTGATGTTCTCTATCGTTACAGGTTGGCGGCGTGTACTCCTATGACTGCAGCTTCGGCTATGTCCCTAATGTAGAGCTGATGAAGTTTATTGCCATGGCCACCTTGGGATCCTACCTCTCGTCCTGTCCTGAAGTCGAATCTGGTCAGACTGACATGAACGTTTATCACAAGGCTTTCCTACTATATTCCTTCCTGCGCACAGGGGAGGCCCTGAATCCTGAGTATTACTGTGGTGAGCATTGCTGATCTACTGAGTTTTGGAAGAATTGTCTGATTACTTCTAGTTTTGATGCACGTTTTACATTCTCAGGTTCTCAGCACAAACTATTCAACGAGCACTTGGTGTCCGCCAGCAGTAACCCTGCTCTCGCCATGCGCCGGAGGAAGCATGCAGAAAAGGAGGTGCATGCCGACATCATCAGCGTGGTGTCCGTGCGGCTCAGGGAAGGATACAGCATTCGAGAGATTCGCATTACAAAAGGTGATTTACTTATTTTCTTCACAGGCTTTTCTCTTCTTAGTAGTGGCCATATTGGTTAGCAACTCGACTTGTCCACCTATATATGTAATAGCTAATGACTGGGGAATAGAATTTGTGTTGTAATTACTGGTGAAAATTTGAGTTTCGAGGAAACATATTAACATATCTTATATATAAAACCCGAAGGCCACTTCCGGAAAAGGCCACGCCCACTTCCGTGATGGTCTTCGCCCAGGCTCATCCAGTGCACTGTAGCCGGCCTGCCCCCCGGCTACAGGCACCGGCACACGGAACGTTCCGATCTCGGAAGTTCCGTGTGCCCTCCAGCCACTCCCCTCCACCCTCTGCCCTCCAGCCAGTAGCTACATACCGGAGGGGTAGGGGGGGCCCATTGCCCGCCACCTCGGGGGCCCACACACACCCTGGGGATACCCGTGCTCCCTGCTGTCTGCCTACAGAGGAGGGAGGGCGGGACTTCCTCTCTTGCAGCTCTGCCCGCCCCTCCTCTTCTGCTACAGTACACCTGATGGCCGGCCCGCGGTGAGTCTGCCCTGCCGGCTCCTGCAGCCTCTGCCCTACCGGCTCCAGCTGCCTCTGCCCTCCAGCCTCCTCTGCCCTGGCCTCTGCCCTACAGCCTCCTCTGCCCTGGCCTCTGCCCTACAGCCTCCTCTGCCCTGGCCTCTGCCCTCCAGCCTCCTCTGCCCTCCAGCCTCCTCTGCCCTGGCCTCTGCCCTCCAGCCTCCTCTGCCCTGGCCTCTGCCCTCCAGCCTCCTCTGCCCTGGCCTCTGCCCTCCAGCCTCCTCTGCCCTGGCCTCTGCCCTCCAGCCTCCTCTGCCCTGCAGCCTCTGCCCTCCAGCCTCCTCTGCCCTGGCCTCTGCCCTCCAGCCTCCTCTGCTCTGGCCTCTGCCCTCCAGCCTCCTCTGCCCTGGCCTCTGCCCTCCAGCCTCCTCTGCCCTGGCCTCTGCCCTCCAGCCTCCTCTGCCCTTCTGCCTCCTCTGCCCTGGCCTCTGCCCTTCTGCCTCCTCTGCCCTCCAGCCTCCTCTGCCCTGGCCTCTGCCCTCCAGCCTCCTCTGCCCTGGCCTCTGCCCTCCAGCCTCCTCTGCCCTGGCCTCTGCCCTCCAGCCTCCTCTGCCCAGGCCTCTGCCCTCCAGCCTCCTCTGCCCTGCCCTCTAGCCTCCTCTGCCCTCCCCTCTGCCCTGGCCTCTGCCCTCCAGCCTCCTCTGCCCTGGCCTCTGCCCTCCAGCCTCCTCTGCCCTGGCCTCTGCCCTCCAGCCTCCTCTGCCCTGGCCTCTGCCCTCCAGCCTCCTCTGCCCTGGCCTCTGCCCTCCAGCCTCCTCTGCCCTTCTGCCTCCTCTGCCCTGGCCTCTGCCCTCCAGCCTCCTCTGCCCTGCAGCCTCTGCCCTCCAGCCTCCTCTGCCCTGCAGCCTCTGCCCTCCAGCCTCCTCTGCCCTGCAGCCTCTGCCCTCCAGCCTCCTCTGCCCTGCAGCCTCTGCCCTCCAGCCTCCTCTGCCCTGGCCTCTGCCCTCCAGCCTCCTCTGCCCTGGCCTCTGCCCTCCAGCCTCCTCTGCCCTGGCCTCTGCCCTCCAGCCTCCTCTGCCCTGGCCTCTGCCCTCCAGCCTCCTCTGCCCTGCCCTCTGCCCTGGCCTCTGCCCTCCAGCCTCCTCTGCCCTGGCCTCTGCCCTCCAGCCTCCTCTGCCCTTCTGCCTCCTCTGCCCTGGCCTCTGCCCTTCTGCCTCCTCTGCCCTGGCCTCTGCCCTCCAGCCTCCTCTGCCCTCCAGCCTCCTCTGCCCTGGCCTCTGCCCTCCAGCCTCCTCTGCCCAGGCCTCTGCCCTCCAGCCTCCTCTGCCCTGCCCTCTGCCCTCCAGCCTCCTCTGCCCTCCCCTCTGCCCTGGCCTCTGCCCTCCAGCCTCCTCTGCCCTGCCCTCTGCCCTCCAGCCTCCTCTGCCCTGCCCTCTGCCCTCCACCCTTTTCTGCCCTGGCCTCTGCCCTCCAGCCTCCTCTGCCCTGCCCTCCAGCCTCCGCTCTACTCTACCTGTCCTCTGCCCTCCAGCCTCCGCCCTCCTCTGCCTTCCAGCCTCCGACCTCCTCTCCCTGTCCTCTGCCCTCCGGCCTCCACTCTCCTCTCCCTGTCCTCTGCCCTCCGGCCTCCACCCTCCAGCCTCCGCTCTGCTCTCCCTGTCCTCTGCCCTCCAGCCTCCGCTCCCCTCTCCCTGTCCTCTGCCTTCCAGCCTTCGCTCTCCTCTCCCTGTCCTCTGCCCTCCAGCCTCCGCTCTCCTCTCCCTGTCCTCTGCCCTCCAGCCTCCGCTCTCCTCTCCCTCTCCTCTGCCCTCCACCCTCCTCTCTCCTCTTCCTGTCCTCTGCCCTCCAGCCTCCGCTCTGCTCTCCCTGTCCTCTGCCCTCCAGCCTCCGCTCCCCTCTCCCTGTCCTCTGCCTTCCAGCCTTCGCTCTCCTCTCCCTGTCCTCTGCCCTCCTGCCTCCGCTCTCCTCTCCCTGTCCTCTGCCCTCCAGCCTCCGCTCTCCTCACCCCTCCATATGCAATGTACACTATGTGTGTATATGTGTGTATGTACGCACTTCCGTCACTTTGTCCACACTTCCCTCAACTTTGTACACACACACACATACACACACACTCCGCTATACTTACCACCGGCCCTGCGTCCGCTGCCTGGATCCTCAGTCGACATGTCGCTGCCCCCAAACTACTGGATCCAATATAGCGTCCAAGATGTCTTGAAAAACTACCCGGACAACATATTGGATCCAGTCGACTCAGGATCCAGGCGGCGGGGAAGACGCAGGGTCGGTGGTAAGTATAGCGGAGTGTATGTGTGTGCTTACCACTCTGCCCACGGCGCTGCGCTGACCACTCTGCCCACGGCACGGCGCTGCGCTGACCACTCTGCCCACGGCGCTGCACTGACCACTCTGCCCACGGCGCTGCACTGACCACTCTGCCCACGGCGCTGCACTGACCACTCTGCCCACGGCGCTGCACTGACCACTCTGCCCACGGCGCTGCACTGACCACTCTGCCCACGGCGCTGCACTGACCACTCTGCCCACACCGCTGCGCTGACCAATCTCACCGCACTCACTGCTAACCACTGAGCCACCGCACTCACTGCTAACCACTGAGCCACCGCACTCACTGCTAACCACTGAGCCACCGCACTCACTGCTAACCACTGAGCCACCGCACTCACTGCTAACCACTGAGCCACCGCACTCACTGCTAACCACTGAGCCACCGCACTCACTGCTAACCACTGAGCCACCGCACTCACTGCTAACCACTGAGCTAGCGCACTCACTGCTAACCACTGAGCCAGCGCACGCAGTACTAACCACTGAGCCACCGCGCAGTGCTACCCACTGAGCCACCTCTATACACACAATTAATTTCACCGCACTCCCCTAACTATTACTAAATAAACTATATATGGATTCTAGACTACCCGATTCTTTAGAATCGGGCTGCCATCTAGTGAACATATAAAGTTCATTTGCTCATTTGATTATATGTATCATTGTAAGGGATGCTGGAGGTAAAGCTGGTCCTTCTCTGGAAGCATAACATGCGTGTTGAGTATCTTGCCGTCGCCCCGTGGCCCCTGGATCTTGTCAAGCGTAACACCAGGGTGGAGGTGGTAATGGAGGGGAGCTACGATATCCTGCACGACATCAGCTGCACCCTGAAGAAGCCGATCACCAGCATGTACCGGACCAGCGTCATCCGCCGCTTCTGGAACACCCTGCAGAGGTACAGCAAGAGCAAATATACTAATGGCACCCTCCCAGCATTTCATTACACCCTGTATTCTAGTCCAGAGGTGCACTCACTATTCTGCTGGTGCAGTCACTGTGTGCATACATTATGAACCTGTACTGATCCTGACTTGCATCCTGAATTATACACCAGATCTGTTCGCTATATACTATTCTTCTGGTGTAGTCACTGTATATACATTACTGATCCTGTATTGAGCCTGAGTTACCTCCCATGTATTCTGTGACCTCTTTATTATATTTGAAGTCTTTTCACGTTTTCTGACTCTCTTGTTTTGCAGCATCAGTCAGACAGATCAGATGTTGGTCCACCTAAAATCGTTTGACAGTGTACCGGAGCATTTCAGAATACCGGAGAGCACCAAGAATGGGGTACCTCTCTTCTACATTCCCCCAGGCTCCACCACTCCAGTAAGTGCAGGCTGTGTGTGTCGGCAGGGTGTCCTATGTTTGGGCTTGAAGTTCACAACCTCCTCTTCTCTTTCCAGGTGTTGTCCCTGCAGCACAGTGATCCTGACTCCAGTCAATCCCAGTTTGTTTCATACTGGAAACCCATCCTCTCCATGGATGCCAGCGTGTGGCAGCGTTGGCTCCATGTGCACCGCATTGTGTTACTGCTGGAGCACGACTTGTAAGTGTAATGTGTAGAGACTGGAAACTCGTCCCCTCTGCGCCTTCATTATTCGGCGCCTTCTTTCTTCGGCTCCTTCTTGCGTTTGCCTTCTTTCTTTGGCGCCTTCTTGTTTCGTTAGTTCTTTCTTTTTGCCCAGATTTCCTGTATGAGGGAACACCCTCTTGTGACTTTGCAGCCAGTTAGTTGAAATTTTCCACTGCAATTTTGGCACAAATCTGTGACTGATGCACACAGATTTTTTATTTATTTTTTTTTTTTGGGCCGGTTTTGCTCATGCACATCAGAAGGGTCTGAACTGCAGCATGACGTTTCCCAGTCTCTGACCCTCACACAATGTGCTGTAGTTTGTTGGAAAAAAGAAAGTCGCCCTATTTCTACAACATGTTAATGATTCCTCTTTTTTTTTTTTTCTTTTTTTCCAGGCCGGTCCCAAAGCATCTCCATACTCCCGGGAACAATGGTCGCTATAGCACGGTGTTGTGCCGCATCGCTCACACGGCGCTCACCTCCCTCCTCCGAGACTGGAGCAGCTTCGTGTTGGTGGAAAGTTATTCCTATGTTAAGTTGATGCTGAGGTAAGGAGAATCCTCTTTAAAGTTCAGCAACACTTCTCAAACATTGCAGTTTTCAATATCTCTGCTTGCTGTAATGAATCTCGCCATTGTTTACTCCCAGAATCGGTAGAGCTAAGAGTTTGCTACAACTTTATGATTCTCGCTGATTTTTCTACCTGCGCTGATACATTGTAACATATAACAGGAGAGGGATCGGCATGCTGACGTACTTCATTCTCAGAAGACAGACTCTCACTTCTGAGGTTTTCAGCTTCTACCTGTAATCAGGAAGGTCTATATTTGACAGCAAGCAGGGATATTGAAAATGAGGCGATAATCAAACCTATTAGCAATTCACTGAACTTCTTGATTGTTGACGATGTCTGTAACCTTGAAATCTGCTCCATTTCTCTCAGCGATGTTGGTCACAACCCCTCCTCTTTCTGTGTCGTACGAATTATCTGGAAAGCCCCCTGCATGGTTCTTCGTCTGGGATTTCCACTGGGAACACCTGCAAATTGCAGAAACGAGGTAAATTAAATTGAAGAAGTGAAATACATAATTTTTTTTTTTTTTTTTTTTTGCCATAAACGGATTTTTGTGTACTCAACGTAAAATCGTCTTCTCCTAGCCATCATTGGGGGACACAGGACCATGGGCGTTATGCTGCTTATCCCTAGGAGTCGACAAGTAAATGCAAAAAACAATAGGCTCCTCCTCTGCAGCATACACCCCCTGGCTGGTGAACAAGCAGTAGGAGGTAAACCAGTACAAGAAGTAAACAACCACGGTGGTAACAAGGTACCAAGAATACAAAGACCCTACAGGTAAACAGGGGGTGGGTGCTGTGTCCCCCAATGATTGCTAAGAGAAAACGATTTTACGGTGAGTTCACAAAAATCAGTTTTTTTTCTCTAACGCCTCATTGGGTGGGGCAGGACCATGGGACGTCCTAAAGCAGTCCCTGGGTGGGAAATGACACCACCCAAGGAACAAGGGACTAGTCCCAGACTTCCTGGAGCACCTAATAAGAGGTGCTCCACTGCCGTCTGAAGGATCCTCCTACCCAGGGCAGCTTCCGCTGAAGCCTGGATATGGTCCCTGTAATGCTTCGAAAACGTTTGCAAGCTAAACCAAGTAGTGGCCTTGCACACCTGTTCAACTGAAGCCTGGTGCCGAATGGCCCAAGAAGCATCGGCCGCACGTGTTGAATGAGTGCGCAATCCACCAGGTATGGGAACTTGCCTTAGGCGCTAGGTTTCCTGGATAGCGGAACAAATCCATTGTGCCAGAGTAGCCTTAGAGACAGCCTGCTCTTTTCGTGGTCCTTCAGGAAGGACAAACAAGGTGTCTGTCTTCCTGAAAGAGGCCGTCCTGGAGATATAATATCTGAGGGCTCTCACGAGGTCGAGGGTATGCAGGGTTTTTCCACCCGATGAACTGGAGCCGGACAGAAGGATGGCAGAATGATATCTTCGTTAAGATGAAAAGCAGTCTCGTTAGGAAGAAAATCGGGGACTGGACATAGTACCACTTTGTCTTGGAAAATCAGAAAAGGTTCACGGCAGGAAAGTGCTGCCAGTTCAGAAACCCTCTTGATTGACATAATTGCCACTAGGAAGGTTACCTTCCATGATAAAAAGAGGAAGAGCCACCTCCTGTAGGGGCTCAAATAGGGACCTCTGAAGTCCGTCCAAGACTAGGTTAAGGTCCCAGGGTTCAAGCGGTCTCCTGTATGGAGGAACCAGGCAGGAAACGCCTTGGAGGAAGGTTTTGACTTGGGCCCTAGAGGAAAGGCAGTGTTGGTGAAAATCCGAAAGAGCAGAAACCTGCCCTTTCAGGGAGCTCCGAGCTGGACCTGACCATGCCGTCAAATTCAGGGCCCTGGAATTCTGATGGGAAATGGGATTCTGAGTGAGGAGATCCGGCAGGTCTGGAAGACGCCAAGTAGCTGCACTAAGTCGGCATACCAGGCGCGCCTGGGCCAATCCGGGGCTATCAGTATGACTGGGACTCCTTCTGCTTTGATTTTCCTGATTACCCGTGGAAGCAAGGGTAGGGGGAGGGGAAATCTATGGCAGTTGGAAGTGACACCAGTAGCAAACCAGAGCGTCCGCTCTGACAGCGGATCCCGCGACTGTGCTATGAACGCAGGCACTTTTGCGTTCAGACGAGACGCCATAAGATCTACGTCTGGCGTCTCCCAGCTCCTTGACTCTCCTACCGGCTGGCTGCTGCCTCTGCTCCTGTCCCGGGTTCCGCGGACACTCTAGTAGGTGCGGCGGATGCAGCCGCAATGCGCTGCCGCAATGCGCAGCCACGCGGCCATTTTCACTGACTGGGCGGCCCTAAACTGGGACTATACCACCAGCCCGGGGGGCAAATGCCACCCTGTCACCTGGGCCAGTCCGCCCCTGTTGTGTACTCGCCGTAAAATCCTTTTCTCTTAGCCTCTAATTGGGGAACACAGCACCCACCCTCTTGCCTGTCTCTGGCCTTTTAAGGTTTTCATGTTGCTCTTGAGCGATTACATTGTTGCCTTTGCCAGGCTTTGTGTTGTTAACCTTGTTATTTTCTCCTACTGCTTTAAGCACAAAACTGGTGAAGCATGCCTGCTCCAGGAGTGTATACTGCAGAGGAAGAGCCACTGTAATTCTTTTGCAGATTCTGCGTGCTGCCTCCTAGTGGACAGCAGCATAACACCCATGGTCCTGTGTCCCCCAATTACAGGCTAAGAGAAAAGGATTTTACGGTGAGCACACAAGTCTCCTTTTTATAGCCACTGTCCAAAGTAGAATTTCGTTTACAGCGGATAAATTCCCCTACTGGGACACTTTTATATATTTTTTTTTTTTTATAGTTTGTTTGAGTGACAAGAATCCACTAAAAGGATAGTTTGTGGCCGTTGTTTTACGAAAAGGAGACAAAACTACTCCCTGTACAGAAACAAATTTAAGGGAGACATCAACAGGAAGTTGATTTAAGTGTTTCCCATATTCAAAGTAAATTTTAAGTTCATGTTGTTATTCACATAGTTGAGAAAATCAGAATCCCTCGATCCACCCCGTATCAGGAGCAGGTCATCCAGTTAGCGGTTCTAGTGTGAACACTCTTATGTCTTTTCCCCCTTCAGTAGCTGAGACCTAATTAAGTTGTGCTTATCTATATTGTCTGCAGCTGCATTCTGTGCAGAGGGATGTCCGGTCCTGACTATGAGACATTCACATTTTAAATGTTGGTGTTCAATGACTAAGGCTATTTGTTAGCAGAAACGCGTCTGAAGACCTTTTTAATGATTTTTCTCAGATAGCTGCGATTATATCTAGATGTTTTTTATCCTGCTCTACTCACTGTGCTCCAATAAAGGTATTTCTTTGAAGCTTATGCGCTGGACTTTTTTGCTTTACTAATATGCCATACCACGTCCAATGGCTTATAGTCCAAAACCACTCCTGGTAAGTATTCTACATTCTCAATCCATGAATCCATATATCTATCCCCAAGCGCCATGTCAATACGTTACATGGAGTTATGAGATTCAGAGAAACAGGAATAACACTTCACATCCAAATTTCTCACCCTCCACAAATCTACTGAGCCAATTTCTCTATCTTTTGTGAAGGGTTTCTCCATCTCCCTCCATGCCCCGCATGACTTCCCTCCTTCTATCCAATTCACAGTTAAGAACATTATACATATCCCCAATCACTAATAATGGTTATCCCCCATCCTGCGCCGAGTTAACTCCAGGATCTTTTGTAGTTTTTTGGTGGAAAGCATACCGCACCCAAAAACATCAATTACCCATACACACGACACACCAACAACACATACTGTCCAACCTTCTCCCAAGCGCACTTCCACTTCTTCAAACGGCAGTGAAACATGGACCAGAACCGAGACCTCCACCCCCCCACCCCACCCTTGCATAGTTGGAATAGTTGGAATCCATTTTCTGGCCAGAGCTCCAACCCGATCTTCAACCAAGTGAGTTTCCAACAAACATATTATGGACGGCTTGTATGGAGAGCATGCCGTAACACCGCCACCCGTTTACCTCTGTCTGCTAGACCCCTAACATTTCATCTTAACACTTTAACTCCAGCCATAATCTAGCCTAGACTGTACCCATTGCTCCAAAACCCTCTGTCTACAATTCCCCTCCCCCTCACACCCTTCTTACCCGTCTTCTCCACCCCCCCAAACATTTCCAACAACCAGACTTTAAGTTACCTTATCCTTAACAATTCCACCCCTCCCCTATTATCTCTCCCCCCATTTCTAACCTCCCAGCTACAGTACCCTCCCTTTCTACCCTTCCTAATTAGCTTCTCTCTCTACTGAGAGTGGGGTAAATCACCGCCTAACCTCTCCTGCACCTTCCTACTCTGTCTAGACAGCTTTCTTCCCTTATTTATTAGAGCAAGAACTTTTGAGGAATTATATACTATAAAATAACAATGCCCCCCCCCCCCCCCCCCGCCTTATGTCAACATTGCAAACATAAAGTTGAGTAATTATTAGATCCTCCCCATCGCAGCAGGCCAACCACCTCCCCTCCACCAGATACTTCGCCGTCGGACGTCCTCCCAACTGAAGTCCAGAGATAACTGACTGCCGTCCGTCTCCTTTTTCCCTTCGCCTCCTGCCATTTCTATCAATCCACTCAGTGGCCTTTTCTGGGGACTGAAAGAAATGTACTTGACCTAGTGCAACCAATCTCCGTCTATCAGCGTACATCGAGTATTCCAGGCCCATTCCTCTCGGACGCCGTTTCATCTCCAAATCCTTAATGGTTCTGGCTTTCCTTAAAATTTTGTCCCAGTTGTTTAGAATTCTACCAAGAATAGTACGTGGAGCCAAGCCAGGAGGTTGGGGTCTTGTGGGGACTCGGTGTGCTCTCTCCACCGCAAATACTCTGGATACATTTGCCTTCCCATCTTAGATCTGAGCCACGACTCTATGAACTCAGCAGGGTCTGAGCCCTCCGCTTTTTCCAGGACCCCAACTATCCTGAGATTATTTAATCTAGAATGGTTTTCTGGATCATCAGTCTTAGCAGTTATGTCTGTGAATTGTTTCACACATTGCTTTTGGGCTTTGTGCAATTTAACAATCTGGTCTTCTGCAGCACCCATTCTTTGTTCCACCTTACCAGTCCTTAGAACAGCCTTTTTCATGTCCGCTCTGTTGCTAGCCACCTTCTCCTGAATCCCATTTACTTGTTTGGTAGGCTTGTTAAGGCCTCTTTGCAGTAGGACACTATATTAGGCTGCGTTCACACTGGGCGTATTTGCGGCGCTTTTTTGCGCGCGTATTTCCCCCCAAAGCACACCTGCGTCTGCGTGTCACAGCAAAGTGAATGCACTTTCACTTTTGCTGTTCACACGCAGCGCAATTTTCGGCCGCGCTTTTATGGGAGAAAGCGCGCACGTAAAAAGAATGAACATGTTCATTCTTTCCGACTTTTTACGTGCGCCTTCTCCCATAGGCCCCATTTTAACCCCTGGAATTACACATCGCCGTTCAGACGATGCGCATTCCAGCGCGGGGCAAGGGGTATGTGGAGGAAATGATGTCACATGGGAACAGCCCCAGGGAAAACAGGAACAGGAAATCCCACCATTTTGGGATTCCTGCTTTCCGTGGCTGTCCCTGTGTCACCGCTCCTCAGGATGCATGGGAGAGGCGTCCGGTCCTCCTCGCGGCTTCCAGCATCTGCCGGTGAAGCGACCAGCTGACTGTCAGCTGACCGTCTCGTGATGTACGAGACGGTCAGCTGACAGATCGCTTCACCTGCACACCGACAGACTTGGAGGAAGGTGCAGAGGACATGGGGGGGGTGGGGGGGGGGGGGCATTGCAGAGGACATGGGGGGGGGGGGGGGGCATTGCAGAGGACATGGGGGGGGGGGGGGGGGCATTGCAGAGGAACATGGGGGGGGGGGGGGGGCATTGCAGAGGACATGGGGGGGGGGGGGGGGCATTGCAGAGGACATGGGAGGGGGGGGGGCATTGCAGAGGACATGGGAGGGGGAGGGGCATTGCAGAGGGACATGGGGGGGGGGGGGGGGGGGGGGGGGGGGGGGGGGGGGCATGCAGGAGGGGGAGGGGCATGCAGGAGGAGGGAGGAGGGCACAAGGAAGAGGAGGACATGGAGGAGACGAGACCAGGGAGGCCAGGGAGGAGAGGAGGCCACAGTACAGTGCTAACCACTGAGCCACCATATACAGTGCTAACCACTGAGCCACCATATACAGTGCTAACCACTGAGCCGCCATATACAGGGCTAACCACTGAGCCGCCGCATACAGGGCTAACCACTGAGCCGCCGCATACAGGGCTAACCACTGAGCCGGCGCATACAGGGCTAACCACTGAGCCGGCGCATACAGGGCTAACCACTGAGCCGGCGCATACAGGGCTAACCACTGAGCCGGCGCATACAGGGCTAACCACTGAGCTGCCATATACATCATGATGAGCCCCAAGCGACGTCTATTCTGTCTGTTGAGGTGCCATCGGTCCATTAATGAAAATGCAGCATGTAGATTGTCCATTCTCTAGTACACTTTTCAATGGAGAATGTAATAATGGAAAAGAAAGGAAATGACATCACAAGGCTTTTTTTTTTAACTAACTTTATTTCTGTGTGTTTGCAGTACACATGCAGAAAAATACGCATCAAAAACGCATGTGTGTGAACACACATGCGTTTTTTTTACGCACGTATTTCTTTAGAAAACTGCATGCGTAAAAATACGCGACAAAATACACACTGTGTGAACGCAGCCTTAGAGATGTCTTTAATAGTGGGCTCCCCTGTGGGCTCTCCTTTGCTGTGCTCCCTTGTGTCATCAGGGGTCTCCGCCTGTCCAGAGCTCCTGCAGCCTCCAGCTCATCTACATCCACAGCAACATCACGCTCCAGTTCCTCCTCTTCTGCCCGCAGACCTTTCTCCCTCTGCTCAGGGGGATCTTTCTCCTCCTTCACTCTGGCAAACCTTTCCAGCCGAGCGGCGGCAGACTTCCTCCTCAGGCAGGCCACATTCTCTTTGGCCGCCTCTTCGTCCGCTTCGGCGCCAGTTTGGGTCCGGCTCGCCTCTCCTGCTCAGAGATCCTGCAGTCTCCTGTGGGTCATGGCTGGACTGCTGCGACCGAGAAACGTACCCACTGAATTGCATGGACCTCCTCTCGCTAAGTGCGGCGTCCTCCGGGCTGTGCAATGCGGCGGACACGGCTTATGGAGCTGTATGCAGGCGGGAGCTCTCTGTGCTGTGACCGCTCACATCTCCGGTCAGGCCATACCCCTTCCCCCGACCCCCATGCATTCTAGGAACTTCATTAAGCTCCCAAAATTGCTGACTGTTCCCACTGATGACGACAAGTAGATCTGTGAATGCAGCTCTGAAGGGAATAAATGTCAGGTCATTTTGATCCCTATCGCTAGTCCTCTGGATTGGCGAATGTCCCAGTGGTCTGTCCCTCTCTGGTCAGGGTGATGGGTATGATGTTGGGTTCATTGTGCATAACTTGTCATGTTTTGCTGTTTCTATAAATGACCTGTAATAAATCTTCACAGATCTTGGAGGAGCTGAGAGACCGGATCCTTCTGCTGCGTTTCCCCCACCGTGTTCAGAGCAAAGAGACCACCCCTCGGGTTAAGAGGAAGATGTTTGGGATCAGCTCTCCCTCCAAATCGCCTTCTCCTCCTCAGGTCTCACCTCCTGCCTTCTCTGACCGCTGCTGCCTTGTCTTACTGCACAAACCCCTGGAGAAGCTGCTCATCAAGTGAGTGCTCTGCACAGGTTTAGGTCTCCTGACGTCTCCTCTTATTTGGGTCTCTCCCGTGTTTCATGATAATGTGGAGGAGAACCAAACGATCGGAGGTGTCATAAGTCGTCACATTTAAAGGGTTTTTGTGCTGGAAGTTGGTTCCAATCCACCATGATGAAAAATCAAATACATTATTGTTGCATGGGACCACAGACTCCAGTTAATTCTTTGAGACACACACTTGCAGCCAGAATCTCCGTTCTCATTTTGTTACCATTTCCCTGCACTGATATATTGTATCTGTCAATATTAGCTCTTTAAAATGGTAAAAGTCCAAAACACTACATGCAGCATAAAATAGCAGATCTTTGTGTCGTCCTGTGATTACAGTTTACATAGTCAGGATTATATCAGGCAGTTGTTAAAACTTTAGCCAGTTAAATTTCCGTCCCCCTTAGGGCCCTTTCACATCAGCGTTTTTTTCAAATCGCGGCAGATGCGGTGAAAAAACCGCATCTGCCGCGATTACCGCATACCGGCTGCACTTGCGGCACGGTTGCGTTGCGGTAAACGCCATACAAGGTATAGGCGGACTTGCGGCAGGTGCGGCAAGTTTGGTTTTGGCACTTGCGGCAGGTGCGGCCATGAAAAAAAACGCGGTCA
The DNA here is from genome assembly GCA_033576535.1 of Allobates femoralis. NCBI lineage: Eukaryota > Metazoa > Chordata > Amphibia > Anura > Aromobatidae > Allobates > Allobates femoralis. Next base: position 151,534,449 of record JARQOC010000007.1, read on the forward strand.
GCCGCGGTTTTTTTCGCGGCCGCACCTGCCGCAAGTGCAAAACCGCACCTGCCGCAAGTCCGCCTATACCTTGTATGGCGTTTACCGCAACCGTGCCGCAAGTGCAGCTGGTATGCGGTAATCGCGGCAGATGCGTTTTTTTTCACCGCATCTGCCGCGATTTGAAAAAACGCTGATGTGAAAGCACCCTTAACGAAGTGTGGTGTTTGTTTTTTGTTTCCCCCTCTCAGGTATGACAAGCTTCCTCTGGATTACAGAACTCCATTTATCCTGAACCTGGAGAGCCTGGCACAACACACGTCTGTATCTGGACCTCTGATTGCCAATCGCTCGGCCTCCTCCACCTTGGCCTCTTTATCACGTTACTTCTATCATCAGAGGTGGATCTGGTCTGTGCAGTCCGGCCTGGCGCCCACCGTACCCACTACTGCCTTGGCACAGATCCTGTCCACGCTCACAGAGTAAGTGTCCGACCCCGAGCATTAAAAATGGACCCTGTCGACTTTAAAATATACTATTTTGCCAAAGACTAAATGCCAATCCAATTTTGGTCCTGTATTCATGTGGTCATGTGACATCTTCTAACATGTTCATGTGTTCTTCCTTCCGTGTTAATTTAACACCTGCAGGTGTGGTCTTTGTTCTTCCTCATTATATCAGCTGCTGTCTTGGGTGGAAACACTGTATTCCCCCCCACCCCTCCCCCCTAATCTTCACCCCTTAATATAGAATCCATGAAATGAGGAATAAAGCCCTTCATAAAAGGTTTACTGTAAACTGTAGTTCTTCAGTAGTGAAGGTCCAGGTAGACTGTGTCCCAGGTTATCTCCCAGACATTTATAAATAATCCACAGGATGATCAATAAATGTCCGATCGTTAGATGCTCCAACTGATCACAACAACAGAGATCTCGAGGATCGGGGAAGATTGTTGTACCCAGCTTTGTCTGTCAGCTCCTCACAAAATAGAACGCACAGTGACCACAGCTCCACTTCGGTGGGGGATCCAGACCCCGCTTCAGTGGTTGGTACAAGAGTCGGAGAGCTGCTAAAGCCCTCGTCACACATTGCGAGATCGCCAGCGATCTCGCTATGTTTGACACGTAGCAGGGACTGGGCCCGCGCTGTGACATCGCCGATTGTGTCGGAATGGCCTGGACTATTGTTTGATCGATGGGCTCCCGCTGGCCAGCATGTATCGGTGTGTTTCACGCCTTAACAACGACCTCGTTGACGACTCAGAACTCGGCCACGTAGGTCTGAGTCGTCAGACTAGCTGCTGTGTGACATGGTCCCAGCGACCACCAGGGTCGTTATATGGGTCGCCGTGTTGTTGCTGCGTTGTTGAGTAGATCTGACTGTTTGACATCTCACCAGCGATGTTCCAGCGATCCTTACCAGGTCGTATCGTTGTCGGGATTGCTGGAATGTCGCCAAGTGTGACTGGACCCTAAGTGCCCATCTTGGGCCAAACACATTAAGAAGAAAAGCAAATATTGTAATTCTGTCGGAGATTCAATTAAGGCAAAAAAAATCTAAAGATTTAACCTTGTTTGGCTTAGATGAGAGTAGTGCTGAAGGCTGAGGATGTGATGGCGTTTGTGAAGCTCCGTATGCTCGGCCACTTTGTGCTACACCAGGTTAGAAAAGAGCAGGCTGCAAACCCTTTACCTATTCTTATCCCCATTAGCCTCTATCACAGACCGCAAATATGTGTCTCTGATCTTGGCCATTTTTTCACTTGTTTTGTGTTTAATCTTCTGATCACTCAGTTCAGTAACTTTTTTTTCAGTGCCCTTAAGAACCCATTAGCCATTGATTGTGCAATCACCTTGTTGAACATCACGTTGTGCGATTTGTCTTTCGGTGACCACTTAGGATCTGGATTCGCCAATCTCATTGTTAAAAAAAAAATAAACAACAAATCCCGGTGCAGTTGCTCTTACTCAGGTTCCTGCATCTTTTAAGTTTAAAGAAAGTGAAAAGATGGGAAAATTAGAAACTTTATCAAACTCTGTAAATGCTGAAATGCAATAAATCCATAAATCCATGTAGGACAAAGTGTGGAAAGACTATTCCTCACCCGATTCCTCACCCCTTTCCTAACTCGGGAGCCTGGATGCCTCTTTGCAGTGGTAAACTTTGTGTTTTTTTTTTTTTTTTTTTTTCTTTATTTTTTTCTGTGACCACATAAACCAGTTACCATTAGAGATGCTGTTGGTGGTGACATCTGTTGCTGACCCTCTTTCTCCTACACTCCTGTGCAGGATCAGACTTTCTGAAGGCTTCCACTTTGCATCCAGTGGAGAAGGCATCATTAACATGGTGTTGGAGGTCCCCATCCAGGTGAGCACCTTGTGGCCTTTTTGTAGTATTAGATGGGGCCCTATTCTTTTGCATTGGGCTATTCTAGAACGTGTGCAATTATATATTAGTCCAATTACTCCCACTACTAATTGCAGCTCCACTGAGGAGGGCAAGGGTAGTCTGCAGCTGCATGGGGTGGCTGTGGCTTGGCAGGCACTGCTGCTCGCCATCAACCTGTGTGTGCTCTTTTCCCTTACCCCCCCATCTCCCCTCCACCCAGTTGCAGGATGGGTCCTCCCCAAGGGTATGACGGAGCAGACCCAGGTTATAATGAATGCGCAGCCAGTGTCCTGAAAGGGTGTGGGCCCCCCTATCAGTTTTCCTATAGGTGGCGCTGTTTTCAGGACAAACTTACAGACAGACCGGATAGGGCTTTTATATAGTAGATGATAGTGTTTTCTGGTATACTAAAGCCTGCACCGTCCCATAAACCCTCAGGGTCACCTCTGGCGAGCTCCTTCAAAATATAAGAGGAGGGTGAAATAAGCGTCTTCTAGACACTTCTGGCGACACTTATTTCCTATTGAGAAGTAAAGTTTGTAAAATCCATCCTGTCAGGTCTTTGTAAACAATTGATAGGCTGATCTCAGATGGTCAGAGTATGGTCTACAATCTCTTCATCTGAGCTCCTTGGCTCCACACAGACCTATGAAGCTGCGGAGTTCAAGTCCTAAAACCTCCGTCTGGTCCAAACCTCAGTTTGTGCTTGCTATGTGACTATTTGATGTGTGGCACAGCCCTTGGCCAGTATTTGCCTCCAGGGTCCTCTTTGGCCTAATCTGTGGGTAGAGAGGCACGGGTGCTGTCCAGTGATGCCTGACGAGTCTTATTCTAATTGCTAGACCTTATTTCTCGCAGTATAGGCACCACCCAACTGGCAGTTCGCTCTACTCCCTCTACTTGTAAATACAAATTTTGATGTATAGTACTTCTTGCAGTGAAGGGTTTGTTACAATGGATCATTCTAGGAAATTCTTTGAGCTCAGCAATCTGGGCACTAGGGTTTTACCTACTTCTCTACACTGCAACTAGTTGTACCTAGGTCACTTTCAGCTCCACATTGGGAGAAAACCTCAGCGACACATGGACTGTGACCTTGGTTCAGGTGTCTGATTGTTGTGCACCTATTTCATTTTTTTTGCAGAACGATTGTCCAGATGAAGGCAGCATAGAGAAGCACAGCTGCATCATCCAGTACATTCTCTTTCCACCACATGTGACCTCCACCAAGGACAGGTGCGCTATCTTTTTTCAATCTGGACTCTTCCCTATACTTTCAGCAAGGAATCTATTACAAACTGCGCCCCAGTCCAACGCTGCCACAAAGCGGGGGGGCTCATACTGTGTATAGGGGGACTGTGGGACTGCTGTATGTAGGGGGCTGTATTCGTACTTATACTGTATAGTGGACTGTGTAGGATTCACACTGTATATAGGGTGGCTCATAATGTATGACTGCTGGGGCTCTTGCTGTATATAAGGGGCTGTGTTGGTACTTATACTGTATAGGGGACCGTGTAGGGTTCATACTGTATATAGGGGGCTGTGTTGGGGCTCTTACTGTATATAGGGGGACTCTGGGGTTCATACTGTATACAGGGGGGGCAGTGTGGAGGTTCATACTGTATAGATGGGGACTGGGGGCTCTTACTGTGTGGGGTCTCTTGCTGTATATAGGGTGATGTCAGTATACCTAATTCTACTCAATATTAAGTGATGCAATTAATATTATTATCAATATAAAATAAAAATATAATTAATATTGAGCTAACTTAATTTCAGCCTGTTGGTTCGGCTTGGTTCACAGTTGTCATGTGGCCCTTCGGGAAGACTAATTGCTCACTCCTGCCTAAGTAGCTTTACCTTTTTTTTCCACCATCATGTTGCTGTTCCTTGTTCTTTTTAGATTTTCCCCTTTTTGAATGTTTAATTTTGCACTTGTGCAGCTTCTCCACGGATGAGGACAATGACACGGAGGTGGAGGCCATTGAGCAGGACTCTGAGCTGCATCTGGTGTCGGAGTGCTGGGTGGAGCCGCAGAGCGGTTATGTCACGGGGACCACCGAGCGCTGGAAACATCTTCAAGGGTTGACCTACTCTGAGATCCCTCAGTCAGTGAGTATCTGGCAGCAGAGAGGCCTCGCTCGTACCCCGCCTCGGCTTTGTGCTGACAGGCTGCATATTTGGGAAGTTGTTTGCTTTCAGTGCTGTATGATATTTCCTATTCTCTTTGTAACATTTAGGCTTCTGATTGAACTGTAAACATTCTTCATCATTATAATATACTTTCTATTCCTATAATTCATCATTTTTTATGACCACTGCTTGTTAATAAATGGAAACCTTCTTTATTGCATCTAGAGGTTAAAAACTTCAACAGATGCAATACTTCAGAAATGTTTTCATTTAGCAAGTAAAGAAAATGATGATGAAATATGCTGTATCCTACGCAAATGTTAAACTGAAGCCCCCTGGCATAAGATGCGATAGGTGCTAATGCGTTATCTGGAGGCGAGTGGAGCTGATGACATTATCAACCCATGGATGAGCCAACGCGTGCACAATACCGATCTGTGGGTGTAATGTCTTCAGTTTTGGTGATCTCCAGTGCAGATAACACATTTAAGAGGTGCATCACTCCCTTTACGTTTTCAGTTTGTCTCCTGACTCTCTTTTCACTGACCTTGGTCCTTGGTATTTGCGTTTCCTCTTAGATCTGTGATCATTTTTCCTTTTTATTACAGCTGTTTCCTAGAGATCAGAGCTGTATAAACGTCATGCTGACATTCGAGTACATCGTACAGCTGTGCCAAAACAAAGACGGCAGCTCCCCCATCCTGACCAAAACTGACCGGGCAGGTGAGGATATGTAGAACGTCCACAAACTGATGCCTCCAATACCTGATGGCTTTTTCATGTTTCCTGACTGCCTCCTCTGGCCTCCTGTGTTGATATTGCCCATGTTGCGTCATTTCAGATCCCCCGGAGAGCAGCGGCATTTGCATTAGAGACGTCCCATATCACTTTGACCTGATGAAACTTTTGCCCAAATGCCAACAGATTGAAATGTTCTTCTTAACGCTCAGCAGAGGTAAAGGGGCAGCAAACTTAAAGCGTAACCACCGTTTAAATTTTATTTAATAATCGTGTAGAGCAAGTGATTTTAATAAAGTTTCTAATATACTTAATTAGAAAATTCTGTTTGAAAGCCATTCATAAACCTTCCACAAGGTGTTTCCACTGCACTGTGTGTAAAGCAGACATATATGTTCATTGTCAGTCAGATCCGTCTTCCAGTGAATACGGGCATGCCTTCAGATAAGGGAAAGGGGGCGTGGCCTACACTGACTGCAGCTGATAAGGTGACAATGTATCAGATTACTTCAGGCTACAGCACAGTTGCTAAGCAACGTCAGGATCACTGCAAATTCCTCATGTCTCCACACAGCACTCATCTGTTAACCCCTTCACTGTTATCACATTGCACACCCCCCTCCGTTCTCATCACATCACATCTCTGGCCCGTATATTGTAGACTTCCCGCACATAAGGTTAGTCTGGGAATTATACAGGACATGTCAGCTGATCCCATACATTCACAGTCGGATGTCCCGAGATCTTGTCGTGCAATCCACATCCAGCAATGGAAGAGGGGAAGCACATTCCACATCCAGCGATTGGGGGGGGGGGCACAATCCACATCCAGCGATGGAATGGGGGAAGCGCAATCCACATCCAGCGATGGAATGGGGGAAGCGCAATCCACATCCAGCGATGGGAGATGGGGGGGGGAAGCGCAATCCACATCCAGTGATGGGAGAGGGGGGGGGGGCACGATCCACATCCAGCAATGGGAGAGGAGAGGGGGAGAGATCCGCATCCAGCATTGGGAGGGGAGGGGGTGGGGCTTAAGCCATATCCAGTAATGGGAGGGGGGGGTGCGAGCCTCATCCAGTAATGTGGGGGGGGGGGGATTGTGGGAGGCATGAGCCACATCCAGCAATGGGGTGCGGTGGGGAGAGGTGGCGCGAGCCACATCCAGCAATGTCCAGTTGTGTATTAGTAAATATAAGCGGTGACTGTTTTTGACCCATTGAAGCGCAACAAGTGCGCGAAACGGTGCCGTCGTCTGTTCAGGCACCCCCTCCCTGCACGATGTTCTAACGAACCTGTAAATAAAGCACCACAGCAATTCATCCCGGTGAGTGGCATCTTTTTTTTTTTTTTTTTTTCTTTCCTTGGTTTTCATCATACTTGATCTGTGGATTGAGCACCTAAAGGGGATTTTGCATCTATAACTGACATTAACGCTAGGCTCTGCTGAAACAGGCTTCTTGAATCAGTCTTGGTGCCCCTTTTCTCCTGGTACATTCGTAGATTTCACTTTGTCTTCCTTAGCGGATGTAGAAGTTTACTCTGCGGAGTCCTCACTGCCGAACGATATGCTGCTCAGCCTATTTCACAGCTGCCTTCAGGGGGATCTTAATGACCAGGAGATCCCACTTGATGATGAAGACCACCTGAACTTTATGGAGCAGGTTCTTCAACGTGACCGCGAGGGACATCCGGATCCCTTCACCTACTCACGAGGTATGTTCCCCGGCTTTCGTCTTTCTGCAGGTCAGCAGCTCAGCTACATTTTATCTCTCTCCTCCCTTCATGCTTTGATGCCTCATTGCATTTGTACTTATGGACAGCTGTTTATATGAGTGACCTACGCTGCAGTGAAAAACAAGGATGGACCGGAAACCCTTTCTGAGCCGTTTAAGAGGAGGGTGGATTTGGAGTAATTCAGGCTTCGGTAGTGGCAACAGCTAAAAAGCAGTTCATCTCTAGAAGCAGAGCTGCAGTGTAAAGCATGAGGGGACAGATTGTAATGTAGCAAAATTGACAACTCACAGAACACTTATGACCTTCAGTTAGAAAAGAAAGATAAGTTCTGGGAACAGAGAGCGGAGCGTGGGGCATGAGGTGAGAGGTTTATATAGGGGAGCAGTCTTCATAAGGGGTTGGCAAAAAATGAGAAACCTTTCTCTGCTCCAGCTTTATTGTACTTTTTATTTACCGTATATTTTGCTTTATAAGACGCACCTGATTATAAGACGCACCCCCAAATTTGGTGAAGGAAAAAAGAAAAACAATAATTTCTCCTTCGCCTCATTGGGGGACACAGGACCGTGGGTGTTATGCTGCTGTCCACTAGGAGGCGACACTAAGTATACTTCTGTAACAAAGAAAACAGTGCGGCTCCTCCCCTGCAGTATATACACCCTGGCTGGCTCCAGCCTCACCAGTTTTTGCTTAGTGTCTCATTAGGAGGTAGATGCGGTCCAAGGACCACAATACTAGTAGATAGTTAGGTATTTTTAATTTTAGAATTTTTCCTTCTTTTTTACCAAGGATACTAGAGGGCGACGGTATCCCCGCATACCGATTTCCCAAAAACAGCAACAGACGGGAACGCGGGGTGTTACCTCCACGTACCCCCTTCTGCCACGAGGGATAGGATGCCAGGCGACGGTTCCATCGCGTTCCGCTCTCCTTTGCACCTCACATGGCGTTTTTCCAGACGTGTACATCGGGCTCTCCCCTGCTTCCATACCGGGACCCAGGGTTGCAGGACAAGGATTTTTTCCCTTTTTTACCTGGACGCCTTGATTAATATGGAGCAAGCGCCCTCCCCATACCCCTCACCGGGTCGTGGGTTAAGGAGCCCACCAGGAGCAGATGCCCTCCCCATACCCCTCACCGGGTCCTGGGTTGAGAAGCCCACCAGGAACAGACGCCCTCCCCATACCCCTCACCGGGTCCTGGGTTGAGGAGCCAACCTCAGGTAATCCAGGGATCTCTCCTGTACGGGATCCTTGTTGTTTTCCCCTCTCCTCCTCTTCTCTACGCAGCGGTGGAGCTCCTCATTGAATTGGCACATCCCCATCAGAGGCATGGGCTCTCTAGGGGCATTACTACCGGCGGTGGGGTCGCAGACACCTTTTTTGCCGGACCTCCGCGCTGGCCAGCACTCATTTGCGGCCAACCGGCCTAATTTAGCCCCCGGTCTCGGCCTGCACACACTGGGCCCTCCCCACGCCCGCCTCCGGAACGCCCCCGAATGACGTCACACGGCCGGGAATCTCGGTCCCGGCCGCATCATAAGTGGGCGGTCTTTTCATTCATGGCGCCTTTTTTCTCTTGTCTGCGCCAGAAACAGCCTGTCCTGAGCCCCCCGCTCTCTTTCTGAGTGTACTATTAACCCTTTGTGCTCTGCATCAACATACAGCCCATGCAGTCTGCAGCATCAGCACACAGAAGAAGCGTGCTATTAACCCTTTGTGCTCTGCATCAACATGCAGCATCAGCACACAGAAGAAGCGTGCTATTAACCCTTTGTGCTCTGCATCAACATGCAGCCCATGCACTCTGCAGCATCAGCACACAGAAGAAGCGTGCTATTAACCCTTTGTGCTCTGCATCAACATGCAGCCCATGCACTTTGCAGCATCAGCACACAGAAGAAGCGTGCTATTAACCTTTTGTGCTCTGCATCAACATACAGCCCATGCACTTTGCAGCATCAGCACACAGAAGAAGCGTGCTATTAACCCTATGTGCTCTGCAGCAACAACATACAGCCTATGCGCTCTGCAGCATGTGCTATTAACCCTATGCACTCGGCTGAATCAGCATACAAAGCAGTGCTATTAACCCTTTGCACTCTGCAGCATCTGCGTACCAAAGGGGCAGTTCTATTAAACCACTGCACTCTGCAGCATCAGCATGCCTAAAGGGGCAGTGCTATTAACCCTATGCACTCGGCTGAATCAGCATACAAAGCAGTGCTATTAAACCACTGCACTCTTCAGCATCAGCATGCCAAAAGGGGCAGTGCTATTAAGCCTATGCACTCAGCAGTGTCAGCATACAGAAGAGGCTGTGTTATTAACCCTATGCACTCTACGGCATTCAGAGAAGACAGTACTATTAACCCAATGCACCTTGCCGCTCCAGCAGCAGCATACAAGACTGCAGCGAGCCAGGTTTCTACTAAACGATGTCTTATGGTCTACTCACTACTCGTGGGCCTGAACCTCCATGGGCTGACTGTTAGAACGTTTTTCATCCCATCCAACATATGGCACTTCAGGCGACGGTGATCATGGAATCTGTTCACTATCAGTGCAGAATCTCCAACTGCAATGTATGATGTCGCACACACAATGGCCACGCAACCTGTTCGCTCCCTAGTACACAGTATCTCCAGACGTCACGTAATTATGTCGTTGACTGCAACTCTAGCAACGGGACCTGTTCACGGCATAGTGAACAGTATCTCCATACATAATAAAATAATACTAATAATAGTATTTATTCATTTATATAGCGCTATATTAATTCCATAGCACTACATACAGTACGTATTGTATCTTTGCCTGCAACTGTGACCACGGGCCATGTCTACTGCCTGTGCACAGTATCTCAAGACATCATGGATCATGTTTTGTCTGCATTCTATGGCCCTGGATCCTGTGTGTCCAGACTCTAAGTCCAGAGGCAGTCTTCATTCAAAGAACTGCCTACAGTGGATATCCTACTACCCAGAGCACATAACTGCATCTCATAATTACCGTTAAAGTGGCTGAGGCCAGAAACTAAACTTATTTGTAAGCAGGATCGCCAGTTGCGATGCACCTTATTCCTGTCTGCTCAGTGGGTTATGGGATCTACTCCACTTTCTAGTGTTCATACGTGCCTACTTCAGGAACAGCCTGCAGGCTTAGTTTATAGGATTCACTGATTTACAAATGCGCAGGAAGTTCGACTTCCAGGTATCCTTTACCTGTCTCGAAGTGTTACAGCATCGGTGTTACCCCAGCACACATATCAGTCTGCAGGATCTGTCGCCCTGCAATGGGTCTTATCTCAATGTCGTTGAACACGGAACCCAGCTACCATGTCTCCTATAGTCATCTACTTCAGTGGCTTCTAGAACCTGGTCCTCCTCTCGTGGCCTAGGGATTCACGTGTCACGTCCTGTTCAGTGGTACCACGGATCCTTCCTGTATCTGGGTTTTTTCCGTGGTTGGATCTGTGGGTTGTGACACATTTTATTGACACATCCAGCAGGATCTCTGCTTCAGTTTCCATGTCTGTCTGTCACTCTTTTAACTCTCTCCATATACAGCATGGTCAAGTACTTCAGCCTGCTCATCTGGAAGATCAGTCGACCTATAGCGGACGTGAACTCTCTTCTCGCACATTCTCTCTTAGGTTGGAACAATGATCCATGATCTCCTCTATGGACGAAGGAGAGTTTTTTCGCATCAATAGACATCAAAGATACGTATCTGCACATTCCGATCTCCACGGCTCACTAACTCTTCCTGCGTTTCGTCATTTGCAAAGACCTCCATCAATCGTCGCCCTGCCATTTGGGCTCATGACTGCCCCCAGGGTATTCACCAGGATAATGGCCACTGTTATGACAGTACTCCAAGGGGCGTAGTGGTCCTGCTCTACTTGGATAATCTCGTTATCAAGGCGCTTGCATGGTCCTTAACGCCTCTCGAGGACTGTTACTCCTCCCACGAGAGAAGACCCTTACTTTGCTTCAGGGGTACAGATCCTCCTCCGTCCCCGGCCACGTTCCCTTCGCCTCGGAATTAAAGTACTGGGAGTAACGGGGGCAGCTATGGAAGCAGTCCCATTTGCTCAGCTCCATCTCAAACCCCTACAGCTCGCTCTCCTCATGCTGGGACAGGATTCCTGCAACTCTAGACAGAGCCTTCTGCCTATGAACATCTGTGAAACAGTCTCTCCTTTGGTGGCTCCTCCCTGCCTCTCTGCAAGAGGAGGTCCTTCTCTGCCAGTTAACTGGGACGTTCTCAACACCGACGCCAGTCTTCTAGGCTGGGGAGCGGTTTATCGTCATCACACGGCTTAGAGCAGGTGGTCCCTCAGGGGGCCACTCTTTCCATCAAACTGTTGGCGATCCGTACCATTTTCCTGGCCCTGCAGGACTTCCATCATCTGCTGGCTCAGCATCACAAACAAATCCAATCTGACAATGCCACGGTGGTGGCCTATATCAACCACCAGGGCGGCACGCGAAGCACAAGAGCTATGCGCAAAGTTTGTCCAAGTCTCCAACAGGTGGACTCCACGATGTCGGTGATTTCGGCAGTTCCCATACTCAGCGTGGACAGTGGGTGGCAGACTTCCTCAGTCGCTAAGGCATCTCCTCAGGGGAATGTAGCCTACATCCCAGGTTCTACACAAAAATGCCCCAGGTGGGGAACACCGGAGGTGGACCTGAGGGTGGACCTGATAGCCTCACGGCTGACCTACAAGGTACCCATACTCATGGCCAGATACCACGATCCACAGGCAGAGGAAGCGGATGTTCTAGTATAGCCTTAGACTTATTTTCGTCTCTGCTACGTCCTTCCTTTGCTACCCCTGATACCAGGGTAGTGCAGAAGATCAAGTCAGAAGGCGTTCCAGTCTCTCTCATCGCACCAGACTGGCCGCGTCGCGCATGGCATGCCAACCTGTTCGTCTGCTCGCTGACTCCCCCTGGCGTCTACCAAATCACTTAGATCTTCAACCCAGGGCCCACTCCACCACTAGTACTCATCGCCCCTGAGTTGGACGGCATAGCCTTTTGAAACCTGGGTTTTTAACCCAGGCGGGGTTCTCTCCAGGCATTGTCACTATGCTCAGGGCAAAGAAGCCATCTTCTGCCCGCATTTACCATCACACCTGGAAAGCCTTAATCTCATGGGGTAATTCCCTAAGCCGGCCGCCCCTATGGTTTTCTCGGCCAGCTATTCTAGACTCTCTCCAGTCAGATATTGACACCGGTCCTCCCTTGGGATCTCTAAAGGCACAAGTCTCAGCCTTGTCTGTTCACTTTCAATGCAAATTGACTAACAAATCGCAAGTCAGGACTTTCATACAGGGTGTCGGTCGTCTTGCTCTCCCCTACAGAAGACCTTTAGAGACGTCTGATCTAGATCTCGTTTCGGTCACCCTGCAGAGGCCTCCCTTCGAGCCTCTCAAAGACTTTTCTCTTCGTAGTTTGTCTCAAAAGGGTGGTGTATCTCGTTGCGATCACATCTATCTGTCATGTATCGGAACTTGCGGCCCTATCCCGCAAACTTCCTTTTCTCTCTTTCTACCAGGTCAAGGTGGTGCTCCATCCGGTTCCATCCTTCTTCCGAGGGTAGTGTCCTCCTTTCATCTGAATAAGGACATAACTCTTCCTTTTGTCCAGCGCCGGTTCTTCAGCGAAAAGGGCCCGGCATACTCTGGATCTGGTTGGGTCTCTTTGTTTTTACTTGTCCCGAACAGCGGCTTTTCGGAAGGTAGACTCTCTGTCGTCTTCCAGAAGGTCACCGAAAAGGGGCTGTCTGCATCCAGGGCTACCTTAGCCAGATGGATTAGGTCAACGATCATAGAAGGCTATCAGCTCAAACCTCAGTCCGTCCCGCGTGGGCTGCGTGCACATTTTACTCGTGCGGTAGGGGCTGCTTGGGCCATTCGGCACCAGGCTTCTGCCAAACAAGTGTGTGAGGCTGCCCCCGGGTCCAGCTTTCTCACATTGCTAAACATTACAATGTACATGTCCAGTCCTCAACAGACACAGGTCTGGACAAGTGTGTTCTGTAGGCGGCGGTTGTCCACCTGTAGACTAACAGCATAGGTCTGTATACCCACCCAGGGACTGCTTTTGGACGTCCCACGGTCCTGTGTCCCCCAATGAGGCGAAGGAGAAAAGGAGAATTTTGTGTACTCACCGTAAATTCCTTTTCTCTTAGCCTCTAATTGGGGGACACAGCACCCTCCCTGTTGCCTATTCTGGCTGTTATTTTGTTATCTCAGTTCTGTTTCAGACAGTTATGGTTAACTGAAGTTTATTTCTATATATGTGCTATTTGGTTCTCCTACTGCTTTAGTCACAAAACTGGTGAGGCTGGAGCCAGCCAGGGTGTATATACTGCAGGGGAGGAGCCGCACTGTTTTCTTTGTTACAGAAGTATACTTAGTGTCGCCTCCTAGTGGACAGCAGCATAACACCCACGGTCCTGTGTCCCCCAATTAGAGGCGAAGAGAAAAGGAATTTACGGTGAGTACACAAAATTCTCCTTTTTTAATGTTAAATTGGGTCCGTTTTATGATGCCAGTGTCTGACTTATAATCAGTATATATGTTCCTCATCCTGGTACATAAACCCCCCTTATCCAGGTATAATGTCCCTCATCCTGTACACGTCCTCCCCCCCCCATCCTATATATATGTCCCCAATTCTGTATTTATGCCCTCATTCTGTATATATGCTCCCATGAAAAAATGTCCCGTCCCCCCATCCTGTGTATATGCCCCCATCCCCATCCTCTATACTGTGTATGGTCTGCCAACTTTGTGTGTATGTCTCTTCCCCCATGGACCCCCGTGGCTTAATTTTTATATTTTTCATTTTTTCTACATTCACATTTTAAGACGCACCCCGCTTCCCACCTTCCCCACCAGTTTGGGGGAAGCAAAAGTACATCTTAACATCTGAAAAATACAGTGTTTGTTTATTTTTCCTGTTTTCTCTTTCCTTAGAGGAATCTTCAAGAAGCACTGTAGCCTCCGAAACAGCGGATACTTCTCATAACAATAGTCGCCAAGAAGCGCCAAACTCTTCAGTCAGCACGATACAGGTAGGCAGGTTACTGACGGTCTCCAACTCAGTATAGCAGTCCTGAATCCTTCAGCTTCAGATCACAGTGGAAAACTGAATCAACGGCAACTCCTTAATGTACTTCTAGTATCTAGACCTCTCCCAACACTGGATGGGCATGAAGATGAGGAATCTGGGGATTCCACAGATAACTTAGATTCCAATGTAGTGATGAGTGAGCATTACCATTTTTCTCTCTCCTCCATTCCCCCCACCCCCCACCCTTTTTGCTCTTTCCTTTCTCCCCACCCCTTTTGCTCTCTCCCCTCTCTTCTCCCCCCCCCCCCTTTTTTTTTTTTTTTTTTTGCTCTATCCCTTCTCCCACCCCCCACCCCCTACCCCTTTTTTTTTTGCGCCTCCTCTCTCTCCCCCCCCCCCCCCCCATCCTTTTTGCTCTTTCCTTCTCCCCCGCCCCCCTTTTTTTTGCTTTATCCCTTTTCTTCCCCCCCCTCCCCCCCATTTGCTCTTACCCCCTCACGCCCCTTTTGCTTTTATATTTTTTTTGCAACTATATAAATTTATTGTCAGATATGCAGACGTCCTCTTGTTCCCCCCACGTGTTGTGGCCCGTGGATTGTTGCATAGCCCAGTATTTACACGGAGCAGTTTGCATGTTTGTATTGGAAATATCAGTTAATGTAGACATTTTCCTGGTTGGAGACAACACGCCAACAGTTCTACTGTATTTCTCTGTTTCATTTTACATGAAATCTGACCCCTTGCGTGTTTTTAGAATTACATCATAATTCCTCCACATTCAGACTAATTCAGCAGAATTTTGAGTGCAGCTCTGGATGTGACTAGAGTACAATGCATTGTGATCTGTATGTTTTATATCAGCATTGTTCTTACGTAGATGTTTCTTTTCCCAGAGTCCTGACCCTGTAGAAGAGACTGAGGACAGTGGAGTGTTGTCGCACTCCCAGGAGCCGCCGCGGTGGCGCTGCTATGCACGGCTGGTAAATGCGCAGCACTTGCTCCTCACCTTCTTGCCTGCGGAGTATACAGGTACAAACAGCAGCAGGAGGCAGCTTATTATCCTACAACGGCGGGATTCAGATTAGCCTATTTCAAGATTTTGGTTTGTCCATAATGGTTATTAATTTTCACCGCAGATGTCCAGAAGTTGATGACCCCGTCAGACAGCTCCATGTCCTCAGAGGGAAATTCTTACCCAGAAAGTCTGTTCATTCCTGGTATCCCCACACTGAGCATCACTCCTGCAGGAGGTAAGAGGGGTACAGAGCCCAATATATCACTGAACGGAAGCCAGCATTTGTATGGATGTAATGTATGTACACAGTAAGTGCAGCTCTGGCGTATAATACAGGAGGTAACTCTGGATCAGTAATGTAATGTATGTACACAGTGACTGCACCAACAGAATAGTGAGTGCAGCTCTGGAGTAATACAGGAGGTAACTCAGGATCAGTACAGAATGAGTAATGTAATGTATGTACACAGTGACTCCACCAGCAGAATAGTGAGTGCAGCTCTGGAGTATAATATAGGATGTAACTCAGGATCAGTAATGTAATGTATGTACACAGTGACTGCACCAGCAGAATAGTGAGTGCATCCCTGGAGTATAAGGTGACATTCACACTGTGCGTGTTTTTTTTATTTTATCCCTTTTTTTAATCTGTTTTATTTGCAGTGCACATTTTTTTTTCCTCCTTTGCCCCATTGAGGGACGCAGGACCGTGTGTGTGTGTGTGATCGTGGGTATTATGCTGCTGCCCACTAGTAGGCGACACTAACCAGAATCTGCAAGAGAGAAAGTGGCTCCTCTGCAGTATACACCCCTGGGGCAGGCACTGCCTCACCAGTTTTTTGCTTAGTGTCTTAGGAGGCACACACCATTTTCTCCTCTTACATTCATTTTAATTTTTACAAAGACTTTTTTTTTTTTTCTAAGAAGAGACCCCCTGAAGAGACCCCCGGCATGCTTCTTCCTCGACCCTCCCCCACTGTTGGAGGTGCTGGGTCGAAGTCGAGATATCCATACATATGCCATCCTCCTTCCTCGGTATCCCACTGTTGGGATAGTGGTTCGAAGTCGAGATACCCTCTGTACATCATGCTCCAGGAACCAGAGTACTCAACTCCTCTACAAAGAATCCTCCCTAATGGTTATTAGGTGGATGCACCATCAGGTACAGGGTACAACATTTTGGCTCCTGCTCTTATGCAGGCCTCAGCACCAGGGCAGCCTGCAGCACAGCATCAATCCTAAAGCCACATACTGGCTCCAGCTGCAGCTACCAGAAGCCACAGTATTCACTGTGGCATCCGGCCTTACCGGTGCTCTGGGGGTACACATTGCAGTCCCCCCTCCCGCCGTGATCCGGTGGTTCCGTGGCGGCTCCACCGGACTAACGTGCCGGCCCGCCACTAGTTTCGGATTCCACGGCTAAGCGAGGCCCCGACTTGGTCCTAGCACCTAACCGCCGCCTCTTCCACGCCCTTTGCCCGCCCCCCAGATCACGTGGATTGCATCACCAGCGTCATCACAGAAGACGGACCTCGCGCCCTTGCAGCCGATCCGCCCTTTCCTCCTTCAACATCCTCAGGCGGCGGCCATTACCAGCAGTGTGCACCGCTACTGCAAGGGCTCCACTCCAGCCACACACTACAGGCGAATACCGGTCTCCAGGGGGCAAAGGAGCAGAACTGGCTGTTCCTAGGGCAACACAAGGTGGTAAGCTCGCAGCAGAGATTCTGTCATCTCTGCTGCGGACCCCCTCTGGCACTATTTTACTGTTCCTCTGTGCAGGCACTTTCTCTCAGCAATATCAGTACCATGTCTGGCACAAGGAGTAACAAAACCACGAGAGCATTTAACTCTTACTATGCTACCTGCACAGTGTGCAGGGCCCCTCTGCCTAGTGAATGCACATCCCCACACTGCCAGGACTGCACTCAGGTTTCTACGCTGGAGCCCTCCATAACCCTGGCATCTACTAATGCGCCTACTGCTGCGTTACGTGAGTGGAAGGCAGATGCAGCCTCCAAGAAATCCCTCCCAGGCCTCCCATATCTTAGTGACTGGTTGTTTGCGGAACAAGTAGACAAATTAATCTCTGATGCCAAGGGAGGCAAAAGCACTTCTCTTCTCAGCGGAGAGCAAAACGGCCTTTCAACCGCTGTCATCTAACAAGATTCCGATCCTTTCGGAATTCATTTGGCTGGTCACCATCTCGGCCAATGCAGGTGGGCAACCGGTCGCCACGCAGGGAGTGATCACAGACGTCCCACAAGACTGGCTCTGCCACGTTGAGCCAATCTTGCCAATCTAAACCTAAGGGATCACGATCCTAGGGGTTTTCTCCCTCCTGACTCTGTTCTTCCGGACGACACCCCACTTTTACTCGGTCGACCACTTCACTTTCAGCACTTCTGGCTGCCTATTATACAAGACAAGTGGGTACAAGAACTAGTGTCTTCCGGCTACAAGATAGAGCTCATGTCTCTACCGCCCAACCGTTTTTTCCTATCCATTCCCCCAAGATCACAGTCCAAGGCTCGGGCCTTCTGCCAGGCAGTCAAGCCTCTCCTCAAATCAGGAGTCATCGTGCCAGTGCCACAGGCAGAGCGCTTTCAAGGGTTCGATTCCAACCTGTTTGTGGTCCCCAAAAAAGAAGGCACAGTACGACTTGTCCTGGACCTAAAACAACTGAACAAGCCCGTTCGAGTGTGACATTTCCACATGGAGTCTCTCCGCTCCATTATAGCATCCATGGACCAAGGAGTATAACTTGTGTCAATAGATATACAAGACGCCTACCTGCATATCCCAATAGCAGCCACTCATCAAAGGTTTCTCAGGTTCGCGTTCGCTCCAGAACACTACCAATTTGTAGCTCTTCCGTTCGGCTGGCCACCGCTCCATGGGTGTTCACGAAGGTAATGGCGGCCGTTATGACCACTCTTCTTTCCAGAGGAGTTGTCATTCTCCCATACTTGGACGATTTGCTCATCAAAGCACAAACGTTCAGGGACTGCGAACACAGCATCTCTATCACGGTAGACACCTTACGACGACTCTGTTGGCTCGTCTACCTTCAAGTCCGCGCCAGTCCCAACACAGTCTCTAGTCTTCCTGGAAATGCAGCTCAATACATCCAGAGCTCTGGACCGGCTTCTCCAGGACAAGACGCGGGCTCTCCGTCAAGGAGTCCGCACTCTCCTTCATCAGTCACCTCAGTCCTTCCGGTTTCCCATGAAAGTCCTAGGCAGGATGGTTGCCGCAAAAGAAGCAGTTCCGTTTGCTCAGCTTCACCCCAGACCTCTTCAATTGGCTATACTCAAATCCTGGGACAAGAACCCCCTTCTCACTTGACAGGAAATTTCATCTATCAACGTCAACCAGACAGTCTCGCACCTGGTGGCTCCATCCAATCTCACTCACTCAGGCAAAGTCCTTCCTTCGAGCCCATTGGAGGGTTCTAACCACAGATGTGTCTGACAGGATGGGGAGCGGTATACCTACACCACAGAGCCGCAGGGCAAATGGTCCCTCTCCGAGTCAACGATGCCCATCAACCTACTGGAGATTCGGGCAGTTTTCCTAGCACTGAAAGCCTTCAGCCACCTCCTGGCAGAGTGCCACGTCCGGATCCAGTCAAACAGTGCTACGGCTGTGGCATACGTCAACCACCAGGGTGGAACCCGGAGTCCCCGGCGATGAAAGAAGTCCGCCACATTCTTCACTGGGCGGAAAACTGGGAAGCGGATTTCCTAAGTCGCCAAGGGATGGACTCAGGAGAGTGGTCTCTACATCCAGATGTTTTCCAACACATCTACCACCGCTGGGGAACCTCGGATGTGGACCTAATGGCGTCATGTCTCAATGCCAAGGTTCCCACCTTCATGGCCAGGTCCCACGACCCACAGTTGTTAGGAGCAAACGCTCTAGTCTAGTACTGCACTCCATTCCGACTCCCCTACATTTTTCCTCCATACCACTAATCCCCAAGGTAGTGAGGAAGGTCAAACAAGAATGTTGCCAGGTCATCCTCGTAGCCCCAGACTGGCACAGGTGCACCTGGTATGCCGATCTCGTCTAAATCACAGCTGACATTCCATTGCGACTCCCAGACCGTCCAGACCTTCTCTCTCTGGGCCCTTTTTACCATCAGAATTCAGCAGCTCTGACTTTGACGGTGTGGCCTTTGAGACCTGGGTCTTAACCCAAGATGTTGTAGCGACCATGATCAGAGCACGGAAACCAGCCTCAGCAAAGATTTACTATCGAACATGGAAGATCTTTTTTGCTTGGTGCACCTCTCGAAGTCACTCGCCTTGGCCTTATTCCCTACCAAGGGTTCTTAGTTTCCTCCAATCTGGTCTAAACTCAGGCCTGACCTTGGGTTCCCTCAAGGGACATGTTTCGGCCCTTTCGGTTGTGGAGCCCACTGGGACGGGGTACTCTGTGCCGGACCAGTGTACTGCTGGGGTATGTCACGGCGGTCCTGGTCCGGACCGTGTCCCGGGCCCACACAATAAAATGGGGGGTTATTTACAGGGAATTTGTCACTCGTGACGCCACCCACTATATGCGGCCAGTAATGGGGCCGCCGCTGCTGCAGAACCGGGGCAGTGGTAGGAGTAGTTAAAGTCTGTGAGGATAGTTATTGATGCTGCAGGAGAGTAGGGTAGCAGTAGAGATGATGAGAGTAGAGGTAATCGCAGTATATGAGGGCAAGTGGGGCTTCAGTATAAGGATCACACACACTCACGGTTTCTGTTGTTTTCCAAGTCTTTACTTGCAGATGGTATAACACAATATTGTCCACGGAGTCTGTACCAGGTTGCTCCCACCCTGACCGGGTCCTTGGCTTCCTACTTAAGCGCTGTGTGTGGCCCTGCTGCCGCTTGTAGCTGTACTGCTGGCCCTGTCTCTGCTCACGGGTACCAATCTGCTGGGCAACTTGAGTCCTCTGTGTCAAGGACTCCTCCGTGTTGCTTTGCTATGGTGTGGAGAAGATGGTGGAGCTTCACTATGCCGGTGTTTACTGTCCTGTCTGTCTCAGGCACAGCCTCGGATCCGGTATCTGTCTTAAGCGCCTCCCCGGGGTCACGTTTTTGGGGTAACTCTTTATCCCGGGTATGTTCCTCTGTCCCTCTGTCTCCTCTCCTCAGACCTCTCAGGACCTCCACTGACACTTGGCTCTGCTCCTGCTCCAGACTAAACTGAACTAACTGTCACTCCTGCTCTGTGGTAAACAACTTGGCTCCTCAGACTAGTCCAGGTGCCACCTAAGCTCCTCCCACTTTCTAGTGTAGTGTTGTGTGGGGAGTGAACCTGTGTTGATGTTTCTGTGGCACATTAACCCTTGGGGTGCCACACCATCCTTTTTCAGAGGCGTCTTGCTACCAAACCACAAGTAAAGACCTTCCTTCAAGGAGTCTGCCGAATAGTTCCTTCCTATAAAAAGCCAGTAGACGCCTGGGACCTAAACCTGGTTCTCATGGCTCTGCAAGAACCGCCTTTTGAGCCCCTAAAGGAGATTCCACTTCACCTTCTCACTCAGAAGGTGGTCTTTTTGGTGGCTGTCACTTCCCTCCACAGAGGGAACTTTCAGCACTTGCCTGTAAACTGCCTTTCCTGGTCTTCCACCAAGATAAGGTTGTCCTACGTCCGGTTCCAACCTTCCTCTCGAAGGTGGTGTCCTCTTTCCACCTGAATGAAGACATCTCTCTGCTGTCACTTTGCTCGGCTCCAGTTCATCGTGTCGAGAAAGCTCTATATATGCTGGACCTCGTCAGGGCAAAAGTCTGATTCCCTCTTCCAACTACCAGAAGGCAAACACGAGGGCACGCCAGCCTCTAAGGCAACGCTGGCCAGATGGATTAAATCCACCATTCTAGATGCTTATAGCATCAAAAATTCACCCCTTCCGGCCGGTATCAAGGCACATTCTGCTAGGGACGTGGGGGCCTCCTGGGCTGTTAGGCACCAGGCGTCAGCAGAGTAAGCGTGTAAGGGAGCCACGTGGTCCAGCCTACACTCCTTTACCAAACATTATCGGCAGATGCGCGTCTGGGAAGACATGTCTTCCAGGCGGCAGTAGCCCACCTGTAGGTGCATAGTTGTGTTTTTCTGTTTATTTTTTTCTTTTTTTTTTTCTTTCAGTATTCCTTAGTTCCATTGCTATTCCCATCCAGGGACTGCTTTGGGACGTCCCACGGCCCTGTCCCCCAATGAGGCGAAGGAGAAAGATTTTTGTGTACTCACTGTAAAATCCTTTTCTCTTAGCCTCTAATTGGGGGACACGTCATCCACTCTGTTGCCCTTTTCGGGCCTTTACTGGGTTCTCAGGTTTCTTCTGAGCTAGTACATGGTTGCCTGCTTGTTGTTGTTCTGTTAATTTCTCCTACTGCTTAAGCACAAAACTGGTGAGGCACTGCCTGCCCCAGGGGTGTATACTGCAGAGGAGGAGCCACTCCAACTCTCTTGCAGATTCTGCTTGGTGTCGCCTCCTAGTGGACAGCAGCATAACACCCACGGTCACTCGCACACGGTCCTGTGTTCCCCCAATTAGAGGCTAAGAGAAAAGGATTTTACGGTGAGTACACAAAAATCTTTTTTTCTTTTTTGACAGCTCCTGTTTTGCAGCTAAAAACACAGCAGAGCAGGAGCAAAAAATCGCACAGTCTGAATGTAGCCTAATGCAGGATATAACTCAGGATCAGTAATGTATTATATGTACATAGTGACTCCATCAGCAGAATTGTGAGTGCAGCTCTGGAATATAATACAGGATGTAGCTCAGGGTCAGTTCAGTGCAGGGTAAGTGTTTTTAATTTTAATTTTTTTTTTATGTAGATTCATTGAAATAGATAACATTTAAAATAATCAAGAGAATCCTTTTAGTTTGTCTCTTTTGTATTTGCCTTTTTTTTGTTCCTTATACTATAACAATACAGAGTAGACTGTTCTATACAATCTATAGATTGACTGTATAACATTCTTCGTTCTATTGCCACACTGAGTAAATAGTAAATCCTGACTTTGTGCCTCAGGTAACGGACAGGAGACCGATCACAGGAGGGAGCTGCACATGTCCATCAGCCGCCAGTCCTCCCTGCAGGACGTGATCTCCAGCCGCCGGCTCCGCTGCCCCGTCTATGTGTATAACTGTCCACTAGAGATGCTGCGAGAGCAGTTAGTCGGCTCCCGGCAGCCGCGGATGTCAGGCGACGTCTTCTTCAGGTCAGTTATGTGATGGATCGATCTTGCGCTGACATAGTTATGGTCCCCATGTACTCGTTGAAGCACGACTTGCTTTCTCACTTTTCTCCCATTTATTTCAATAGGAAAGCTTTAAAGTTAATTTATTTTTTTTCCCTAGACGTTCTGTCCCATCAGCAGCCATACACTCAGGTGCACAGGTAGCATTGTGGTATTGCAGCTCTGCACCATTCGCTTCTGTGAATCTGGGCTACATTAAAGCACCCACTGCTTTAACATTACAGTCAATATGATTTTTCCAAAAGCTGTGCCCACATGTGCGTTTTTGTAGCAGAAATTGCCTTCAGTTTTTTTAATGTCCGTGCGATTAACATGCCTGTTTATGAGCTGCATTTCCCTATTAAGTCCATTCTAACGCCCCCAAAAAAAGATGGATGGGTATTCCCACAGTCCGTTTGTGATGCTTATTTACAGTGATTCCCAAAACAAGAATGCTGCTATACTCATCCTCCCTGGAGATTCTTCCTCCGTGCATCGGCAGATGCTCTGTTTATTGATCTTCCAAGACCTTGCACCATGTGACTGGAAGATTGATAAATAGAGCATGTCCTGCTGCACTAAGGAAGAATCCCCGAGGCTCGCCGGGGATGGTGGAAAAGAGTCTGTGTGTGTTTGTGCACCTACAAACACAGCACAAATAAGGGAACACCTAGACAAACGCAGCCCAAATAAGCACAGTGGGCACATGGCCTTAGTTGGAAAATGGGTCTTAGGCCCCTTTCACATCAGCGGTTTTTTCAAATCGCGGCAGATGCGGTGAAAAAAACGCATCTGCCGCGATTACCGCATACCGGCTGCACTTGCGGCACGGTTGCGGCGCGGTTGCGGCAAGCCCCATACAATGTATAGGCGGGCTTGCGGCAAGTGCGGTTTTGGCACTTGCGGCAGGTGCGGCCGCCAAAAAAACGCGGCTGACCGCGGTTTTTTTTTTTTTCGCGGCCGCACCTGCTGCAAGTGCCAAAACCGCACCTGCCGCAAGCCCGCCTATACATTGTATGGGGCTTGCCGCAACCGTGCCGCAAGTGCAGCCGGTATGCGGTAATCGCGGCAGATGCGTTTTTTTCACCGCAACTGCCGCGATTTGCAAAAAAAACGCTGATGTGAAAGGGGCCTTAAGGTACCATCACACGCGGCAATTTTGCTAGGCAATTTGCTGGTTGCAGTGAAATCATGGACACATTGTTCTATTTTGTTGCTGTGTACAAATGGAACAATGCGTCCATGATTTCACTGTAACCAGCAAATTGCCAGTGAGATTGCAAGCAAAATTGCCGCGTTTGACGGTACCTTTTAGGGTACCCTTTACACGCCGCAACCGCGGCAAGGAATTTGTCCAGCGATATGTTGCCCCTGGCACCATCGCCGTCAAATTGACTCCCAGTTGCAGCGTGTAATTGGGGAATTTGGCGGGGATAAAAAAAACCTGTCGTCTGTTTCCGATTTCGGAGCACTGCTCCAAAATCGGAGGCAATCATGAAGGCGAGATTCCCGGCATTTGGCATGTGAACGGGCGATAGTGATGGAATCTGTGTCGCCTATTGATTTCCCGTAGGCGTGCCACAGTGTGCTGGAGACCGCGCCCAGTCAGCGATGATTGGTGGTGGCTACTGTGTTTCCATTGCCTGTCCCTTCACAGGGCGCCATATTTAAACAGCTGTCCATTCACCACCACACAATGGCAATGGCGTCATGTATTGGTCAGCCTTCCAGTGCAGGCTGACCAATCATATTGCGTTGTCCAATGAGCGTGTTTGGAGCGCGGTATACACCAGTCTGCCACGCCTATGTTCTCGTGGTGCTGAACATGTACGCCCACATTCCTTTGGGGATTGCAGCGTGTGAAGCGGTGAGGGAATTCACCGAATTGGTTCCGCCGTGGGGTAGGCGATTTTCGGGGCGACACATCACCTTAGGTTGAGGGCAAAATTGCGGCGTGTAAAAGCGTCTTTGGCGATCTGAGGCGACCATGAAAAACGTGCACGCACACGTTAGATCGCCTCCAAAAAATTGCGGCGTGTAAAGGTACCCTAAGAGATGTGATGTGCAGGATATTGGATCCAGCACACTGCAACAGTCCTACCACCTGTTTGCACTTTAGGCGTCCCTCCTGATTTGGCACAACATCACAGAAGGTGCGCTAGACGATCACAGTCCTGCGCATCCTTTTTCACCGTTCTGTAGGGATTCTGCTTTTATTCCTTATGCTGCGTCGGTGGCCGCTGTTCTGTAGTAAGGTGGCTGCTAACCCCCTGCTCTCTTCTTCAGTGAGTTTAAACAGGAGTCTGTATCGTGGGGAATCTTTCAAGAATTGAACACCAGGTAGTATCGGTTCCCAGCCTCGCTTTGCCTGCGCAGCAGGGGGTCTGGGGCCGCTAGGTGTGGAGTCGGGGGTGTATGGAGGGACGGTGGGGCCTAACAGTGCTTGTACTGCATGTGCGTAAATTGCTTCATGTATGGCGTGTGTTGTGTTCAGACCGGAATGTATGGCGGGTCTCCGGCTTCTCCTACAGATCGCTAATGAACCTGCTCTGTTTGGAGCACATTAATTACGAAAACGACAAGTGCAATAGGGTGTTATCTGTGAGGATAATTAAAACCTGCAGGTTACGGTTTGCTCACCTGGGAGGATTGTGTCTGACACAACTGCTAATAAGACATCAAAAAAACAGCTGCCTCAGCCCCATTGTCGTGGGTATGTCAGAGTGGAATGGAAAGGGTTAAATCCGCGCTGCTGTTGATTAGATAAACACTGGATTCGAGATGTGATTTTATTTTAACGTGGTTTCGGATCGGAAACTGTCAGGACAATTATATTTGAAGGTTTCCAATCCGAAACGCGTTGAAATACAATCACATATCTCTGATCCAGTGTTTTTCTGTAATCAATGGCAGCGCGGCTTTAACCCTTTCCCATTGTACTCTCTGAAGCTCATTCACAAAATGGTGGAAAGTGGAGTCGCCTTAGCCCCTTTACTGGACTGAAACGTCTCACATTGGAGGGTTTGCTGCAATGTGTGCACAATCCTCAGCGAGCCGTGGACTCCGGAGTGATGCACTATCTGCACCAACATATTGGAACAACATAACAAGATTTGTACTCACAAATGTCAGGTTTGTAATGAATGATTCTGCTCTTTGAGGCTCAAGACCTGAGCGATCACACACCAGAGCAGGCCTGAGCGATCACACACCAGAGCAGGCCTGAGCGATCACACACCAGAGCAGGCCTGAGCGATCACACACCAGAGCAGGCCTGAGCGATCACACACCAGAGCAGGCCTGAGCGATCACACACCAGAGCAGGCCTGAGCGATCACACACCAGAGCAGGCCTGAGCGATCACACCAGCCCAAACCCCTAAACTCCAATTATACTCTAAACCCATATAGGTTATGGGTGAGCACTACAATGTTCGCTACTCATAACGAGCAGGTCAGACTCTGATAGGCATGACTTGTGTACCAAGTATAATGGAAGTCCATGGGAAATTCAAACATTCTGGCAAAATGCTTGACGTTCCCATTGACTTTCATTATACTTGGTACCGAGTCCTCGAGCATTAAAGTACTTGCTCATCACTACATATTATTAATCAGATCGCAGACCGGGGTGCTAAAATTACTCAGAACCCAGACCAGCGCCCATGATTCAGATTGCAAGCTCGTCAGAAAATAATGATCTACTCGCCTATCCCGGGGCCTCTTCCCTTTCTTGTGCCGCTGCAGACCACCTCCCGGCCATCATTGGGAATTAATGTTTTGGGCCCTAACACTACCTTGCCTCTGAAACTCTGAGGTTACTCCCAGGCTGGATTTGAGCCATTATTTGGTGCAATTTCTTAATACTTGAGCTTAGATCCCTTCTAATTGGTGCGGCTGCTGTGTGACGTGCGGCGCTTTTCTCACTGTCCTTATCTTTGGGGGAGGAGGTGTCCATGCTCCATATACTAAGCCAATCATAAACTGCACTTGTCTGTATGTCTGTGATGTGTTATCATTGCTTTGTGAGGTGGAAGCAAAGGTGCCTGGGCTGCTTTCACCCTGGCAAATGAGCAAATGTCCGTATGGATCCTTGAATGTCAAAGAAACACATGGACAGGCACGGATTGTGCAAACGGATGCCAGCTGACATTCACGGACTTTTTTTTTTTTTTTTTTTTCAATGGCTCAGCCACCATAGATGGAGCTGGGAGGAGCTGTACCTTGCTTCTGAGCATGCTCAGTACAGCAAAACGGATCTGTTTCATGGATCCATTTTTTTTTTTTTTTTTAACGGATCCATACAGATCATCCTCCATAGATCCCCATGTTATTTGACCCTGACAGCTACGGTTCCGTGTCTGTCCGTTTGCGTCCGATTGAACGGACACACAGAAGGCCATATAGGACCAATCCGTGCCCATAGGATTGCAAGGGAGACGATAACAGATCCATGTCCGTTTTAAAATGGATAGACACAGATTTAAAATTTGGCAGTGTGAAAGCAGCCTAAAAGGGATTGTCCTTTCCTGGGAGATCACTACTAAACACAGATCGCCATATAGACAATATATATGGATGTAGATGGATCTGATCTCCCTTGTGATAACACATGTACGTCCTGGGAACCTTGGACCAATGTGACTGAGACTGGTGGAATTCTGGTGCAGCATATCCTGGACTATCACAGAGCTGTCATTATCTCTTTTAAAGACATCGTATCTTCCATTATAAAGTCTGTTTTCTTCCCAGGGCTCAGTCCCAGGAGCGGCCATCGACAAACCCATTCATCCACCACAGGCAAAAGGAACTTGTGAACTATTGCAACCTGCTGCAGGAGCACTATCACCAGTGCTACGTGAAAGGTCAGAGCAGGGTGCCGCCGCGGTATGGGAAAACGTGTGGGGGGAGGAGTGTGCGATCATACAAGTATTTCCATATCACTGGTGTTCTTGCTCTATTTAGGTCTGTTCAAGGCTCTGCAGCAGTCCCTATGGGTGTCCCAGCAGGACCTCCTGTCAGCCATGGATTATTGTGAGGAGCAGCTGCAGGAGATCGATATCACCAACTTTCTAATGACCCTGTGCGGACATCTGCGCAGCTTCCGAGAAACGCAAACTGACGCTGCGTCTCCCCAGACCAGGCGGCTGCGTAAAGCCAGCTTCCGCATAGGCAGCCTGGAGCAGGAGGATGAGCCGGGGGTGCGGGATGCTGCCGCCCTTCCCTCAGAGTCCAGGTAACTCTTTGTGTGTAGCCGGCATTTTAGGCTAATTTCACCTTCCAGTTTTGGCCTCTGTTAAATGCTTGACTTGCCCTGAGACTGATACTACCTGCCGGCCCTGGAGATAAATCCTGCACCTAATTTCCTTTGATGCATAAAGTCTCTCCCTGATCAAGACTTCACTTAATTCGCATCCATGAAAGCATAGTCTTTCACTATATCCTCCAGTCCAGTTCCATAGTTACGTTTAGATCGCAGCCATTCCGTGAATCGTGTGACGATGTTACGCATTCTAAGGCCATGTTATTTCACGCACCGTTGGGAACATGTCTCAAAGATCTCATGGGTGTCGGGTCATCAACCGACAGCTGTTGACTGTGAGTGAGGATGAGTTCACAGTCTGTATCTGACGACTGCCACGTTATGAGAGTTGTCACAACCCAGAATGATACTGCAGTTGTGCGAGCATCGATTTACGCTTACAACGCGTTCATGATTGTATGACTGTTCAACCACGTTATCGATGTCTGAAGACATCTACATATTGTTTAACTGTTAGTGTCTCGTGTAACGGGGCCTTTAAAGGGCTTTACATAAGATGGTATATTATGATATTGTCATACTTCACTGATCACAGTTGGGTTAACTGCAGGGTAGCACAGCGATCCCAAGAATGAGAAAAATTGAGCATGGGCTCCTTCTGTCCATTCATTGTCTATGGGACTTTGGTAGACGACTGAGGCCCTCGCTCAGCTTGTTCCATTAATTCCACAGTTCAAAAATTCTATTATTTCATGATATATTTGTTTATAGCAGTTGTCACACTGCTTTTCTGATATTATGTGGTAGAATTCTAGCCACTATTGGGGGAACTGAGTCATACAGCCACAACTAGGGGGAGCTCGCTACATACAGGTTTATACAACCACCACTAGAGGGAGCTCACTGCATACAGATTTATACAGCCACCATTAGAGGGATCTCACTGCATACAGATTATATACAGTCTTGCTCTAAGGGTAGCTCACTGCATACAGATTTATACAGCCACCACTAGGGGGAGCTCACTACATATAGCATTATGCAGTCACCACTAGGGGTTGCTCACTATAGGCAGATATACAAGCACTACTAGAGGGAGCTCCATATATTAGATTTATACAGTTACCACTATGGGGAGTGCACTACATACAGATTTATATAGTCACCACTAGAGGGAGCTCACTACATATAGATTAATACAGCCACCACAAGGAAAGTTCACTCCATACAGATTAATACAGTCACCACTAGGGGAGCTCAATCTATTTTTACATGTTCATTTGAACTTGTAGTGAAATCATTTTTATTTTCTCAGCGTGGAGGAAGAATTTATGGAGCAAGAAGTAATTGAAGTGCCGGCCCCTGAGCCGGGCAGCCAACTATGTTCAGAATTTCAGCTTTCACACCTGGAAACGGGACAGGCTTGTGAGGTGTCCCCAGACCTTCACCGAATCATACAGGTACTGTCTTACTGATAAGGCTGCTGGTAATTTACCTAGACTTAGACTGGGGTCCCCTGTAGGGATCAGCGCCTGGCGCACTACGACCACTTCATGTAAGATGCACATGCTGATGGCTGAATTATATTTACTGCAAGTCACGTGGAACTAATTTCTTATGATGCAGCAAAAAACTGCTGGAACTTTTAGAACAAAACTTCTTAGCTGCCACATTTTTGCAGAATGTGTTGTGGGACCCCAGTGTCATATCTAAGTGTGTGTACAACAAGGATGAAAACGCACGTTTCTCATTGAGACACAGGAAACTGAGGTGTACGCTGCTGCCGCAAGAGGGTGACACTAGACTAAATAATGTTCTCTCCTCCTTAGTACCATACACCACCAAATGGGATGGAGGTGATCTGTTTTAGCTTAGTGTCAGTAGGTGGCAGGTGGTAAGGCTATGTTATTGCCTTACTGTTGCTTCTCCTATTGCTTTCTCACTAGCTGATTACCTCCTTGCCAGACAGAGGGTGTACCCTGCTGAGGAGAAGAGAACTTTTTTTGCATAGTGTCTCCTCCTAGTGGTTGCGGCGTTCACCCATGCTTTCCTGTGTCCTCCAATGAAGGCTACGGGAAAGATCCTTCGGGTGAGTACACACAAATCCTCCTTTTACGGTGAGTATCCAACATCCTCTTATCAATAGTAGATGGGTGCATGTAGCTTTGCTTCAAATGCACTTCTTTAAAAGATATAATAATCTTTCATTTGTTTGTTTTAGGATAAATTTCTTGCCATTGGAAGTCTTCATTTTAAGACTGTGCCATCAAACCCCCATTACTTCTTCTACTATCCATCATCTCAGAGAAGAGAGGTGAGTGTCTTATAAATGCACTGAGGAGGAAAGTATTGTGACACATCTCTTAATCATTGCATCCAGGTTTTTCCTTCCGTCCCATTTTGATGCATAATATCCGGCCTCCTGGCTTTTACTAATGTGATAGATCAGTCAATGGTGCAGAGATCACTGATGCCAGCGTAGTCCTCTAATAGGAGCCAACAGTGTCTGTTCATGACATTTTTTACTCCTAAATCTTTCCCATCGCCTCTAAGTGATATTGAAAAGCAAAAGGAACTGCAGCAACTCTGCTATGAAATGGAGATCCTGTAATGTTGCAGAGCGGGGGTCCAAGTGCTGTGGAGCAGAGGGCACAAAAGACACCAGCGCCATAACTGCAGAGTCCAGACCTCTGGTAACATCAGGAATACTGCGCCCACCGGAAGCTTCATGGCCGAGCAGCTGCAGCCATACATCACCAAGCACAATGCCGAGCGTTGGATGGAGCGGTGTCCATCTGAAATCACTGGACTGGACAAGACCTGCTCTGTGCAGTGATGGATCATCCTGCTCTATCTGATGATTAAGCCTGGAGTTGGTGATGCCAGGGGAATGTTTCCCACCCACCC
Organism: Allobates femoralis; assembly: GCA_033576535.1. Classification (NCBI taxonomy): domain Eukaryota; kingdom Metazoa; phylum Chordata; class Amphibia; order Anura; family Aromobatidae; genus Allobates; species Allobates femoralis. The sequence continues at coordinate 151,564,943 of JARQOC010000007.1, forward strand.
CCTTCCCTAACTGCATTGTGCTCGCTGTACAGAGAGCGCAGGAGGATAATGCTACGGGCTGTTGGGGGTCGTCCTTGGGAAATCTTAAAACTTCAGCTCAAGACATTGTGGACAATTGTAGCTTCCAGCTTTGTGGGAACAGTTTGGGGAAGACCCTTGTCTGTTTGCAATGACTGTGCCCAGTGCACAAGCTCCATACCGACATGATTGGGAGAAAGAACATGATCTTTACCAGAGTTTGGGCCTTTCAAATTACAGTTCTCAGACAAGAATTACTAAATAGCCAATCATCATGTAATTCCTTGAGCCATTTTCTTGGTTTTGTCAGCTCTCTCCGTCTTTTTAATAGGAGGACAGCACTCAGGAGACAGGAGACACGAAACCCAGTGACGATCTGGAGATATCCGAGGCAGAACAGGCCACGGAGGAAGGTGAGGAGGGTTGAGTCCTGGTCCGCCATCATTCATAGCTTCCCAGTGCATTGTAACTTACTTCTCCCTTCACAGGTAATACATCGATGGGGGGCATCACCACCGAGAGTGACCCCGATCTGGAGGTTGAATATCGGGATCATTCAGACAATGGAGAATCAATGTCCGAGTCTGAGACTGTGAATCAGGACGACGACTCCTTCAGTGTCCTGGGAGGGGACTCTCTAAACGGTCAGGACATGTCTGAGCTGGAGATGCCACCTCTGTTCGTTCACCTCATCTGTTCGGTCACACACAAGAACCAGCACGGCTCCATGCCAGTCCTCACGCTGCCCACCTGCCTCGGTAAGTCAGAAAGTTACAGATCCACCACCATGATGAGGAGCTCAAGAAAACCGTGAGACTATCCTAAACCTGGGTTGATTCGTTACCGTGTTTGAGATGTTTGCTCACTGTTAGGCGGCCGTCACACGGTTCAATTTCTTGAACGATATCATTTAAGCGATCTGCTTTTTGATCGCTTAAGCGATATCGTGTGTGCATCGCTGCGTGCAATCAAGCGATTTTACAATGTAAAATCGCTTGATCCTGACATCCCAGATATGAGAGCCGGAGCTCATGTCAAGCGATAAACGCTGAACAATCTGCCTCATCGTGGTGTGTGACACCACGATGAACGATCTCCCAGCGGCAGAGCCTATGCTGGGAGATGGTATCTATGGTAAACGTCGGGTTACTAAGCGCCACTCGGTGCCTAGTAACCCGATGTGTACCATAGTTACCAGCGATCTCGCTGCTCCACATCGGTGGTGAGTCTGTCTGTGTGACATCTCACCAGTGATGTGAGCGATATTGTTAGCGATCGAGCGTGCACGTGATCGCTTACAATATCGCTCACGATGTCAACACGTGTGACGGCCGCCTTAATAAAGTGGAAATGGATGTGTTTTCTGATCTAATTGGTCTCGCAGCTGAGGGTTTGTTACAATTGTGCTTAACCCACCAGGCAGCACAAGCCTTTCTTCTAGTCCAATAGTTGCAGATCTAAAAACAATTGGTGAGGAATGCTTAATATTCTGGAGAATGGTCCGTGTTATATGGCCACTAGTCTTGAGACAATGATGGTAGAGGAGCAGCGGCTGAGATCAGTAGTGAACAGGCGACATAATCAACCATTGCCATATTTACACCGGCCGATAATCGGGAACCAGCTTTCTTATGAACACCCGTTTGCTGATTTTTGGCTTGTCTAAATGGACTTTAACGAGGAGACCCGATATCTGTTGCATTCTTCTGTTTATAATCAATCTCTCATTCTACAGGAGAAAAAATAAAAGCTGTTCTAGAATTTTTATCTTCTGACGTCTCCCTTCTTTTTAGGTGAAGTGATCAGATGCCTCGAGAACAGCGAAAATCTGCAGAGTATCTCCCTGGCCGATCTCAGTATTATGCTCGATATCTATGTCCTTACTCTGCCCCTGGATATCGAGGGGGTGAGCGATGACTCCCAGCACACCCGGTAGGAAGCGAGCAATGCAAACACTTACTGATGGACTTCTATTAGGTGGTGTCTGAGGAGACTGCTGCAATATTCACCTGGGAGTATGGGCACCTTCTTACAGGACCATCATGGTGTATGGCAGCGTTTCCCAAACTTACAACTTTTATGTTACGTTTTTAAAGTCTTAATTTAACCTTAGACCCTAAAAGGATCCACATCCCAAATTAGTCCCACAAATATATTTGTACCCCAGAACTTTATAATTCAGAACCTAAAATTAATTCTGGCCGACCCCCTGGGTGAAGGGAGTCCTCTGGCCGCCCCCTCCCAGCTGAAATGAGGCCCTTGGCCGGCCCCCACAAGCCCCCATCCTGGGTGAAGGCAGGCCTCTGGTTGGCCCCCCATCCCTCCCCGGGTGCAGGGAGGCCTCTGGCCGGGCCCCCCATCTTTTCCCGGGTGCAGGGAGCCCTCTGGCCAACCCCAATCCAGGGTGAAGGGAGGTCTCTGGCCGGGCCCCCCATCCCTCCCCGGGTGCAGGGAGGCCTCTGGATGGCCCCTCATCAGGTCATTCTATTGGATCCTATGGGAGTCAGACTTGATCTGTGGTGTAATCCCTAACTGTTCACATCTCCTGCAGCGCCACCAGAGGAGAGATGAAGAATTATTATTATTAATAGGTATTTATATAGCGCTATTGGGATACATGGCGCTTTACAATTTACAAGAATTACACCGATCTGGTAGAGATTGCAGGGACTCTCCGGTGACCCTCCTCGCAGCTTCTCTCCACTGACTTATTGATTTCAGATCATGTCTCATTAATCCAGACTTCCCTTTTAAATGAGACACAAACGCCATCATCACCTATCGTTTACATCATATTTTTTTATGTCCATTTGCTAAAAATTGTGTTGAGATACGTGAAACTGTGACCTTTTTATGTTTTTCTCATTCCTCGCTTTACTGCACTGCTGTGATTGCCATCTCTCCCGCTTGCTCTCTCCCTGCTCTCCCTTCCATTGTGCTGTGATTTTTAGTTTGCTCCATATCCTCTCCTCTACCCCAGGTACACCTCCGAGAGCAGTGTGTCCTTCCCTCGCTCCCCCGCACAGCCATCCTCATACCGCTCCGACGACGAGATACCTCCAACGATAGAGCGATTCCCGTCCAATGTGGACCAAAGGTGAAATATTGGTGTTCGCCCCCTGACCCCGCCGCCCCCCTCGCCGGCAATGCAGTAAATTTCCTTCACATCAGATTACCAGGCGGAGG